>JAZKJV010009198.1:0-734176 GCA_037367405.1 Ottelia alismoides
TATCGGTTCTCGGGAATCGCCTCGAAATTATTGGCGGAGTTGAGTCTATGGAATCGATGTAGGTGTCGGCATGGTCCCGACGAAACCATCCATGGATCAACTTCGCGAAGCACAATAGGATGTTGGATTTTGGAAGAATGATACGATGGTCAACAAGGAACAAAAGGAGTGTAAAACAGTAGAAAGGCTCGGTTGAGCGGGGTGGTCAAAGGAAGACATAACAAAATTTGCGCAAAGGCACGGGACTTTGATCTTTGAACCTTAATCTTGATCCATACAAACACAAGACAAAATCGGGTTCACCAACTCACGCCATGTGAAGCGTGAAAGCTCGGCTATTTATTTATCTTTTCATTTTTAGAGTTGTGATTTTCAGGCATATCTTATAACAAGTCCTTAGTACGCTACCCTATAGGAAAGAGAGTGCTGCCAGAAGAGTATCCCGTACTTGTCCTCCTCCTGTGTAACCTGTAGTCTGTACTTTTTGGAGTCCTTGTAACCCTTCCTGGATCCCTACTCAGCCAAAGAAAAGAGAGAGGAAGCCGATAGGCGAAACCAATACTTCGGTTCTCGCTCGCAACGGAATCACCCATGAGCGTGCAAGAACCTACTCGGATGCAGGACGATAGACAGACACCCCCGTGAAGGCGTGGCCTATGCTCAATACTTCGGACAAGGTCGATGCTCTCACAATAGAGAGTCACCATTGGTGACCAAGTCCTACTCGCCTATGTACGATAGAAGCGCCAATACTTCGGAAATCCAGGCGATACACAAGGCAGTTGCAGACTGGGTTTTGGTCTTTAATCCTTAGGGGTCGCACTCGCTCAAGGGAGTAGGGTTTTGGTCCCCCTCCAAGGTACCTGAAAACAATGAGGGTTTTATGAACCCGGTACAATGATAGTCCATTACAGATTTTAATTAAGGTCAAAGTTTATTTAGCAGTCCCCTTGTTTTAATTTTTGGATTTTCACTTTTTTTTCGATCTGTTTTCATACCAGTGCCTAACGTTTTTTGTAGATTTTTATTTAAGTCCTAGGTGCTCAAAATCAGAGGGAGATAGCGGAAAAGCCGTGCAAGTGGTTCCATGGTGGAAATCTCACCATTGAACCGAATGATGCATGCTGAGTTAGAAGACTTACAGTGCATCCCAGCTCTCTCCATGTGGTATGCAAAACAGAATTTTTAAACCTATCTACATGTCGGTATGCAAGGCACAAAATCGTCCTAAACATAAGCTGCTATTGGCGTGAAGAACCATAAGTTGCTCATTTATCTCTAGCCCAAGAGAGTCCGGTCTTGGCTCACCCCTCCTCTGCTCAACAAATTGAGGGTAGGAGAAAGCGCTTTACAGGGTTCGCTATGGCACAGAGGGTTAAGAGGCAAATTTACAACTTGTTTGAGTTTGACTAGATCCAATCGAAGTAGACTATAGGAACATGCATTCTTATTAATGTTTGAACCTAGCTACCGAGTCAAGCAACCTATATCTAGGGGGCTTCCAAGCACACAAAACAAAGTAAAAGAAAGGCGGAAAAAGCTCAAAACTGCGGGAAACAAAATAAAAGGAAGGCGATGAAAACTCGAAAAGCCGCGATGAGGCCCCAGGTGAACAATCACCCGGGCACTGGACCTCATTGTTAAGAGTAGAGTCCTGTTTAATTACATGCCAAAATAGTCTCTCTCTCACCATGAATTACAAAAATAATTTTCCTAAGTATCTAGCCTATCTAATGCCCCTCTCTTTGCTTCTTTGGTGCACTCTCCAGATGGTCATGAGAAGAGAAGACCATCCTCCTCCAAGCTCGGCTGCCTTGGCCTCCTAGGAAGCCATCCTCGCGTGGCGATCCCTCGCATCAAAGTCACAAAAAGATTGCATTAGCATACTCAGTCAATCAAATAGAGCAGAGAAAAATAATCACTATGAATAAAGAAATGAAGCATGGTGATTAATGGCAATAAACAATAGTGACATGATTAATCAAGGATTTTATACAAGAATGACAAAAAATCAAATAGGCTATGCTCATTGCTCCCCGGCAACGGCGCCATCTGATAACGGCCACAATCCACGAGGGTCACCATGAATAAATAATACAGAGGTGTCGCTGAGGCGACCGCTCGCAGAATATGGGGGTTGATCAGCAATTAACCCACAACAAATAATACAACAATCAAGCTCGAAAATAAATGTGAATTAAGTTTTTATTTACTCTACCATAAAATGTATAGGGAACAAGCATGTAGAGGTCGAACCACAAAGAGCAATACAAAATGCATGAGCCTTCAGGTGCGAATGAGTTATCCTTGTGAGAAGTGGGTTTTAATTAATTGAATATATATATATATATCTGTTTTTTTATTATTTATTTATTATTATTTTTTTTATGTTTGTTTTTATATATATATAGATAGATAATAATAATATAATTAGGTAATATATATATATAATTTTTTAGGGAATACATATATATATATATATAAAGGGGCACTATAATACTTACAAAAAATACTTAAAAATAGTCAAAAAATTAAGAGATAAAATCTTTTTAGCTTTTTCACCATTTTTACTGTTTTTGTGATTTTTGGACATTTTTGAGAATATGTTTAGTATTTTTAATTAGCTACATAATAGCAAACAATAGAATAAGGTCTGGCTGTAATAAAAATGAACATTAAAAATAGTTACAAGCCTCAAAAAGTTTCCACACCATTTTTCTAATAAAGACGATAAAATATAGCATAAATGGGGTCTGAGCTTATATTTTTCTGATTTTTCTTTTATTTTTAATATTTTGTTTGAAGTTTTTGGGTATTTTTGAATTTTTAAGGTTTTCCTTTTGAAATTTTTAGGGATTTTTGGATTGACACTAGAATAGGACAAAGTACACCATAGGGAATTTTTTTTAGAATTTTTCAAGGCGTTTTGATATTTTTTTTGGGATTTTATAATCTAGACAGTGACTAAAAGACATGTTTTTGATTTTTAATAAATACAAAAAGGCCATAAAATAACAAACTAAAAATATAACATGCAAGCATAGCCAATCAGTAGCTTAAGTCTATTTTTCCAATATTTTTCGATTTAACATGAAGCACAAAATAAATAGACAAAACATTCAAAAATTAAATGGCCTGGCAGGGGTGTTTTTGCAAATAAAATAAGTCACAGGGGTATACATGCAAAAATCACAGCAAAATACACTTTAACTTTTATTTTCAAGACCATTTAATAATTACAGGGACCTGGAGGGGCTTGACTGCAAAATTTCACGCGCCTCACGTGGTTGCTGCACATGAGGCGCGGAAGGACTAAAGTGCAAATATGAAAACATCGGGGGTCCTTTTGCAAACTAAACATTTTATTTACAACTGTGACATTTATTTTTGGCATTAAATATTAAATACAAAAAGCGAGGGGGATGGATGTGAAATTTACCCCTAATAAAAACGTGGCATCCGACGGTGCTGCTCTTCTCACTTGCCACACGTCGTCTCCTGGTCGCCCGATGACGCTTCGCCGATGGAAGGCTGTGATTAGATCAGCCAAGCTGATCTGACGGTTGATGCGATGCTCCATCCGACGGTGCAGATTCGACCTGGGATGGGACCGCAATCGGACGGTGAAGACGAAGGCACGAAGAACAGGGAAGAACTCCCTCTTCCCCGACCTTTGATCCGGTGCTGCTCGCTTGTCCGGCGCTCCCTCGGGCATCTGATGGTCTGGATAGCTTCCTGGCAGGTCTCTCTAGCTGCTGGAGCGGTCTGATCGAACAGAGGGGCCTTGGAGCGACGCCACGAGCTCGATGAATACACGGAGCTCCAGGTACCTTCGCTCACTTGGAATTCGTCTCCTGGCGTGTCCTAGTACGCCTAATCCTGCACGGAAAAGGAGAGGGGCTCGAGGCGATGCTCCTCGACCCGGGGTTTGGAGCTAACACGCGAAAATGAGGGTGGGCGGAGGGGCTCCGGCGAACGGCGGAGGAGGAGCCTCGATTCGCCAGGACCTAGAGTCCTGGGTTGAACAAATGAGTGCAACAGATGGAGAAAGCGTTGGGATTCGAAATGGGGTGAACGGGGCGGTCCGATACAGTCAGATCAACAATGGAGAAGTCGCCGGAGCGGAGCTCCGGCGAACTTCGAATTTCGATTTTTAAACTACAGGCATTGATTAAAACCTAATCTAATGACTGGAATGAAAAGCTAACATCTAAGAACTAACTAAAAATGCATAGAAAGGGCAGCTCTTATACCTGGGGGCCTCCAGGGAGCAGGGCGGACGCCGGAGCTCCGCCGCGTCAAAATCTCCTTCCTCCGGCCGAGTCACGACGCTGGGCTACTCCCCCTGTCACGAGGAACAATCCAGGAACGAGATCTAGGCTTTAGGTTGGAAATAAAAAAGGCCAAATCTGAGGAAGGAGGCGGAGCTTGTTATTTATAAACATTGGCGAGTAGCCTTATTGACTGGCGATTATTGTATGATCTAGAGAGTATTAGGTTGATCCAAAGAATCGGCGGGCATCATGGATGATTAAGGATTAATTCTTGTGAAGGAAGCATCCTCGATTGATGGATGGTGTGTCCGGGAAAAATGGGAGAAGATGGGCGAAGAGACGGGCTGCGTCACATCGGGCGGCTGGAGGTCAAGTTGACTGGAGTCAACTCGCGGAGGGACCTGATTGGTCCACCTCAGCCGCTAAACGCCAAAATAGAGGACCTGATGGAAGATTGATTTATTTGACGCCCTAAATGATTTTATTAATTTTTTCTTATAAAATAAAAAATGTGTATTATTTCATCTAGTATTTGTTTATGATTTTTATTGAATTTTTCGAGGTGTTTTATTATAGTTTTATTTGAATAATGTGTATATGTATGTATTTCCATGTATTTTTTAGGTATTTTATTTTTAATTTATTTATTTTCTTTTATTATTTTATTGGCTTATTTTATAAATTTATAATTTATTTTTGTGAGTATAAATGTATTTTTGTTTGATTTTTATGGGTTTATTCATATTTTTAAATAAATAGGTGTAGGTGTATGTAGGTATACTTATAGGTGTTTTATCTATCTATTTTATATACTTAATTTATTTATTTGATTTTTATTTTGGTTTTGTATTTTTAATGAGTTATGCATAATGTATATACTATTGTAAAAATATAAACAATAAAGGAATCAATGCATCAAATCCTTTTCATTTGTATATAGGTGTATAATATAGGTATTTGGTCTATGAATTTTGTATACCTATTTTATTAAATTATTTTTGGTTTTCTTCTATTTTTAATATGTATGTGCATTATATACATTATTTAAAAAAATTCTAAAAATATGAATTTGTACAAATAATAAGTATTGAATAAAATGAATATTTTAATCGGTCCTATATACAAGAAGGGCCCAAAACCTAACTTCTGCATATGGACTCCAAAAATTATGAAACAAATTTTATAAAATAGTTCATGAAATGCTATATACAATTAAAGGTGAGTTTGGGTGATTTGGAGTTTTTATTTGCAAGATATGGGTCTGTGAAGTTGAGATTTTGGCTTTTTATTCTATGTATAAAATGTACACTGGGTATTATTTTTACAAAAACTCAATTTTGTATTTTTATTCACATTATTATCTACAACTTTCATGTACAAAGTTTCTTCATTTGTTGAATAAATAATTATGTACAAAATAGGTGCCAAAAATGCATAAATGAATGGATGAATAAATGAGGTATTTATTGTACATTGGCCCTTATCTCCCCCTACTTTATTCCTTGTCGACCAATGCCATGCTGGCCTTGTTCTCGGGGTTTGGGTCATAAAATATTTTATAATATTTTATTCCTTTTTTTTTCTTTTATTTTCTTCTCTTTATTCTATAATTTTGGCATTAAAAATCTTATTTAATGTGGAATTAATACAATGAACCATGAATGCTATTATGTGTAATTTAATGCTACTTTTATGCATTTGCTGGGGTTTTTGAGGCAAAATGATAGAATAAAGGTGATGAAATGGAGATTCATCAGGCGCCGTGCGGCCGGGCGCGCGCCACGCCTCTGTCGGGCCGCCATCGCCATCACGACTTTGGGTTCTTCTTCCACCGTCTGGAGAAGAAGGTCTCTCCCTTTCTCATTTTTTTAATGTAAAAATTACATTGTATATATTTCATGTTTCTTTAATTGCATAATAGTCCCTGTACATAAGTTGCATTGTTTTTTTTAGTTTCTGTAATTGCAAGGACAACCTTGTGTTTTATGCATTAATTTGGACCTCATTTTGCATCCTTTTATTTAAATAAAAATAGAATTATGTTAAGCAACTAATTGTCTACATTGTGGACATTTATTGTATTTTTGTGGTCTTTGGGTAATTAATTTAAAAATGATTAACTGAAATTCTGTGTTATTTTACCCATTCCATGCTCTTAAAATTATATCTCACACACGTCGCTCTAAAAATTTCACAAAAATTATATGTGATGCCTTGATATGTGAGTAATTTACTGTCCAAATTTCATCTAAAATAGATTGTCTTGTGCCTGAAATAAATCATAGAGTGAAATTAGTATTTGATTTTTAATTAAATCCACAGATATCATTTTTGTAAAATTTCAAGTCTCCTGGATTGCATATGAAAATATCTTTTTGAGATAATTCACATTCTGATTAACTTACTATTGTGGATTAAATAGGAATTAATTACTCATTGTCACTCTGTTTTCACTAAAAAATCCATAAAAAAATCATATTTTGTCAAAAAATTCCAAAAAATTATTGTAGCTTCCTTGCAACATGTTTTCATTCCAGTAATTTTTTCATATTTTTTGCTTACTGTTTGTGTGAAAAATTGTGAAAATACCCATAAAAAGTGTGCATTTTTCATTGTTGCATTTTAACCCCTAAAATTCTAAAAAAATATGTTTTGTGTTCATGACTGGATTAGGATCCTAGAAAAAAAATATAATTTGGCTAAATTGGACTAATTTGACATTAAAATTAATTTGGCCTTGTTGTGTGTTTTCTTAGTGTTTTAATTCAACCGCATCTTGCATTGGTATTTCTTTTTGCATTAAAAAAATCTAAAAAAAATACCGAACTGAAATCTAGACCTAAGTTTTTGAATTAAACCCAAGTTGTTCCTTTGCCTCCCTGAGTTCGACCCCAGACTTGCCCGGGATATAAATTTAAGCCGAGACACTATTCACATATAACCCCGGACAATATCAAATTCATAGCTACTTGAGTCCGGCAGAACCCACTGTTGACTTTGAATTGAAGCTGCATTTTCTGAACTTATTGCCACATTTTGATGGGAATGCTTCTCTGAGGAGCCATATGCATTCCTAAGGGACTTTGAGCTCATCTGTGCTAACCTCAAACATAATAATGTAAGCCAGGATTATATTAGGCTCAAAGCCCTTCCATTTGCCTTGGGTGGAAAAGCCAATTACTGGGTGAAGAATCTTGGAATCATCATCACCACTTATGCCCAGTTCAAGGACTTATTCCTAAAGAAGTTCTACCCGTTGAGTAGAACTAACATGATGAGGACGTGAATTACGAGTTTTTCCCAGTCACCCCATGAAGCCTTCTGTGATGCTTTGGAAAGATTTAAGGACATCCTGCAGGAAGTGTCCTTGTCATGGATTAGATGACAACATCTTGGTCCAATCCTTCTTCACTGGTCTCAACCCTGAGATGCACGGTTTAGTGAGCGCTTCCTGTGGAGGAAGTTATACATCACGAGGAGCGGATACCGTCTGGAGGGTATTCGAGCAGATGGCTGAAACTAGCCGCTCACAGATGGCCAGCAGGGCCTATACACCTTCCCCCAGTTCACTCTCATTGGAGGGGGAAATCAGCTATAGTCGATCTCTCTCAGGACGTGATCCCTAGCATGGGACTTCTTGCAGACAAGCTTACTGTAGCTGAGAAGATCGATAGGAGGATTGATGAGTTAGACCGGAGCATCTCCAAACTTCCAAAACAGATGGAGGAGTTGACTGAGATGGTA
Source organism: Ottelia alismoides (assembly GCA_037367405.1). NCBI lineage: Eukaryota > Viridiplantae > Streptophyta > Magnoliopsida > Alismatales > Hydrocharitaceae > Ottelia > Ottelia alismoides. The sequence goes on from JAZKJV010009198.1 coordinate 8,019, forward strand.
TCTAAGATAAAGATACCTGCCGTGACTGCACCCGCTGCTCCCATTTACCGAGTTCACCATGTTCAGGAGCAGTTGGTGTCAGGGCAACCCCAGCCGTGGGACCAGGACCAATCCTACACCCACTCTTTCCAGCAGCCACCTCCAGTAGCAGAGACAGTCCAGGAGGAGCCTCCACTAGTTTGGGAGGTGAATGGGATATGGTATACTCAGGACCCTGCCAGGCAGGGAAGTACGGGAGACCGACAGACCTATCAATGTCCCCCGACCTTTCACAACACCGCATTCACCTCCGCACCACCTCCGTCACATCAGAGCCCTGGATTCCATCCACCCCAGCAGCAGAGGCAGCAGTATCAGCAGTATGGCCGACAGGGCCATTACCAGACGGGCCAGCAGGGCCCCGCAACCCCAGCAGCAGCAGCAGAGGCAGTATACTGGCCAGCAGGGTCAGTCTTCCCGTTCTTCTTCCCAATCTTATCCACTTCCTTCATAGTCTAGTCCCGTGGATATTTAGCAGCAGATACTCGACGAACTACGTTCCTACAGGAATGAGATTCAAGACTTACGGGTGCATGTCAACCGCCTGTCTAGATGGAGAGACGAGCAGACTGCACCCTCTACCTCTATCCCAGCCCAAGTTTAGGCTAACCCAAATAGCCTGAACCGTTCTAGTTCTCAGCAGCACTTTGGTCAGGTATACTATTCAGCATCTCCTAAATCTGAACATGAGATTCTTTCGTGTGACGAGGCTAACCACATGTCACTCAGGAGTGGAAGGACCGTGGTTGTACCTGACCGGGCGAGGGACACGAGGAGGGGCATCTCTGGAGCTCTACCTGAGGAGTCTTCAGAGGACGAGGAGGAGAGGCATCATATTTCAGAGCCCCATCAGCACCATTCGAGGATTTCCACTCAGGGAGCCGAGAGGAGGAGGAGAGCACATATGCAACATCGTAAGCATGGATATTCTTCTGAGTCTACGGAGGACCTTGCATCTCCGGTTGTGGCGGGATACCACTCCAGCTTCTATTCCACAACCTGTAGTAGATAGTTTTGATTTCGATTCCATGTTACATCAAAAAGATTCTTGTATGAAGAACTCTGTTTCTGTTAAGTCAAAGAATGATCTTTCAGATCATGATTCAGACTGTTCATCCTCTATTTCCCTAGCTTCAATCCCTTTCCCCGTGCTCTTATGGCATGAAAGCGCATCAAAAAGATTCAGAAAGATGACCCTGATATGGCACGGTTTTGTAAAGAAAACATCACAGTTAAGGTGCCATTTGATGAATATGTGGCTAACCATCCTGCCTTCCAAAAATACCTTAAGGTGAGATGCACACCTAGAAGGGTTAGCTGGAAGAAAGATAATCAAAATATAAAGACACATGTCTTATTAATAGCCAAAACCTATTGTCTCAAGAATCAGACTTTGCCAAAGAAAAAGAGAGACATGGGTTCTCACTATGTGGAGAGTCGTATTGACAACATTGCGTTTGCACGCACACTCTTAGATAACGGTTCTTCAATCAACTTACTTCCCTTAGCATTATATCAGAAATTGGAGTTGGGACCACTTCGCAAATCTAGAGCTTTACTCCAATTCGCAGATTGTTCAATGAAGAGACCTAAGGGAGAAGTGAAGAACGTCGTTATCTCGATTGAGGGGCAGAACTATCAGGTGGACTTCACAGTCTTGGACATGGAGACCCCCAATCACTGGAGAGAATCTCAGATCATTCTCGGGCAACCCTTCCTTAGGACCGCAGGCGCAACTTTCGATTATGGTACGGGAATGATGAAGTTCCGTTCTCCAGGCGGAGAGGTGAACCTTGAGATGAAGCAAACCAAGTGTCAGCGACCCGATTCAGAGAGTAGCACAGAGTACTCATCTTCAGAGGCAAATTGCAGTATGATTAGCACAGTTGGGATTTGGGGACAGATTCCTTCAGGACAGAGCAAGACCCTTTCATCTGGAGAGGATATAGTGCATGATGCAGTTTGCCAGGTGTTGTCTGATCTTGGTAGAGATGCATCAACCTATTCTCATGATGACTTAGAGATCCATCTGGATCTGTCAGTTCCATCATCTTCAGAACAATCATGGGACATAGATGACAAGTCGGATGTGGCTTTTGCCGATTGTTTGGATACTTTTGACGATCCGACTCCCGATACTTCTGATTTGGTAGTGAGTACTACTCAGATTAACCCACCTTCATGCAGCACGGAACCGGATTCAGTTCAGCCAGATCTGCTTGATGATACCACATTGCCAGAACTGAAATCACTACCTCCTACACTTAAGTATGCCTTTCTTGCGGGACCCAAAGAGAGATATCCTGTCATCATTACCTCAAACTTGACTTTAGAACATGAGTCTAGGTTGTTAGAGGTCTTAGAGAGGAACCGCAACGCAATAGGCTGGACAGTGTCGGATCTCGTGGGCATCAACCCCGCTCTCTGCTCGCACCACATTTTTATTGAGGATAACGTGAGACCTTCCCGTGAGTTTCAGAGGAGACTTAACCCCAATCTACGGGAAGTTGTAAAGAAAAAAATTGAGAAATGGTGCAAGGCAGGGTTCATATACCTTATTTCTGACTCCAAGTGGGTGGCCCCACTTCATGTTGTCCCGAAGAAGTCGGGAATTCAGATGGTCACCAACGAGGAGGGGGTAGAGATCCGACACGAGTACCCACGTCGTGGCGCGTCTGTGTTGACTACAGGCGCCTGAATGCTGCGACCAAGAAAGATCACTTTCCCTTGCCTTTTATTGATCAGATATTGGAGAGACTCGTAGGGAAAGAGTTCTTCTGTTTTCTTGACGGGTACTCAGGCTATAACCAGGTGGCCATAGCCCCTGAGGACCAGGAAAAGACCACATTCACATGTCCATTCAATACTTATGCTTTCAGGCGCATGCCATTCGGGCTCTGCAATGCCCCGGGCACATTTCAGTGGAGCATGATAGCCATATTTGCCGAGATGGTGGGAGATTTCCTAGAAGTGTTCATGGATGACTTCTCGGTCCATGGTGATTCTTTTGATACATGTTTAGCGCACTTGGACCGAGTTCTCACGAGGTGTAGAGAGGTGAATGTGGTACTCTCCTGGGAAAAGAGTCACTTTATGGTGACAGAGGGTATCGTGTTGGGGCATGACATCTCCAAAAGGGGAATGGAGGTTGACCCTGCCAAGGTGGAGGTAATCAAGAAACTCGATCCACCTACCAATGTAAAGTCAGTGCTGTCATTTTTAGGGCATGTTGGATTCTATAGGAGATTCATTCAGGATTTTTCAAAGATCGCCCGCCCACTGACTGAGCTCTTAGGGAAAGACACAGAGTTTGTTGTAGATCACAGGTGTCTGGAGGTCTTTGAGCTCTTCAAAAGGAATATTTGTGCCTCGCCTATCCTACAAGCTCCTGACTGGTCTCTTCCCTTTGAGATCATGACCGATGCTTCAGATTTTGCTATAGGAGCTGTGTTAGGACAACGACGAGAGGGGATTCCATTTGCGATTCACTATGCGAGCAAAGTATTAGATCCTACACAGAAAAATTATACAGTGACTGAAAAGGAAATGCTCGCAGTAGTATGGGCCCTCGAGAAGTTCAGATCATATATTTTGGGCTCTAAGGTGACAATTTATACTAATCACACAGCTACTCGATATTTAATGGAAAAGAAGGATGCGAAGGCGCGTCTTCTTAGGTGGATTTTACTCCTCCAGGAATTTGATTTGGAGATTAAAGATAAACCTGGAGTGAAGAATGTTGTGGCTGATCATCTTTCTCGGATTGAACTTAAGGATTCTCCTGATCATGAGCGAATTAGAGAGACCTTCCCAGATGAGTCAATTTGTGTTATTGACTCACTCTCGTGGTATGCCAACATGGTGAACTATCTTGTCTCCAAGCAGGTTCCCCATGGTTGGACTAGGAGCAGCATTGATCGACTGAAGTTGGATTCGAGGAGATACCACTGGGACGATCCTTTCCTTTTCTTTGAAGGACCGGATTGTGTTTGGAGAAGGTGTATTCCTCAGGAGGAATACCAGAGTGTCCTCACATATTGTCATTCACTTGAGGCTGGAGGACACCATTCGGGAAAGAGAACCGCTCACAAAGTACTTCAATGTGGATTGTATTGACCGACCTTGTTTAGAGATGCCATTTATTTTGTACGGTCATGCCCGATTTGTCAAAGGATGGGAGGGACAGTTGGACAGAGAGATGAGATGCCTATGCAACCGATGATTATTTGTGATGTTTTTGATGCATGGGGCATAGATTTTATGGTTCCCTTTCCCAACAACCAAGGACATGAGTACATATTGTTGGCGGTAGATTATTTATCCAGGTGGGTGGAGGCTATCCCAACCCGAACCGCAGACAGCAAGACTGTCTGTAAGTTTGTGAGAGACTATATTATTGCTAGGTTCGGGGTTCCAAAAGTGTTGATATCTGATGGGGGTAGCCACTTCGTGAACCGGGATATGAGATCTTTAGCTAAGGACTATGGATTTGAGCATAGAGTCACTAGTCCTTATCACCCACAGTCCAACGACATGGCATAGGTTTCGAACAGAGAGGTGAAGAGTATTTTGCAGAAATTGGTTTGTCCCCATAGGAAGAACTGGTCTCAGCTTTTGGACCAAGTTCTATGGGCCTATAGGACAGCCTACAAGACACCATTGGGTACTTCACCATTTAGAATGATCTATGGCAAGCCATGCCATTTGCCCGCAGAATTGATTCATAAATCCGAATGGGCAATTAAGAAGATTAATTGGAGTTGTCACCTAGGGAAACTTTGTCGAGACTTGAACTTGAACGAGCTTGTGGAAATCCGAAACAGGGCATATGACAACAGTTTGATTTATAAGGACAAAGTAAAGAGATGGCATGATCAGCACATTAGGTGCAAAGACTTTGTCCCTGGGAAAAAGGTATGGTTGTTCAATGCCAGGTTGAAGATGTTCCATGGGAAGCTCAAATCTAAATGGACGGGTCCCTTTGTGGTTAAGAAAGTGCACGAGAATGGAAGTGTAGAGATAGCTGATCTCACAGATGGTGCACAATCTCATGTGGTGAATGGACAATTGTTGAAGCATTTTGTTGATTCGAAAGAGCAGTTAGTCCAAGTCGAGGTCATCAACTTCATACAGAGTGAGCACAGAGCAGATACATCTTATTACTCTTCATGAAGATGCAGCATCAAGATTCGACATCTTAGAAGATTCAATCACTCTTGTACATATTCTCCCTTCTTTGTATATTCTCGAGATCACATCGGTTCTCACACTTACTCTTATCCTATACTTAGGCTGACCAAAGCCTAAGTATAGGGGGGACCGATGCCCGCCATGTGTATTTACTCATCATTTCTCCTCTTGACCTCGTCCGCCCCATTTTTGTTCTTCTTCTACACTTAGGCTGACCAGAGCCTAAGTATAGGGGGGCGGATCGACTTCTATACTTTTTATTATTTTAGCTTTCCTACACTTAGTACGAGTTATGTCTTTTTGTCACCTAGTGCCATGAGGGCATAGCACAAGCTAAGTATAGGTGGGCATGTATATATTACATATATACTTTACCCATACCTCGTACTTTCACATATTTTTGTATATATTATACAATAATTATGGGGTGGGTAAAAAAAATTTCTTCCTAAAAAAAACTCTTTTTCCTTATTTTCTAAAAAAAAACTTTTCAAAAAAATCCTCTTTAAAAAAAACTTTTTCAAAAAAAAGTCTTTTCTTATTTACCTATCTTTTTCAAAAAAAAAACTCTTGAAAAAAAAAGAAGCAAAACTTTTCTAACAAAAAAAAACTTCTTTGCCTTTGTTTTTTTTAAAAAAAACCCTTTTTGGAAAAAAACTTTTCTAAAACTAAAAAAAAACACAAAAAAAACAAACAAAAAAACATTCATAAAAAAACTAAAAAAAACTAACTAATAAGTTGGTTTAATCCCTGACACAATTCACTTTCACACAAGACTAGTGATGTTCAAGAACACTTGACTTATGAGCTCTTATGATTTTGAGATAACTAGCCTTAGTCATTAGGGTCCTTGACTTAATTATTCACATTTTCCTAGTTTGAAAGATTTGTGTGCTATATTGCATGCTTAGTCTCTACCTTAAAGAATATGATCAGCACCTCACATACATGACTGCAGTTATGATGAGATGAGTTGAAATTTCACTTGAGGAACTGGGATGAGGGATTTGAGTTTGGACTTGATTTAATGATGCTCGAGGATGGGATAAAATCAATGAAGGCTTCATGAAACCTGAGTGTCAGCATCTTTAGCCAGTATGAGAACATGGTTCTTGTACTATCTCTTGACATTTACCTATGTGCCAGGGTGTGATAAAATAAAAAAATGTTGATCAGTGTGCGCCAACTCTTGGTAAAAGCAGTGGAACCAGCCACAAATACTACAAAGCAATGAAATGTCAAATAAAAGCTCTCATTCTACAAAGTCAATTATCAAAAGAGCTTCCACCAAAGGCGAGCGCTCCCAACCATTTCAAAGTGTCCACTTGGACCACCGCTATTAGGACCCGGAGTCGGGCTTGCACCAAAAAAGGGCTCTGCATCGTAAATGCTACAAGTCTGGGTGTAGAAGGTACGATAGGTACTCAAAAAAGGCACACCCCGGTGTACTCCCAGGAAAACAAGTGCAGACGGCTCCAACTTCTCTTGACGGACGCACTGATCAACACCAAAAAAAATGTGTTGTGTAATAAGGCACTTGAGAGGATCCTTGTTCCAATGAGAGGGAGAGAAGAAATGACACAATCCTATGCCCTCCATCAACTGGCCTTCCAACTATACTTACAAGTCTGACAACTAAAGAGACGGTGGATTGGATTGCAAGAAATGATTTATTCCCTAGTGTTGAGGATCGGGTCCATAGGAGAGTCTCTTGGACTGGAACCTTGGGTGACGTTGTGACTCTACTCTTGTAACTGCGGTCAACACTTAAAGTCATATCCCTACTTTATATGTATACAAAGAGAGTCTGATGATTAGGGAAATTGGGTACCTTTTGACTAGAGCTTGGTTCAGCTTAGAATTTTAGGATCTCTAAAACCAAGAGTTCTTCAACAGATTAAGTCTTGTATTCACATGCACAGTCAGGGGTTAACCCAACTTATTCATTCTTTATTTGCTCGAGGACTAGCAAAGTTTAAGTATAGGGGGGTGATGAATCCGCGATTCATCATAGCAATATCTTGATCTTAGCAAAATCCCCGAGTAAAATTCCAAATAAATGTCCATAAAATCAATAAATTAACAAAATAACTCTTGTAAATAAAACATACCAATTATTGTATATTAGATTGTACAAAATAAATTTACAACAAAAAGCTGCAAAAATAAAGGAGTTTTCATCTGTAAATAGCTCAAAACTTCATGTATTTTTAATAATTTCATTTCAACTCCTTTTTGAATAATTCATTCTCTAACATATTTATAAAAATGTATAAAAAATACAAAAATACAAAACAAAATTCATCTCAAATAAATGCTCCTAGATCCCAAAGAGAAAAAGCCGTAAAGTCCAACTTCCAAGCCAAATTCCCGCTCTGTCAGAACTCCAAATTTACCAAACTTACTTTTAAAGTTCAAGTTAGAAAATCATCTATCCAACGGAAGTGGTTTCATTAAAATCGGAGCTCATTTGCAAAAGTTGGGTTTTGGGACCTAGATGTACATTCTACATTATGTATATATTCATTCTTTCTTCATTTTTTATTTTTTCTTTCTTAATTACTAAAAATACAAAAAAAAATCATACTTGTGTTGTATTTTAATTGTAGTATTTTATTATATTTTTTCGTTGTAAATATCTCTTATAAAAAGACAAAAAAATTACATATTAGAAAAGTAAAAAAATGTACTTGGTGGTTTTGTCTTCTTTTGTAAATTCTCCACTATTTATTTTCTTCTCTTTTATTCTATTGTAATTAAAGTAGCCTACTTTATTTTATATTATTTATTTATTTATTTCACATTCTCTACAATAACCACCAATTCAACTCCATTATTCCACCATATTTTCCAACTTCCCATTCAACTCCATTAATAATACAACCTCCCATTCAACTCCACCACTTTAATAACCTCTCATTCCATCATATTTATATACATGTCACTCTCCTCATTTTTACCTTTGATCCATCTTTATGTGAGGAGAGCCAAGTTCCCAGAGTTGAATCGGTGACAACGACGCAACCGCGGTCGAGCAACGACGGCCCTCTCTCCGGTGTGATCCGTTGGCTTTTTGGCCAACATCACAGCCGCAACCGCGCGCTGCTCGAGCTCATCGCACGCCGGCGATTCGAGCGAAGACCGTGCTCACGAGAGCACATCATAGGCGATCGTCCATCTTAGGTAATTTTTCTTCTCATTTTATTATCTTGTTATTTTTGCAAAATTTTTTTAGCACATCATTTCCCGTCACAAAAATCCATCATTTGTTTATATTTTCATCCTCATCACCACTATCATATTTGGCATCTCCAAATCCATCTACCCCCTTGTCACCATTCTTGTTGTGTAAATATTTCCTGTTTAAAGAAAATTAAAAAAAATAAAAAATTTAAAACAAAAAAAGGTTCTTTCATTACCACCACCATCATCATCTTTGTGTTTATATTTCCTGTTTAAAGAAAATTAAAAAAATAAAAAAATTTAAAACAAAAAATGTCCTTACAACAGTTTTTTTAATCAAAGTATTTAAAAAATAAAAAAAATAAAAAAATAAACAGAGGAGGCAGTAGCTGAAGGCCCCCCCCGTTCTCTTCCACCGGCAGGCACCGCCCGCCACTAGACGCCAGAACGAGGGGGGTGCCCACAGCCACCAGCAGGTGCAGCGAGCGGCGCGCCCACAGCCACCAGCAGTTGCGGCCGTGCCTCCGTCTCGCGTGCGGCGGAGCTCCGCCCCCCGCACAGCTGTGTGCAGCCCCGCCCCCTTCCCCGTGCCCCAGCCGGCCATCGACCCTCTCGTCATCGCCTCCAGCCAAGCGGCGCTGCGCGGCCGCGCGCGCGCCACGCCTCCGTCGGGCCGCCACCGCCATCACGACTTTGGGTTCTTCTTCCACTGCCTGGAGAAGAAGGTCTCTCCCTTTCTCATTTTTTAAATGTAAAAATTACATTGTATGTATTTCATGTTTCTTTAATAACATAATAGTCCCTGTACATAAGTTGCATTGTTTTTTTAGTTTCTGTAATTGCAAGGACAACCCTGTATTTATGCATTAATTTGGACCTCATTTTGGCATCCTTTTATTTAAATAAAAATAACATTATGTTAAGCAACTAATTGTCTACATTGTGGATATTTATTTGTATTTTTGTGATCTTTGGGTAATTAATTAAAAATGATTAACTGAAATTCTGTGTATTTTACCCATTCCGTGCTCTTAAAATTATATCTCACACACGGTTGCTCTAAAAATTTTACAAAAATTATATGTGATGCCTTGATATGTGAGTAATTTACTGTCCAAATTTCATCTAAAATAGAGTTGTCTTGTGCCTGAAATAAATCATAGAGTGAAATTAGTATATGATTTTTAATTAAATCCACAGATATCATTTTTGTAAAATTTCAAGTCTCCTGGATTGCATATGAAAATATCTTTTCGAGATAATTCACACTCTGATTAACTTACTATTATGGATTAAATAGGAATTAATTACTCATTGTCACTCTGTTTTCAGTAAAAAAATCCATAAAAAATTCATATTTCGTCAAAAAATTCAAAAAAAATTACTGTAGCTTCCTTGCATCATGTTTTCATTCTATTAATTTTTTCATATTTTTTGCTTACTGTTTGTGTGAAAAATTGTGAAAATACCATATAAAGTGTGCATTTTTCATTGTTGCATTTTAACCCCTAAAATTCTAAAAAATATGTTTTGTGTTCATCACTGGATTAGGATCCTAGAAAAAATATAATTTGGCTAAATTGGACTAATTTGACATTAAAATTAATTTGGCCTTGTTGTGTGTTTTCTTAGTGTTTTAATTCAACCGCATCTTGCATTGGTATTTCTTTTTGCATTAAAAAAATCTAAAAAAATACTGCACTGAAATCTAGACCTAAGTTTTTGAATTAAACCCAAGTTGTTCCTTTGCCTCCCTGAGTTCGACCCCGGACTTGCCCGAGATATAAATTTAATCCGAGACACTCTTCACGGAGATCTTCTCTCGGTTCTGACCGAATCGCTAAGTACACGTATTACAATGAACACAAATTAGTTATCGTATTTAGCGATTCATCAATACATCACACAAGTTTCTATAGTCAACAGTCAGCTACTCAAACATTTTGTTGAATCAAGTAACCAGTTAGTGCAAGTAGAGTAGATCTCCTTCGCTCAGGGCATTGTATTTGCCGAAAAACTCAAGCGGCCCGGATGAAACACCTCTTCCATTAAAATTCCATCACTCTTCTGTATATCCATCAATCCGTAAATATACTTGGATCTCCATCTATAATTATCTGATCAAACTTTGGCTGACCTGAGCCTAAGTATAGGGGGACCGGTACCATCGTGTATACATCACTTCTATTGTTTCCGCTCACTATCGATTGCCTCATCTCATGCTTTTCCGCTATGCTTAGTCCCTCAAAAAGCTATGTATGGGGGCATGTCGACTTCGTTTCTTTTTAACTCAACTATAATTAGTACGAGCTATGTCAACATTTCACTTTGTCTATGAGTACATAGCACAACCTATGTATAGGGGGTGTTTGTATATACTTACTTTATCCATAGCTCGTACTTTAATAGTTTTTGTCTAACATCGAGGATGGGTACAAGTAGTGTTTAGTATTTATACTAAATTCTTTCTGTAAATAATACCTTTTTCAAAAAAACAAAAAAAAATTGCATAAAAAATTCAAAAAAAAACTCATGGTTCGCATTTCATTAAGCATCTCATGCATCCCTTGGTTTGTATATTCCTGACACTATCACTATCACTCAAGGCTTGAGAATTTTGAGGACACTTGATTTCTGAGATCTTGAGACTCTGAGTTTGCCAGCTTTGGTCATCAGGGTTTTAAACTTAATAATTTACACTTCCCTAGTTTGAAAGACTTCAGCACTATATTGCACCCTTCATCTCTATCTTCTAAAGAATATGATCAACACAACACATTCACAATAACATGATTGATGAGATGAGTTGAGTTATCACTTGAGGAACTAGGACTAGAGATACGAGTCTAGACATGATCTAATGATGCTCGAGGATGGGATAAAGTTAATGAAGGCTTCAAGAAATCTTAGTGTTAGCTAAACCCTAGCCAGTAATATTTACCTATGTGCTAGGGTGTGATGAAACTAATTTAATTGTTGATCAGTGTGCGCCAACTCTTGGTAAAAGCACTCGACTCGCTAAACAGAAAAGAAAAGAAAAGAAAGAAATTCAAAGAAAAGCTCTATCCTTCAAAGTTAAATTATAAAGAGCTTCCACCAAAGACGAGTGCTCCCAAACATTTTCAAAGTATCAACTTGGACCAAACGCTTCTAGGATGAAGAAGTCGGGCTAGCATCATAAAAGGGATTTGCATCATATAGTGATACAAGTCTGGGTGTCGAAGGTACCTTAGATACTCAAAAGAGACACACCCAAGTGTATTCCTAGAAAACAAGCGTAGACGACTTTGAATTCTCTTGACAAACACATTGATCAACAAAAATTAAAATACATGTGTTGAGTAATAAGGCACTCGAGAGGCTCCTTGTTCCAATGTGAGTGAGAGAAATATACACAATACTATGTCCTCCATCATCTGGTCGGCCATATACATTTCAAGCCTGACAAACTAATGAGACGGTTGACTTAAGCAAGAATAGACTTATTCCCTAGTGTTGAGGATTAGGTCTAGAGGAGTGTATCATGGACTGCAACTTTGAGTGATTTCTCGACTCGACTCTCATGAATTCAGTACACTAAAGTTCATATCCTTATATTTTATGTACAAAAAGAGAGCCTGATAGTTAGAGAAGCTGGATTCCTTTTGATTAAAGCATGGTTGAGTCCGAAATTTTAGGATCACTCAAATTAAGGGTCTTTGATGAATTGAGCCTTGAAAACTCACATGCACAGTCAGGAATTTATCCAACTAGGTCACTCATTCATTGATGCTCGGGGACGAGCATGGTTTAAGTATAGGGGTATGATCAATATCGTATTCATCATGCTAAAATTGATAAATTTGGCTCTGTTCCCCAAAGTTCATATGCATTTAATAATTAATAGAGCATCATTAGCATTCATACATATGTAAATAATATTCATATTTCATCATGTGTATTTGCATAATGTGTAAATTGGCCTACAAAGCTGCTAACTTCCCATATTTTAAATTAATTCATCCTAGCTCCGAGTGACCTGAAACCACCTCCTTGTGTGGATATTACTAACAAGAATAAATAAAAATAAAAAAATACTAACTCAAATAAATGTCAAATAGACCCAAAACAAAATTTCACATCTTACAGACTAAAACGTGCATATCTCCCTCATACAATGTCCGATTTTGGTCTACTCACTTTTAAAGTACACCATTTTCAAATACCTTCAAAAAAACCATTTCGTAAAATTAAGAGTTAATATGTGAAAGTTGGGTTTTGCGCTTCTTTTGCGCATTTTAATTTTTTGCAATTTTTTACATGAGTTTTTATGTACATAATTAACCCTTTTAATTTTATTTCTTTTTCATTTGTGTTCTTTGATGAAAGTTTTATCAAGCGGCTTAAAAATCCAAATCTAGATCAACATTGAAATCAAAGAAACTGACTGAGTTCGAGTGTCCTCTGTGAGTCTGTACAAAAACTCGTGTTTTGTACTTCTATTTTATTTTCCTATTTTCTTATATATAAAAAACCAAAAAATAGATTAATCTGTAATTAAGTGTCTTATATTTTATCGTATTTTTTAGATTTTTTATCCTTTTTTAAACCACCAAAAAAATTGCAAAATCCCAAAATCCGATTTCCCATACACATGGAGACCACCAAAAAAGGTTGTAGATCTCGTCGAACAAACTGCTTTCGTGAAGAAATTTTTTTGATCCAAGGTCTCCTTCTATTTCTTTTTCATTTTTCTTTTTAAATTTTGAAATTTTTTTGGTGTGACACGTAGCAGTCCTTGGGCGTACCACGTGGCACCCCACTCCCTATCTCTCTTCCCCTTATCTTGGTCACGTGCAACACATGTGACCCTCCCCTTCTCTCATCTCTCAGTTTTGGTCACGTGCCTCGCACGTGACCGTCTTCCTCCTTCCAACCATTTGGCCTATATGTAACCATTGCCGATGTGACCCTCGTCACCGGCCATTACGCTTTCCCTCTGCTCGCGCAACGCTTCTCCCACCAGCCGTTACTACAACCTCTATAAAGCCTTCCCTCCGATGACCTTCTCCTTCATCTGCCATCAGGGACCATTGAAGAGAGGGCAAACTATGGAGAGCTCGAAGGTGACAACTCTGACCTCCTGCATCGAGCAAAGATAACCTTCGTCTCTCATGCGAGATCCAAGGGGGTGCCTCTCCTTGCTGCAGCTCCTCCATCAATTGCTTGAGCTCCAGCTAGCCGGCTATTGAGCGACGATAGGTTGAGGTCCTATGACCTTCAGACCATCTCCCCAATGAGAACTCCTCCATGCCTCGACCACCTTGCACCTTCAGGTACTCCCGCACTCGCAGGTATATCCATCTTCACCTGCTTCAATTGACGCAAACTAGTCACCATCTTCAGCTTCTCTCCGCTTCTCGTCTCTATCTCCCATCTCTTTCGCCAACTCCAACCTCGAACTGGCCGGAGCCCCTCTCCTTTCCCTCACCTCTATAGGAACCCCTGTCCCCCCCTCCCCCATCGTCTTTTGTTAACCTCCGCAGGATGCGCCACCACTACAGAAGAGCTATGCCCCGCTCATTATAGCTCCATCGCCTCTGACAGCCACAACCTCGCCTCACCGTCATTCATGCCCCTTGGCCTTCGATCGAGCTCCGTCGATTGCCACATGCATGCCACACCACTCTCGATCTACACCGACGATTACCGCCAGGACCCATTGCCCTCGTCACGCTGCCACTGCTCCTCCGTGCTCACTCCGTCCGTCGCGTCGTGTGTCGGTCGAGGGTTCGAGCCTTGCTCTGCTCGATGTTACCGCCCGACCATCAAACCCCTAGACGTAGGATCGGGCTCCCTGCCTTTGATCTTATGACCGATTTCATGCTACGTATCCATCTCCCGTGCCTTGGCCTCAGCCTTGAGGCTCGGGTCGACAAGCCTCTGCCACACGCCCTCCATCTGCCACATAGGCTCGGGTCTACCAATCCTCTTCCTCGGGTCGACTGAGCCTTTGCTTACACTTCGAGCCTCCCATGCATGTGCTTTGCATGTGTATTGGCGGAGAAATTGCAAACCCCTCCCCCAGATCTAGAATAACAATACAGAGAACTCGCATGTTCGTTTACGTCAACGTCACGTGTCGCATACGTGACGCACTAGAAATTTTGCACGAAGGCCCTCGTGGTTTTGTTAATTTCAGAAAAACCCCTGCTAGGGGTAAGTTGCAGAAGACTCCAGTCAAATCTCCAAAATTACAGGTAAGTCCCTCCAGGGACTTAATTGAGAAGAAAATATTTTTTCATTGCATTTCAATTCCTGACATTCCAATTTGCATATCTTTTTCATCCGAACTCTTATTTTATCAAATAATATGTCGTTTTGAAACTTATTCCACGCTCTTCATATTATACAACTTGTGGACATATCTGATGCTATTTTATGATGGTTCTTATTTGAGGAGTATTTTGATGTATTTAGGCTTCTTCTTGACATATTTGTGTTATTATTTACTGAGAAGATACTTGACTTTATTTGCAGGGATTTAAAAGCAAAAACTTCAATTTATTTGAATTTTATACTGATATTCTTGAGGATTTAATGTTTATAGGGGATTAATTAAGATTTATTCCTTTTATTATTGAAAATTGGGGGATTTAAATCTCTACAGGTGGCAAGAAGAATTAAAATTGCACAAATATTTTTGAGGAAAGATTTATTTACTATCGATCATATAAATTGAGGATCTAATCTTTGCAATGGATTTAATTGAGAAGAAACAAATTAAATTCTCAATATTTAATGTGATTAAACTCGAGGATTAGATTAGAGAGAATTTTGAGATCACCTTCATTATTTGAGGATTATTGCAGGATTATTCATAGATTTATCTGGACTCTTTCCTGCATCTGAATTTCAATCGATTTGATCTGTGATTTTACTTCGACGATATTAATTAATTTTATTTGGATTTAAAGATCATAAATCATAAATTCAAACTTCATTTCTATTTACTTTATTTGTATCGCATCCTCATCATTTCATCATAATTATTTTCGTTTATTTTCCATATTATTTTCAACACAGAAATTAACTTAGCAATTTAATTAATTATTTAACTTAATTTAAAACCACACAACTAGAAATCATCGTTCCCTGTATGACCTTGGCAGACTTGCCAAAGAAAAAATTCTCCCCAACATTCAAAGATTGTGGTGTTTGACAAATAGTTTTTTGCCTCCCATACTACAATTCTCGATTTTTAAAGAGGTGAAATCCGAGTTCATCAAATGGCGTCGTTGTTGGGGAATGACAAATTTTTAGCATTTTAGATTATTTTCTATATTTAATTTTTGTGAATTCAGTTTTTGTGTCATTTTTTCTTTTGAATTTTATTTTTCAGCATTATATTTTTCATATCTCACTATCTCCTGCTACTAACCGCACCCTCTCTCTTTGCATATAGCTCAGTATGAATTTTTGGATATAAATCAAAGATCCGCATGGTCGAAGACTGTATTTTATTTTTTATGAGAGAGAGAGCTTAGAATAGCTTTATTTTATGCATCATTCATATTGTCTCTTTCTCTATCTGAACGCTCTAATTTGTAATAATTTGGATCGGACTTCTCTGTGGTGTATCGGGTATGTTTCAACCCCTTCTATGTGGTTGAGACCTGACTTGAGTGGACTAGTGAAAAACGGAAAAGGCAGGAGCCGCTAAATAATGGTCTGACATATCAGACTCACTGTCGCTGAGGTGACTACTCAGGCCTTCACGCTTATCAACAATTAACCCACACAATCAATCAAGCAATCAAGAGCAAGGATCAAAATTTATTATACCCTACTAAGAATGTACAGTGGCAAGCAAGTAGGGGTCGAACACAGGAAGCTGATGAATCCATGATTCATTAACTTTTCTGTCGCATTTTGTCTTAAAACCCTTAACAAATACATGTAAATATCCATTAATTCTCATCTTTTAACAAAACACCATTCATGTGTAAATATTCACTTTTAACCACTAAAATCATGTAAATAAATAAAGAACAAGAAAAGAAACAAAAAGGCAGATTGAATATATGTATATATGTACAATATGACTTAAAATATAAATATATCTATAAGATATATTTATAACCCAATCCTCGAGACCAAGTCAGCATGGATTGGTCGACAAACCAAAAAGTAGGGGGAGATAAGGAAAGAAAACCAGAAAAAAATAATTTAACACACACATATACACCGTTCACTATTTATAAAATAAATACAAAACTTCAAAGAATTTTAATTAATCCATATGAACATATTTTTCATCAAATCCTTTTCCTAATTATTCCTAAAAATGTATATAAAAATATAAAAATAAGTTAAAAATATTACCCTGTATATATGCCAAGAAACTCAACCTGTAAATTGTCAAAATCTCAACTTCCGAACATCATAACTTCCTCATACGAACTCCAATTTCACTCTACTCACCTTTAAAATTCATAAAATAATATTATCTAATTAATAAAGGTGGTTTGATCGAATTCGGAGTCCGTTTGCAAAAAGACATTTTTGGGACCAAAAGACAACGGGGTTTCTGGGCTATTTATTTTCTGAAACACACATTATTTATCATTTTCTTAATTTTATAATTTTTAAATTATTTAATGATCTTGTAGTTTCACCATAAATTATTTCATAATTTTTGGACCATATTTATTATTTTAATAAAATCAAAAACCCTAAAATATAGGTATAAATGACCTACTTAGATACTAACCTTATTTATTAAAATATACAAATTAACTTATTAAAATCTATAAAAATTCGTATAAGCCTTATTTAATATTCTAATAATTAAGAAATATAAAATTAATTTTTACTTATTTATTTATTAAATTAAAAATCTAAAACCTATTTATAAATACATATTTATTAATATAATATTTATATTTTAAATAATATTTATTATTTATTAAAAATACTTATGCCATAAATTTGAGAATTAATTTATATACATTTCTTATATTTATACATTTTTAAAATAACTTCATTTAAAATTTATTAATGATTTTATAAGGAATTTAAGCCTCTGGGGCAACCAGGTGCTGACACTTGTCAGCACCTGGGTTGATCTTCCCCAAGATTCAGTTCAGCCCGCCTGTGCTCGACCTGCCGACTTCCCTTAATTTTCCCGCATGTCTCTCAAACCTTCTGGCCAACCTAAACCATCAGATCCCTTCTCCTAACAACCCTTTCCATCGCCACCCTTCGATCTCGGCTTGGAGCCCAAGCAATCTCTCTATTTAAAGCCTTCAAGTCGCCATAGCCGAACTAACTTTCCAAGCTCTCTGAAACCCTCCAGTTCCAGAAGCCCGACCTCCTACTTCCAAGCCTCGTCTCGGCCAGCCGGAGGTGGTGACAGCACCGTGGACACGCCAGCGAGGAGGAGGAGACGTCGGAGATCGTTCCAAGGCCGAGTCGAGCCTTGCATCGCCGCTTCGCCGCGTACCGCTCCGGTCAAAGGTCGCCGTCGAGCACTCTGTCCAGGTAATAAACCTTGACTATTCCCAGACCTTCGCCTTCATTTCGTCGTTGTATTTCTCGGTAGTCGTGCGTTGATTAGCAACGCTAATCCTTGATTTCGTTAGCCTAATCGTCTAGGTTAGACGCCCAATCGTTTATCACATCCAAATCGATTAAGATAGCTTTGAATCTCGTCATCAAATCATCGTCATTCTCATGTATTACATAATTCTTCTGGAAACCTGATTTATTGCCATGTTTGATCTTGCATTTTATCATCCCTCGGCCGATTCCTAGAGAATCGAGCGAATACATCTCTCGTTTGCAGATCAAACTACAGTCAGGAGCAAAGAGTCAAGGATTTGGCAGCCTCGATCATCAAGAGATTCAACTCAAAGGTCCATCGCCAGAACAGAGATCATCTCCAGAAGAACGATATCGTGATCTTCTTCGCATCATCGCCGCCGCTCGGAGCAGTTCCCGCCACCACCCTACCACGGGCGAGCTCGAGGGGTGGAGGCGCCACCCCTCTGGCCCCGTCGGAGTGCTAAAGTCAGCATCGGTTGGCCGGAGAAATCTGGAGAAGAAGACCCCTTCGCCAACGACTGCAACTACCCAAGAACAGAGGAGGCACAGGTGCGCGACACGCGGCGCACCCGCAACCGCCGATCTGCGCCTGAAGCCTTCTAATCCTAGCCGTGCGACGCGAAACGGTGGAAAATTTGCTTATTAAATCCAGCAGCTTCCAGCAATATACTTCCGTCCCCCAGGTTTTCACTATTTGCATTTAGGTCCCTCCGCAGGGACCTAAATGTAAAGTTTTGTATATTTTTTCTACACAACAGTCCCCTGAGGACCTTTTTGAGAACATTTTAATTAGCTTTCTTTTGCGCTTACGCACCTGGGATGTAGGGGCTATTTTAACCTCGAGTGACTTTGTTCTTTGACGGTTTCTTGAGGGTAGTTACGAAACTACCCCAACTACTTAGTATAAAGTTTTCGTGGGATTTTGGCGTGTTTTCGACGTGTTTTGATTTTGTCAAATCGTACTTCGTTTTGTTTTGTTTTGTTTTCTTGAGTTGTTCGATCTCGCGGCTCGAACCTCGTTCACTCTACTATATTGTATCACCTATATAGTACCCACCTATTATATAATAAATAAATCTTTTTGAAAAATCTCCCTTGTTGAAAATTAAATAAACATAGGAAAATAATAAAATCAAATAAAAATAATAAAAATAAAAACCAATAAAAAAGGGTTTCTTTACTTGATCACTTGGAGAAGAGATTAAAAATAAAGTTACAAAGATAAAAATCGAAGGAATATATTCTGCCTCCTTGAGTTCGGCCCAGGAACACTTGCCTCGTAATATATTAATGACAGTTTTCCGAAGGAAAACCGAAATTTGTTTGATAGGTTAAAAATCGGATTTGTTTCGCGGCTTTTTGGCTACATCGACCGTGCTTCTTCTAATAAAAATGAAAATCCACGAAACCGATTTTTATCCATATCAAAATGGCACCGTTGCCGGGGAGGCGTTAGATTCTTTTTTATTTTTCTTTTCTTCGTGATTTTATTTTTTTTCTCTTCTCTTTGCTTCATTTTTCGTACGGTTTTTCGTACGAATTTTTCGTGTTTTGCTTTTTCATCTTCTTACGGCTTTCTCGGTTTTCTTGATCGGCTTTACTTGCTAACCATCTTTGCAGCGCCTGCAGGATCAACCGGCTTCTTCGGAAGCCGAGCCAGTTGAAAGAGCAGAGGCCGGCTCCTTCTTCACGAGTCGGCTGCAGAGGAGTAGAGTGGTTAGTATACTTTTTTGTAAAAGAGAGAGAAAGGGAGATAATAAACAACCCCCCCCCATTTTTTTCGGGGCCTGATTCGCCAGATACCGTGTATCCGAGGATCAGGGCACCCACCACGGCTATTTATCGCTCATCGATTTTCCGCGGTTTTTCTAGATGCTTGTTTAGGTTTTTTTTACTCTATCTGCTTGTGCCGTGTAGTTAGTCTTAGGACTCGCAACCTAGGTGCATGCTTTTAGGGTTTTTATAAAAAGAAAAAAATCAATAGACGTTGACTGAAAAAACCCATAAAAATTACAAAACTAAAATCGGGACTGCTAAATCTATCTGACTTAAAGCCATAAATCGACTCAAGTGATTTGGGGAGAGTAACCCCTGCGCATTTCTTAGAGTGCGCGAGCTCGAGAGCCGACACTTAAGGATAGAACCCAAACCCCGTATTTCTCGCGGGATACTACTGGGTCCATACATTTGATCACTGTTCCTCAGTGGGTAAGCTCGGGTAGCCAGAAACGGTCCGGGTTTACTTAGTAGAGTGGGAGGTTTAGAGGACACTGTGCAAGGCTCCGTCCTCAAGTAACATGGGTAGTCGTAAACGGTCCGTACTTACTCCCATACTGGCTGAGTGCGAGTGGTCTCTTGTAAGGATTCGGGCCAGTATTTTGAGGAAACTATCGGGCACCTATTGGCTTGCTCAGCCCGCGTAATCGAAACGTTTTCTAATCACAACTCTAAAACCGAAAAGATAAAAAGACCGAACTCTTACGGTCTTCATCAGGGTTGATTTGGTGAAAATGGGGTTTGATTTGTGTTTGTTTGCGGGGTGTGAGTTTCCACGGCTTTCGCACTTCTCTTGTATCGTAAACGTGCTCTCCTGAAATTTCTCTTGACATCAAAGATGACGTCTCGATGGCTTTTCGGCTCAGACTCTGTGAGCTTTCGACCATCCACCGTCGAGCGTATGTCTTCGTAGGCTCGGGATGACCCTCTTCCCGAGCCGGTCCCATCAGATCTCGAGGCGAGTCAGACCCAGACTCCCTCACCTCCTGGCCAGACTATTGAGGCAGACCCTCGCCTCGATACATCATCTAGATCTCCTGAGTACTTTTCGCTGAGTTCTTACAAGAGTTTTTACTTTACAGACGATCAGATGGCTCGCGAGAAAGGACCAGCAACAGACGAGAGGCCACCAGCTGGGGAACATCAGAAGGGAAGACCCGAGTTGAACGCAGATGTCACGAAAGGAATTCTCGATACATTACAGCAGATGAATTTACAGATTCGAGAATAGTATAGAGTTCAGACTGAACTGCGGTCTGAAATAGCCACACTAAGAGCAGGGGCCGGGAACCAGTTACCGCCTGCGTTTCCCGCAACTTTGCGGGACGAGTATGACCCGGGCGCGAGAATGCTCCACCATTGGATTCGGCTACCGCCGAATCAAGGGCCATATGAACTCAGACCATCCTTCATCTCCTTGCTTCCCAAGTACTATGGGAATGCCGCAGAGGAGCCATTCACGTTTTTACAACAGTTTGAGATGATTTGCGGAACGGCTTGTTATCCAAGAGTGACGCAGGAGGCCGTACGCTTCAAAGCCTTCCCCTTTGCCTTAGCCGATAAGGCCCTTTATTGGCTGAGTCATCTGGGGAGAGAAATTTCTACGTGGGACGACCTAAAGTCCACCTTCCTTCGCAAGTATTTTCCTTTGTGAAGGACGAACATGATGAGGAGCCAGATCTCCACATTCACGCAACTGCCGCACGAATCATTCCATGAGGCATGGGATCGATTCAAGGATCTTACGGAGAGATGCCTGCATCATGAGATCCTGATGAAGGTGCTCGTACAGAACTACTTCGGAGGACTCCAGTCGGAAGTTCAGGGGCTAGTCAGTGCCGCATGTGGCGGCAGTTACTTGAATAAGGATGCCGAGTCAGTCTGGGCCATCTTCGAAGGGATGGCCGAGAACTCGAGAGTTGTAGACTCTACTCGGGCATTTCAGAAAGCCCCACAGCCACCACATCACCGAGAACATCACAAGGTGGCGAATATCTCGAACTCTGATTCCAACACCAACATGGGATTTATTAATGAAAAATTAACGTTGGTGGACGTGATTCACAAGCAGGTCCAAGACCTACAGCCACTGCGAGAGTTGGAGAAACTCTCATCTCTACCTCAGCAGCTGAGTGATCTTTCGAAGAAGGTCGCTGATCTTCAAATCCAGTACCAGCAGAGCCAGACTTCTTCGAATGCGCAACCAGTACGGAGGATCGCACCTGCTCCACCCACCCGTCAGATCCATTACATCGAGAGCGAGCCCGAGATTCCGCAGCTCGATTGGCATGAGGATCAGTCTCATGCCAATCCCGGCCAGATCACCAGCAATGCAGAGATGGAGATGGAGTCGCAATCCACTCTCGAGATCAACGGGATTTGGTATACTCCGATGCAGCAGCCGAGTATACCGAATCAGCAGCCGCAGCAACCGTACGGTCATCCCTAGCATGGACGTCCGCAATTTCAGCACCGCCAGAGCTTCACGCCGCAGCAGTCTCATCCGAATGTCTACCATCAGAGACCGCAACCTTTATATCAGCAACCTGCTCACTACTCACAGAATCATCCTTTTCAGTAGCCGCATCAGTCTTCCTTCACACCTCAGCGCTACTCCCAGCCTTCCACCTCTTAGCATTTCACGCCAAGGCAGGAGAGAGGAGCAAGCCAGGGCCACCACACCGAACCGGAGATGTCTTCACAGGCCCAGGCGCTCAACAAGATCATGGATATGCTGAGTACGCTCCAGATCGCGCACAAGACAGAGATGGAGCAGGTTAACCGTCGTCTGGATGAGTTAACCGAGCCCGAAGACCACTCTCCCAGCCCAGCCTCAGATGAATCCGAACAACAAGAGGAGGCATCCAGAGCAGGTAGATACTACAGGTAAGATCTCGTTTCCTGATTTTTTATCTAACTTCATTCGTCTCAAGAGCGGTAGATCACTACAAGCACCTGCTGGAGAAGAGGAGAGGGCACTAGAGGAGCACGAGCAGAACCATGATCCTGAAGCTGAGGAGGAGAAACCATAAGAGGATGAGGACCTTTACGCAGACTCAAGAGATGGGAGCAATGCCAACACATCAGATATGGACACTGGCGACTCAGACGATGACATCACGCCAGATCAGGCAGAGAGCCCCAACAAAAACATTTCTTCTCCTGTTCTAGAGAGTTTTGTAAATAATTCTGAGACTCTCGATGTAAACGCTGATTCCTGTTTGAATAAAAATTCTGATTTTCTGACTTCTGACTTTATTCCTTTTCCCGATGCTTTGTTTGGAAAAGGAAAGAAAAAGACCAAAAATAATCTTGAATCTCCAAAAATTGAAAAACTACTCAAAGATCACATCTTTCTGAAGATCCCTCTTCATGATGCCTTAGATCAATTTCCTACGCTCAAGAATCAATTGAAAAACAGATACACCACGCGTAGGAAAAAGAGATCCCGAACAGAAAAACATGTCTTGACTAAGGCTACATCCTGTGCGATACAGAATAAGCTACCGAAGAAGAAGAAAAACTCAGGTGCACATTATGTCAGATGCGAGATCGCAAAAGCTGAGTTCGATCGCACTCTATTAGATAACGGTTCCTCGATCAATATGATACCCGCCTCCTTACTCGATAAACTCGAGTTAGGTCCTCTTTACAAATCCCGCGCGATCCTTCAGTTTGCTGATAGATCTGTAAAGAGACCTAAGGGTATACTTAGGAACGTTATCGTAACCGTACAGGGTCTGCAATTTCCACTGGACTTTACAGTCCTAGACATGAATTGCCCTGCGCAGTTACACCTTACCCCGATCATTCTCAGAAGGCCTTTTCTAGAGACCGCAAAGGCTCTCTTCGATTATGATACAGGGAAGGTATCTTTTCGCGCCGAGGGCGAAAAGGTACATATAGAGATGGCGAGAGAATCAAACACTTTCAGTGATGCATCTTCAGATTTTCTGAGTTCTTTAGCCTCTTGTGATTACATGGATGAGGTTCGTTTTGACGACCACGAAAGATATCAGGTAGAGACCCAAGAATGCTTGACAGAGGACGGGTCCGAGACCTCAGGGGGTAATTCTTCCGATGGAACCTTATATTTTAGTCTGGATGATGAGAAGCAAAGGGATCAGACTTCTGACAAAATCAATGCAGATCTTTCAGAATCAGAAACTCTACACAAGTCCTCCGTCTCAGATGATTCAGAATTTTATCTAGCTGACATATTCTCTTCCGATCATTCTGAGGAGTCGGGTGATGTCTTGAACATCTTGTGTAGTCCGACTCTAGAGCACATAGAGATGGTGGATACTCAGAATGCCGACAAATCCACAACCGATACAGATCCCCATACACATACAGAGGATGTTTCGGCAGATACAGATACTACCTTGCCAGAACTTAAAACTTTGCCACCAAACATGAAATATGCCTTCCTTGTGGGTCCACATCAACGGTTTCCAGTCATTATCAGCTCAACTTTGACCGATGATCAAGAATCTCGTCTGATGGAGATTCTAGAAAGAAACCGCAAGGCCATTGGGTGGATTGTATCCGATCTCTGCGGGATTAATCCTACTTTGTGTTCACATCATATCTATCTCGATCATGACAGCAGACCCTCTAGAGAGTTTCAGCGTAGGTTGAATCCGGTTTTACGAGAAGTTGTCAAGAAAGAGATCATGAAATGGTGCGACGCAGGGTTCATTTATCCCATCTCCAACTCCCAATGGATTAGCCCATTACATGTTGTCCGGAAGAAGTCGGGAATTCAGATGGTGAAAAGCGAGAGTGGAGAGGAGATTCCAAAGAGAGTAACCACGTCATGGCGAGTATGTGTTGACTACAGAAAGTTGAACACCGCGACGAAGAAGGACCACTTCCCTTTGCCTTTCATAGACCAGGTCATAGAACGGTTGGCAGGGAAGGGTTACTTCTGTTTCCTTGACGGTTACTCTGGATACAACCTGGTATCAATTGCTCCTGAAGACCAGGAGAAAACCACCTTTACTTGTCCGTTCGGCACGTATGCCTTTAGACGGATGACATTTGGATTGTGCAACGCTCCTGCGACTTTCCAGAGGTGCATGCTTGCTATTTTTGCGGACATGGTCGGTGATTTTCTAGAGGTTTTTATGGATGATTTCTCGGTCTATGGTGAGTCCTTTGACGATTTTTTAGCGCACCTAGACCAGGTTCTGAAAATGTGTTGTGAGGTAGATCTGGTTCTGTCCTGGGAAAAGAGCCATTTTATGGTTACTCACGGGATCCTGTTGGGGCACATCATCTCCCAGCGAGGCATGGAGGTTGACCCTGCCAAGGTGGATATCATCAAGAAACTCAAGCCACCATCCAACATCAAACAGTTACGGTCATTTCTGGGGCACGTTGGCTTTTACCGACGGTTTATCCAAGATTTTTCCAAGATTGCCCGACCGTTAACTGAATTGCTAGGCAAAGACATCGAGTTCGTTTTAAATGATAAATGTCTTAATGCCTTCCTCACAATGAAAGAAAAGATAATCAGTGCTCCTGTCCTACAGCCGCCTGATTGGTCTCTACCCTTCGAGATCATGACGGATGCTTCAGATTTTGCAGTCGGGGCTGTATTAGGACAGAGGAGGAATGGACTTCCTGTTGCCATTCACTATGCCAGCAGAACCTTAGATGATGCTTAGAGAAATTACACAGTGACAGAAAAGGAGATGTTGGCAGTAGTGTTTGCATTAGACAAGTTTCGATCATATCTGCTTGGCTCGAAAATCACAGTATACACTGATCACTCAGCTATCAGATTTTTAATGGAAAAGAAGGATGCTAAGGCACGCCTTCTTAGATGGATTCTCTTACTTCAGGAATTCGATTTGGATATCAAGGATAAACCTGGAGTAAAGAATGTGGTAGCTGATCACCTCTCCCGATTACAGATAGATCAGCCTTCAGATGAGTACACGCCAGAGATCGCAGAGAGATTCCCTGATGAGAGCATCTTTGCGGTTGCTGAACTTCCGTGGTATGCAGACATAGTAAACTTTCTGGTCACACAGAAAAGTCCTCAGGGTTGGTCGAAGAACAAAGTTGAGAAACTAGTTTCTGAGGCACGATACTACCACTGGGAGGATCCGCTTCTTTTTCGCAAAGGATCGGATTGCGTTTACAGGCGATGTATTTCTCAGGAGGAATATAATAGTGTCCTCACTTTGTGTCATTCTTTAGAATCAGGAGGACATCATTCAGGGAAGAGGACAGCGTAGAAGGTACTACAAAGCGGATTATGGTGGCCAACTCTTACCAGAGATGCATGCAAATTCATGAAGAGTTGTCTAGATTGTCAGAGAGCTGTAGGGACAGTCAGTGCCAGAGATGCAATGCCAATGCGACCCGTCATTATTTGCGAGATCTTTGACGCATGGGGCATAGATTTTATGGGACCGTTCCCTTCTAGCAGCGGCTTTGAGTACATTCTTCTCGCTGTAGACTATGTTAGCAGATGGGTGGAGGCTATACCCGCACGAACCGCAGACAGTAAGACCGTTTGTAAGTTCCTAAGGGAACATATCATTTCACAGTTCAGGATCCCTCGTATTCTCATTTCTGATGGGGGTAGCCATTTCATTAATAAGGAGGTGAAAAAGCTAGTGAAACAATACAGCATCGATCACAGAGTAGCTTCTCCTTACCACCCATAGACGAACGGCATGGCTGAAGTTTCAAATAGGGAGGTGAAATCAATTCTCCAGAAACTAGTACGATCGGATAGGAAGAACTGGTCACTTCTTCTAGATCAAGTTCTTTGGGCATATCGTACTGCATACAAGACTCCCTTAGGTACTTCACCATTCAGGCTAGTTTATGGAAAGCCGTGCCACTTGCCCGTAGAGATCATGCATAAATCTGATGGGCAATTCGAGAAATACTGATGGATATACAGAAAGCAGGGGCCAAGAGAAAGATCGATCTAAATGAGCTGGTAGAAATTCGAAATCAAGCATACGAGAACACACTCATCTATAAGGACAAAGTGAAGAAATGGCATGACAGACATATTTGGCACAAGAGCTTTGTCCCTGGGCAGAAAGTCTGGTTATTCAATGCAAGGTTGAGAATTTTTCCTGGCAAATTGAAAAGCAAGTGGGAAGGACCGTACATAGTCAGAATGGTGCACGACAATGGCAGTATAGCAATATCAGATGTGTCACCTGGTGCAGAGCCGTTCGTGGTTAACGGGCAGATGCTGAAGCACTTCATCGAAACTACTAATCATCTGGCCCATACTGAAGTGATCTATTTTGTACAGGAATCATGATCGCTCCTTCACTTCTTCCTGTACAAATTCTTTTGAGCCATTCTTTTCTGGAGATTTACAACATTTGTATATTCTTCGTAGACCACAATCATCCCCATTTTTGCTCGTCTTCTATGCTTAGGATACCAGATCCTAAGTATAGGGGGGACCGATTGCCCGCTGATTGACGTTTTATTTTTTGTACTGATTCTTTTGTATAGCCATTCTTTTTCACAAATCACTGGTCTCCAATTTTTGGCTACACTCTTTTCTATACTTAGGATGCCTTATCCTAAGTATAGGGGGGACCGAGTGATTTCGATGAGTTCGTATTCTTTTCCTTTTGAATTGTTGTTATTTATCCTTTTCATTCAGTCATCCCGTGTTTGCTCTCCCGTAATACTTACGATGACCTGATCGTATAGGGGGGGTTGACTGACTTGTACACTCGCTTCTTTTTCACCCACTTTTACTTAGCACGAGTTATGTCCTCCTTTTTCTCTTTTGACGCTATGAGGACATAGCACAATCTAAGTATAGGGGGGTGCGTATATATTGTATATATACTTTCATCCATAACTCGTACTTTTATGTATTTTCTATATCTATAAAATCCATAAAAAGTGGGTAAGGGTTAATTTAAAATCCACTCTTATATTTATATATTATTTATAAAATCCTTGTAAATAAGTAAAATATGATTAAAACTTGTATTTAAAACTTGTAATTAAAATATGTCTTTAAAATTTGTACTTAAAATTTGTATAATACTTAGTTAAAATCCTATTTATTAAAACATGTGTAAAACCCATTCAATCCTTGTAAAATTCTTTGTAGATAAAATTTGTAAAATACATTAGACACTTAACTCGAATAAAATATATATTGTAAAATTCAGGAATACAATCTTGTTTATAAAAATCATAAAAATCCATAAAAAATACAAAGTCCTAAAATTTGTAAAAATTACAAAAGCCTTAAAATCCATAAAATAAGTAAAATTCAGAAAATACACTTCACAAAAACATGGTTGCATTTGCATTCACATTTTTCAGAATAAGTTTGATTTCTGGAACTAAGGACTGAGTCTAGTCTAAAGGATGGAGCTTGATTACGGCCTTTAACTCTCGTTGTAAGGAGCCTGACTAGGATCTGGAATTTAGACTCTTCAGGTCTTGTGACTTAAATCTTTGGGTTCCGTAAGACCATATTCGGGAAATCAAGTCATCTGTACATAAGTAGACCATTTGGAGTCATCCGTACAACTCTACACCAGTGAACCAATCTTGAACACATGCACTCTACACTTAGCTCGACTCGCATGGAGTCCCGAAGGGCAGTACACCTTGGTAGTATGTTTCTATCCTTATCTTTGCGGCATTAACGTATAAAGATGGGAGAGATTGGGGTTGCGATAGTTGCTTCGGATGAGGGAAGGATCTTCTGACACAATTTTTCTAAGACCTCAAAAGAGGGACGGACTAAAAAGATGCTATATCCGTCGAGGCACAAAAAGATGAATGCAGTGAAAGCAAATTACAAAGTCAAAGCAATACAGAAGCCACCAAATAAGACCACAATGGTCCAAGCTTCCACCAAATATGCATGCACATCTTAGTGGAGACTCAGCTACACCGGTTGGGCTTCACAAGGAGATGCATCTACACTAGTCGCACTCCACTTCTTTTCTCTTTCTTCTAACTTCTCCCTATATTCGATTGTGGACATAGCAGAACTGAACTCAGAAGGGAATACCTCCCTCCCCGAGGAAAGAGTAGCGGGATGAGGAAGACATAGGAGTGTATAGCCGGGATTGACGGTTTCTTCGGTTCTCTATGCAGGAAGAGCTAAATCAATTTCACACACTGTACAAGTTGACTTCAAGGATGATAGAGTTTGCGATATGAATAAGTGAGTCTGAACTAGCCGATGAAGTGATCTTGAGTAAGGATTATGGAACTTGAAGACTGTTGAGGACAAAATCCAAATGCTAGTTAAGGTTCCGACAAAATGCTTGTTTCACGCCCGATCGAGCTCTGTCCTTTGTCTGTTCTCATGAATTGGTTTAGGAAAACAAATTCATTCTAACTTTCTTTCTTTTTCACTTACTTTTTCAAAATAAGTGTTTGCTAAGGGACTAGCAAAGTTTAAGTATAGGGGGTTGATGAATCCATGATTCATTAACTTTTCTGTCGTATTTTGTCTTAAAACCCTTAACAATCACATGTAAATATCCATTAATTCTCATCTTTTAACAAACCACTATTCATGTGTAAATATTCACTTTTAACCACTAAAATCATGTAAACAAATAAAGAACAAGAAAAGAAACAAAAAGGCAGATTGAATATATGTATATATGTACAATATGACTTAAAATATAAATATAACTGTAAGATATATTTATAACCCAATCCCCGAGACCAAGTCAGCATGGATTGGTCGACAAACCAAAAAGTAGGGGGAGATAAGGAAAGAAAACCAGAAAAAAATAATTTAACACACACATATACAGCTTTCACTATTTATAAAATAAATACAAAACTTCAAAGAATTTTAGTTAATCCATATGAACATATTTTTCATCAAATCCTTTTCCTAATTATTCCTAAAAATGTAAAAATATAAAAATAAGTTAAAAATATTACCCTGTATATATGCTAACAAACTCAACTTGTAAATTGTCAAAATCTCAACTTCCGAACATCATAACTTCCTCATACGAACTCCAATTTCACTCTACTCACCTTTAAAGTTCATAAAATAATATTATCTAATTAATAAAGGTGGTTTGATTGAATTCGGAGTCTGTTTGCAAAAAGTCGGTTTTGGGACCAAAAGACAACGGGGTTTCTGGGCTATTTATTTTCTGGAACACACATTATTTATCATTTTCTTAATTTTATAATTTTTAAACTATTTCATGATCTTGTAGTTTCACCATAAATTATTTCATAATTTTTGGACCATACTTTTTATTTTAATAAAATCAAAAACCCTAAAATATAGGTATAAATGACCTACTTAGATACTAACTTTATTTAATAAAATATACAAATTAACATATTAAAATCTATAAAAATTCGTATAAGCCTTATTTAATATTATAATAATTAAGAAAATATAAAATTAATTTTTAGTTATTTATTTATTAAATTAAAAATCTAAAACCTATTTATAAATACATATTTATTAATATAAAATTTATATTTTAAATAATATTTATTATTTATTAAAAATACTTATGCCATAAATTAGAGAATTAATTTATATACATTTCTTGTATTTATACATTTTTAAAATAACTTCATTTAATATTTATTAATGATTTTATAAGGAATTTAAGCCTCTGGGCCAACCAGGTGCTGACACTTGTAAGCACCTGGGGTCATCTTCCCCAAGATTCAGTTCAGCCCGCCTGTGCTCGACCTGTCGACTTCCCTTAATTTTCCCGCGCATCTCTCAAACCTTCTGGCCAACCTAAACCATCAGATCCCTTCTCCTAACAACCCTCTCCATCGCCACCCTTCGATCTCGGCTTGGAGCCCAAGCAATCTCTCTATTTAAAGCCTTCAAGTCGCCATAGACGAACTAACTTTCCAAGCTCTCTGAAACCCTCCAGTTCCAAAAGCCCGACCTCCTACTTCCAAGCCTCGTCTCGGCCAGTCGGAGGTGGTGACAGCACCGTGGACACGCCAGCGAGGAGGAGGAGACGTCGGAGATCGTTCCAAGGCCGAGTCGAGCCTTGCATCGCCGCGCTTCGCCGCGTACTGCTCCGGTCAAAGGTCGTCATCGAGAACTCCGTCCAGGTAATAAACCTTGACTATTCCCAGACCTTCGCCTTCATTTCGTCGTTGTATTTCTCGGTAGTCGTGCGTTGATTAGCAACGCTAATCCTTGATTTCGTTAGCCTAATCATCTAGGTTAGACGCCCAATCGTTTATCACATCCAAATCGATTAAGATAGCTTTGAATCTCGTCATCAAATCATCGTCGTTCTCATGTATTACATAAGTTCTTCTGGAAACCTGATTTATTGCCATGTTTGATCTTGCATTTTATCATCCCTCGGCCGATTCCTAGAGAATCGAGCGAATACATCTCTCGTTTGCAGATCAAACTACAGTTAGGAGCAAAGAGTCAAGGATTTGGCAGCCGCGATCATCAAGAGATTCAACTCAAAGGTCCATCGCCAGAACAGAGATCATCTCCAGAAGAACGATATCGTGATCTTCTTCGCATCATCGCCGCCGCTCGGAGCAGTTCCCGCCACCACCCTACCACGGGCAAGCTCGAGGGGTAGAGGCGCCACCCCTCTGGCCCCGTCGGAGTGCCAAAGTCAGCATCGGTTGGCCGGAGAAATCTGGAGAAGAAGACCCCTTCGCCAGCGACCGCAACTGCCCAAGAACAGAGGAGGCACAGGTGCGCGACACGTGGCGCACCCGCAACCGCTGATCTGCGCCTGAAGCCTTCTAATCCTAGCCGTGCGACGCGAAACGATGGAAAATTTGCTTATTAAATCCAGCAGTTTCCAGCAATATACTTCCGTCCCCCAGGTTTTCACTATTTGCATTTAGGTCCCTCTGCAGGGACCTAAATGAAAAGTTTTGTATATTTTTTCTACAGAACAGTCCCTGAGGACCTTTTTGAGAACATTTTAATTAGCTTTCTTTTGCGCTTACGCCCCTGGGCTGTAGGGGCTATTTTGACCTCGTGTGACTTTGTTCTTTGACGGTTTCTTGAGGGTAGTTACACAACTACCCCTACTACTTAGCATAAAGTTTTCATGGGATTTTGACGTGTTTTCGATGTGTTTTGATTTTGTCGAATCGTACTTCGTTTTGTTTTCTTGAGTTGTTCGAGCTCGTGGCTCGAACCCTGTTCACTCTACTATATTGTATCACCTATATAGTACCCACCTATTATATAATAAATAAATCTTTTTGAAAAATCTCCCTTTTTGAAAATTAAATAAAAATTAGAAAATAATAAAATCAAATAAAAATAATAAAAATAAAAACCAATAAAAAAGGTTTCTTTACTTGATCACTTGGAGAAGAGATTAAAAATAAAATTACAAAGATAAAAATCGAAGGAATTTATTCTGCCTCCTTGAGTTCGACCCAGGAATACTTGCCTGGTAAAATATTTAGTGACGGTTTTCCGAAGGAAAACCGAAATTTGTTTGATAGGTTAAAAATCGGATTTGTTTCGTGGCTTTTTGGCTACATCGACCGTGCTTCTTCTAATAAAAACGAAAAGCCACGAAACCGATTTTTGTCCATATCAGAAGCAAAGGAGTAAAGCAGTCTGAGTGAGAGTCAAATTCCCTATGCCTTGTGAACTACTTAGCCAATTTGGACCTTTTTTTGTGGGTTTTTAATTTTTAATTTTTTTATTTTTAATTTTTGATTGTATATTTTTTATTTTGATTTTTAATTTTCTGATTTTGTATTTTCTTTTATATATTTTATATTATTATATTTTCTTTTTGAAATAAGATATAAAGCTATATAGAATATATAGTAAAAGAGAGATAAGAGGGAGATAAAATGGGAAAAACACTCAAAATACAGGAACTAAAATTCTTTTGGTATTTTTATTTTTTTCTAGTGTTTTTGTGACTTTTCTAGATTTTTCTATTTTTTGGTATTTTTAAAGGCAAAAATACTAGAAAATAGTGAACAAGTTGCTCGTTGAAACTAAATTGAGGATGAAAAATACTAATCAGAGTTCAAAAATCCTCAAACTAAATTTAATTGAAAGATAATAAATCAGAGCGAATTCAGAGACCAAAATCATATTTTTAGGAATTTTTTGGAATTTTTAGGATTTTTATGAAGATTTTTAGAGTTTTTATATTTTTATGGGTTTTCTTTTGTATTTTTTAATGATTTTTGAATAGGAGTTAAAAGACACAGAAACACATAAAAGATAATGTTTTTAGAATTTTTAAAGGTGTTTTAATATTTTTTGTATTTTCTAATGCAGAGAATAAATAAAATGCATGTTTTTGAATTTTTATAAATAATAAAATGCAATAAAAATGCAAAAGAAATATGTCGTGAAACTAGGATGCAACAGGATCTTGGACTAATTTTTGTGGATTTTTTACATTTTAGAGGTGCATGAAATAAATGAAAACAACAAAAAGAAAAATCAATACTACATGGGCATTTATGTAAATATCTAGAGAGACCAGGGCCCAGATGCAATTTTAACTAATTAAATAAGTTCCAGGACCAATCACAAATATCTAAACATCCAGGGGTACATGCGCAAAATTTCCAAAGTCACGTGCGCAAAGCACGTGACTAGCAAGGACCTATATGTAATTAACCGAAAATCCGAGGGCTTGAATGCAATTTTTCCAAAAATAATACAACATTACAAAATGTTCTTGGATGAAATCGAAATACCCAAAGTTGTGAGGTTATCTCTACAAAATGTCCAAGCCTGCACGTGACAAAATTAATTTAATACACTCTGGGGCTTGATTGCACGGGGACCTAATTGTAATTATAACAAACTCTGGGGCTTGATTGCAAATATCACAAAAGTTTCAACGATAACTGAAAGTTTTAAGTCCTAATATTTAATACACAAAATGTTGGGGTAGAGAATGCAAAATACCCAGCTTGCTTGATCGGACGATGGGAGTTCTCCCACTTGACACGTGGCATTGATCTGTGGACTCGTACCCCTTCGCACGAACGGCCCCGATTAGATCTTCAGATGGTCATCAACGGCTGGGGCTGCAAGTGATCGGACGGATGCTGCTCGTCCTGGAGATCAGCCCCGAATTGACGGCCGGGAATGCGGGAGCAAGAACAGGGAAGAAGGCTTCGTCCAGCGAGCTACCTCGACCTCGCTCCGCCTGCTCCGGCATGAGATGGAGCTCCAAAATGGTCCAACTCATCCCTGCAAGGATCCTCTGTTGACTAGAGTCTTCAAAATACTCCGGAGAAGACCAGAGCTCACCAGCGGCGACGGCGGAGCACGGTGGCTCCAGGTACATCCGACGAGGCACAAAATCTGCCCCAGATGCATTATTGAGCTTCGAACCTGCAGGAAAAACATGAAGGTGTCGGGGGAAAAATGCCCAACTCCATGGAGGGTGGAAAAGACACGAAAGGCGGCATGAAATGGACTCGACGTTTGGCCGGCGAAACTCGATGCCGGCCAAGGCGAAATCCAAAGGATTCGAGGATGATTCGGCGGTGCATAATGGAGGATGAAACGCGGAGATGTTTTCTAGCTATTCTAAGAGCAAAATAAACTATATAAAAAGGGGAAAAAGACCTCACCGAGGCGCGCAGGAAGAGAGCTCCGGTGAGACCCCCGGCGAAGGGATGCACTCGATTCGGCGCCTCTCCGACCTCTCCGATGCGTGGGAACACCTCATGCTGTCACCACGAAGAGGTTCAACGATCTAGGAGGAGGTTGGAGTGGAGGAAGAGTGATCAAAGGAGGATGGAAAGTCATGGTAGCGTATTTGAATGTTTGACTAAGGAGTGAAGAGGCTCTAAAGATCGAGGCAAATCTTTGTGAATCGGTGATGCTCGGCCCAAGAAATCCCAGGGCGTGATTCCTTGATAAATGGTGAAGAAAAGCTAAGAAGGAATCGAAGCCAAACAATGAAAGGCGCGACCTAAAAAAATCATCAAAAATGGACGAAAACCAATGTCTAACAGAGGGCAGGCGTTGGGTCCAACCCTCCTGGTTGGTCCACGTGGACCAACCAGGAAAAAGCCTGGACAAAATCCTTGTAAATTCATTTAAAAATAGCAAATTAATTTATTAATTTTTGGTTATTAAATAAAAAATATTTGTTATTTTATAAGGTATATTAATTTGATTTTTAATTATTTTTATGAGGTGTAAAAGTAAAAGTTACCATTTTAGGCTTATATAGGTATACATATATATATATATTAACATTTTATTTTATTTTGTGAATTTAATTAATTTATTTTTGTTTATTAATTTATAAATTTATAAAATATTTTTATACACTTAAATATATTTTTATTGTATTTTTATGAAGTCTTTTGTACACTTAATAAAATATGTATTAATTATGTAGGTATATTTAGCGGTATTATACCTATGTGTTACATACAAGTATTTTTATTTTTGTCTTTTCTTTAGTGTTTTATTATGATTTTAATATACATATATATTATAAATAATATTTACAAAATTATAAAAATATAAAATTATAAAAATAAATAATAAATAATAAAATGAATATTTTAATCTTTACGAGTATACAATAGGGGTCCGAAACTCAACTTTCACACCGTAGCTTCGCAAAATGCGAAACCACCTTCAATAAAGAGCTTGTTGAAAATTATATACAACTAAAGGCGAGTTTGACGCGTTTTGAGTTTTTATTTGCGAGATACAGGTCTGGGAAGTTGGGATTCTGGAATCTTGTTTAGATCATAACTTTTTATCTATACAAGATTTTTGAGTGAAATCAATTTTGTACTTTTATTTATTTAATTATCTACAACTTTCATGTTCAAAATTTCTTTATTTGAAGTATAAAAAGTGGAACCAAAAATAGGTCCCAAAATGAATAAGGAATGAATAAGAAAAAGGAGTTTTTAATGTATTTTGGCCCTTATCACCCCCTACTTTATTCCTTGTCGACCTAGTCATCAAGATGCCTAGGTCTCGAGGTTTCGGGTCATAAAATATTTTACAATATTTTATTATTTTTCTTTTCTTTTCTATTCTTTATTCTATAATTTTGGCTTTAAAAACTGTATTTTATACACTATTTACACAATAATGCATGAATGCTAAATGCCCGAATTAACAGTATTTACACGCATTTACTAGGGTTGTTAAGGCCAAAATGATAGAATAAAGATGATGAAACGTAGATTCATCATCCCCCTATACTTGCCTTTGCTAGTCCCTAGCAAACACTTATGCAATAAGTGCAGAAAAGAAAAACAAAGAAAAGAAAAAGAAGAAATGTGGATTAAATTTAATGATCAAACTTGTCTTCACAAAATCAATGTTTGGAGCTTTAGTCAGACCTTTGTAATTTTAGTGCAGGCGGAACCTTAATGAGAACCAGATTTGAAATCCAACAGCCTTCGAGAATCCCAAAACTCTGTTCAAGTCTCCTCAATAGCCAGGTCAGAAATATCTCAACTCATACGCAAACCCTTACGACTATGAATCTGACTCGTACAGTGTAAGTGATGGTGGCTCTCCCCAACTAGAATGACAAAGAAACTGACTTCTCCAGTATGACAACCCAATGATTCCCCAATCCAAGTATATATAGTGAATTTTAGGTGCGATGTATATATTCCTCAAACTTATTTGAAAAT
Organism: Ottelia alismoides; assembly: GCA_037367405.1. Lineage (NCBI taxonomy): Eukaryota > Viridiplantae > Streptophyta > Magnoliopsida > Alismatales > Hydrocharitaceae > Ottelia > Ottelia alismoides. The sequence goes on from JAZKJV010009198.1 coordinate 44,424, forward strand.
CATTTTACAAAAAAATTTTGCAAAACTATAGTCCAAAGTAATTTTTACAAACATTTTTGCAAACATGCACACATATTTGATAATCATTTTGCAAAGGTTTTCCAAACAGTATCTATAGATTTTTCCAAAATATTTTTGCAACCATTTTTCAAACCATTTGCAAATCATTTTTCACACATTTTATTTCACACAAAGAAAATACACTTTTCAAACCAAACTATTTTTACACAGGTTGAGAACATGTAACAAAACATTTTCAAAATAGTTTTCAAAAGATTTTCAAACTTTTTTCAAACATTTTGCAAAAAAAAACATTTTCACTACAAAAAGAATTTGAGGAATGATAACATCTTTTTATTAGGATTTTTAATGAATTTTAAAGAGTTATTAGACATATTATTAAGAAAATACAAAAGTATGAGTTATGGCTAAAGTTTATACGTAGTATATACGACCCCCCTATACTTAGCTTGAGCTATGTCCTCATAGATCGAAGAGAAAAGACAAGACATAACTCGTACTAAGTATAGGCAAGTCTAAAGAATAAATAAAGGAATGAATGAACAAGTGAATGAGAAATTGACCGTCCCCCCTATACATAGGATCAAATAATCCTAAGTATAACAGACTGTACACAACACAGGGAGGGTCAAGGGTGGGAATGAACAGATCGACTCAGATTGTCTCTCCCTCTACTTAGGGTAAAATATCCCTAAGTATAGACAAGAAGAGGAGACAATGGAGAGGATCAAAGAATGGAGGAACTTGGGGTGCATGATGATTCTGTGATTCATCACTCTTAAAGTTGAAAATAGAGCTTTGTGCATGATGAATCTGTGATTCAGCACTCTTAAAGTTGAAAATAGAGCTTTGTCCCTGGGTATTTAGCAGCATATTTCCCTTTATCTTGCATAAATATCATTCATGCGTCAATCCACAAAATATGCATTTTAGCATTCATCCTTGCATTTAAATAAGAAGCCAATCCTTGTATAAAATCCACCTGTAAAATATCCACCCATTCATTTGTATTTTATCCTCTCCAAAATAAAATAACACCTTCTTTATAATATGTACACCGTTAGTTAATAATATATGGAAGAAGGCCAAAGATCACTTTTGTAAATTACCAAATAAAGCCCCAAAATCCCTGGACCTTAGAATGCCCATATCTCTCTCTTACAAACTCCGAATTAGGTCTACTCACATCCAGATGAATACACTTCCAGAGACCTTTAAAATGAGACTAATTTCATTCAATTCGGAGCTCGTAGGCAAAAGTTGGGTTTTTGGGCCTCCTTGTATACTATACATATGTATATTTGTATTCTTGTATTTTTGTATCATATTTGACCTCATCTCCATTTTTGGCCAACAAAAAACTTGTAGATCTCGTCGAGATCTACAACTTTTATGTTTTAAGTTTTTCCAAATTCAGCCTCCTTCTCCCTCTATTCTTATTTTTCTCTTCCGCCACTCACAACTGGCCACGTGGCACCCTCTGATTGCGCCACGCAGCCCACTCCCTTTGACCTATCCGCCTGCACTCTGGACCGTTGGATCTTCATCTAGATCCAACGACCCAGTGATTCCCACGTTCGCCTTTATTTCGCATCGTTGGATCAATACCAGGAGTCCATCCCAGCCGCCCGCTCGCGTCTCATCAGGTCCACGCCATGTGGCATCACCTCAACCATCCGATGCACCCCAGATCCAATGGCTCAAACACTTCGCTCTCTCCACCATTCCATCAAACCTTGGAGTCCATCTCAGTCGCCCGTCAGCGCCGCATCCTCAGCATGCCACGAGGTGCGATACGGGCCCTCTGATGTCGCGACCTCGATCAGATCTCAGCCCTCGCCCCACGCCTCCATCTGGACCGTTAGATCGCGAGATCCAACGGTCGAGACGTCATCGTCAACCTCCACACGCCCCGCACCCACGTTCTCCACTGTGTGCAAGGGGTTGCCTCCTTTCTATTTTCGGCTCCACGCCAACCACCTTCTCCGACCATTGACGCCACGATGGAGCCCACTCATCCCTCATCCTCGCCAGCTCCCTCGATCTCCATGACAACCCCTAGAGTCGCTCCACGACATCCACGAACACCACCTCCCAGCCATCCCTGTCGTCACCCTCATCCTATAAATCAGCCACCTCCAGCCACTTTCACCCCCATTCGCCATTACGAGAGATACCCTAGAGCTCAGAGCCACCCATTGGTGATAGCAATTGGGCGTAAAATTGAGCGAAGACAGGTCGCCACCTCCGGTGAGATCCATGACGTTGCCACGCCGTGCCGCAGCTCCCCCAGACGCTGCACGAGCTCAGGTCCTCCCACCGGCCATCAAGCGAAGACCTGGAAGCTTCCCCTGAGCTTCTAACCCCAGGTAGAATCGTCCATCTCTCTCCCGATCTTCTTTTTGTTTTTCCTTAATTTTCTCCGATTAAATTCACCCTCCACAAGCACCTTCTCGCTCCGCCAAGCATCCTCCGAGCTCCGTGACGGAGCTCTGATCTACGCACTACCCCTAGCTTCATCTGACGACGCACTTCACTTTCACCTGACTCCAGCTCCGCCATCGTGGTGGAGCTCAATCACCGGTCACCTCACAGCTTCATAGGCCTCACATCACACTCCATTCCACTCCACGGATACACCGCACGCTTCGGCTATCTTCTAACCCCCTTGCAGGTACTTCCATCTTGATTGGCCGGAGGCTCGTCGAAGCTGTATCCGAGCTCCTCCGCCACCGAGCTCCAGGGCATCTCCTTCCCCCTTGAGACGACCGAATGCTTTGCCAGCCTTCCACACATCTTTCGAGCTACGCCAGAGCCTCCAGCATCTCTAGTCGACGACGGGAGGACGAGGCGGAGCTAGCCCAGCCTCGTCGGAGCCCATCCCTCTCCGCCACAGGAGGCGGAGGGCCGTTGGGGGACGACAACCAGCAGCCGTTCGATAGGAGCCATCCACGTCGCCTTATTCCACAGACGTTGGATCATCCGTGATCCTATGGACTTGATCACGCCACGTCACTAACAGCAAGAGCATCTGAGGGCCGTTGTATTCATCTTGATCCAGCGGCGCTCGGTCGTCCACGTCAGCCCCTTCATCAAACATCAAGGACCGTTAGATCGATCTTGATCCAACGGGTCAAGACACGTCACGTGCCAACAATTCATCATCGTTGGATCATCATTGATCCCACGGTCTAGATCCATCCAAGTAGCCTGATCCGAGCATCTTCCCCGACTGCTAGGCTCAGATCACCCGAAGCTTCTCCGAGCCAAAGCTGAACCTCCATAGCAACCTGAGCCTCACTCCGAGCCTCCGAAGTCCTCCGAGCCTAGGACCCCCCATGTGATTCGCATGTGTGGCCTGGGCAAATTGCATCGAGGCCCCTGAAGGTTTTCAATATTACATTTTAGTCCCTGCCAGGCGACCCCATGTGAGGAGCACATGTCCCGTGGAAAAATTGCATCCACCCCCTCTACATTATAGGTAATTGCATATTAGTCCCTGTCAGCATGTTTTATTTTCAGAAATTTTAATTCCTGTAATTGCATTTATACCCCTGTCTTTGCACGCATATTTAGGTATTCATATTAATTCTTGAGATTGGAAAATTGCATTGTGTAGCTTACATTGTCCTCCTCATTATCGTGCCATATTTTTGTAATATCAATAGAGTTTTCTATTAATTAATTGGTTCATTTTTGCTATATTTTGCCCAATTTCACCTCTTAATTGATAGTAATTTCTATGTGACCCTAAAAATCCCCCAAAAATCAAATTAGGTCTAGGATAATTAGCTTTACCTTGCATAAAAATTTCATCTCAATTGCACGCATACAGATGCCTAAATAATTCATATAGTGATTTGCTTAATTAATTTTTAATAGGTTCATTTCACATCAAAATTAAGGTTTGATAATTTTCCTAGATTCCTCATTTTCAAGTTTATCTAGGATAATTTTTATTCCCAAAAATATTGTGATTTGATATTTATTAAAATTAATTTAGTTAAAATCACTCTACATTCATTTTAAAGTCACAGTAATTTTATTTAGTGTCAGAAAATTCCAAAAAAATTAGTGTAGCCCAATTTCATCCTGTTTCATCATCTGGATAAGTTTCGTAATTTTTGGACTTGATTTGATCACCTTTATGAATTAACATGTGAACTGGCTAGATCTTGCATGTGTCTTGCATAAAAAACGAAAAAGACTAAAAAAATTCTTCCCTGAAAATCAAATCTTGGACTTTGCTAATAATTTACCTAAGGATACAGTTGTCTCCTTAAGCTCGACCTTGGGCTTGCCTAAGGAAAAAGAAATTTGCATCTCGAGATTAACTTGTTCTAATTAAAAGTGGTTTTTGATCCGCTCTCATTATCCGACTGCAACGAACATTCTTAATTAATTTAAGCATTAATCTGATTGAATTAAGTAGGGTGGTGGGAGCGTTATCAAAATGGCACCGTTGCCGGGGAGGCACGGTTTAGGTTGATTTGCAGTAATTTCTGACTGTTTGATTTTCTATCCCCAGGTAGTCTGACCCCCAGTTTTCTTGTGAATATTTTCTATCTTTTAATTTTTGTATTTTTTGTGTCATTCTCTATCTGACCTCAAATTATTTATGTGCGAGGAACGCGAGGAGTCGAAGACGCTTCGAGGAATCGATGTTTTAATTGTTTGAGTGATTTGAGAGGATTTGTAATTTATTTTTATTTTTATTTTCTCTTTATTTTTGCATTATTTCCAGCGGTTCCTGTTTTCGTGTGTGTAAAGATAGTGGAACTGTGTCCCATGTGTTGTGTGGATAGAATTGTAAATTAGGCTTGCACTAGCGGCTCCTCGAGCCCCTGTAGGATTTGCTTGTGCTCGTAAATTTCTAGGACCACACAATACACTTAAAAGACACACCTAGACCGCAGATCTAGTCAAAATAACATGTGCTTCACTCTCTAATAGAACTGCTTGTCTAGGAGCGGATTTTTGTCGCTTGTATTTGCATATAGTGTAAAAGATCTCAATTCTATTCTGCTTCCTGCATAAAAGAGAAGGGATCACTGTAAGTATTCTCTACTCAGCATACGCATCATCGTTTCTCGTGCATCGGCTTTTCTCGATTTCTCCCTTTGCTTTTCAAACTTAAATTAAACGAAAATTGGGACTGGACGATAGGCGTGCTATGTGGTTGGACTAACAAGTGAGAACTAAACTTAAAACCGGGAGTGCTAACATTATTGACCCAAAAAAATAATAAAATTGGAAAATCTGTTTGCGGGAGACTAATCCCCGACCTTGTTTTCAGGCTGAGTGAGGGTACTTTGGTGTGTGTGAATACCTTAAGGCAGAGCCCAAATCCCCGCCTTCCATATCACATTCCGACTAATCCTAGCAAATATATAAGTTCAATTTTTAAGGTTCACTGATTAGTACCAAGTAGCCTCCGCCTGTCTCAAGTAGATAGGGGCGAAATTGCGGTACTTCACGACAAGTTTCCAGTAACACCCCGGGGTGAAGTTCTGTCCTTGTAAGCCTCCTCCTGCTTGCAGGTAGATAGGGGCAAGTCTTTGAATCCATCAACTTGGGATAGGAGCGAAGAAAAGAAGGACCGACGGTATCTTAGGTGACATGTTAAGCAGGGAAGATGCATCCGGCTCTGAGCCGACTTCCCTCTAGGCCACGTAATCCTTGTTATCTTGCTTGAAAAATCACACTTAAAATTAACAAGATTAATTGGACTCAATTTCGGGTCCTTCACTGTGTTGAGTGTGAACCCAGGGTCTTGGATTGAATTGTTTGCTTCATGTAGGAGTCAAACCCTATCTTCACTTAGGACTCCCGATTATTCTTGCCAAATCAAGATGAGTGACTGGGGGGATATCGACTCTTTATTCACCAATCTCTCTTTGAGCCCCCCACAAAACTCCTCTTCATCGGCCCAAGTGCACCTTGGACCACCCAGGACTTATGACCCTCTTGAGTTTTGGTTCACTCACACTCAGGGTGGTTATTCTCAAACCAACCCTTTTCTCTCCTCTGAGTTTACCAAGGAAGACCATCGCCTCGGTAAGGATCCCTTCCTTGATTTGTCCTCTGACACAGATCTTGTTTCCTACCTAGGACTAGAGGACAAGATGCCACCTAAGCAGCCACCGGATGAGGACCGATTGCGATAGATTCTTAATCTCCTCGCCATAGCCGAACAACAAAATGCAAATCTCACAGTTAGAATGGGACAAATTATTGCAGCAGGAGGGATCGACCGACCAATGGTTGATTCCTACAACCCAGCGGAGAACGAGATGCACAGTTGGTTGGCACCAGCGGTTCCCCCCGAAGCATTCGAGCTCAAGCCCCACTTCCTTAGCCACCTACCGAAGTTCAACGAAAATGCCCATGAAGAACCATATGCCTTCCTCTGAGACTTCGAGCTGGTTTGCAACAACTTTAGTCATCCTAAGGTTGGGCAGGATTACATTAGACTGAAGGCCACCTCTTTTGCCTTAGGAGATAAGGCAGCGCATTGGCTGAAGAACCTAGGGGTGATATGTACAACCTAGATGCAGTTCAAGGACTTATTCCTGAAGAAGTTCTACCCTCTCAGTAGAACTAATCAAATGAGAACCAAGATTGCTGGTTTCTCCCAGGGACCCAGTAAACCATTCCATGAAGACTGGGATAGGTTCAATGACCTAATTAAGAAATGTCCCTGCCATGGCATTTCTAAGGCAATTTTAGTCCAGGCCTTGTTTTGTGGCATGACCCCGGAGATGCAGGGGTTAGTCAGTGCCTCTTGCGGAGGAAGCTATCTGAATAAGAACGAGAATGCAATATGGAAGATACTAGAGCAGATGGCGGAAACAGGCAGGTCGCAGGCCACCAGGGCATATCAGTTGTCTCACTCAATCTTATCTAATGAAACAACTAGGAGGACTGTAGCGGATCTGACAGAGGACCTCATCCCCAGCATGGGGATGATAGCTAATAGGTTAACCATGGTCGAGCAGATCCACAAGAGGGTCACTGACCTTGAGTCTCTCTCATGTCTGCCGAAGCAAGTGGAGGAACTTATTGAGAAGGTATCTAAGATGAAGCTACCTGCCCCTTCTGTACCACCCGCCCCTGTGCACCGAGTCCATCTTGTACAGGAGCAGGCACCGGGGTCTCAGAGTGGTTGGGTAGAGGATCAGACTTACACCTAGCAGGACCAACATGCACCTCCACAAGTGGAGACTGGATACGAGGAGTCAGGTGTTCGAGATTAACGGGATGTGGTATAGCCGTGACCCCGTCAGTAGACAGTCGGGGATGGGGAACGGTCAACCTCACCGACCTTCCCCAGCTTACCAGGAAACCAGCTCCGTCCCCACACCACGCTTTGTTCAGTCCAGGTTCGAACGAGGGTACCAGCCTCAGCAGCACCAGCAGCAGCAGCAGCGCATATTCCACTCGGGCCAGCAAGGCCTGACATCGTCCCATCAGCAGCAGCAGTATCAGCATGGCCAGTACAGAACCTCTTCCGCAAGTCAGCATCAGCCATCCCAGCCCACCGAATTGGAGTCCCTCACCTTGGCGATCCAGACCCTGTCTGATAGGGTCCAACAGATCCAGAATGACTATCTGGATATGAGAACCGATCTGAAACGTGTCTCTCATACCCAGGATCAACAAATGGCGCCAAAGACCCCGATTCTCGCCCAGGTTCAGGCCAACCCGAATAGCTTAACTCAGGGCCAGAACCGACCTCGTGATCAGGTATACTATTTAGATAATTCTTTATCTGAACATGAGATCCTTTCGTATGATAATGTGAACCAAATGTCCCTCAGGAGCGGAAGGACCGTGAGCATACCTGATCGGGCACGGGCACCAGAGGAAGGAGCCGCCAAGCCTCTACTTGAGGAGAATTTGGAGGCAGAAGAGGAGCAGCACCACCATCACCACCACCGGTAGAAGAAGAGGACTTCTGGGTCCTCAAAGCAGCAAACCCACACCAGCAGAGAGTCTGACGAAATCGACAAAGAGCCCGCACCTCCATCTAAGGAGGATCGTCCAGAAGTTGCGGAAGACGCATCACCGGTTTCGCCACAACATTTTTCTTTTAGTCAGAGTCAGAGTCCAAGTGCGTTTCAGAGTCCGAGTCTTGTACATAACTCAGTTCCAGCTTTCAATGAAAATATTTCAGTTTCAGAACATGAGTTAGAGTCAATAATCCCTTTCCCCCGAGCCCTTAAGGGTGGAAAGAAGAAAATTAAAAAAATCCAAAAAGATGACCCTGAGATGGCAGAGTTTTGCAACAAGCATATTAAGGTCACAATCCCCTTTGACAAGTACGTGGAAATGACTCCTGCATTTCAGAAGTACCTTAAGGTGAGATTCACACCTACTAGGGTTAGCAGGAAGACCAAAAGCCGTGTTGAGAAACATGTTCTGTCAATAGCCACAACATGTGCAATAAAGAACTTGTTTCCAAGGAAACGAAGAGACATGGGTGCACACTATGTGGTGAGTCATGTTGATGACATCGCTTTTGCACGCACTCTCCTAGACAACGGTTCCTCGATTAACTTAATGCCTACATCCCTCTATGAGCGGCTTAATCTCGGACCTCTTAGGAAATCTAGAGCCTTCCTGTTGTTTGCTGATAAATCAACCAAGAGGTCCCAAGGAGAGTTGAGGAATGTTGTAATCAAAGTCGAGAGTCAAGAATACATGGTGGACTCCACAATCCTAGATAGGAAACCCCTTGTATTTGGAGAGACTCCCAAATCATCTTAGGCAGGCCCTTCCTCAAGATAGCGGGGACCTTGTTTGATTATAAGATCGGGAAGATCCAGTTCCAAACTCCAGGCGGAGATGAGGAACTTGAGATGAAGCAAACCAGAAGGCAAAGACCAGATTCCGAATCCAGCACCGAGTACTCTTCGACCGAAGCAGACTGCAATCATGTAGACACAGTTGGGCCATGGAGATAGAACCCAGCCATTATAGATGAGTCCCTCTCCTCCGGAGAAGAGTCCGTGCATGAGTCAGCTTGCGAGGTCCTCAGAGACGAGTACAGCTCAGAACCTGCATCTCCCTATATCTTCGATGACTTAAAGGCCCAACTAGGCCTGTCAGTCCTTCCCTCTTTAGGACAATCGGAAGATGAGGATGACGAGTCGGACGTGGCTTTTGCCGATTGCATGGAGACCTTTGACGATCTGACTCTAAAGCCGAATAACTTGGTGGCAGCAATTATAGAGAAAAATCCAGCCACTTCCAACACCGAACTAGATTCGATTGAGCCAGATTTCCTAGACGATCACACCATACCTGAGCTCAAGTCTTTACCCACAACACTGAAATACGCCTTCCTTGCGGGTCAGGACAAGAAATTTCTGGTCATCATCAGTTCGGGTTTGACCGATGAGCAGGAATCTCGCCTGCTAGAGATCTTGGAGAAAAACCGCAAGGCAATAGGCTGGAGCATTTTCGATCTCCACAGGATAAATCTCGCTCTGTGTTCGCACCATATCTACTTAGAGAATGAAGCCAAACTCTCTCGTGAATTCCAACGTCGTTTGAATCCAAATTTACGAGAGGTAGTGAAGAAAGAGATAGAGAAATGGTGCAACACGGGTTTCATTTATACCATCTCCGACTCTAAATGGGTGGCCCCGATCCATGTGGTCCTGAAAAAGTCGGGAATTCAGACGACCACCAACGAGGATGGAGAGGAGATCGTGACACGAGTGCCAACATCGTGGCGTGTATGTGTGGATTACAGACGCCTGAATGCCGTGACGAAAAAGGATCATTTCCCCCTACCGTTCATGATCAGATCTTAGAGAGACTAGCGGGAAAAGAGTTCTTCTGTTTCTTAGATGGGTTCTCGGGCTGCAATCAAGTAGCCATAGCTTCGGAGGACCAGGAAAAGACCACGTTCACATGCCCCTTTGGTACCTATGCTTTCAGGCGCATGCCCATTGGGTTATGCAATGCTCCAGGTACTTTTCAAAGGTGCATGATTGTTGTATTCGCCGAAATGGTCGGCGAATTCCTAGAAGTCTTCATGGATGACTTCTCGGTCCACGGCGATTCCTTGGATTCCTGCCTTAGGAATCTGGACCGAGTCCACAAACGATGTTGTGAGGTCAATATGGTGCTCTCCTGGGACAAAAGTCACTTCATGGTGACGGAGGGCATTGTGTTGGGGCACGTCATCTCCAAGAGAGGAGTGGAGGTTGACCCTGCCAAGGTGGATGTGATCAGACGACTCCAGCCACCAACCAACATCAAGCAGTTGCGGTCGTTCCTCGGGCATGTCGGATTTTATCGGAGTTTCATCAAGGATTTTTCTAAGATTGCCCGACCGCTAACTGAGCTTTTAGGCAAAGACATGGAGTTTGTTGTTGATCACAAATGTCTTGAGGCCTTTAAGCTATTGCAAGGAATGATCATGGATGCACCAATTCTACAAGCCCCAGATTGGTCTCCACCTTTTGAGATCATGACGGACGCCTTAGATTTTGCTGTTGGGGCTGTGTTAGGACAAAGGAGGGATGGTGTCCCGTTTGTGATTCACTACGCAAGCAAAGTGCTTGATATCGCTCAGCGTAACTATACAATTACGGAAAAGGAGATGCTTGCGATAGTGTTTGCCATGGACAAGTTCAGATCTCATTTAATTGGATCCAAGGTAATCGTGTTCACTGACCATACATCGCTACGATACTTGATGGAGAAGAAGGATGCGAAGGCGCGTCTTCTTCGGTGGATTTTGCTTATCCAGGAGTTTGATTTGGACATCCATTATAAACCTGGAAAGAAGAACGTAGTAGCCGATCATATCTCTCATATTGAAAATATCAATACTTCCGAGGATTCACCAATTCGAGACTCCTTCCCTGATGAGTCAATTTTTGTCGTCGACTCACTCCCATGGTATGCCAACATCGTGAACTATCTTGTCTCCAAGAAGGTTCCTGAGGGTTGGCCGAAGAGCCACATCGACAGACTGAAGTCGGATGCTAGACACTACCATTGGGAGGATCCAATCCTTTTCTTTGAAGTACCGGATTGTGTCTGGAGACGGTGTATTCCTCAGGAGGAATACCAAAGTATCCTTTCTTTATGCCACAGCTTAGAGGAAGGAGGACACCACTCAGGGAAGAGGACCGCATGGAAGGTACTTCAGTGTGGCTTTTACTGGCTGACTCTTTTTCACGATGCCATCACCTTTGCGAAGTCGTCCCCAGTATGTCAGAGAATGGGAGGACCGTTGGTTCCAAGGATGAGATGATGATGCAGCCTGTCATCATTTGTGATGTCTTTGATGCCTGGGGCATCGATTTCATGGGCCCATTCCCTGTTAGCCACAGATTCGAGTACATCCTTCTGGCGATAGATTACTTATCCAGGTGGGTGGAGGCTATCCCAACCCGAGCCGCAGACAGCAGGACTGTCTGTAAATTCATCAGAGAGCACATCATCTCTAGGTTCGGGATCCCCAAAATGATGATATCAGAAGGGGGTAGCCACTTTGTAAATCGGGAGGTGAAGAAACTTCTGAAGGACTACGGCATCGAACACCGTGTCGCTAGTCCTTACCACCCACATACTAATGGTATGGCTGAGGTGTCGAATCGGGAGGTGAGGACTATATTGCAAAAGCTTGTCCGCCCAGACAGGAAGGACTGGTCTCAGATCTTGGATCAAATTCTATGGACGTATAAGACAGCTTACAAGACACCGATAGGGATCTCCCCATTCCGAGTGGTATTCGGAAAGCCGTGCCATTTGCCCGTAGAACTAGTACACAAATCAGAATGGGCAATCAAGAAGGTCAATTGGAACATGCACCTTGGGCAGAAGCAGAGAGATATGGATTTGAATGAGCTTCTGGAAGTCAGAAATCGTGCATATGACAACAGTTTGGTGTACAAGGACAAGGTTAAGCGTTGGCACGATAGATATATCAGACGAAAGACCTTTGTTCCTGGACAGATGGTATGGTTGTTTAATGCTAGGCTGAAGATCTTCCAAGGTAAGTTGAAGTCCAAGTGGACAGGCACATTTGCCATCTGTACGGTGCATGATAGTGGATGTGTCGAGATCTCAGATCTCGCAGATGACTCACCGACATTTCTTGTGAATGGACAACTGTTGAAGTACTTCGTTGAATCCAATAAGCAGTTAGTCCATGTTGAGGAGATTGTATTCATGCGTGAGATAGATTCAGTAGATACACCTTGAGCCGTGCCTGAGACCTTGCAGCAGTAAGCTCTAGCCATCAGCAGCATTTTGAAAAATTCAGACCGACTCACTTGTATATACATCATTCCTGTACATTCTGACCTCTCTTTTCCGCGACTCTAGTAACTCATCCCAGCTTCATTGATCACCATCTTGGACCATACTTAGGATGACCAGATCCAAAGTATAAAGGGGATGAGCCACTTGAGTCCAGTCTCTGTACATCCTCCAGATCACATTGGTCTCCATACTTACTTACATCCTATACTTAGGCTGACCTGAGCCTAAGTATAGGGGGACCGACGCCCGTTTTGTATATTCATCCACTTCTCTTCTTGACCTCATCCGCCCCATTCTTGTTATTCTTCTACACTTAGGTTTCCAGAGCCTAAGTATAGGGGGTGGGATGACTTCTTTACATATTTTTCGTTCTCTTTGGCTCTCTTACGCTTAGCACGAGCTATGACTTTTTCCTCACTCTTCGTGCTCTGAGGACATAGCACATGCTAAGTATAGGCGGCGTGTATATATTACATATATACTTTACCTATAGCTTGTACTTTCACATATCTTTGTATATATTACGTAATAATTAGAGGTTGGGTAAAATTTGGAGATTTTTTTTTGTAAAATACACGTGTATATTCTTGTTGTAACATAGGAGATATACCAAGGTTTTGCTAATAAAAAAAAGAGTGAAAAATTCAAAGGCTTCTTATCATCTCTACACCAGAAAAGAAAGAAATAAGAGTCTTGCATTTCATTCATAGCATGACATGTGCGTCTCATCCGCATATCTTGCATATGCAAGGTGAAAAGATAGTAGGTTCTGAACCAAGTTATGCGTAGATGTTAAGGAAGGACTTGATTTGACCTTAATCCACCTAATTTCAGAGGAACCTTATAGGAACTGGAGTAAAGATTTCTCAGGTCAAGTGACTTAATTCTTTGAGTCCGCAATTCTACGTTCACATGTCATCTTGATTAGTCTAAGTAGAATATCTCGTGCACACGCATGATTCTTTTAGATAATGACCTAACTTGGACAAGCACAATGCACGTAGCTCTTCATTGATGAGGTGGTGAGGAGGTAGAATCCTCTAGATTGGAGTAGCACACGGGTGGAAACATCTGTCCTCCTCTAGGGAGGGTAGTGCATCTCAACCTAGTCTGGTGGTGTTGACATCTAAGGACGAGATGCTGTGGGTTGCAATAATGCTTCAAAAGAGGGATAGTCTACTGGATCAAGAGGAAAAACTCCTGATGTACATGCTGCACCTTGTATATAGTTCAAAAAAAACTCCAAAATAATCAGACAGGTCCAAGTGAAAATAAAATACATGTCAGAGTATGTATATTAGCAAAGAAATGCAGCTGGATGACTTGGCTACACTGGTCGGGCATCTCGGGATAGGTAGTTACACTGGATACCGTCCATTCTTTTCTCTACCCCCTCCTCATGAGCTGGTCGCACTTGAACTTAGAAGGGAATACCCCGTTCCTCGAGGAAAGAGTTACTGGACCGGGTAACTAGAGTTCCATGTTAGAGGAGGTTGTTTCTGAGAAATTTTAGATGTGGAGAGCTATTTTAAACTTACACAGTACAAGTAAGAATCATAGTCATCAGAAATTTGCGTCTGAGGATTTGTTCTGACCTGACTATTGAGGAGTCTTGAATAGAAGGCTTGTGGAACTTGAAGTCTGTTAGGTCTTAAGTTCAGGTCCCAATGAGGTTCCGCCACACAATTAATCCAAAGATCGAGTCAAACTCCATTTTCAACTTTTGTTCATGACCTTGGTATGGCCCAAAATCATTTCACTCTTGCATTTTATTTCAGTTGCTCGGGGACGAGCAAGGTTTAGGTATAGGGAGTTGATGAATCTGTGATTCATCACTCTTAAAGTTGCAAATAGAGCTTTGTCCCTGGGTATTTAGCAGCATATTTCCCTTTATCTTGCATAAATATCATTCATGCATCAATCCACAAAAATATGCATTTTAGCATTCATCCTTGCATTTAAATAAGAAGCCAATCCTTGATAAAAATCCACCTGTAAAATATCCACCCATTCATTTGTATTTTATCCCCTCCATAATAAAATAACACCTTCCTTATAATATGTACACTGTTAGTTAATAATATAGGGAAGAAGGCCAGAGATCACTTTTGTAAAATATCCAATAAAGCCCCAAAACCCCCTGGACCTTAGAATGCCCATATCTCTCACTTACAAACTCCAAATTAGGTCTACTCACATCTAGATGAATACACTTCCAGAGACCTTTAAAATGAGACAAATTTCATTTAATTCGGAGCTCGTAGGCAAAAGTTGGTTTTTTGGGCCTCCTTGTATACTATACATATGTATATTTATATTCTTGTATTTTTGTATCATATTTGACCTCATATCCATTTTTGGTCAACATAAAACTTGTAGATCTCATCGAGATCTACAGCTTTCATGTTTTGAGTTTTTCCAAATTCGGCCTCCTTCTCCCACTATTCTTATTTTTCTCTTCAACCACTCACAGTTGGCCACGTGGTTCCCTCTGATTGCGCCACGCGGCTCGCTCCCTTTGACCTATTCGCCCTCGCTCTAGATTGTTGGATATTAATCTAGATCTAATGGCCCAGTGATTCCCACATCCGCCTTTAATCCGCACCGTTGGATCAATCCTAGGAGTCCATCCCAGTCGCCCGCTCGCGCCTCATCAAGTCCACGCCATGTGGCATCACCTCATCCATTCGATGCACCCCAGATCCAATGGCTCAAACACTTCGCTCCCTCCACCATTCGATATAATCTGGGAGACCATCTCAGCTGCCCATCAGCGCCGCATCCTCAACACACCACGTGGTGTGGTGTGAGCCCTCCGATGTCGCGACCTCGATCAGATCTCAGCCCTCGCCCCGCGCCTCCATCTGGACGTTAGATCGCGAGATGCAACGGTCAAGACATCGTCGTCAACCTCCGCACGCCCCGCACCCACGTTCTCCACCGTGCACAAGGGGCCGCCCCCTTTCTATTTTTGGATCCACGTCGACCACCTCTTCCGACAACTAACGCCACCACGATGGATCCCACTCATCCCTCATCCTCGCCAGCTCCCTCGATCTCCATGACAACCCCTAGAGTTGCTCCATGACATCCACGAACACCACCTCCCAGCCATCCCTGCCGTCACCCTCGTCCTATTAATCAGCCACCTCTGGCCACTTTCACCCCCATCCGCCATTATGAGAGGTACCCTGGAGTTCAGAGCCACCCATTGGTGACAGCAATTGGGCGTAAAATTGAGCGAAGACAGGCCGCCACCTCCGGTGAGATCCACAACATTGCCACGCCATGCCGCAGCTCCCCAGACGCTGCATGAGCTCAGGTCCTCCTACCGACCTTCGAGCGAAGACCTGGAAGCTTCCCCGGAGCTTCTAACCCCAGGTAGAATCCTCCATCTCTCTCCCAATCTTCTTCTTTTTTTTCCTTTGTTTTATCCGATTAACTTCACCCTCCACAAGCACCTTCTCGCTCTGCCAAGCATCCTCCGAGCTCCGCGATGAAGCTCTGATCTACGCGCTAGCCCTAGCTTCATCTAACGACGCACTTCACTTTCACCTGACTCCAGCTCCGCCACCGTGGCGGAGCTCGATCACCGGTTACCTTCACAACTTCATAGGCCTCGCATCACACTCCATTCCACTCCACGGATACAGCGCACGCTTCGGCTATCTTCTAACCCCTTGCAGGTACTTCCATCTTGATTGGCCGGAGGCTCGTCGAAGCTGTATCCGAGCTCCTCCGCCACCGAGCTACAGAGCATCTCCTTCCCCCCTGAGACGACCGAACGCTTTGCCATCCTTCCACACATCTTCCGAGCTACGCCAGAGCCTCCATCGTCTCTCACCGACGACGGGAGGACGAGGCGGATCTAGCCCAGCCTCGCCGGAGCCCAGCCCTCTCCGCCGCATGAGGCGGAGGGCCGTTGGGGGATGATAGCCAGCAGCCGTTCGATCATCCTGATCGAACGACCAGGAGCCATCCATGTCGCCTTCTTCCGCAACGTTGGATCATCCATGATCCTACGGACTTGATCACGCCACGTCGCCAACAGCCAGAGCATTCGAGGGTCGTTGGATTCATCCTGATCCAGCGGTACACATCATCCCCTTCATCGGACTTCAAGGACCGTTGGATCGATCTTGATCCAATGGGTCAAGACACGCCACGCAATAGCAATTCATCAACGTTGGATCATCATTGACCCCACGGTCCAGATCCATCCACATAGCCTGATCCGAGCCTCTTCCCCGACTGCTAGACTCGGATCACCCGAAGCTTCTCCGCGCTAAAGCCGAACCTTCAGAGCAGCCCGAGCCTCGCTCCGAGCCTTCGAAGTCCTCCGAGCCTAGGACCCCCCACATGAGCTGAACGTGTGACCTGGGCAAATTGCATCTAGGCCCCTGAAGGTTTTCAATATTACATTTCAGTCCCTGCCAGGCGACCCTACGTGAGGAGCATGTGTCTCGTGGAGAAAATGCATCCACCCCCTCTGTAGTATAGGTAATTGCATATTAGTTCATGTCAGCACGTTTTATTTTTAGAAATTTTAATTCCTGTAATTGCATTTATACCCCTGTCTTTACACACATATTTAGGCATCCATATTAATTCATTTTTGAGATTGGAAAATTGCATTGTGTAGCTTAAATTATCCTCCTCATTATGTGACAAGTGGCATATTTTTGTAATATTAGTAGAATTTTATACTAATTAATTGGTTCATTTTTGCTATAATTTGCCCAATTTCACCTCTTAATTGATAGTAATTTCTCTGTGACTCCAAAAATCACATTAGGTCTTGGATATTTAGCTTACCTTGCATAAAAATTTCATCTCAATTGCACTCATCTAGAGGTCTAAATAATTCAATTAGTGATTTGCTTAATTAATTTTTAATAGGTTCATTTCACATCAAAATTAAGGTTTGATAATTTTCCTGGATTCCTCACTTTCAGATTTATCTAGGATAATTTTTATTCCCAAAAATATTGTGAGTTGATATTTATTAAAATTAATTTAGTTAAAATCACTCTACATTCATTTTTAATTCACAATATATTTATTTAGTGTCAGAAAATTCCCAAAAAATTAGTGTAGCCCAATTTCATCCTATTTCATCATCTGGCCAAGTTTAGTAAATTTTGGACTTGATTTGATCACCTTTATGAATTAACCTGTGAACTGGGTAGATCTTGCATGTGTCTTGCATAAAAAAACCGAAAAAGACTAAAAAAAATTCTTCCCGAAAAATCAAATCTTGGACTTTGCTAATAATTTACCTAAGGAGACAGCTGCCTCCCTGAGTTCGACCTTAGGCTTTCCCAAGTAAAAAAAATGTTTCTCGAGATTAACTTGTTGTAATTAAAAGTGGTTTTTGATCTGATCTCATTATCCGACTGCAACGAACATTCTTAATTAATTTGAGCATTAATCTGATCAAATTAAGTAGGGTGGTGGGAGCGTTATCAGTGCACACCACCCTATACTTATGACAAAGTACATCTTAAGTATAGAAGACTGTCTACAAGGGGCGACTCCTTTTTGGTACAAAAAGAAGATAGAAAAGGAAAAGAAGAAAAGAAGAAAAGTCATTAAAAAAAGTTTTGCTCTGCTTTGCTTTCCTCTGCCACTTCGGAGATATCTGGCTCATTCCTGTAGATTATTTGAATGGAGTCAACGATAGACATGAATGTATCATGTTTAAGGTAGGGTTTCAGAAGCTGTCCATTGACTACAAATGGTTGTGCGTCAGCTGACAAATTACATATCAATACACTTCCGTTGCCACACACCTGCCTAACTATAGACGACCCAGTCCATTTGCTCTTCAATTTGCCTGGAAAAATATTTAATTTCGCATCAAACAACCACACTTTCTGACCTGGCTTGAAGGACTTGCGACGAATATGATTGTCATGCCATGTTTTGACCTTCTCCTTGTACATCAGGTTGTTGTCGTATGCATAATCTCTAAATTCCAATAATCTGTTCAGATTTAATTTTCTGTTCTTCCCTGCTTTCTTAGAGTCCAAATTACAGATTTTGATGGCCCATAATGATTTGTGAATTACTTCAACGGGCAGATGACATGGCTTGCCATACATAAGGCGGTAGGGAGACATTCCCAAGGGTGACTTGTACGTTGTTCTGTAAGCCCAAAGAACGGAATCAAGCAGCTAAGACCAGTTCTAGCGATTCAGATGCACAAGCTTCTGTAGAATTGTCTTAATCTCCCTGTTTGAACATTCAGCTAAGCCATTAGACTACGGGTGGTAAGGTGAAGCAACACGATATTCAATGTAGAATTCCTGAGTCAGCTTCTTCACCTCTCTGTTTATGAAATGACTACCCCCGTCAGATATGAGAATCTTGGGAATCCCGAATCGTGCTATGATGTGATCTCCAATCGATAGACAGTCCTACTATCGGCAGTTCGGGCGGGGATAGCCTCCACCCAACGACTTACATAGTCGACAGCAAGCAGAATATATTCATAGCCCTGGCTGTTGGGAAATGGACCCATAAAGTTGATGCCCCACGCGTCGAAGACGTCTGATATCTGAATGAATTTTAGAGGCATCGTGTCTCTCATTCCTATGGTCTCTCCCATCTTCTGACAGTCAGTTCAGCATTTGACATAATCATCTACATCTTTGAATAGAGAAGGCCACCAGATGCCGCTCTGAAGAACTTTTACTGTCGTTCGTTTGCCTGAATGATGTCCTCCAGAATCTTGGTCATGACATAAGGCGAGGACACTTGGAACTTCCTCCTGAGGTATACACCTTCTCCAGATAGAGTCTGCCCCCTCACAAAATAAGTATGGATCCTCCCACTGTAGAAATGGATTTTAGACAAGAATCTGTCTATTTTCAACTTCAGCCAATCTTGTGGGATTTTCTAGGTCACCAGATAATTCACGATGTCTTCATACCATGAAAGTGAGGTGACTGAAAGAATTGCCTTGTCTGTTAAGGTCTTTGTGATTGGTTGCATGCTCAGCTCAGGAGATTCCGGCTCAGGAAGCCTCGATAGATGATCGGCCACCACATTCTTTACCCCAGGTTTATCTCTAATTTCCAAGTCAAATTCCTGGAGGAGAAGGATCCACCGAATAAGACGTGGTTTGGCGTCCTTCTTCTGTTGTAAGTACCGAATGGCCGAATGGTCAGTGTAAATGATTACTTTGGATCCAAGGAGGTAGGATCTGAACTTTTCTAAGGAAAAAACTACCGCTAGTTGCTCCTTTTCGTGACAGTTTAGTTTCGTTGGGCTTCATTGAGCGTCCGGCTAGCGTAGTGAATTGCAAATGGTATATTATCTTTCCTCTGTCCAAGTACAACACTAATGGCATAATCTGACGCGTCGGTCATTATCTCGAATGGCTGAGTCCAAATCGGTGGCTACAAGACAGGGGCCTTTGTGATGAGTTCTTTCAGCTGATTAAAGGCAAGGAGCACACGGTCATCTATAATGAATTCATTCTACTTGCAGAGCAACTCAGTCAATGGTCTGGCCAGTTTGCTGAAATCTTTGATGAATCGTCAGTAAAAACCGACATGGCCCAAGAATGACCTGACTTGTTTGATTGTTGTCGGTGGTTCAAGTTTGGAAATTACCTCCACCTTGGCTGGGTCAACCTCCATTCAATGTTTAGGAAAAACGTGACCTAGCACAATTCCTTCGGTCACCAATAAGTTGCTCTTTTCCCAGGAGAGAACAAGATTAACTTCGCAGCACCTCCGTAAGACTCGGTCTAAATAGTCCAGACATTGATCGAATGAATCCCCGTCGATCGAAAAATCGTCCTTAAAGACCTCAAGAAAGTCACCTACCATGTTAGCAAAAACTACTAGCATACACCTTTGAAATTTGGCTGGGGCATTATAGAGTCTGAACGGCATCCGTCTGAAGCCATATGTACCAAAAGGACAGATGAACGTAGTCTTCTCTTGATCTTCATGAGTAATAGCAACTTGGTTATACCCAGAGTATCCATCCAAGAAGCAAAATATTTCCTTCGCGGCCAACCTCTCCAAGATCTGGTCGATGAAGGGTAAAGGAAAGTGGTCCTTCTTGGTGGCAAGGTTAAGTCTTCTGTAGTCCACGCATACTCGCCAAGAAGTGGGTACTCTGGTTGCGATCTCCTCGCCTTTATCATTCTTCACAATGGTGATCCCTTATTTCTTGGGCACAACATGCAGAGGGCTCACCCATTTGCTGTCGGAGATGGGATAGATGAAACGTGCATCGCACCATTTCTGAATATCTTTCATAAACACCACCCGTAGATTAGGATTTAATCTTCTCTGAAGTTCTCGAGAGGGATTGCAATCTTCTTCCAGAAAAATGTGATGCGAGCACCGTGATGGATTGATCCCATGGATATCCGAAGTTCGCCAGCCTATCGCCTTGCGGTTGCGTTCAAGAACCTCCATCAGACGAGATTCTTGGTCTTCTGTCAGGTATGCATTGATAATGACCGGCTACATGTTCGGTTCTCCTACAAGAAAGGCATATTTCATGTTGGAGGGCAAGGGTTTCAACTCTGGCGGTATCTGAGCTACTTCAACAGTGACTTCAACTATTAATTCTGGTGGAGATTCTTTCATCTGTTCGGCATCCACCATACTCTATTCTACCTCTTCAATCAGATCTTGACAGAATGTCTCGATAATTTCCTC
This sequence comes from Ottelia alismoides, assembly GCA_037367405.1. Lineage (NCBI taxonomy): Eukaryota > Viridiplantae > Streptophyta > Magnoliopsida > Alismatales > Hydrocharitaceae > Ottelia > Ottelia alismoides. Next base: position 65,417 of record JAZKJV010009198.1, read on the forward strand.
TTCAATACAAGATGCTTCGACAATTTGCTCTTGGTTTTGAAGGCACATCACCCCCACGGACGTCTCATTCAACACGCCAGCGAGATCCTCATCCTGATCGATAAGGGGAAATTCGACTGCGGTCTCCAATCCCTCCTCGGTGCAGAGGAGTTCATGGATCTCATTATCATCCAAGAATAAGTTGGTATCTTGAATTTCTGCCAGAAAATCGCAGTCATCAGAATACTCAATCACCCTTGCGCGTGATGCAGATGTTTGTTCTGCTGCTGCTCCCTCGGACAGGGTCTCTACTTTGATTGTTTCATTGCCAGTGCCAAAAGTGATTTCTCTAGTCCCAAAATTCACTACTATGTTTGGCATCCATAGGAATGGTCTTCTAAGTATGATTGGGGTAAGGAGCAATGGAGCGGGGACGTCCATATCTAGTACCATAAAATCGGCCGGGAACTGCTTTCCCTGAACCGTGACTATCACGTCCTCCAACAGGCCCCTAGAACGCTTAACTGACATGTCTACGAACTGCAGAATCAACTTTGTAGGCTTGAGCGGTCCTAGCCTGAATTCTGTAAGCCGTGAAGCTGGCATCAAGTTGACAGAAGACCTGCTACAGAGAAGTGTTCGTTCAAATTCCTGATTAAACATCTGACAACGCACAAGAGGTGCTCCCATATCTGGCTTTTTATCCGGAAGGTTGCAGATGGCATTAACTGTGGTCATTGTGAGGATATGCTTTTCGGACTTGCCACCTTTGTTCCTGGAATTATGAGGGTTAGGCCAGCGCTTGGTTGTGCATGCATCTTTCAATCCTTTCTTTATAGCTCGCATGTACTCAAGAGCTTTCATCAAAGGTATATTTAATATCAAATTCCGGATAATTTCTATGGTGGCAGGATCAGACAAAGTATTTTTCAATTTTTCCATTTTTTGTGTTTTCTCATCGCTTCGGGGAAAGGAATATTTACAAAATCTTTACCAATGTCATTCAAAATATTGTCCATGTTGTTGTGTACAGGTAGATGGCAAAAAGGAATAGAATCATCTACAAGATGTGGACCAAAAATGGCGGGCTCAGCTTCAAGTGCTGGCGTTGGACTCGCTGCAGGTGTAAAATTCCTTCTGTCCATGGCTGGCTCTGTAGCAGGTGCAGACGTCTCTAATGTTGGCCTATCTCCACCGGGGTTGATGCTATCTTTTTGTGTTTTTTTGTTTTCTTTATTTTTTTGTGAATTTTCTGCAGATGGTGCTCCTCCAAAAATGTTGTGTGGTCCTCGTGCTGGCTGGGCTGACGACTACCCATCAGACACAATGTGCTTACCCTTCGCAGCTGCTGATGGCTGCAGCGTTCTACCGCTCCTGAGAGTAACAACGTTAGATAAAAATAAATCAGTTCTAACTGAATCGGGCATATCACTGCAAGCTACCTGCTCCTTGCGTCGGAAGTTATTTGGATTGGCCTAGACCTGGGCTAGAATGACAGTCTTGGCAGCCGTCAGGTCATGAATATTCTGGGACATCTCAGCCATGTTTTTGACAAGTTGTTCATGACAGGCAAAGGTTGGGTTCACCGGTACAATCTCAGATGTGTCCTCCCCTCGGGTCCTCTGGTGATGGTATGCAGGCTGAGACTATGACTGGTAACTCTGAGAAAATTGGTGAGGAGGAGGGTTTGAGGAAAACTGCGAGTTCTGTTGGTGATACGGGGCAGTCGGTTGTTAATGATATCCCTGTCTGTGGTATCTGGACTGCTGAGGACCGTGCTGATAATTCTGCCACCAGGTGTTGCTGCGAGACGGAGGCGGGTACTGATATGAGGGCTGGTAGGGTCTCCCACCCTGCTGCTGCTGGTGATAGGGCCTATTTCCCTTGTTCTGACCCTGAGGATGTCCCTGAGGATGGGTCAGCTGCGTTTCATTGTTCTATACACCATTGATCTCCTGTATTAGTGGTGGGGGTGGAGAGAGCTACTTAAAGTAAGCTGGCTGGGACTCTGGTTGATATACAACCATCTGCGTCTAGGGCTGCGGGGGCTGCTCCGGAACCTGCACGTAATACATGTGTTGAACAGGCTGGGGCTGCGGTGGAGTCAGCTGAGGAATTTGTTGCAGTGTAGGCTCCTTTTTCTCAGCGATTGGCTCGACAGTAGTAGACATAGCGTTACACATGTTGGCATTAAGGGCACGGACGAGTTGCTCCAGCTGCTGGAAAATCACATCGAGCTTTTCCAAGAACTGGGTCCTTTTCTCAACGACTGATAATTTCTCGAGGTCCTGCGACCTCTTCTCAATGATATCCACCTTAGACAGATGGATCCCAATGATACTCAAGTTGGAGCTTTCATCCCTGTCTTCGGTGTGAGAAGCCATGTTCACTGGCTTGCTGATGGCAATTGGCACCTTCATGTATACTTGGGACGAGGATTGAGCGGCTTCTCCTTCAGCCATTTCCTCGAAGACGTTCCACACCACGTCCTCGTCCTTGTTGAAATGGGAACCACCGCAAGCGGCATCTACAAGCTTTTGGCTCTCAAGTGTAAGCCCACAAAAGAAGTGTTGCACAAGGCTGGTCTTTGGGATTTCATGGTGGGGACACTTCTCCTGGAGATCCTTGAATCTCTCCCACGCTTCATGGATAGTCTCGTGGGGCTGCTGGCAAAAACTGGAGGTACGGGCACGCATCTGATTTAATCGCCCGAGAGGATAGAACTTATGGAGAAATGCAGACTTCAGCTCCTCCAAGGTCGTGACTACCTTCCCTAGGTGGTTGACCCAATAGAGGGCCTTGTCTTGAAGGCTAAAGGGAAAAGCGGTCATCTTGACTACCCCTAAAGGAATTCCAGTGTAGTGAGCGGTAGCATAAATGCGGGAAAACTTCTTGAGATGAATATAGGGCTCCTCAGTGGTATTCCTGTGGAATGTGGGAAGCAGAGACAGAAACTGCGGCTTTAGCTCGAAGTGGGCATGAATACGTGGAATCTGGATACACTCAGTGATACAGCCCGCTCCAGGATTGTATGTTTCCTTCAGCGTCGGCTTTGGCTGTAATGGGTCTGCGTCCACTCTATCAAAGTTGGGTCCTCGTACTGAAAATTCATCTCCATACCCTTTCGGATGGAACTCTTGATTTGGATCATCCTCCCTGTGGCCGTCTCTTGTGTTGGCCCTCCTCCTCAGATCATTCGACATTTCTTGGAAGGCAGACTGGGCCAAGGCTTGGTAAGTCAACTGTTGTTGGATGGCTTGAATGGAAGCCAGCAATTGACTATTGACATCATTCTGCGTGGTGTACTGCCCTTCCCCCTGATTGGCTTCAGCTTCAATTTGGGGATGTGGTCCCTTTCCTCTTCCAGTTGGAGCCATTCCGGAATGAACTTGAACTTATGCCTCGTGATCAGGTGGAGAATCTGCATGACGGAGTAAACCCTGATCAATATCTACCTGAGCACCCACTGCTGAGATGAGTCTGGAATTAAGGTCAATCCCAGAATATTGTGAATGGAGCATAGGATATTGATTAAAATCGATCTCCATCCACAAGGGGTTAATTCGGGGACAAGAGTAATCCCGGTTTATTTGAAGGGGAGGAGCTAATTCGGGTTGCGAGTCCATCCCGAACAACGGATTTATTGGTGAAAAGCACGTGTTTAAAGAAGAGAGAATAGGGGAGTTCAAGGAGAAATTCTCAATATCCGAACTAACTTCTTGGAGATCACCCAGCCTTATTGAAGATGTTGGCGACACGAAATTGATGTGGGCATCGGTTGGATCCTGACTAAACCATCCATGTGATGACATCTTGAGAAGGTCAAAAAGGAAAGATGATGGATGAAGAGCACGAGGGTAAACAAGAAATAAAAGGAATGTAAAATAGTAGAAGGCTTACAATGAGCAAGGGTCAATTGGAAGGAGAGAAAAATGGCGCAAAGGCACGATGTTTTTGATCTTGACCTTAACTCGACTAATCAATCAAACCCAAAGCAACGAATTCACCAACTTGATCCGTGAAGCCGTGAAGGTTTGGCAATTATCTTTGTGAGTTTTGGATTTGATTTTCAGGTAGTTATCTTGTCACGAGTCCTTAGAGCGCTACGCCTCTAGGAGAGAGAATACTGCCAGAAAAGTATCCCGTACTTGTCCTCCTCCTGTGTAACATGTAGTCTGCACTTTTTAAGGTCCTTGTAACCCTTCCTGGATCCCTACTCAGTGAAAAAAATAGAGGGAGGAAGCCGATAGGAGAAACCAATACTTCGGATCTCGCTCGCAATGGAATCACCCGTGAGCGTGCAAGAACCTACTCCGATGCAAGACGATGAGACAGACACCCCTGTGAAGGCGTGGCCTAGCTCAATACTTCGGACAAGGTCAATGCTCTACACAATAGAGAGTCATCACTGCTGACCAAGCCCTACTCGTCTACGTACGATAGAAGCGCCAATACTTCGGAAATCCAAGCGATACACAAGGCAGCCACAGACTGGGTTTTGGGCTCTAATCCTTACGACGACGCTCACCTTACTGGGAAGGAAATCTTCCTATGCAACCTTAAAACAAATGAGGGCTTTGCTCAACCCAAGGTAATGACTCCAATTAATCGGTTTTATTTAGGTCAAGTATTTTTAGCATTCCCTTTTTTAATTTTTTTGTGTTATCACTTGTTTTGAGTAGATTAAATACAAGCGCCTAACGTTTTTGGTATTTTCTTTGATTAGTATTGATCCAAAAATAGAGGGAGAAGATCGGAAAAGCAATGCAAGGTGGCACCAAGATGGAAATCTCACCTTTGTGCCTAGATGATGAATGCTAAGTTAGAAGACTTACAGTGCCTCCGAGCTCTCTCCATGCAGGATGCAAAACAAGAATTTATAAACCTAATCTATATGCCGATATGCACACGGAAATCGTCCTAAGCAGGCAATTGCTAAGCATGAAGAACCAAATGCTAAGTACTCAGAACGAAGCCTATGTCCGATCTTTGATGCCGATTGGTGTCTGCCACAATGGATCCTGTTAGCGCTATATACGGCCTCTAGCGGCACGTGGCTTCAAGACTGAGTACTTTCGCAATTAATTATTTCTAAGTCCAAACGAGAAGTCTATAGGTGCATGCAATGGTTGTTAAGTTTTTGGCCTTCGATTACACGATCAAGCAATCCTAAAAACTATGGGCTCATTCCACAAAAGAAAGAAAACCAAAATCGGAAAACAAAACAAAAAAGGCGATGAAAACGCAGCAAAACTGTGGTGAGCCCCCAAGTGAACAAACAATTGGAAATTGGGCTTGAATGTCCAAGAGTCCAAGGTACTTGTATTATTAATAATTAATCAAATATCTCTCTCACACAAAAATAATAAAAAGCTAACTATCCTCTCTCTCTCTCTCTCAAGTCCTCCTGCTCTCTCCTGCCGGCTAGGATAGAATAGCTGGCTCCGCTTCCAAGGCTGCATAGGATCCCCTAGGCGATCATCCTCGGTCAGTGGTCCCTCGCAAGAAGACAAGAAAGAAATGTCAGATAGTTCTAAAATTAATGATACAATGAAATAAAATAAGCAAAAATGGCTAAGCTAGTAAAAAGACGCAAGTCTACTCTACAAGCCGATGCTCCCCGGTAACGACGCCATTTGAAAAACGGAAAAGGCGGTAGACGCTAAATAATGGTCTGACAGATCAGACTCACTGTCGTTGAGGCGACTACTCAGGCCTTCATGTTTATCAACAATTAACCCACACAATCAATCAAGTAATCAAGAGAAAGGATCAAATTTTATTATACCTTACTAAGAATGTACAGTGGCAAGGATGTAGGGGTCGAACACAGGAAGCAAAGGAGTAAAGCAGTCTGAGTGAGAGTCAAATTCCCTATGCCTTGTGAACTACTTAGCCAATTTAGACCATTTTCGTGGGTTTTTAATTTTTAATTTTTAATTTTTTTATTTTAAATTTTTGATTATTTTTTATTTTGATTTATAATTTTCTTATTTTGTATTTTCTTTTATATATTTTATATTTTTATATTTTCTTTTTGAAATAAGATATAAAGTTATATAGAATATATAGTACAAGAGAGATAAGAGGGAGATAAAAATGGGGAAAAACACTCAAAATACATGAAATAAAATGCTTTTGTTTCTTTTATATTTTTCTAGCATTTTTTGTGATTTTTCTAGATTTTTTCTATTGTTTTGGTATTTTTAAAGGCAAAAATACTAGAAAATAGTGAACAAGCTGCTGGCTGAAACTAAATTGAGGATGAAAAATAATCAGAGTTCAAAAATCCTCAAACTAATTCTAGTTGAAAGATAATAAATCAAAGAGAATTCAGAGACCAAAATTATATTTTTAGGAATTTTCTGGAATTTCTAGGATTTTCATGAAAATTTTTAGGGTTTTTATATTATTATGGGTTTTCCTTTGAATTTTTTAATGATTTTGGACAGGAGTTAAAAAACACAGAAACACATAAAAGGTAATTTTTTAGAATTTTTAAAGGTATTTTAATATTTTTTGTATTTTCTAATGGAGACAATAAAGAAAATGCATGTTTTTGAATTTTTATAAATAATAAAATGCAATAAAAATGCAAAAGAAAAATATGTCGTGAAACTAGGATGCAACAGGAGCTTAGACTAATTTTTGTGGATTTTTACGATTTTAGAGGTGCATGAAATAAATGAAAACAACAAAAAGAAAAATCAATGGGGCATTTATGTAAATATCCAGAAAGACCAGGGCCCAGATGCATTTTTTCCAAAAATTTACAACTAATTAAATAAGTTCTAAGACCAATCACAAATAGCTAAACATCTAGGGTTACAAGCGCAAAATTTCCAAAGTCATGTGTGCAAGGCACGTGACCAGCAAGGACCTATATGTAATTAACCGAAAATCCGAGGGCCTGAATGAATTTTTTCCAAAAATAATACAACATTACAAAATATTCCTGGATGAAATCGAAATACCCAAAGTTGTGAGGTTATCTCTACAAAATGCCCAGGCCTGCACGTGACGCGCACGTATCTGACGGGGACCTAACTGTAATTATAACAAACTCTGGGGGCTTGATTACAAATATCACAAAAGATTGAACGGCAACTGAATTAAGTCCAAATATTAAATACACAAAATGATGGGGTAGAGATTGCAAAATACCCAGCTAGCTCGATCGGACAGTGGGAGTTCTCCCACTTGATACGTGGCGTTGATCCGTGGACCCGTACCCCTTTGTGCGAACGACCCTGATTAGATCTTCAGATGGTCATCAACGGCTGAGGTTGCACGCGATCGGACGGATGTTGCTCGTCCTGGAGATCAGCCCCGATCTGACGGTCGGGAACGCAGGAGCAAGAACAGGGAAGAAGGCTTCGTCCGGTGAGCTTCCCCGACCTCGCTCTGCCTCGTCCAGCGTGAGATGGAGCTCCAAAATGGTCCAACTCATCCGTGCAAGGATCCTTTGTTGACTGGAGTCTTCAAAACACCCGGCGAAGACCGGAGCTCACCAGCGGCGATGACGGAGCACGGTGGCTCCAGGTACCTCCGGCGAGGCACAAAATCAGCCCCAGATGCATTGTTGAGCTTCGAACCTGTAGGAAAAGCGTGAAGGTGTCGGGGGAAAAATGCCCCGACTCCGTGGAGGGTGGAAAAGACGCGAAAGGTGGCGTGAAATGGACTCGATGTTTGGCCAGCGAAACTCGATGCCGGTCAAGGCGAAATCCAAAGGAATCGAGGATGATTCGGCGGTGGATAATGGAGGATGAAATGCGAAGATGTTTTCTAGCTATTCTAAGAGCAAAATAAACAATAGAGTAATGGGGAAAAGACCTCACCGAGGCACATAGGAAGAGAGCTCCGACGAGACCTCCGGCGAAGGGATGCGCTCGATTTGATGCCTCTCCGACCTCTCTGATGTGTGGGAACGCCTCCTGCTGTCACCAAGAAGAGGTTCGACGATCTAGGAGGAGGATAGAGTGGAGGAAGAGTGATCAATGGAGGAAGGGAAGTCGGGGTGGCGTATTTTAATGTTTGACTAAGGAGTGAAGAGGCTCCAAAGATCGAGGCAAATCTTTGTGAATCGGTGATGCTTGGCCCAAGAAATCCCAGGGCGTGATTCCTTGATAATTGGTGAACAAAAGTCAAGAAGGAATCGAAGCCAAACGAAGAAAGGAATGGCCTACAAAAATCGTCAAAAACGGACGAAAACCAATGTCTGACAAAGGGCAGGCACTGGGTTAGAGAGTTGACCCGAGGTCAACTCTCCGGCCCTCCTGGTTGGTCCACGTGGACCAACCAGGAAAAAGCCTGGATAAAATCCTTGTAAATTCATTTAAAAATAGCAAATCAATTTATTAATTTTGGGTTATTGAATAAAAATATTTATTTTTTTATGATGTATTTTAATATGATTTTTAATTATTTTTATGAGGTGTAAAAATAAAAGTTACCATTTTAGGCTTATATATGTATATATATATTTTAACATTTTATTTATATTTTGTGAATTTAATACATTTATTTTTGTTTATTATTTTATAAATTTATAAAATATTTTTATACACTTAAATATATTTTTATTGTATTTTTATGAAGTCTTTTGTACACTAAATAAAATATAAGTATTAATTATGTAGGTATATTTATAGTATTATACCTATGTGTTACATACATGTATTTTTATTTTTGTCTTTTCTTTAGTGTTTTATTCTGATTTTAATATACATATATATTATAAATAATATTTACATAATTCTTAAAATATTTAAAAAATAAAGAATAAATAATAAAATGAATATTTTAATCTGTACAAGTATACAATAGGGGTCCAAAACTCAACTTTCAAACCGTAGCTCCGCAAAATGCGAAATCACCTTCATTAAAGAGCTTGTTGAAAATTATATACAACTAAAGGGTTGTTTGACGTGTTTCGAGTTTTTATTTGCGAGATACAGGTCTGGGAAGTTGGGATTCCGGAATCTTATTCAGATCATAACTTTTTATCTGTACAAGATTTTTGAGTGAAATCAATTTTTTATTTTTATTTATTTAATTATCTGCAACTTTCATGTTCAAAGTTTCTTTATTTGAAGTATAAAAAGTGGAACCAAAAATAGGTCCCAAAATGAATAAGGAATGAATTAAACAAAAGGAATTTTTATTATATTTTGGCCCTTATCTCCCCTTACTTTATTCCTTGTCGACCTAGTCATCAAGATGCCTAGGTCTCGGGGTTTCGGGTCATAAAATATTTACAATATTTTATTCTTTTTATTTCCTTTTCTTTATTCTATAATTTTGGCTTTAAAAACTGTATTTTATACACTATTTACATAATAATGCATGAATGCTAAAATGCCCGAACTAACAGTATTTACACGCATTTACTAGGGTTTTTACGGCCAAAATGATAGAATAAAGATGATGAAACATAGATTCATCATCCCCCTATACTTGCCTTTGCTAGTCCCTAGCAAACACTTATGCAATAAGTGCAGAAAAGAAAAACAAAGAAAAGAAAAAGAAGAAATGTGGATTAAATTTAATAATCAAACTTGTCTTCACAAAATCAAAGTTTGGAGCTTAAGTCGGACCTTTGAAATTTTAGTGCGGGCAAAACCTTAATGAGAACTAGATTTGAAATCCAACAGCCTTCGAGAATCCCAAAACTCTTTTCAAGTCTCCTCAATAGCCAGGTCAGAAATATCTCAACTCATACGCAAACCCTTACAACTATGAATCTGACTCGTACAGTGTAAGTGATAGTGGCTCTCCCCAACTAGAATCACAAAGAAACTGACTTCTCCAGTACGACAACCCAATGATTCCCCAATCCAATAACTCCTTCCTCGAGGAGCAGGGTACTCCCTTCTAAGTTCAAGTGGCAACCAACTCAAGAGGAGGGGGTGAAGAGAAGAATGGACGGTAGCCAGTGTAGCTACCTATCCTAGGATGCAAGACCAGTGTAGTCAAGTCATCCAGCTGCAGGCTCACATATTTGACTTTGGAACTCAAGCTTGCTTATTTTCTGTACAACATATTCACATACTTTTGCAGGCATTTTATTTTTGTACAGGCCTGTCCCTTTTTTTTGAAATACTATTTACAGCAGCATTTTCATAAGGATTTTTTCCTCTTGATCCAGTAGACTATCCCTCTTTTGAAGCTTTATTGCAACTCACACTCTCCTGCCTTTAGAATTCCTCATCACTGGACGGGTTGGGGTGCACTTCCCTCCCTAGAGGAGGACAAGTGTTTCCACTTGTGTGCGTCTCATACCGGCAAATCCAATCCCCTCACAACCCCAACTGAGTTGAGCCATTTGACAGGTGCAGGTGTCCAAGTTAGGTCATTATCAACAAGAGTCGTGCATGTGCTCCGAAATACTCTACTTAGGCAATCTAGAATCCATTGAACCAAGTCCCGTGATCCTCAAATAATTAAGTCAACTAGACCTGAAGTACCTCAAACCCAGTTCCTATAAGGTTCCTATTATTAGGTAGATTTTAAGGTCCAATCAAGCTCCAATCACCAGATTTTACTTAGACTCGTTCAACTATAAAACTCAATCTGAAAAATGCTCATGCTATGCAAATGCTATGCAGAAAATATTTTTGTGATGCAATTTTCAAAGATTTTGAACTTTTTATGGATTTTTGAAAATATGATGCATATGCATTTTTTTGGGTTTTTCAAAAATATTTTTCAAATGTTTTTGGATTTTAGTTTTGCATATGTTTTTGGGATTTTTACAAATAAAAAGATTTTTGCTAAAAGCTAGGTTAAAATATTTACACGGGAGTGGTTCTTATATTTATAAGAAGTGGATTTCAAGAATTTACAGGGTAAGTGATCAATTTTATAAGTATATATAGTGAATTTTAGGTGTGATGTATGTATTCCTCAAACTTACTTGAAATCATTTTACAAACAATTTTGCAAAACTATAGTCCAAAGTAATTTTTACAAACATTTTTGCAAACATGTACACATATTTGAAAATCATTTTGCAAAGGTTTTCCAAACAGTATCTATAGATTTTTTCCAAAATATTTTTGCAACCATTTTTCAAACCATTTGAAAATCATTTTTCACACATTTTATTTCACACAAAGAAAATAAACTTTCCAAACCAAACTGTTTCTACAAAGGTTTAAAACATGTAACAAAACGTTTTCAAAATAGTTTTCAAAAGATTTTTCACACAGCTTTTCAAACTATTTTTCAAACATTTTGCAAAAAAATACATTTTCACTTGATTTATTAATAAGTAAGTATAAAAAGAATTTGAGGAATGATAACATCTTTTTATTAGGGTTTTTAATGAATTTTAAAGAGTTATTAGCCATATTATTAAGAAAATACGAAAGTATGATTTATGGCTAAAGTATATACGTAGTATATACGACCCCCCTATACTTAGCTTGAGCTATGTCCTCATAGATAGAAGAGAAAAGAGAAGACATAACTCGTACTAAGTATAGGCAAGTCTAAAGAATAAATAAAGGAATGAATGAACAAGTGAATGAGAAATTGACCATCCCCCCCATACTTAGAATCAAATAATCCTAAGTATAGCAGATTGTATACAACGCAGGGAGGGTCACGGGTGGGAATGAACATATCGTACTCAGATTGTCTTCCCCTATACTTAGGGTAAAATATCCCTAAGTATAGACAAGAAGAGGAGACAATGGAGAGGATCAAAGAATGGAGAAACTCGGTGTGCACACCCCCCTATACTTAGGACAAATTACGTCCTGAGTATAGAAGACTGTCTACAAGGGATGACACCTTTTTGATACAAAAAGAAGATATAAAAGGAAAAGAAGAAAAGAAGAAAAGTCCTTCAAAAATGTTTTGCTCTGCTTTGTTTTCCTCTGCCTCATCGGAGATATCTGGCTCATGCCTGTAGATTACTTGAATGGAGTCAATGATAGACATGAATGTATCATGTTCAAGGTAGGGCTTCAGAAGATGTCCATTGACTACAAATGGTTGTGCATCAGCTGACATATTAGATATCAATACACTTCTGTTGTCACGCACCTGCCTAACCATAAACGGCCCAGTCCATTTGCTCTTCAATTTGCCTGGAAAGATCTTTAATTTCACATCAAACAACCACTCCTTCTGACCTGGCTCGAAGGACTTGCGACGGATATGCTTGTCATGCCACGTTTTGACCTTCTCCTTGTACATCAGGCAGTTGTCGTATGCATAATCTCTGAATTCCAATAATCTATTCAGATCCAATTTTCTGTTCTTCCCTGCTTTCTCAGAGTCCAAATTACAGATGTTGATGGCCCATAATGATTTGTGAATTAATTCAACGGGCAGATGACATGGCTTGCCATACAGAAGGCGATAGGGAGACATTCCCAAGGGTGACTTGTACGTTGTTCTGTAAGCCTAAAAATGGAATCAAGCAGCTGAGACTAGTTCTTGCGATCCGGATGCACAAGCTTCTGTAGAATTGTCTTGATCTCCCTGTTTGAACATTCAGCTAAGCCATTAGACTACGGGTGGTAAGGTGAAGCAATATGATGCTAAATGCAGAATTCTTGAGTCAGCTTCTTCACCTCTCTGTTTATGAAATGACTACCCCCATCAGATATGGGAATCTTGGGAATCCCGAACCGTGCTATGATGTGATCTCTTAAAAATCGACAGGCAGTCCTACTATCGGCAGTTCGGGCGGGGATAGCCTCCACCCACCGACTTACATAGTCGACAGCAAGCAGAATATATTCATAGCCCTAGCTGTTAGGAAATGGGCCCATAAAGTTGATGCCCCATGCGTTGAAGACGTATGATATCTGGATGAATTTCAGAGGCATCGTGTCTCTCATTCCTTGGTCTCGCCCATCCTCTGACAGTCAGTGCAGTATTTGACATAATCATCTGCATCTTTGAATAGTGAAGGCCACCAGAGGCCGCTCTGATGAACTTTTGCTGCCGTTCATTTGCCTGAATGATGTCCTTCAGAATCTTGGTCATGAAATAAGGCGAGGACACTTGGAACTTCCTCCTGAGGTATACACCTTCTCTAGATAGAGTATGTCCCCTCACGAAATAAGTATGGATCCTCCCACTGGTAGAATTGGATTTTCGACAAGAATCTATCTATTTTCAACTTCGGCTAATCCTGTGGGATTTTCTTGGTCACTAGATAATTCACGATGTCTGCATACCATGGAAGCGAGGTGTCTGAAAGAATTGCCTCGTCTGAAAAAGGTCTCTGTGATTGGCTGCATTCTCAGCTCAGGAGATTCCGGCTTAGGAAGCCTCGATAGATGATCAGCCACCACATTCTTTACCCCAAGTTTATCTCTAATTTCCAAGTCAAATTCCTAGAGGAGAAGGATCCACCGAATAAGATGTGGTTTGGCGTCTTTCTTCTGCTGTAAGTACCGATTGGCTGAATGGTCAGTGTAAATGATTACTTTGGATCTAAGGAGGAGGATATGAACTTTTCCAAGGCAAAAACTACCGCTAGCAGCTCCTTTTCGGTGACAGTGTAGTTTCACTGAGCTTCATCGAGCGTCTGGCTAGCGTAGTGAATCGCAAACGGTACATTATCTTTCCTCTGTCCAAGTACAGCACCAATGGCATAATCTGACGCGTCGATCATTATCTCGAATGGTTGAGTCCAAATCGGTGGCTACAAGACAGGGGCCTTTGTGATGAGTTCTTTCAGCTGATTAAAGGCAAGGAGCACACGGTCATCTATAATGAATCCATTCTCCTTGCCGAACAACTCAGCCAACGGTCTATCTAGTTTGCTGAAATCTTTGATGAATCGTCAGTAAAAACCGACATGGCCCAAGAATGACCTGACTTGTTTGATTGTTGTAGGTGGTTCATTTTTGGAAATTACCTCCACCTAGGCTGGGTCAACCTCCATGCCACATTTAGAAATAACGTAACCCAGCACAATTCCTTCGGTCACCATGAAGTTGCTATTTTCCCACGAGAGCACAAGATTTACTTTGCAACACCTCCGTAAGACTCGGTCTAAATACTCCATACATTGATCGAATGAATCCCCGTAGAGCGAAAAATCGTCCATAAAGACCTCAAGAAAGTCATTCACCATGTCAGCAAAAACTGCTAGCATACACCTTTGAAATGTGGCTGGGTCATTACAGAGCCCGAAGGCATCCGTCTGAAGGCATATGTACCAAAAGGACAGGTGAACGTAGTGTTCTCTTGATCTTCAGGAGCAATAGCAACTTGGTTATACCTAGAGTATCCATCCAAGAAGCAGAAGTATTCCTTCGCGGCCAACCTCTTCAAGATCTGGTCGATGAACGGGTAAAGGAAAGTGGTCCTTCTTGGTGGCGAGGTTAAGTTTTATGTAGTCCACGCATACTCGCCAATAAGTGGGTACTCTGGTTGCGATCTCCTCTCCTTTATCATTCTTCACAATGGCGATCCCTGATTTCTTGGGCACAACATGCATAGGGCTCACCCATTTGCTGTCGAAAATGGGATAGACGAAACCCGCATCACACCATTTATGAATCATTTTCATAACAACCTCCCATAGATTAGGATTTAATCTTCTCTGAAGTTCTGGAGAGGGCTTGCAATCTTCTTCTAGAAAAATGCTATGCGAGCACAGTGATGGATTGATCCCATGGAGATCCGAAGTTCGCCAGCCTATCGCCTTGCGGTTGCGTTCAAGAACCTCCATCAAATGAGATTCTTGGTCTTTGGTCAGGTGTGCATTGATAATGATCGGGTACATGTTCGGTTCTTCTGCAAGGAAGGCATATTTCATGTTGGAGGGCAAGGGTTTCAACTCTGGCGGGGTCTGAGCTGCTTCAGCAGTGACTTCAGCTATTAATTCTGATGGAGATTCTTTCATATGTTCGGTGTCCACCATACTCTGTTCTGCCTCTTCAATGAGATTTTGATGGAATGTCTCGATAATTTCCTCTTCATCACAAGATGCTTCGACAATTTGCTCTTGGTTTTGAAGGCACATCACCCCCATGGAAGTCTCATTCAGCACGTCAGCGAGATCCTCATCCTGATCGATAAGGGGAAATTCGACTGCGGTCTCCAATCCCCTCCTCGGGGCAGAGGAGTTTATGGATCTCATTGTCATCCAAGAATAAGTTGGTATGTTGAATTTCTACCAGAAAGTCGCAGTCATCAGAATACTCAATCACCCTTGCGCATGATGCAGATGTATGTTCTGTTGCTGCTCCCTCGGGTAGGGTCTCTACTTTGATTGTTTCGTTGCCAGTGCCAAAAGTGATTTCTCCAGTCCCATAATTCACTACTACGTTTGACGTCCGCAGGAATGGTCTTCCGAGTATGATTGGGTTAAGGAGCAATGGAGCGGGGACGTCCATATCTAATACCAAAAACTCGACCGGGAACTGCTTTCCTTGAACCGTGACTATCACGTCCTCCAACAGGCCCCTAGGCCACTTAACTGACTTGTCTGCAAATTGCAGAATCATCTTTTTAGGCTTGAGCGATCCTAGCCTGAATTCTGTAAGCAGTGACGCTGGCATCAAGTTGACAGAAGATCCGCTGTCGAGAAGTGTTCGTTCAAATTCCTGATTAAGCATCTGACAACGCACAAGAGGTGCTCCCATATCTGGCTTTTTATCAGGGAGGTTGCTGATGGCATTAAATTTGGCCATTGTGAGGATATACTTTTCAGACTTGCCACCTTTTTTCCTGGAATTATGAGGGTTAGGCTTGTGCTTGATTGTGCATGCATCTTTAAATCCTTTCTTTACAGCTGGCATGTACTCAAGAGATTTCATCAAAGGCATGTTTAATACCAAATTCTGGATAATTTCTATGATGGCAGGATCAGACAAAGCATTATTCAAATTTTTCATTTTTTGTGTTTTCTCATCGATTCTGGGAAAGGAATATTTACAAAATCTTTACCAATGTCATTCAAAATATTGTCTATGTTGTTGTGTACAGGTAGATGGCAAAAAGGAATAGAATCATCTACAAGATGTAGACCAAAAATGGCGGGCTCGGCTTCAGGTGCTGGCGTTGGTCTCGTTGCAGGTGCAAAATTCCTTCTGTCCATGGCTGGCTCTGTAGCAGGTGCAGACGTCTCCAATGTTGGCCTATCTCCACCGGGGCTACTGCTATCTTTTTGTGTTTTGTTGTTTTCTTTATTTTTTTGTGATTTATTTGCAGATGGTGCTCCTCCAAAAATTTTGTGTGGCCCTCGTGCTGGTTGGGCTGATGACTCCCCGTCAGACACAATGTGCTTTCCCTTCGCAGCTGCTGATGGCTGCAGCGTTCTACCGCTCCTGAGAGTAACAGCGTTAGATAAAAACAAATCAGTTCTACCTGAATCGGACAGATCACTGCAAGCTACCTGCTCCTTGTGTCGAAGTTATTTGGATTGGCCTCGACCTGGGCTGGAATGACAGTCTTGGCAGCCGTCAGGACATCAATCTTCTGGGTCATCTCAGCCATGTTTTTGATAAGTTGTTCAAGACAGGCGAAGGTGGGGTTCACCGGTACAATCTCATATGAGTCGTCCCCTTGGGTCCTCTGGTGCTGGTATGCAGGCTGAGACTGTGACTGGTAACTCTGAGAAAATTGGTGAGGAGGAGGGTTTGAGGAAAACTGCGAGTTCTGTGGGTGATACGGGGCAGCCGGTTGCTGATGATATCCATGTCCATGGTATCCGGACTGCTGAGGACCGTGCTGATAATTCTGCCTCCAGGTGTTGCTATGAGATGGAGGTGGGTACTGATATGAGGGCTGGTTGGGTCTCGCACCCTGCTGCTGGTGGTGATAGGGAATGTTACCCATGTTCTGACCCTGAGGATGTCCCTGAGGACGGGTCAGCTGCGCTTTATTGTCCCATACACCATTGATCTCCTGTATCAGTGGCGGGGGTGGAGAGAGATGCCTAGAGTAAGCTGGTTGGGACTCTAGTTGATATACAACCATCTGCGTCTGGGGCTGTGGGGGCTGCTTCGGAACCTACATGTAATACATGTGCTGAACAGGCTGAGGCTGTAGTGGAGTCGGTTGAGGAATTTGCTGCAGTGTAGGCTCCTTCTTCTCAGCGATTGGCTCGGCAGTAGTAGACACAACGTTGCACATGTTGGCATTAAGGGCACGGACGAGCTGCTCCGGCTGTTGGGAAATCACATCGACCTTTTCCAATCCATGGGTCCTTTTCTCAATGACTGATAATTTCTCGAGGTCCTGTGATCTCTTCTCAATGATATCCACCTTAGACAGATGGCTCCCAATGATACTCAAGTTGGAGCTTTCATCCCTGTCTTCGGTGTGAGAAGCCATGTTTACTGGCTTGCTGATGGAAGTTGGCACCTTCATGTATGCTCGGGACGAGGATTGAGCGGCTTCTCCTTCAGCCATTTCCTTGAAGACGTTCCACACCATGTTCTCGTCCTTGTTGAAATGGGAACCACCGCAAGCGGCATCTACAAGCTTTTGGCTCTCAAGTGTAAGCCCACCAAAGAAGTGTTGCACAAGGCTGGTCTTTGGGATTTCGTGGTGGGGACACTTCTCCTGGAGATCCTTGAATCTCTCCCATGCTTCATGGGTAGTCTCGTGGGGCTGCTGGCAAAAACTGGAGATACGGGCACACATCTGATTCAATCGCCCGAGAGGATAGAACTTATGGAGAAATGCGGACTTCATCTCCTCCCAGGTCGTGACTACCTTCCCTAGGTGGTCGACCCAATAGAGGGCCTTATCTTGAAGGCTGAAGGGAAAAGCGGTCATCTTGACTACCCCCAAAGGAAATCCAGGGTAGTGAGCGGTAGCACAAATGCGAACAAACTTCTTGAGATGAATATAGGGCTCCTCAGTGGTATTCCCATCGAATGTGGGAAGCAGAGACAGAAACTGCGGCTTTATCTCGAAGTGGGCATGAATACATTGAATCTGGATCCACTCAGTGATACGACCTGCTCCAGGATTGTATGTTTCCTTCAGCGTCGGCTTTTGCTGCAGTGGGTCTGCGTCCACTCTATCAAAGTTGGGTCCTCGTACTGAAAATTCATCTCCAAACCCTTCCGGATGGAACTCATGATTTGGATCATCCTCCCTATGGCCGTCTCTTGCGTCGGCCCTCCTCCTCAGATCATTCAGCATTTCTTGGAAGGCGGTCTGGGTCAAGGCTTGGTTAGTCAACTGTTGCTGGATGGCTTGAATGGAAGCCAGCAATTGACTATTGACATCGTTCTGTGTGGTGCACTACCCATCCACTTATTGGCTTCAGCTATAATTTGGGGATGTGGTCCCTTTCCTCTTCCAGTTGGAGCCATTCCGGAATGAACTTGAACTTCTGGCTCGTGATCAGGTGGAGAATCTACATGACGGAGTAAACCCTGATCAGTATCTTCCTGAGCACCCACTGCTGATATGAGTCTGGAATTAAGGTCAATCCCAGAATATTGTGAACGGAGCATGGGATATTGACTTAAATCGATCCCCATCCACAAGGGGTTAATTCGGGGACAAGAGTAATCCCGGTTTATTTGAAGGGGAGGGGCTAATTCAGGTTGCGAGTCCATCCCGAATATCGGATTTATTTGTGAAAAGCACGTGTTGAAAGAAGAGAGAATAGGGGAGTCCAAGGAGAAATTTGCAAGATCCAAACTAACTTCTTGGAGATCACCCCTCCTTATTAAAGATGTTAGCGACACGGAATCGATGTGGGCGTCGGCTGGATCCCGACTAAACCATCCGTGTGACGACATCTTGAGAAGGTCAAAAGGGAAAGATGATAGATGAAGAGCACGAGGGTAAACAAGAAATAAAAGGAATGTAAAACAGTAGAAGGCTCGCAATGAGCAAGGGTCAATTGGAAGGAGAGCAAAAATTGCGCAAAGGCGCGATGTTTTTGATCTTGACCTTAACTTGACTAATCAATAAATCCAAAAGCAACGGATTCACCAACTCGACCCGTGAAGCCGTGAAGGTTCGACAATTATCTTTGTGAGTTTTAGATTTGATTTTCAGGCAATTATCTTGTCACGAGTCCTTAGAGCGCTACGCCTATAGGAGAGAGAGTACTGCAAGAAAAGTATCACGTACTTGTCCTCCTCTTGTGTAACATGTAGTCTTAACTTTTTGAGGTCCTTGTAACCCTTACTGGATCCCTACTCAGCAAAAGAAATAGAGGGAGGAAGTCGATAGGCGAAACCAATACTTCGGATCTCGATCGCAACAGAATCACCCGTGAGCGTGCAAGAACCTACTCGGAAGCAAGACGATGAGACAGACACCCCCGTGAAGGCGTGGCCTATGCTCGATACTTCGGACAAGGTCAATGCTCTCCACAATATAGAGTCATCACTACCGACCAAGCCCTACTCGTCTATGTATGATAGAAGCGCCAATACTTCGAAAATCCAGGCGTTACACAAGGCATCCATAGACTGGGTTTTGGGCTCTAATCCTTACGACGGCGCTCACCTTACTGGGAAGAAAACCTTCCTATGCAACCTGAAAACAAATGAGGGCTTCGCTCAACCCAAGGCAATGAGTCTAATTAATCGGTTTTATTTAGGTCAAGTATTTTTAGCAGTCCCTTTTTTAATTTTTTTTGTGTTATCACTAGTTTTGAGTAGATTCAATACAAGCGCCTAATGTTTTTGGTATTTTCTTTTATTCCTATTGATCCAAAAACGGAGGGAGAAGATCGGAAAAGCAATGCAAGACAGCACAAAGATGGAAATCTCACCTTTGTGCCTAGATGATGAATGCTAAGTTAGAAGACTTACTGTGCCTCCCAGCTCTCTCCATGCGGTATGCAAAACATGAATTTATAAACCTAATCTATATGCCGATATGCACAAGGAAATCGTCCTAAGCAGGTAATTGCTATACGTGAAGAACCAAATGCTAAGTATTCAGAATGAAGCCTATGTCCGATCTCTGATACCGATCGGTGTCCGCCACAACAGATCCTGCCAGTGCGGTATACGACCTCTAGCAGCACGCGGCTTCGAGACTGAGTACTTTCGCAATTAATTATTTCTAAGTCCAAACGAGAAGTCTATAGGTGCATGCAATGGTTGTTAAGTGTTTGGCCTTAGATTACACGATCAAGCAATCCTAAAAACTAAGGGCTCATTCCATAAAAGAAAGAAAACCAAAACTGGAAAACAAAACAAAAAAGGTGATGAAAACGCGGCAAAACTGCGGTGAGCCCCCAAGTGAACAAACACTTGGAAATTGGGCTCGAATGTCCAAGAGTCTAAGGTACCTGTATTAATACAAATTAATCAAATATCTCTCTCACAAAAAAATAATAAAAAGATAACTATCCTCTCTCTCAAGTCCTCCTGCTCTCTCCTGCCGGCTAGGATAGAATAGCAGGCTCCGCTTCCCAAGGCTGCACAGGATCCCCTAGGAGATGCTCCCCTAGAAGACAAGAAAGAAATGTCAGACAGTTCCAAAATTAATGATACAATGAAATAAAATAAGCAAAAATGGCTAAGCTAGTAAAAAGACACAAGTCTACTCTACAAGCCGATGCTCCCCAGCAACGATGCCATTTGAAAAACGGAAAAGGCGGGAGCCGCTAAATAATGGTCTGACAGATCAGACTCACTGTCGTTGAGGCGACTACTCAGGCCTTCACATTTAACAACAATTAACCCACACAATCAATCAAGCAATCAAGAGCAAGGATCAAAATTCATTATACCCTAATAAGAATGTACAATAGCAAGCAAGTAGGGGTCGAACACAGGAAGCAAAGGAGTAAAGCAGTCTGAGTGAGAGTCTAATTCCCTAGGCCTTATGAACTACTTGGCCAATTTGGACCTTTTTTGTGGGTTTTTAATTTTAAATTTTTGATTTTATATTTTATATTTTGATTTTTAATTTTCTGATTTTGTATTTTCTTATATATATTTTATCTTTTTATCTTTTCTTTTTGAAATAAGATATAAAGCTATATAGAATATATAGTACAAGAAAGAAAAGAGGGATATAAAAATGGGATAAAACACTGAAAATACAAAAAATAAAATGCTTTTGTTATTGTTTTATTTTTCTAGTGTTTTTTTATTTTCTAGATTTTTTCTATTTTTTGGTATTTTTAAAGGCAAAAATACTAGAAACCAGTGAACAAGTTGCTGGCTAAAACTAAATTGAGGATGAAAAATACTAATCAGAGTTCAAAAATCCTCAAACTAATTTTAATTGAAAGATAGGAAATCAGAGAAAATCAGAGACCAAAATTATATTTTTAGGAATGTTCAGGAATTTTTATGAAGATTTTTAGGGTTTTTATATTTTATGGGTTTTCTTTTGTATTTTTAATGATTTTTGGACAGGAGTTAAAAGACACAGAAACACATAAAAGGTAATTTTTTTAGAATTTTTAAAGGTGTTTTAATATTTTCTTCGTATTTTCTAATGTAGACGGTAAAGAAAATGCATGTTTTTGAATTTTTATAAATAATAAAATGCAATAAAAATGCAAAAGAAAAATATGTCGTGAAACTAGGATGCAACAGGAGCTTAGACTAATTTTTGTGGATTTTTTACGATTTTAGAGGTTTATGAAATAAATGAAAACAACAAAAAGAAAAATCAATACTACAGGGGCATTTATGTAAATATCCAGAAAGACCAGGGCCCAGACGCAATTTTTCCAAAAATTTACAACTAATTAAATAAGCTCCTGGATCAATCATAAATAGCTAATCTTCTAGGGGTACATGCGCAAAATTTCCAAAGTCGCGTGCGTAAGGCACGTGACTAGCAAGGACCTATTTGTAATTAACTGAAAATCCGAGGGCCTGAATGCAATTTTTCCAAAAATAATACAACGTTACAAAATGTTCCTGGACGAAATCGAAATACCCAAAGTTGTGATGATATCTCTGCAAAATGCCCAGGCCTGCACGTGATGCGCACGTATCTAACGGGGACCTAACTATAATTATAACAAACTCTGGGGGCTTGATTGCAAATATCACAAAAGTTTGAACGGTAACTGAAAGTTTTAAGTCCTAATATTAAATACTCAAAACGCTGGGGTAGAGAATGCAAAATACCTAGCTAGCTCGATCGGACGGTGGGAGTTCTCCCACTTGACACGTGGCGTTGATCCGTGGACCCGTACCCCTTCGTGCGAATGGCCCCGATTAGATCTTCAGATGATCATCAACGGTTGAGGCTGCGCACGATTGGACGGATGCTGCTCATCCTGGAGATCATCCCCGATCTGACGGTCGGGAGCGCGGGAGAACGAACAGGGAAGAAGGCTTCGTCCGGCGAGCTTCCCCGGCCTCGCTCCGCCTCCCCCGGCGTGAGATGGAGCTCCAAAATGGTCCAACTCGTCCCCGCAAGGATCCTCTGTTGACTGGAGTCTTCTAAACACTCCGACGAAGATCGGAGCTCACCAGCGGCGACGGCGGAGCACGGTGGCTCCAGGTACCTCCGGCGAGGCACAAAATCAGCCCCAGATGCATTGTTGAGCTTCGAACCTGCATGGAAAGTGTGAAGGTGTCGGGGGAAAAATGCCCCAACTCCGTGGAGGGTGGAAAAGACGTGAAAGGCGGCGTGAAATGGACTCGACGTTTGGCTGGCGAAACTCGATGCCAGCCAAGGCGAAATCCATAGGATTCGAGGATGATTCGGCGGTGGATAATGGAGGATGAAATGCGGAGATGTTTTCTAGCTATTCTAAGAGCAAAATAAACAGTAGAGCAAGGGGAAAAAGACCTCACCGAGGCGTGCGGGAAGAGAGATCTGGCGAGACCTCCGGCGAAGGGATGCGCTCGATTTTACGCCTCTCCGACCTCTCTGATGCATGGGAACGCCTTCTGTTGTCACCAGGAATAGGTTCGACGATCTAGGAGGAGGTTAGAGTGGAGGAAGAGTGATCAAAGGAGGGAGGGAAGTCGGGGTGACGTATTTGAATGTTTGACTAAGGAGTGAAGAGGCTCCAAAGATCGAGACAAATCTTTGCGAATCGGTGATGCTCGGCCTCAGAAATCCCAGGGCGTGATTCCTTGATAAATGGTGAATAAAAGTCAAGATGGAAACGAAGCCTAACGATGAAAGGCACGGCCTACAAAAATCGTCAAAAACAGACGAAAACCAATGTCTGACAAAGGGCATGCGTTGGGTCAGAGAGTTGATCCGAGGTCAACTCTCCAGCCCTCCTGGTTGGTCCATGTGGACCAACCAGGAAAAAGCCTGGAAAAAATCCTAGTAAATTCATTTACAAATAGCAAATTAATTTATTAATTTATGGTTTTTAAATAAAAACAATTTGTTATTTTATAAGTTATTTTAATATTAATTTTAGTTATTTTTATGAGGTGTAAAATGAAAAGTTACCACTTTAGGCTTATATAGGTATATACATATATATATTTTAACATTTTATTTTTATTTTGTGAATTTTATTATTTATTTTTGTTTATTATTTTATAAATTTATAAAATATTTTTATACACTTAAATATATTTTTATTTTATTTTTATGAAGTCTTTTGTACACTTAATAAAATATAAGTATTAATTATGTAGGTATATTTATAGGTATTATACCTATGTGTTACATGCAGGTGTTTTTATTTTGTCTTTTCTTTAGTGTTTTATTCTGATTTTAATATACATATATATTATAAATAATATTTACATAATTCTAAAAATATAAAATTATAAAAATAAAGAATAAATAATAAAATGAATATTTTAATCTGTACAAGTATATAAAGGGGTCCAAAACTCAACTTTCAAATCGTAGCTCCGCAAAAAGCGAAACCACCTTCGTTAAAGAGCTTGTTGAAAATTATATACAACTAAATGTGAGTTTAACGTGTTTCGAGTTTTTATTTGCGAGATACAGGTCTGGGAAGTTGGGATTCTGGAATCTTATTCAGATCATAACTTTTTATCTGTACAAGATTTTTGAGTGAAATCAATTTTGTATTTTTATTTATTTAATTATCTACAACATTCATGTTCAAAGTTTCTTTATTTGAAGTATAAAAAGTGGAACCAAAAGTGTGTCCCAAAATGAATAAGGAATGAATTAAATAAAAGGAATTTTTATTGTATTTTGGCCCTTATCTCCCCCAAATTTATTCCTTGTCGACCTAGTCATCAAGATGCCTAGGTCTCGGGGTTTAGGATCATAAAATATTTACAATATTTTATTCTTTTTCTTTTCTTTTCTTTATTCTATAATTTTGGCTTTAAAAACTGTATTTTATACATTATTTACACAATAATGCATGAATGCTAAAATGCCCGAATTAACAGTATTTACACGCATTTATTAGGGTTTTTAAGGCCAAAATGATAGAATAAAGATGATGAAACGTAGATTCATCACCTAGGAATTTGGAACATATACACTTTCTTATTTATCGTTGATTGTGCTCGTAATTTTTAGGCCACACTTCTTCACTAACTAGACACACTATAGATCGTTTGACTCTGCCAAAAAAAATAATGAATTCTTTCCTGCTAATAGAACTATCTTCTTAATGTGATTTCATATGTGCATATCATTTTGTGCAATTTTCCCTTAGCAGAGTGGGTGGTTTAGAGAACTGTGAAAGGCCCTGTCCTCAAGTAACACGGGTAGTTGTTTAAAAGTCCGTACTTACACCCATACTGGCTCAACGTGGATGCAACTAGTTGTATGTACTCGGGACAGTCTTTGTGAAATATTTTAGCACCTAATAGCTCCTCTTAATTTTCGAGATTGCTTTGTCATTAAATTAAAATTGGAAAGATAAGCGACCGAGCCCTAATATACCTTCACCAGTGTTGAGTGGGTGAATTGATGAGTTTTGAATTGTGTTTGTTTTGTGTGAGTTTTCTGTACATTTGTACGCTCCGTGGATATTCCTTTGTGCTCCAAACTACTCCTTTCATCCAAGATGGATTCTTCTGGAGTTCATCCTTCGGACTCTACGAACAATTCCCCGAGCTCCTCAAATAACTCATCTCGTCAGTTTCGAGATGACCCTTTTCTCGAAACTCCATGGTATGGAGATGACCCTTTTCTCCAAACCATGGTTCACCCCACACCTATAGTTAGTCAACCCACGACTAACCCTCTCTCCTACTCCCTTCCTGCGAAAGAAACTTCCATCTTTGGTAGAACCCCTAAACCTTCCAAGCATGAGATTAACTCAGATTTGTTACATCTAAAGGTGAAAAAGAAGACAAGATGCCTTCAAAAAAGGATGAGAATGACAATGACCCTATTCGTGCTCTTTTGGCTAGGGTTACTGTTGTTGAACAACACAATGAACTCCTTAGAGCACAAATGGAAGAACTGCAACACGGTGAGGCTGCAATGGAGGATACGTACCTCCTTGAATTAGATGAAGATTATAATTGGTTGAGGTTGATACCCCTCGAGGATGCGTTCAAATACAAACCGCATTTTCTCGCATCGTTGCCAATATTCAGAGGGAATAATCATGAAGAACCATACATCTTCCTCCGTGACTTCGAGCTAGTCGGCGCTAACCTATGCTACCCTAGGTTTATCAAGATTACATAAGGTCGAGAGCTATCCCCTTCACCTTGATTGATAAGGCGACTTACTGGCTGAAGAACTTAGGGGAAGTGGTCACCACATGGGCTACATTCAAGACAGTGTTCTTAAAGAAATTTTACCAATTAGTAGAATTAATCAGATGGGGATCAAGCTCACAAACTTCACCCAACACCCGAGCGAGCCACTCCATGAAACCTTGGAAAGGCTCACAGACCTAATCTAGAATTGAACAGGATACATGATGAGCAAAATGATGATGGTCTAAAGTCATGTTTGTGGACCGAATTGTGAGACCCAAGGGTTAGTAAGTGCATCCTGCGGAGGAAGCTACATGGGACGCCACAAGGACACCATTACAAGGTGTTTGAGAGACTTGCTGAATCCAGTCATGGAAAGACCACCAACTGGGCTTATATAGCCGGCTCTACAAAGATGGTGAATAATATGATGACCAATCATATCACTAACATGGGAATAATATTTAATAAGCTAACTATGGTCGAACAGATTTATATGAAGATGGAATGAAGATGGATGAACACCATAAATCATCTGATATGGAGAAATTGGCTAATTGCTTAAGCAAATAGAGGAACTAGCTGCCAAGGTATCTAAGATGCACATACCTACCCTCACTTCACACGATGTCCCCATACACCAAATTCACTACATTCAAGGACAAGGGGTAGGGCAACAGAGCCATTGGGGGTGGACACCAAGTCTTTTTCCCATTAAATCGAAGAAACCTCTACTCAAAGTATTTACGAGGAACCTCCACATGTCATGGAGATAAACGGAGTCTGGTATAACCTGGAACCTGTCAATCGATCCGATCCAAACTCTACTCCTAACACTTGTCCACCACAATTTCGACCCATCTACCTGCCTCAGCAGCAGCAACAATAGCCACGTCAACAATAGCATACGGATTGTCATAACCCGCAACCGTAGCAGCAGTAGTATCAATGCCAGGGCCTACAGTGCTAATTCAGAAAGTATTAGCAGTCTCAGGCCATGCAGGTCCAGGGGTTCTCTTCTTCTTCTATCTCTTCTGAACTCCAGCAAGTGCTGGACGAAATTCATGATATGAGAGTCGAAGTCAATCGACTCTCTCATTTGAGAGACGAGGTGACCATACCCCAAACTGTGATCACAACTCAAGTCCAGGCTAATCCAAACAACCTCGGATAGAATCAGGTATTAACCTCTGAATATTCTTTACCTGATTACAAGATCTTTTCACATAATAACACTTATCACATTTCTCTT
Organism: Ottelia alismoides; assembly: GCA_037367405.1. Classification (NCBI taxonomy): domain Eukaryota; kingdom Viridiplantae; phylum Streptophyta; class Magnoliopsida; order Alismatales; family Hydrocharitaceae; genus Ottelia; species Ottelia alismoides. The sequence continues at coordinate 92,192 of JAZKJV010009198.1, forward strand.
ACAAGTTCTTTTCGCATGATTACAAGACCGTAACCATGCCTGATCGAGCAAAAGAACACGGTGACATAGCCCCAATGTCTACAAATTCACACAATCTTGGGGGAATTGAGGAGGAGAGACACGAGGAGGAGAAAGAGGAAGTCCCACCCACACCAACCGTTCAACACTACACCACTTAGGACCCTAGAGAGTCAGAATCTAAGTCTCAAGAAGAAGCATCACCAAGACATCCGCAACAATTGACCACCAATTTACCTATTTCAGTTTGTCCGAGTCCTGTAAATATTTTTAATTCCTCGTTCAATAAAAGTGATGTTTTTGGTTACAATGAATCCATTCCTTTCCCCCGTGCTCTTACGGCATGAACAAAGGAAAACATAAAAAACCAAAAAATGATGAAAAGATGGTGCTCACTCTGTCACTAGCCAGATCAACCGAAATCAAGATTACCCGAACACTGTTAGACAATGGATCCTCCATCACTCTCATGCCCACAACTCTATTTGAACATCTAAATGTAGGTCCTCTCAAGAAGTCTAGAGCCATACTTCAATTCGTAGATACATCAACTAAGAGACATAAGGGGGAGATTAGAATAGTTGTCATTAACATAGAGGGACAAAATTACCGAGTTGATTTCACAGTCCTTGACATGGATGTCCCTCAAAATTGGAAAGATTCCCAAATGATACTAGGGTGGCCCTACCTTAGGACCGCAGGACCTATATTTGATTACACATCTAAGAGAATACAGTCTAGAGAAGTTGAACAAAAAATGAAGCAAAATAGGTTTCAAAGACCTGACTCTGAATCTAGCACCGAATCTAAAAATTCAGAACCTAAGGTAGAAAACACAGAAGCAACAGTTGGGCTATGGAGACAGAACCCAACAACAATGATAGAATCACTCTCATCGGGAGAGGACATTGTTGATGATTTAATCTGTCAGCTCACCCATGCATCTACCTTCTCTCTCGAAGACTCGGAGGTCCCTCTTGACATGTTAGTCCATTCTCCTTATGGACAATCTCCGAATTAGGTAAACAAATCGAACACGGCGATTGCCATACAACATTGTATCTTTAGCGATCTGATCCCCGACACAATTAAGATGGTGGTCGATAATAATAACGGAAACCATCCACATCACAACTAGAATCAGCAATAATAGATATATTGTGAATGATACAGACTTACCAGAGCTTAAAAAAATACCCCTACTCTGAACTATGCCTTCCTTGCAGGAAATAAGAGGCAGTTTCCGATCATCATCAGTTCACAACTGATGGAAGAGCAGGAGATCCCCATGCTTAATGTTTTAGAGAAAAGTGCAAGGCCATATGCTGGAGATTATTAGATCCTCCTGGGATTAACCCAGCCCTCTGTTCACACCATATTTACCTTGAGGATAATGCTAAACCCTCCCGTAAATGCCAACTTAGGTTGAATCCAAATTTTTGAGAAGTGGTAAAGACTGAGATCGAAAAATGGTGTAAGGTTGGTTTCATAAATCCCATCTCAGACTCCACGTGGGTGTCGCCTTTGCTTGTCGTCTCAAAAAATTCGGGACTTCAGATTATCACTAACGAGGAGGGAGATGAGATCACGATACAGGTACCCATGCCGTGTCTCGTATGTGTGGATTACAGGTGCCTAAATGCTGCAACGAAGAAGGATCCCTTCCCGCTGCCCTTTATTGATCAAGTTTTAAGAAGAGTAGTAGGAAGAGAATACTTCTGTTTCATAGACAGGTACTCGGGCTACAATCAGGTAGACATAGCCCCTAAGGACCAGGAAAAGACTACTTTTACATGTCTTTTTGGAAATTCTGCATTCAAGCACATGCCTTTTGGGCCTTGCAGCGCCCCGACACTTTTGAACGGTGCATGATTGCAATTTTCGCCAAAATGGTTGGAGATTTCCTGGAGGTTTTCATGTATGACTTCTCGGTACATGGTGATTCATTCGATGATTGTCTAGCGCACCTAGATCGAGTCATAGGAAAGTGTAGGGAAGTTAATCTGGTGCTCTCTTGGGAGAAAAGCCATTTCATGGTAGAAGAGGGCATTGTGTTGGGGCACATCATCTATAAGAAAGGGATGGAGGTTGACTCTGCTAAGGTTGATTTTATTAAGAAACTCGAGCCACCTACTAATGTTAAACAAATTCGGTCTTTTCTGGGGCATGCCGGATTTTATAAGAGATTTATTAAGGATTTTTCAAAATTACCCGACCACTTACTAACATCTTAGAGTAAAATACCGAGTTCGTTGTAGATCATAAGTGTCTTGAAGCTTTCGATGTTCTCCAAAAGAGGATCATTGAGACTTCTGTCCTACAAGCCCCTGACTAGTCTCTTCCCTTTGAGATCGGGAGAGACGCTTCAGACTTCGCAGTAGGGGTTGTGTTAGGATAAAGAAAAGATTGAATCCTGTATGTTATTCATTATGCAAGCAAAGTTTTAGATCCAGCTCAGAAAAATTACACTATAACTGAAAAGGAAATGCTTGCAGTAATATTTGCCTTGGAGAAATTTCGATCTTTACTTCTAGGATAAAAGGTGACAGTATACGCAGATCACTCAGCCATCCGATACTTAACAACGAAAAAAGATGCCAAAGCATGTCTCCTAAAAAAAACTCTTGCTTCGGGAATTTGATTTGGAGATTAAAGATAAACTTGGAGTTAAGAATGTTGTTGATGATCATTTATCACAGATCAAACAAAAAAATCACTGGGTCCAAATCCATCCGTAAAACCTTCCTAGTCGAGTCAATTTCTGTTATTGACTCTCTCCCATGGTATGTTGACATGGTGAACTATCTTGTCTCCAAGAAAGTTCCCCAGAGTTGTCCCAAGAACAGAATGGACCGACTCAAGTCGGAAGCCAGACACTACCATTGGGAGGATTCGTTCCTTTTTTTGAAGGATCGGATTGTATATGGAGAAGATGTATTCCTCGGGAGGAATACCAAAGCGTCCTCAATCTCTGTCATACCTTGGAGGAAGGAGGACATCACTCTAGGAAGAGGACCGCTGAGAAGATAATACAATATTGATTTTACTGGCCGATCTTGTTTAAGGATGCCTACAATTTTGTCATGTCCTGGCCATTCTGTAAGAGAATGGGAGGGACCATTAGTCCTAAAGATGCCTTGCCTATGCATTCAGTGATCATTTGTGATGTATTCGATGCATGGGCATTGACTTTATGGGCACATTCCCTAATAGTCAAGTATTTGAATATATTCTTCTCGCGATAGATTATTTATCTAGGTGGGTGGAGGCTATCCCTACTCGAGCAGCAGACAACAAGACTATATGCAAGTTTTTTGAAAGATCATATTATTTCATGGTTTGGAATCGCTGAGGTATTAATATCTGATGGGGGTATCCACTTTGTCAACTGCGAGGTGAAGAAGTTGACTAAGGAATACGGCATCGAGCACAGTGTCGCTAGTCCTTACCATCCATAATCCAATGGCATTGCTGAGGTGTCAAATAGGAAGATCAAAGGAATTTTATAGAAGCTTGTCCACCTTGACAAAAAGAACTGGTCCCAACTCCTTGACCAAGTTCTATGGGCTTACCGGGTGGCTTACAAGACCCCATTGGGCACCTCCCCGTTTCGAATGGTATATGGAAAGCCGTGTCATTTGCCCGCAGAACTTGTGCATAAATCAGAATGGGGAATCAAAAAGATCAATTGGATCTGTCACCAAGGAAAGAAGAATAGGGATATGGATTTTAATGAACTATCCGAAATCTGCCATGCTTACGAAAATAGCACCATTTACAAGGATAGAGTGAAGAAATGGCACGATAAGAACATCCGAACATAGACCTTTGTCTTAGGGTAGAAGGTATGGTTATTTAATGCAAGATTGAAACTTTCCATGTTAATTGAAATCCAAATGGACGGGACTTTTCATAGTGAGAGGGGTGCACAATAATGGAAGTGTTAAGATCCCACAGATCGCAGATGGCACACAAATTTCTATAGTCAACGGTCAGCTACTCAATCATTTTGTTGAATCAAGCGACCAGTTAGTGCAAGTAGAGTAGATATCCTTCGCTCAGGGCATTGTATTTGACGAAAAACTCAAGTGGCCCGAATGAAACACCTCTTCCAATAAAATTCCTTCATTCTTTTGAATATCCATCAATCTGTAAATATGTTCAGTTCTCCAACTATAATTATCCAATCATGCTTAGGCTGACCTGAGCCTAAGTATAGGGGGCTATTACCATTTTGTATAATCCTCATTCGTCACTCTTTATTCTTTTATTTTAGCTAAAAACATGTACAAAACACCATATAGATACATGTAAATAGAATAAATTAGCAAAGAGTATGCACTGTGTAAATAATAATAATTAGCATGTTTTTAGCAAAAATTAAAGAATAAAGAAATTAAAAAAAAGAGGAAAATATTTAAAATAAATATTGAGTGATCTGAACCTAAGGGAAGGCTCCACAAGGGCCTGACCGTAAAATATAATAAGTAGAGAGAGATAGTGTGACTCAACAGGGTATGAATATCCCTCTATATGTAAATAATTTATTTTCTAAAAATAAAAATATATTTATGCTCCCCATATTTTGTATTTATTTGTAAAAATAAATACAAAAAATGGGAAAAATAAAAGAAAAATAAAAATAAATAATTTCTCTCTCATCAGTGTATATATACCATGTACATAAAATAAAAGTTGTATTTAGAATCTTTTTATATTCCATATTTTAAGGTGTAAATAAATAAAATATAAAATGGGAATAAATGTACATAAATAAATTAATAAAAATATAATTCAAAAATACATAGGTATACATACATGTATATAATAATAATATATTGTAAATACGTATTTTATTTTTCAAAAAAATAAATTAAAATCACTAAAAAATACTTTGAAAATAAATAAACATTTTTCATATTGAAAATATTTTGAAATAAAGCCATTTACTATTTTTAATTTAATTTACAAATAATTAATAATTTCCGGCTCCTGATTGGTCCACGAGGGATGTTGACCCTCGGTCAACACTCCCCCAGGACCACTGGACTCGCGGATCTGTGCCCCGACCCGATCTTCTCCCCTTTTTCCAAGCACGATCCGACCATCAGTAACCCAAACCATGGGCTCCGAATATCCATGATACATCCCTAATCCATGCCCGGGGATCTTCCTAAGGATCCGTGCACCAAAATTCCATGCCCGATTCCATCTTTGTCGGATCCCTACCAGTATATAGTCGCGTCTTCCTCCGCCATTTGTGGACCTTTGGCTCCCGTCTTCGACTCCCAAGATCTCCACCGTGTTCCTTGAGTGACAGCGAGTGACCTCGAGTGTTCCAGTAAGGATTTGGAGGTACGTAGCCTAGGTCCGGCGACCCTCGTCGTCGTGCTCCGCTGCCGGCATAGCCCGAGCCTTTGGAGGCGACCGTCCATCGAGGAAAAGATCATAGGAGAACCAGCGTCTCCTCCACAGTCAACTTCGATCATCAGGTAGATTCTTTAGCCTCTTTAGCATATTTTAGATTCGATCTTCACCTTCCAGCTCTGCCAGCTCCACCCTAGTGGCTGGAGCCCCGCCAATCCATCTTAGCTGTATCGATCGACTCCTCGACCCATCGTCACCCTCTTTACACAACCTGATCACCTTGAGCCGGGCTATCTAAGCCTGGATTGAGTTGGATTCCATCCGCCACCTTCGCCGGAACCCCCCGTTGCACATCCATGCCGCTTCCCTTTATCTTTTAGCCAATAACCCATAACAGAGTGTCACTCCGAGCACGAGCTTCGTTTTGCAGGTCAATAAACGTAGGAACCCCACTTGGCCGTGCTTTTCACCCCTTCGCTGGAGCAGCCCAGCTCCCTCCTCTCTCATCGGAGGATCTGGCCATTGGGAGCTCCATCGAAGGCCACCACCCGATGGGTAACGCCATCGCGAGGATTACCCCCCTCTCTGATCTTCCATCGGTCGTTTGGATCGTCTCTGGATCGTCGGAGAAGCTCACCCAGGAGGAGTTCTTCCTGATCATCTCGGAGCCATCGGATCGTCCTTCAGCACCAGTTCTGATCTCAGCCGCACGTAGCCTGCGCCTGTCAGGCCGTTAGATCCATGATCTGATGGCCACGTGTGCCCCACGTTCTCCTCTACACCAGCACTGTTGGATTCTCCAGGAGGCTTCATTAGGACCGTTGTTGAGTCAGAATTTCGTGGGACTTTTGAATTTTTCTTTTTATCTCCGGCAACGGTAAAATTTTATTGAGCAAGGAATTTATTGCCGGAAATTAATTGATGAATAGGTCGTTGCTTTTATCCCCAAAACCCGCGTCAACAAAAAATTATTTTTTTTTAATTTTTGCTACTTATTAACCTGTATAGCGGACAGGGTCGAACTCAGGGAGGCTACAATTCCCGAGGGTTATTCAATTAATCAGAAACTAATTAAAAGAAAACAGGAATCTCAAAGGACAACTATCCTTGGTTTTTGTGATTTTTATCTTTTTAATAATTTTTTTTATTTTTTTATTTCTAACTTTTTTTATTTTCTGATTTTCAAATTTTTAGTGATTTTTATTTTGCAATTTTTTTTAATTTCAAAAATAATGCGAACAATGTGATTAAACTCAGAAAATATGCACACCAACTCTTTTTGCAATTTTTCAATTAATCAAAGAAACTCAGAAAAAATCCAAGGAAAATGTTTTTGTGTTTTAAAAGTTTTGAAATGTTTTTGAGAATTTTTGTAGACTTTTCAGATGTTTTTGTATTTTTCTAAAAATCAAACAATGAGGAAACCAGAAAATGTGGACAGCCTGGAGTAATTTGCAAATTAAAAATCTTTTAAATGCCCAAAACTCCTGGCTACTATTTTTAAGATAAACTAGAAGAAATTATCTACAAACAAAAACTGAAATCACAATTTTTGGATTTTTGTAGAATTTTTTATGATTTTTAGAAGATTTTTGATATTTTTCAATTTTTTTGGGTTTTATAAATAATTAAAGAATGAAAATTGGTCAGAAATTAAAAGACAATGAAATACAATTACTCTAATTTTTTTTAGAATTTTTGGAGCTATTTTCGAATTTTTATGAATTTTCGAATTTCAAACAATGAAAAGGACACTGTTTTTGATTTTTTAATAATACCAAATAGAGTCAAAATGCAATGAAAAATTTAAGCTACTAAAACAATCACATGAAGAGCATAGCACAATTTTTTTTTCAAAATTTTGGGTCAAAAATGACATTTATTTCAATAAAAAGATCAAGCAAGTTATTGTTCTGCAGTTCGAGGACCAAATTGTAAATACTGTGAATGTTTTGGACTGAAATGTAAAGATTCAGAGTTTTTGTCTCAAATAACCAATAAAAATAAACAGAGAAGTGAAAGCTCAATTTTACCAATATATCCTGTGCATACCATGTACTAGAGGCTTCTGGCAGGGACGTTCTTGTAAATATGAAATCTTCTGGGGGCTGATCTGTAAATTTCAAATCTTTTGGGGGCCTCACTGTAATTTCTTCAAATAAAATAATCAAACCCTAAGAAGGGTTCTTCGTTTCTTTGCAATCTCAAAGCAAGAGGGGACCAGGGAGGACAAGGCCGCCGCCCCCTTCTTCTTCGTCTTCACGCGGAACGGGCGACTAGCGAGGTCAGGCGGTGGCACGGGGTTGGCGGCGGCCGATGGCGCGTGGCACGCCGCGCGGGGCGGAGATGGGAGGTGCAGCGCAGCTTCGGAGATGATGCGGGGGCTCGCGGGGCTGGCCGCAATCCGCGACTCGAGGGGGAGGCGGCGCGGCTTCGGCGTCAGGTGGTGCGCAGAGGGGCGCGGTGGTCGGCTTGAGACGGTACTGGCGGCCGCGCGCCTCGTGCTGGCGGCGCGGAGGTACGATGGCGGTGGACGGATGGCGCTGGCGGCCGCGCGCCTCGCGCTGGCGGCGCGGGGGTGGCGGCGCTGGAGGATCAAAGGCGGGGCTCCTCCTGGAGGTCGATGGCGATTTGCTGGTGGAGGGCGGAGTAGCTGGAGGTCGGGGGTGGCGGCGCCGCCCCTCGCGGAGCGGCTGCTGGCTCCAGAGGAAGGCGGGCAGGCGGCCGGCGGCGCCGCTGGCTTGCAGTGGTGGGCGGCGGGGTGGGCAACCCCGCGGCCAGTGGCTTCTTTTTTTTTATTATTTTTTTATTTTTTTATTTTGTTTTGATAGCTAATGTAAACAGTGAATGATGGAAGAAAGAAAAAAAAAACTTTTTTTATATATATTTTTTTTTGTAAATCCGAAAATAATAAACAAAAAAGGAAAAGAAATTTCTTTTTTTATTGTTATCCTGCAAAACAACTGTCAGTCAAAATAGAGAAATTTTTTGTTTTTTTTTGTTTTTGTCCTGCAAAACAACAGTTAGAGATAAAGGATTTTTTTTAATCTACAAAATCGGAATGTGAACGAGGATTCGACGAAAGTGAGGGATTCGAATCCGGCTCTCCGACCACCGTGCATGGTCGGAGTTGATAGATCGTGGGAGATAGAAAATAGAACGTGGAGAGATTGCGAAGATGAGATGGAAAAATCGAGTCGGTGGCGGATCAAATCGAGATGACAAAAATTTTTATTGATCTAGAAGAACAAAATGATGGAAAAAAAATGTGATAAAATAAAAGCAATTAAACTAAGAAGAAAAAAAAATGCGAAGAACAATTGGATCTCACCTTAGGAGCGGAAAACGGATCGTGATCGCCTCGACAAGGCCGACTCGCTGTCACCGGACGGCTCGGAGGCTCGACACCTTTTCTCGACGAAATTTTCTCTCAGAGATCGGGCTCCTTTCTCTAAAGATTGATCAAGTTGGAATGAGGGAGAAGGAGCCATATAAATAGAAGAGATGAAATTTGAATTTTTTTAAGGGATAATGAAGATGAAAATTTAAAATGAATTTTTTTGAATTTTTTTTGGTGGGAGGGAGATGAAATTTGAAAAAGAAAATAAAAGAGAGACAAAACTAATTACAAAATTATCTAATTTTTTTTTTGAATTTTCGTCACTTTATTTATTTGAATTAAAAAATGTTATTTTTTTAGTTTTTTATGAAGGTTAATTAAAAATAGCAACTATATACATGTACTATATACATATGTGACATTATATACAAGGATAAACGACGAAATTGGCATTTTTTTGTGTTTTAAAATTTATTATTATTTTTTTTTATTTTTTTTAATTTTTATTTTTATTAAAAAGAAATCAGTGGTATTAATTTACAATATATACAAATACAATATACACAAAATACATGGGAAAATTGCACAAACCACCCCAGAAAACTGACTTTTTATCCGTAACTCCAAAAATTATGAAAATACAGCCATTTCGAAGATAATTTAATTTCGAGTTCAATGGAACTGAGATTGATTCGATTTGAGCTCATATGGAGACGGAATTGGTCTTTCAATTAGTTCTTAGTGGCTTTTTCCAAGTGTGGCTACTTTTATTCTGTACACGATTTAATTGTGCAATCAATTTTAGTAATTAGAACGCATTTTTATTTACAACTTTGATTTTGAATGTTATTTTATTTGAAGTCAATTAAGGTACAAATAAATTAGTGTCAATTTATACAGATTTATACAAAATGAGTGAGGACACATTTTTTTGGATTTTCTGGTTGAGGACCCTATCTCCCCCTACTTTATTCCTGGTCGATCAGGTCACATCTTGACCTTCTCTCGGGGTTCGGGTCAGCCTGTACACAGTCTTCCTTTTTTTATTTTCTTTTCTTTATTTATTTTTTATTTTATTTTCTTTATTTTTTCCTTTCTTTCTTTATTTATTTATTTTAGGTTAAAATTAGTCAGAAATGTACAATATTTACACAGATGCAAGTTAGTAATAATATGGAATTAGCGTGATATGCAGGTGTTTTATAAGGGATTTTAAGCTAAAATAAATGAATAAAGATGACGAATCGCAGATTCATCATCCCCCTATGCTTTACCTTTGCTAGTCCCTTAGCAAACACTTATTTGGAAGAATAAGTGAAAGAAAAAGAAAAAGAAAAAGAAAGGGAAAATAAAGAAAGTAGGACAACATTGAGTATTAAACTTATCTTCATAAAATTGTAGTTTGGAGCTCTGTTGGACCTTTGGATTATTTGTGTGTCGGAACTTCTGTGAGACTTAGAATTTTAAAAACAACAGCCTTCAAGTTCTACACATCATTGTCACAGTTTCGGCTCAGAAGTCATCTTAGATCAATCCTCTTCCTAAAGCACACCCTATGAACATTGAACAATCGACTCATGTGTGTGAAAGGTTTTAGCTCTTCCCATCCAGAATGCAGGACTACCATGCAAATCTCCTCTCCAATAACTCGTCCTCGGGGAGTCAGGTATTTCCTTCTAAGGTCTGTCGCGCTGTGTTCACAATCGAATAGGGGGAGAAGTTAGAAGAAAGAGAAAAGAACTGGAGGGTGGCCAGTGTAGTCACCTCTCCTTGTGGAGATGGCCAGTGTAGCCGAGTCTCCACCAAGATCTGCAGGTTTCTTGAAGCTTGGACCTTTTTGGTCAGATATTTATTTGGTAGTGGCTTCTTTGTATTTGTATTTTTGGTAGTTCTGCTTGGATCTTGTTTGCCCCTACGGATATAGAATCTTTTATTTCCGTACATTTTTTGGGGTCTTAGAAAAAATTGTGCCCAGCCGTCCATCCCTTTTCCGAAGCTTTATTTCAACCCGTACTCCGGTCTTTAGATTTCCACGCTACCAGAAAAGAAACTCACACAGTCTTCCCACATCCCGTCTGAGTTGAGCTAAGTGCATAGTGCGAGAGTACAAATTGATTCCCTATTCCAGAGTTATACCCAGAATGAAGAGACCAGGTTAGACACTAAGAGTCAAACGCTGCACATTGTCATGTGGAACTCAAAGAATTAAGTCAAAGACCTGAAGCTTCTAAAATCCTATTTCTCGGTGAAGTTCCTCTAAGAATTACGTGGATTAAGGTCCATCTAAGCTCCATTCTTCAATTTTATTCCAGACATAGTTTAAATGTCAATACTATCCTGAAAAATGCACATGCAAATGCAACATATGAACAATGCAAGGTTTTTTTTTTTTTGAAAAAGGAATGATGCACATGTGAAAAGAACACACTTTTTTTTTTGAACAATTTTCTAGTTTTGGATTTTTTATGCCCCTTTTTTTTAAAGGAAAAAATGCAAATGTGAAAGAAAGTTTTTTTTTTGAAGGAAAGATGCAAATGTGAAAGGAAGTTTTTTTTTTTTTGAAATTTGCAATTTTTATAGATTCTTGGTTTTGCATTTTTTTTTGTTTTTGTTGTTTTTTTTGACAAGGGTTAGTAAAATATACGAGTATATACAATGTTTTTTTTTGTGTTTTGATATTTTTTTTGTTTTTTTTTTAATTTTTTTAATTTAATAATTTTTTTGGTTTTTTTTTTACGCACGTGGATTTTACAGACTATACACACATAACTCCCAAAATAAACGTATTTAAAAGTACGAGTTATGTCTAAAGTATATATACAATATATACGACACCCCCCTATACTTAGCTCGAACTATGTCCTCATAGTGATCAGAGAGCGAAAAAGGAAGACATAACTCGTGCTAAGTATAGAAAAGTGAAAAGAAAAGATAAAAAGAAGAGAAGATGGTGATCCCCCCCTATACTTAGGATCAAGTAATCCTAAGTATAGTAGAGTGTACAAAAGGGGAAAACCGATGACGAGAATGTACAGACTCACAGAGACACGATATGAACAACATCCCCCCCCCTATACTTAGGGTAGAGTATCCCTAAGTATAGGCAACAACAACAAGGGTGATAAACAGGACGAATATGAACAACACAAATCCTTCACCCCCCTATACTTAGGATAAAGCACATCCTAAGTATAGCATATATACACACACACGAAAAAGGGGTGAATGATAAAACGGGAGAAGACAGAGTGAAACGAAATGATATACAAGAGGAGTGGATGTACAAAGGTCAAGAAGGTCGAAAGCGAACCTTCTTGCGGGACCGCTGAGGTATGGATTTGACAAGGTGTAGGTCGATATTTGGATCATCATTAGATATGAACTGAGTAGAATCGACCAAGAATATATCCTCAGCAGTTTCAGATTGTGCAGGCCTAAACCGATTATTAAAAGTAGTATGGTCATGTCTAGCCTGAGAAGTCTCGCAAACATCAAAGTAAAATGGCTCGAATTCATTATCCGAAAAAGTTGGATCATTTTCAGCCTGGTGAGCCTCTATTGGATCATCATCTTTATCAAAAGGCCCAAATTCTTTTATAAAAGCAATCAAATCAAATTGGGCATGATCGGTCTCATCTGAATCAGGGTGAATAGGAACGGACTCATCAGTGGAAGTAGTCAAATCCTGTCCGTCCTGTCTAGTCTCAGATTCTGCCTTCCGCTCTAGGGTTTCTATCGTGTAAATTCCGCGGATGTCATCAATACATCGCCACATTCCAGAAGGGGGAACTCCAAGGTCTATGCTTTCCGAGTCTTCCTCCTTCAAGAGGAATTCTTGGGTTTCATTATCATCCAACATATAACAAGAATCTCTGATATTATCGTCGATGTCAAATTCCTTGGGGTTGGCTAACACGGGCGGGTTCTCATGAGATGCAGGTTTCTGGGCAGTGATGGGTGTAGTGATCAACACATCGCTCCCTACATCAGAACGGAAGCGAATCTCTCCTGAACCATAGTCAATAACGGCTCCCGCAGAGGCGAGGAAAGGCCGTCCCAGGATGATTGGAGGGTGCTCCACAGGGGTGGAGGTCTCCATGGGCATTACAACAAAATCCGAAGTGAAATTCAGGCCCTGAATAGAAATGACAGCATTTTCTAGAATACCCTTCGGCCTCTTGATAGATCCATCAGCAAATTGAACTATCATCCTGGTTTTCTTGAGAGGCCCAAGATGAAGAGACTGTACCATAGAGAAGGGTATTACATTAATTGATGAACCGCCGTCAAGGAGAGCGTTATCACAAGAATAGTCAGATATGGAGCAACTCACAAGAGGTGTGGCAGTGTTCCCTTTCTTAAAATATGGACGGTGAGAGATGGCGTAGGCAGTGGCCATGGTCAAGATGTGACGCTCAGATCTTCTCCTTCGCTTTCTTTTCTTGTGTTGAGGAGTAGATAAATCTGTCATGGCCTGTTGAAGTGGAGTTTTAATGATCTCTTGAAGGGTGGCTACCACTTCGGGTTCAGTCAACATTTTTTTGAATTTTTGGACCTCATCCATACAAGGGAGGAGGTCGGAATCAGCATTTACACGAGGATTTCCAAGAGCAGTCTGTATAATGGAATCCTCGGGGTCAAGATTGGGACATGTGGTGGATGATTGTGTGGGCAATTGGTTGGACATTTGGATCCTCTCCTCACAAATTGAATCAATAATGTGTCTCCCAGAATCTTTTTGTATTTTCAAAATTTTCTCATTTTTTTGTATTTTGGATGATTTCAAGCTCTCATGATTATCCTCAAGTGAATCGATATCCTCAAAAAATGGAGCAGCGTTCTGGCTCGTATTTATGTTAAAGAGATTGTTAATCCTCGAATTCATATGCTCCACCATCTGGTTCAGTGTCTCAAGTGTGGAAATCATGAAAGGTGACTCAAAAATCTCAGGACCGGGTGGGCTGAATGAGGGTGGGTGAAAATCAAAGTCCTCCGTTTCCTGAAATAATGGGTTAGGCGGATATGCACAAACTTCAGGAGGAAGATCCTCCTGGAAAAAGGAAGGTGGATCGTCTGGAGAGTACGATGTATCTTCGAAGATCGGGTTAAAATAGCTCCAGTCGGCCATCTTCGAAACAAAAGATGAGAGAGCACGAGGGTCAAGCCAAATGATATGGAGAAGAAGGCGCAAATGCACAGAAGGATCTAGCAAGCACACAAGCAATCAAACACAATACAAACCCTCAGTTTACCAACTCACGCAATGTGAAGACCGTGAAGATTCGGTCTCTTAATCTTGTCTGTTTTAGAGTTAGGTGATAATAACAAAAGTTGTACAAACACTTAGGCTGAGTTATGGGATTTGGGCACTAACCTTAGTGTGTACGCGAGCAAGTAAAAACGAATACAATGAGGGGGGTTACTCTCCCCAAGACAATGATTTTTCTTTGTATTTTTTAGGGTCGAGTTTTCTTTAGCAGTCCCGGTTTTAGGCAGTTGTCACTTGGTTAAGATATTTTCAAAGAATCGCCTACCGAGTGTCCAATTTCCTTTTTAACTTATGTGAGTGAAAACAAGGGAGGAGATCGGAAATGCCAATGCGTGATTAAAAACGATGATGCATGCAGGGGTTAGAGATGCGTACCTTGTCGCCAGCACTCTACATGCAAGTGATCCGCGCAGAATTTAAATACAGAAAATAAACTAACCTATATGCAATGCAAGTAAACCGTCCTAGATGATAACTTCTATTAACGGGCAAGAACAGGTTAATTTGACTAAGTCCAAATTACGATCTACTCTATAGGCACAGAAATTCTTGTTTAGGGTGTTTGGACCTAATTAATTACCTGGCTCAAGCAAATTAATTAAAGCAATCAATAGGTGGCTTTCGAAATCCGCGAAAAACAAAGAAAATAAAGGCGATGAAAACAAATCCGGTGAGGTCCCCCAAGTGCACCGGCACTTGGCGAAACAGACCCCGCAACAAATGAATGTCCGTTTACAAGAGTTTAAATGCTAGAAAATAAAGACTCTCTCTTTTTTTTTTCTTTTTCTCTCTATTTTTTTTTCGGCTCTTTCAATTTTCTTCTCCTCTTCTCACGCTATCCTGCGGCTTGGTGAAGAATCAAGCCACCTCCACGTCGCTTGGGTGCTTCGGCTCTCCTAGGATCGCCTCCTTCGCTCCGCGGGCCCTCGCAAGAAAAAGAAAAGAGAATGTGTAAGAAACACAATTTTCAAATATGAGAAAATGATGGAATGAATGCAGTGGATATAAACAATGAAGTGATGTGGCAAACAGATATTTACAACCAAGAATAGCAGGTCAAAAGAGGAACCTAACAACCCTCGCCGTGCCTCCCCGGCAACGGCGCCATTTTGTTGAGTCAGAATTTCGTGGGACTTTTGAATTTTTCTTTTTATCTCCGGCAACGGTAAAATTTTATTGAGCAAGGAATTTATTGCCGGAAATTAATTGATGAATAGGTCGTTGCTTTTATCCCCAAAACCCGTGTCAACAAAAAATTATTTTTTTTTAATTTTTGCTACTTATTAACCTGTATAGCGGACAGGGTCGAACTCAGGGAGGCTACAATTCCCGAGGGTTATTCAATTAATCAGAAACTAATTAAAAGAAAACAGGAATCTCAAAGGACAACTATCCTTGGTTTTTGTGATTTTTATCTTTTTAATAATTTTTTTATTTTTTTTTATTTCTAACTTTTTTTATTTTCTGATTTTCAATTTTTTAGTGATTTTTATTTTGCAATTTTTTTTAATTTCAAAAATAATGCGAACAATGTGATTAAACTCAGAAAATATGCACACCAACTCTTTTTGCAATTTTTCAATTAATCAAAGAAACTCAGAAAAAATCCAAGGAAAATGTTTTTGTGTTTTAAAAGTTTTGAAATGTTTTTGAGAATTTTTGTAGACTTTTCAGATGTTTTTGTATTTTTCTAAAAATCAAACAATGAGGAAACCAGAAAATGTGGACAGCCTGGAGTAATTTGCAAATTAAAAATCTTTTAAATGCCCAAAACTCCTGGCTACTATTTTTAAGATAAACTAGAAGAAATTATCTACAAACAAAAACTGAAATCACAATTTTTGGATTTTTGTAGAATTTTTTATGATTTTTAGAAGATTTTTGATATTTTTCAATTTTTTTGGGTTTTATAAATAATTAAAGAATGAAAATTGGTCAGAAATTAAAAGACAATGAAATACAATTACTCTAATTTTTTTTAGAATTTTTGGAGCTATTTTCGAATTTTTATGAATTTTCGAATTTCAAACAATGAAAAGGACACTGTTTTTGATTTTTTAATAATACCAAATAGAGTCAAAATGCAATGAAAAATTTAAGCTACTAAAACAATCACATGAAGAGCATAGCACAATTTATTTTTCAAAATTTTGGGTCAAAAATGACATTTATTTCAATAAAAAGATCAAGCAAGTTATTGTTCTGCAGTTCGAGGACCAAATTGTAAATACTGTGAATGTTTTGGACTGAAATGTAAAGATTCAGAGTTTTTGTCTCAAATAACCAATAAAAATAAACAGAGAAGTGAAAGCTCAATTTTACCAATATATCCTGTGCATACCATGTGCTAGAGGCTTCTGGCAGGGACGTTCTTGTAAATATGAAATCTTCTGGGGGCTGATCTGTAAATTTCAAATCTTTTGGGGGCCTCACTGTAATTTCTTCAAATAAAATAATCAAACCCTAAGAAGGGTTCTTCGTTTCTTTGCAATCTCAAAGAAAGAGGGGACCAGGGAGGACAAGGCCGCCGCCCCCTTCTTCTTCGTCTTCACGCGGAACGGGCGGCTAGCGAGGTCAGGCGGTGGCACGGGGTTGGCGGCGGCCGATGGCGCGTGGCACGCCGCGCGGGGCGGAGATGGGAGGTGCAGCGCAGCTTCGGAGATGATGCGGGGGCTCGCGGGGCTGGCCGCAATCCGCGACTCGAGGGGGAGGCGGCGCGGCTTCGGCGTCAGGTGGTGCGCAGAGGGGCGGGTGGTCGGCTTGAGACGGTACTGGCAGCCGTGCGCCTCGCGCTGGCGGCGCGGAGGTACGATGGCGGTGGACGGATGGCGCTGGCGGTCGCGCGCCTCGCGCTGGCGGCGCGGGGGTGGCGGCGCTGGAGGATCAAAGGCGGGGCTCCTCCTGGAGGTCGATGGCGATTTGCTGGCGGAGGGCGGAGTAGCTGGAGGTCGGGGGTGGCGGCGCCGCCCCTCGCGGAGCGGCTGCTGGCTCCAGAGGAAGGCGGGCAGGCGGCCGGCGGCGCCGCTGGCTTGCAGTGGTGGGCGGCGGGGTGGGCAACCCCGCGGCCAGTGGCTTCTTTTTTCTTTATTATTTTTTTATTTTTTATTTTGTTTTGATAGCTAATGTAAACAGTGAATGATGGAAGAAAGAAAAAAAACTTTTTTTTTATATTTTTTTTTTGTAAATCCGAAAATAATAAACAAAAAAGGATAAGAAATTTCTTTTTTTATTGTTATCCTGCAAAACAACTGTCAGTCAAAATAGAGAAATTTTTTGTTTTTTTTTGTTTTTGTCCTGCAAAACAACAGTTAGAGATAAAGGATTTTTTTTTAATCTACAAAATCGGAATGTGAACGAGGATTCGGCGAAAGTGAGGGATTCGAATCCGGCTCTCCGACCACCGTGCATGGTCGGAGTTGATAGATCGTGGGAGATAGAAAATAGAACGTGGAGAGATTGCGAAGATGAGATGGAAAAATCGAGTCGGTGGCGGATCAAATCGAGATGACAAAAATTTTTATTGATCTAGAAGAACAAAATGATGGAAAAAAAATGTGATAAAATAAAAGCAATTAAACTAAGAAGAAAAAAAAATGCGAAGAACAATTGGATCTCACCTTAGGAGCGGAAAACGGATCGTGATCGCCTCGACAAGGCCGACTCGCTATCACCGGACGGCTCGGAGGCTCGACACCTTTTCTCGACGAAATTTTCTCTCGGAGATCGGGCTCCTCTCTCTAAAGATTGATCAAGTTGGAATAAGGGAGAAGGAGCCATATAAATAGAAGAGATGAAATTTGAATTTTTTTAAGGGATAATGAAGATGAAAATTTAAAATGAATTTTTTTGAATTTTTTTTGGTGGGAGGGAGATGAAATTTGAAAAAGAAAATAAAAGAGAGACAAAACTAATTACAAAATTATCTAATTTTTTTTTTGAATTTTCGTCACTTTATTTATTTGAATTAAAAAATGTTATTTTTTTAGTTTTTTATGAAGGTTAATTAAAAATAGCAACTATATACATGTACTATATACATATGTGACATTATATACAAGGATAAACGACGAAATTGGCATTTTTTGTGTTTTAAAATTTATTATTATTTTTTTTATTTTTTTTAATTTTTATTTTTATTAAAAATAAATCAGTGGGATTAATTTACAATATATACAAATACAATATACACAAAATACATGGGAAAATTGCACAAACCACCCCAGAAAACTGACTTTTTATCCGTAACTCCAAAAATTATGAAAATACAGCCATTTCGAAGATAATTTAATTTCGAGTTCAATGGAACTGAGATTGATTCGATTTGAGCTCATATGGAGACGGAATTGGTCTTTCAATTAGTGCTTAGTGGCTTTTTCCAAGTGTGGCTACTTTTATTCTGTACACGATTTAATTGTGCAATCAATTTTAGTAATTAGAACGCATTTTTATTTACAACTTTGATTTTGAATGTTATTTTATTTGAAGTCAATTAAGGTACAAATAAATTAGTGTCAATTTATACAGATTTATACAAAATGAGTGAGGACACATTTTTTTGGATTTTCTGGTTGAGGACCCTATCTCCCCCTACTTTATTCCTGGTCGATCAGGTCACATCTTGACCTTCTCTCGGGGTTCGGGTCAGCCTGTACACAGTCTTCCTTTTTTTATTTTCTTTTCTTTATTTATTTTTTATTTTCTTTTCTTTATTTATTTTTTATTTTCTTTTCTTTATTTTTTCCTTTCTTTCTTTATTTATTTATTTTAGGTTAAAATTAGTCAGAAATGTACAATATTTACACAGATGCAAGTTAGTAATAATATGGAATTAGCGTGATATGCAGGTGTTTTATAAGGGATTTTAAGCTAAAATAAATGAATAAAGATGATGAATCGCAGATTCATCAACCGTGCACCCGCAGCCATTCACCGCTCGACACCTAGCGCTCACGCGCCCCGCACGCGCCTCGGCTGGATAATTTGCGCCCGAACCCCCTACAGTTTTATTTAGTTTTCATTTAGTCTGTTAAATAAAATTACACACATGTTTAAATAGCATATCTGGACCTCTAGTTTCGTTTATTTACTTTTTAGTCCCTGTTTATGTGGAACATGTGCTTCGACACGTGCTTTGTGGACATTTTGCAGTATTTATCTTGTAGTTTCGAGTTGTTATGGTTTACATGTTTATTAATAGAATGACATTTTGGTCCTTCTGAATGCGAGACAAGCGTTAGGCACGTAACCTTGTGGGCTTTTTGCATTATCTGGGCTGGGGTTTCTGATTGTTCTGATTGATATTTAAGTTCTGAATATTACACTTATACCCATGTGCGTGCTGTATTGGACATGTGCGAATTTGATGTGATTTTTGCACTGATGCCCCTGTAGTTTTCACACATGTTGTCTATTTAGCCCCGAAACTATGTTTCTTTGCGTATAGGTCCCTGTATGTTGTAGCCTTTGTAGTGATTGAATAAAATATCAAATCAACTCCAAATCAAGTGAAATTTGGATACGTGGCTCATGCCACTGTGTAAAAATTTCACTAAATTTTTGGGACATTTTCGTGGCTTTTTGCTCTTTTTAAAAAAATCAAAAACCTTCATTTTTGTTACTGTTTGCTTTATAAAATCAACTAAAAATATAAAAATTCATCTAAAAATTCTAAAAAAATTAGGAATTGTTTGTTTTGTTGTCTTTGAGTTTCTATCCAATTTTTAGCCTTTTTGGATTTATAAAACCCATAAAATTTAAAAACCCTCGAAATCTTATAAAAATTATTAGAATTAAATAAAATAAAAAAATGCAATTTTAGTTTCTTTACTTTAGTTTTTATTTTTACTTTTCATAAAAATTACCTTCAAATTTTATAGGCTAATTATTTATTTTTAATTAGCCTTTCAAATCTGGTTGCACACTCTTTCTGATTTTTAGCCTTTTCCGATTTTTATAAAATCAATTAAAAATTGTAAAATTCTGAAAAAATGATCAAAAACAGTTAAAAATATAAAAAACACAAAAACATTTTTATTTTATTTTTTTGCTTTATTTGATGTGTTGAATAAATTGAGCTTTGTGTGCTTTTCCCCTTTTCTTACTTTTTCTTTATAATTAAAAATCCAAAAAATTTAAAAAATATATAAAAATCCACCAAAAATACTTTTTTTAATTTTATTTTATTTTCGACTACTTCATAGGACGATTCGGTCAGTCCATACTCCTTGTGTCCTACCCTGGTCGCTATACCAGGTTAAGGACCACTTTTGATTTTATTGAGTGATTTTCTGATTTGGTGGTCTCTGATAATTTTCTTGATGGATCGAGCCTTGAGATCCGGGTCACAACGACCCTTGAGTGATTGTATCCTTATCTGAATCTGTGAGAGCAATTTTACGGTCATCAGAATGGCACCGTTGCCGGGGAGCACAGCTTAGTAGTCGTTTTGTTTTCATTTTTTTCAGTTTTCAGTTCCGCGGCTTTTTCCACGGCTTTTTGATTTTCTTTCATTTTCTTTTTATTTTCTTTTCTTTTATTTAATTTTTTTTATTTGTTTTTATTTTGTATGTAAATTTCATTTTTGCACATATTTTATTTTATCTCATTTTGTATTGCATTCTTGTAATAACTGTTTTTGACACTTCTGTTTGACTTCTTGCGAGGGCTTGAGGATTGAGGCGGCTTTCTTCGGAGAGCTGAAGCAACCACGGAAGCCGGAGGCGGCTCCCTTCTGTACGGAGCCGCAGGAGAGAGCGAGAGGTTGAGCGGAGAGGAGAGAGTTTATTTTATTTTATTTTGATTATTGTAATAATACAGGGACACCCGGACTCTCAGCCAGACTTGAGATTGCAGGGTTTGTTTTGCCGAGCACCAGTGTGCTCGGGGGACCTCACCGTGATTTACGCTGGTTTTGGATTTTTTGTTTATGTTTATTTTACTGCTTATCTGATTTACGTGATTTTGGCCTTAGCTTAGGATTTTCTCTGATTGTGTTGTAACTAATTAGGATCCAAATACCTAATTATCTTCCTGCTCTTATTAGACGGTAATTTGGACCTAATTAAAAATTAATAAAGAAAAGGCCAATCTGGTCACTTGAGGGGTCATGTGCCGCTAGAGGCCGTATACAACGCTGGCAGGACCCGTTGTGGCGGGCACCGATCGGCATCCGAGACCGGACTCCGACCCCTCCTATTGACCCGTTAGTCATCTGTTCTTCTCGTGTAGAAATTGCTTCGTTAAGGACGATTTTCTCGTGCATCATATACGTAGTTTATTTTCAGTCTTTATTTTATGCGCGGATCACCCTACATGTAGAGTACTGGAGTCAGGTATGCATTTTTACTCTGCATGCATCATTGATTTTATCGCGCATCGTCTTTTTCGTCTTCTCCCCTCATTTTCTGGACTTAAAACAATCAGGAGAACATGAAAAATTCGTTAGGAGTTTGTTTGCATGAAAAATATTTAAAAAAAACATAAAATTTGGGACTACTAAAGCAAATTGGACTTAAAAAAATACTTCCCCGAAAAAATTCTATATTTGGACAACAACCCCCTCCTTGTATGGTTTGATTGGGCGAGAGAGTGACCCGGACACTAGGTAGAGTCACATCCGACCCCCTTTCAGACTATTGCTTCTGGGATTGTTGTTCTCCAGTAAGGATCGCTCCGGTCTCCGGTAAAGCGAGCCGCGATATCCTTAACAGAGCGAGCTGATCGGGTAGCCGGTAAATGATTTGCGTCTTGTACTGGCTAGGAAAGATCTAGTTAGGGATCGGGACAGTCTCCTGGGGGCGCTGGATTCCCAACAGCTCGCTTAATCGCTCTGTTAGACTGTATTATCACCAAAATAAAAAAGACAAGATAAAAGACCGAACTCTTACGGTCATCAGCTCAAGTTGCGTTGGTGAATTGGGGGTTTGTTTGCCTGATCCTGGTTGCTTTCCAGATCCCATCCACCCGACTCGCCAGATCATGATGATGGGTCAGAGGTCCCTTAGGCAGCCTCTGGTTGCACCGCTTATGAGTACTCCAGCCCGTTCATCTAGTTCGGTTCGTAAGAGCTGAGACCCGCTCTCCGAACCCGAATTCACTTCCATCCTGTCCCCCCCCCCACCACATTTCTTCTGACAGTCCATAGGTGCCCGATCAGATAGAGCAGCAGCACAGAGATTATATTTCGGCACCTGAGCTTGGGTCTTTTGCCTTTGTATAGACCATGGTCGGCAGCAGTGATGACTGCACCAGAGGCCCACGACCAGAGCAGACTTACGTCCTGTACCAGGGTGCGATCAACAACACCTTGATAGCTTCCCTCGAGACGATGCAGCAGCAGATCAGGGATTAGGGAGCTTTCATGGTTGAGATGAGGAGACAGATGGAGCAGATGAGAGCCGACCGCGAGCAGCGTAGGCCCGCAGGAGATGATCCAGAGATACCAGATCATCCCGATGAGCCAGTCCAGCTGACAACAGCAGCAGCAGGAGCCAGACCGATGCGGGAGATGCACAACCCCGGATTGATTCTTACCCACCGGTGGATAGTTCTTCCGGCGATCATGGGGGACTTCAAGTTCCCCCCGCAAACCATTCAGCTTCTACCCCATTTCCACAGGCTCGCGACTAAGGAGCCCCATCTATACCTCCAGTAATTTGAGATGATCTGCAACACCATCCACGGTCGGCAGGTGGATGAGGACACCATTAGGATGATTTCCTTCCCCTTCTCCTTGGTTGACAGAGCAGCCAACTGGATGAAGCATTTGGGGAGGTTTGTCCATACCTGGGAGCAGCTCCGCACCGAGTACTTGAACAAGTACTATCTACTCGGGCGGACCAATGCAACGAGGGCCCTGATCAGCAACTTCTCCATGCTCCCCAATGAGCAGTCCCCTGAGGCATGGGAGAGGTTCATAGAGCTTACTGACAGATGCCCGCACCACGACATTTCGAAGTCGAACCTAGTTCAGAGCTTCTTCTGCGGGTTGACACCAGAGCTGAAGGGCCTGGTGAATGCTTCTTGTGGCGGTTCCTACTTCGCCAAGGATGAGGATCAGGTCTGGGCCATCTATGAGGAGATGGTCGAGAACTACACCGTGATGTCCCAGACCCGACTTTACACACAGGGATGCCCACAGCCACAGACCGTGCAGTTTCAGAGGATGGCATGGGTCGATGATGGTCCTTCCACTTCGTCCGCGGCAGCCGCACAGGCCGAGTCCACAGTCGCAGACATGGGCATCATCAGCGAGAAGTTGGACCGGATCGAGCTGATAGAGAAGAAGCAGTGCCAGGGCATGGCGCAGATCGACCAGATGGCACAAACGCTGAGTGACCTGAGGACACAGATCATGTGTCTCCAGGAGGCATAGACGGCTTCTCAGCCCCGTCTCAGGTTACGAGGAGATCCGAGCAGCAGCGGTAGCTCGTCCCAGCACTCTAGTCAGCTTAGACAGGTTCACCATGTCCAGGTGGAGTCGTACCAGCAGCCGTCGCAATCTTACCAGTCACCACCATCTCAGGACACTCAGATGGTGGTTTACCAGCCAGATCCGCCTCTAGCAGTACTTCCCCCACCCTCGTACGAGCAGGAGCCGTTGATGGATGTCAACGGGATTTGGTACGACCGACCCCAGCCCGGTATCCAACGAGACCATCCCAGATTCTGCTGGTCGGTCGACAGTTCCCAACAGCAGCCTCGAGCCCAGGGTGGCCAGTACGGCCAGCAACGTGAGCAGCACCAGCAGCAGCAGCCCCAAGTTCAGCAGCAGCAGTCACCCCATTACCAGTAGTATGGTCCTCGTCACTATCAGCAGGGACAGCCTTGGAGGCGAGAGCAGCCTCAGCAGCAGCAGTATCATCACCAGTACCCCTCTCACCCTCATCATCAGCGCCAACAGCCTCACTACCAGCAAGGCTACCCATCAGGTTCTCATGGGTTAACCTATGAGAACCCTGCCTTGGATGATCTAGCCCGCCTCATGACCGAGCAGCAAGCTACTTTTCGACGGGAGATGGACGAGTTCCGTCAGGAAATGAGGGAGATCGTAAGAGGGAAGGCCGCCATCCCTGCCCAGATTGAGCCGAACCCCAACATCCTGAAGAGGAAATATGAGCAGGTAGAGTTCATAGAGTCCACCACTCCTAGTGATTCACTTGGTGACATTTCTGCATATCTGTTTGATGCTGACTTTGTTACACTTAGGAGCGGTAGGATGCCAACAGGCGGTGCCTCGTCTGAGCGATGACTCGATGCTGCTACAGGAGTGCCAAGCGAGGAGAGGAGTGGTGCTGATGCCGCTAGAGATGATGACGGTGGTGCTGACGCCACCGCGGATGTTGATCCAGCCGACGGTACTGAGGCCTTCATTTCACCTGATGGAGGAGGTGGTACTGATGCCAGCACACGTGTTGCCAAGCCAGAGCACGGTGCTGATGCCATAGAGCCTGATGCCGAAGGTGGTGCTGAGGCCACCATTACTTCTATTTCTAGTCCTTTGTTTTTTCGTCTGTTCATGTACCTCCGGACGTTTCTGTGAATAAAGGAAAGGGTTTGATTTATTCTGATCCACCTGTGGTGATTGATGATGTATGTGTGGATTCTGTCGTGCTTGAGCAGCCCAAACCCTCTCCTATTCCTTCATCTGAGAAGGGCCCAGCAGTCCCCTTCCCCCAAGCACTCCGCTTGGCTAAGGGGCATAAAAAAGAAAACCCCAAAAAATCCCACCAGCTAGAGTTCATCCAGCACATGATGGACCATTTTCAGATACAGCTGACTCTACAAGAGGCCTTGGAGCACATCCCTCTCTTCCAATGCTCGTTCAGAGACAGGACCATAGTTCGGAGGAAGAGTAGGAACCACCAGTCGGAGATCCATGTGCTCACTCGCGCCATGTGCTTCGCGATTCAGAACCGTCTGCCAGCCAAGAGGCCAGATGCAGGAGCCCCGTATGTCAGATGCCACATTCAGGAGCAGAGGTTCGATCGTACCTTATTAGACAGCGGGTCTTCGATCAACCTACTTCTGGCAGCCCTCCTCGACCGCTTCGAGTTGGGCCCTCTACGACAGAGCAGGACGGTCCTTCAGTTTGCTGATCGATCTGTCAAGAGGCCGAAGGGGTTGCTGAAGGATGTTATTGTCACGATTCAGGGCCTGAAATTCCTCGTGGACTTTGTTGTGTTGGACATGGAGATCCCTGATTTCGTGACCGATACCCCCATCATTTTATGACACCCATTCTTGGCCACAGCCAAGGCAGTGCCCGATCATGATAGCGGGAAGGTATACTTTCGCGTCGAGGATGAGAGTATACAAATAGAGACGATCAAGGAGACTAGAGCCAGAGATTCAGCTTGCTCCGAGCAGACTTCAGATTCAGAGCAGATGACAGATGTAGGGCGAGACATCCACCAGGATTGCGACTTTGTGATCACAGATGACGAGGCAGTTTGGCAGACCCAACAGGACAGGTCATCCTCTCACCTTCAGGGTTTGCTGATACACATATGACAACAGAGGAGAGCTTAGATAGTGCACCCCTGGTCCACGATACATCTCAGGCAGCAGAGCAGATCCCCGATCACGAGGCAGATTTTGTTTGTGATTCTGATACAGATCCCTCGAAGTCAGATATCGACTGGGTTGAATTTGATGACTTGATACCGTGTCTGACTTCTATAGAGCCGACATCTAGGGAGGAGGTTGATTCCACACATAGCAGAGACACACCAGCAGAGCAGCCTTCGCCTGATTCAGATTGTGAGCAAGAGTTTCCATTCTCCCATACAGATTTGGTCGCATTCACTCAGACCTTTCAGAGACCAGATCCACCAGCACAGTGTTGTCCAAAGTTGAAGCCACTTCCTTCATCGCTGAAGTATAGGTTCCTTGCGGGCGAGCATGAGATGTACCCAGTCATTATCTCAGCGGATTTGACTGGAGAGCAAAAATCCCGTCTGATGGGGGTTCTTGAAAAGAACCGCAAGGTGATAGGATGGAGAGTAGCCGATCTCCAGGGGATATGTCCGGCCCTGTGCTCCCACCATATCTATCTCGAGGAGGACGCGAAGCCGTCGCGTGAGTTCCAGCGGCAGATGAACCCGAACCTTCGAGATGTTGTCATGAAGGAGATATCAAAATGGCGGAGCGTCGATTTTATCTATCCCATCTCCGACTCCAAGTGGGTCGGTCTGTTGCATGTGGTGCCCAAGAAGACGGGTATCACTACAGTTGTCAGCGAGTCTGGATTGGAGATCGCTATCCGGGTACCCACTTCTTGGCCGGTCTGTGTGGACTGCAGACGATTGAACCAGGCCACCAAGAAGGATCATTTCCCCCCAGCCCTCTATTGATCAGATCATTGAGAGACTGGTAGGGAAGAGTCATTATTGCTTCTTGGACGGGTACTCCGGATACAACTAGGTGGAGATTGCACCAGAGGACCAGGACAAGACTACCTTTACCTGGCCCTTCAGGACATATGCTTTCAGACGGATGCCCTTTGGATTGTGCAACACTCCTACGACATTCCAGAGGTGCATGTTGTTCATCTTTTCAGACATGGTAGGGGAGTGCTTGGAGGTCTTCATGGACAACTTTTCGGTCTACGGCGACGGATTCGATTCCTGTCTTGACTGCCTAGACCACGTCCTCCAGCGATGTATTGAGGTGCACCTGATGCTTTCTTGGGAGAAGAGTCACTTCATGGTGACTCAAGGGACGGTGCTTGGGCATATCATCTCCAACAGGGGCATGGAGGTTGATTCGGCCAAGGTGGATATCATTAGGAAACTCAGTCCACCGTCCAACTTGCAGCAGTTACGATCTTTTCTGGGGCACGTCGGTTTCTACCGACGATTCATTCATGATTTCAGCCGGATTGCCCGACCGTGGACTGATCTGCTCACGAATGACACCAAATTCATTGTGGATAATAAGTGTCTAGCTTCATTTGAGACTCTCAAGAGTCTAGTTGTTGAGGCTCCTATCCTGCAGCCGACTGATTGGTCTCTTCCATTTGATATCATGACATATGCCTCCGATTTTGCCGTAGGGGCGTGCTGGGACAAAGGAGGGATGGAGTCCCGTTTGCTATCCACTATGCTAGCCGGACATTGGATGCAGCTCAGAGGAACTAAACAGTCACTGAGAAGGAGATGCTAGCCGTAGTGTTCACCCTAGATATGTTCAGATCGTACATCATTGGATCTAGAGTGACCATCTTCACTGATCATATCGCCATCAGGTACCTCATGGCAAAGAAGGATGCTAAAGCTAGATTGACCAGATGGATCCTTCTACTCCAGGAGTTTGATATAAAGATTAAGGACAAGCCTGGAATCAAGAATGTGGTGGCGGACCATCTCTCCCGATTGGAGTATCTTGAGGATTTTGAGCAGATCGAGCCTATTTGTGAGACCTTCCCAGATGAGGCGATCCTTGCTATCGCCTCTCTCCCGTGGTACGCCGATATTGTGAACTTTCTTGTTGCCAAGAAAGTCCCACAAGATTGGCCCAGGCAGAGAGTTGAGACCTTCCTCGCAAAGGCCAAGTTCAACCATTGATAGCATCCCGTCCTTTATCATGAAGGAGGGGATAGCGTCTAGCGTAGGTGCATTCCTCAAGAGGAGCACCACAGCGTCCTCACTTACTGCCACAAGTTTGAGGCTGGCAGACATCACTCTGGGAGGAGAACGACACATAAAGTGCTCCAATCTGGCCTATGGTGGCCTACCCTCTTCAATGACTCTGATGAGTTCGTGAAGAGGTGTATTGACTGTTAGAGGATGGGCACTTGTGGATAGCGTGATATGATGCCGATGCATCCCATTCACATCTGTGAGGTTTTTGACGCATGGGGCATCGATTTCATGGGTCCATTCCCTAGGAGTCAGGGATTTGAGTACATTCTGTTGGACGTGGATTATGTTAGTCGTTGGGTTGAGGCCATCCCTGACCGAACCACATACGCTAGGACTGTTTGCAGATTTTTGAGGAAGAATATCATTTCACAGTTCGGGGTACCTCGAGTATTGATATCTGACAAGGGGTCTCATTTCATCAATGACAAGGTAAAGGCCCTTGCTATCAAGTTCAGTATAGATCATCGAGTAGCCACACCATACCATCGTCAGATCAATAGTCTTGCTGAAGTGTCGAACAGGGAGATCAAGACTATATTGCAGAAGGTCGTCCGCCCTGATCGAAAGGATTGATCATAGCTTTTGGACTCGGTCTTGTGGGAATATCGGACGTCCTTCAAGACACCGTTGGGTACGTCTCCCTTTCGCCTCGTTTATGGCAAGCCCTGCCATTTACCTGTTGAGCTTAGACATAGGTCACTCTGGGCAGTCATAGATATTATCATGGATCCAGTGAGTGTATGGGACTAGAGGAGGGCAGAGTTAGCAGCCTTGGAGGAGCTTCGTGATGCAACCTTTTCGAGCAGCCTACAGTACAAGGAGAGAGTGAAGGAGTGGCATGATCCTCATATCAGCCACAAGCAGTTTGAGCCAGGACAATGAGTATGGTTGTTCGATGCCAGGTTGATATTATTTCCAGGGAAGCTACAAAGAAAATGGAAGGGACCCTATTTGGTCAGAAAGGTACACGACAATGGGAGTATTGATATATCTGAGTTGTCTTCTGAGAGTACCTTTTGTGTTAACGGGCAGCGACTCAAGCCATATCTAGATCATGACTGCTAGTCGTTGACGTTGCCCCGATTCATTATGCGTGAGATGTGGTCTTTTGACTCACATCTATTGCATCTCACGCCTGATTATCACTGTTCTCCCGATTTGTATTAGATCCAGTTGTCCATTGATGAATACTCATTCATCACTCTTTATTCTTATATTTTAGCTACAAAAACCTTTGCAATTACATGTAGATATCTGTAAATACAAATAATTACCAAAGAGCATGCATTGTATAAAAGTAAATAATTAGCATGTTTTTGTGCATAAATAAAAGAATAAAGAAATAAAAGAAAAAGAGGGAGATATTTAGAATAAATATTGAGCGACCTAATCCCAAGGGAGGGCTCAGCATGGGCCTGACCGCATAAAAGCCCAAGTAGAGAGAGATAAGGAAGCTCACCTTTGTATATATATGCCTATAAATAAATAAAAATATTTTCCTCTAAAAAACAAAAATAAAATGGGTTGTATTTATTTGTAAATATTTGTATATACTTGTAAATACAAAATCAAAATAAAAATGAGAAAATTAAAAAGAAATAAAAATATATTCTTCACTTGTATATTTATCATGTACATAAGACCACATAGTTATTTATTTATCCCTATAAATAAATAAAGTAAAATCCCATAAAAAGTGTACAGATTCTATACCTCATGGTGTAAATAAATTAAATAGAAATCATAAAAACAAAAATAAAATAAAAAGAAACAAAAATAAAAATCAAGTCCTCCATTGTATATATACCATCTATGTATATAAATAAACCTATTTATTTAACCCTTGTAAATAAATAATAAAAATAAAATAAAAATACCAAAATATTCCAAATTTTATCTTGTAAATAAATAAAATATAAAATTGGAATAAAAATGCACAAAAATAATCGATTAAAAATCAAAAATTAAAAATTCAATATTGTATATATACCTATACATAGTACTATATTGTAAATACCTAATTTATATTCCAAAAAAATAATTACAAATCACAAAAAATAGTTTAAAATAAGAGGAACATTTTTCATGTTTTGACTTTTGTGAAATTCGGCCATTTACTATTTTAATTTGAATTTCCAAATCATTTCCACGTGGCCGCTTCTGATTGGTCCACGGGGGATGTTGACCCCCCGGTCAACTCCCCCCCTGGACCACAGACCCACGGATCCTGCGTTGCGACCCGACTTCTCCTAATTATCGCACTTCAATCCGATATCCAAATCCGTTAACCCCGGGCCCTAATCCGACCTTGATCAACCCTGATCCACGCCCGGGGTGGGTCTTGGAGATCCGCGCTCCGATCAGCTCGCCCGAACTCTCATTAGCCGGACCCCTAGCCGTTATAGTCTGAGCTCTGCCCACTTCTTCACGCATCTTTGGCTCGTGCATTCTCCACCCCAGGACTTCCATTGCTCTCGCCTGAGTGACAGCAAGCTGAGGGTAGTGTCGCAACGAGGAAGGAGTGTGTGGACCATCGATTTGGGGACCTAGCGCCGCCGTGCGCCGGGGTCGAGCCTCGGGCATCGACGGCCCTCGAGGCTAGGACCCAGAGCTCCGTCAGCTCATCCCCAGTCGGCATCGACCATCAGGTAGCCTTCTTTCCTTCTCTTTTTTGCCAATTTCGATTTACGCCCAAATCATCCCTTCGCCGTCGACCCTCGATTCCGACCACCCCCGTCCACATCTCGATCATCACCTTCGCACACCTCCCACGCACGTTCTTCACCCAGCCACTCAACCCAGTTCGCACAGGAACTGGGATTAAAGCTCCACCGTCGTCGCTTCGCTGGAGCTTCTCCATTCCGACACACCTTCCACCCCCATCACCTCTAACCGGGTCGAGGCACTTTGCCCTCGACCCAGGAGTCTGTTGCGTTGCTTTGCCGGTCAAGACATGCCCATCTGAGGGTCTGAACGTTCAGGAGTAGCAGCTCCAGCTCCGCCTCTGTCGCCGGAGCGTCTTTGACGTTCCCGGCCTCATCGGAGTCTCCCATTGGCTGCGGACCACTGAGTCGAGTCTTTTCCGATCATCCGCAGCCCCTACAGACGTCCAGCGTGCCCGCATTCCTCCGACGAAGTTCGTCGGTGAGGAGTTCCTCCAGGTCCTTCCTCTGCCGTCCATCCGACCCCGGAGTACCAGATTGAATCTGGAGCGTCCACTGATACGAAGAGGCGTCCCGCACAGCACCGTTAGATCACCACGTGGCGCCATATGCACCGTCTGCGACAGAGGAGAGGTGAGCCTTGACCAGAGCCACATGATCAGACACGTGGCGAGCCTTCCACCATTGGATCAGCACCGAGGGCTCTTTGTTAAGCTGCCACCGCTTTCAATCGTTAGATCAGACACTTGGCCGCTGCTCAGCCCTCAGATCTGAATAAGGGGTAATTTCCCTTAGGCCCCTCTCTTTTTGTTTTTACTAATTAGTCCTGTAAATATTTTATCCAGTTCATTTTATTTTGGTACATTTGCATAGTGGACCTGGTAGTTTGTCTTATTTGCTTTTATACCCCTGTACATTGTGGTCACGTGCAAAGTCACGTGTAGTTTGTGGTAAATTGCATGTAAGGGCTTGCATTTTCTACTTGTTATTGAATGGAAATCTTTTTAGATATTTGCACATATACCCCTATGAATGTTTTATTTGTGCATGTGTCGAATTTAGTGGGTAAATTGCATATAGTACCCTGGGCTTTTAACACATGTTGCTAAAAAGCCCTTGGAACTATTTTATTTACATTTAGGTCCCTGAGTGCCCAGATCACGCGCGTCATACGTGAGTCCTTGGATATTTTGCACCTGGACCCCCTGGATTTCTTGGCTTGATATTTTTAGGCCCTCAAAAGATATTTTTATTGCAACTAGGTCCTTGTGCACTGTGGGCTCTTGGTTGCTTTGAATAAAATATCAAATCACATCCAAATTAAGTGAAAATTTGAAACATGGCTCCTGCCACTGTGTAGAATTTTCATTGAATTTTGGGAAATTTTTGGAGCCATTTTGTTATTTTTAAGAATTCAAAAACATCAATTTTTCTTACTGTCCAGTTTTAAAATTCACAAAAATTATTAAAACATCTTCAAAATTCTAAAAAAATTAGATTTTATTTATTTTAGTGTGTTTGATTTTCTGACCAAGTTTGGTCATTTTTGGATTTACAAAACTTATAAAAATTGAAAAGCCCTAAAAACCCAGAAAAATTCTAATAAATAATTGAAAACCCCAAAAATAATAAATCCAGATCCTAATTTTTCCTTGTAGTTCATACTTTACAGGAAAATTACCTCCAGGCCTTGAAACAACCATTTGGCATTTTTAAATGGTTGTAGAAGCCTGACTGGACAGTATCTTTAGTTTTTAGTCTTCGTTTATTTTTATAAAATCCTATCAAAATCAAAAAAAATACCAAAAAATAAAAAATATAAAAAACATAAAAAATATTTTTGTTTGAATTTTTAGACTAATTTTAAGTGTTTAAATAATTTGTCCAAGTTGCTTGTTTTATTGCTTTCTTATTTTCTTTATTATTTAAAAATTCAAAAAAAATATAATAAAATATTAAAAACCCACCAAAAATCATTTTCTTTTATTTGTTTTTATTTTTGACTCGGCATCATATCACGCTGTCCACAAGTTCCCATCCTCTGACAGTCAGTACACCTTTTCATGAACTCATCAGAGTCCTTGAAGAGGGTAGGCCACCATAGGTCGGATTGGAGCACTTTCTGTGTCGTTCTCCTCCCAGAGTGATGTCCTCCTGCCTCAAGCTTGTGGCAGTAAGTGAGGACGCTATGGTGTTCCTCCTGAGGAATGCACCTACGCCAGACGCTATCCCCTCCTTTGTGGTAAAGGATGGGATCCTCCCAGTGGTAGGACTTGTCCTTCGCGAGGAAGGTCTCAAGCCTCTGCCTGGGCCATTCTTGTGGAACTTTCTTAGCAACAAGAAAGTTCACAATATCGGCATACCACGAGAGCGAGGCGATAGCTAGGATCGCCTCATCTGGGAAGGTCTCACAAATGGGTCAATCTGCTCAGAATCCTCAAGATGTTCTAATCGGGAGAGATGGTCCGCCACCACATTCTTGACTCTAGGCTTATCCTTGATCTCAATGTCGAACTCCTAGAGTAGAAGGATCCATCTAGTCAGTCTGGCCTTGGCATCTTTCTTTGCCATGAGGTACCTAATGGCGGTATGATCTTTGTACAAGGTCAGTCTAGATCCAATAATGTATGATCTGAACTTATCTAGGGCAAACACTACGGCTAGCATCTCCTTCTCTGTGACTGTGTAGTTTCGCTGCGCGGAATCCAATGTACGGCTAGCGTAGTGGATAGCAAATGGAACTCCACCCCTCCTCCTCCCGACAAATCGGGTTCAGGAGCAGCGCTTGGCAGGGCAGGCTGCGGCACGTAGGCTCGAAGGGAGCGAATCAACTATTTTATTAATCTTTTATTATAGGTCCAATTATCGAACTATAGGAACATGCAAGTGTATTAGGGTGTTTGGATCCTATGAATTACGTCACAATAAAACAGAAATTCCTAAGGCTAGGGGCTCGAGAAAACCGCAAGAAACCGGAAAAGGCAGTGAAAAATCAAAAGCTGCGAAGAAAACCGAACAAGCTAAGGGGTCCCCCGAGCACACCGGTGCTCGACGAAACAGACCCCGAAAGTGTCTGAGAAGTCTGAGTGTCCTGTTGTCCCTGTATTATTACAATAATCCAAATGAGCTGAAATAAAGTCTAATCTAACACTACACTAATCTTCCCACACTCAGATGCTCCCTCACGCTCTCCTGCGGCTCCGTGCAGAAGGGAGCCGCCTCCGATCACCGCGGTTGCACCGGCTACTCTAAAGTGCCGCCTCGGTCCTTGGTCCCTCGCAAGAAAACAAGAGAGTGTCAAATACCAGATAAAAAATACCAGATAAAATAAAATAAAGCAAGCAGGGTATATATGCAAAAATGCAAATAAAAATAAACAAACAAAAACAAAAATAAAAGAAAAGGAATAAAAAGAAAATAGATTAAAAATAAAAGAAAAACAAAAGCCGCGAAAAGCCGCGAACTCAGAAAGAGTCACGGAGAGCCGCGAAAAAGAAAAGAAAAATAAAATGAAAAATAAATGGACTACTAAGCCGTGCTCCCTGGCAACGGCGCCATTCTGATGACCGTTTAAACCACTATCGGGATAAGGTAAGAAATATCAGAGTCGTTGTGACCCGAATAGCGAGATACGATCAATCAAGAAAATGTAGAACCACCAAATGAGAGATCAAACAATAAAATCAAGGAAGCGGTCCTTGCTAAGATATTAACCTGGTATAGCACCCAGGGTCGAACTCGGAGAGCACATGATGGCCTCGCGGCCTACGAAGCCCATTCACTTTTGTGAGGTTTTTGATGCATGGGGCATCGATTTCATGGGTCCATTCCCTAAGAGTCAGGGATTTGAGTACATTCTGTTGGCCGTGGATTATGTGAGTCGTTGGGTTGAGTCCATCCCCGCCCGAACCGCTGATGCCAGGACAGTTTGCAGATTTTTGAGGAAGCACATCATTACGCGGTTCGGGGTACCTCGAGTATTGATTTCTGACGGGGGATCTCATTTCATCGACGACCAGGTGAAGGCCCTTGCTAGCGAGTCCGGCATAGACCATCGAGTTGCCACTCCATACCATCCACAGATGAATGGTCTAGCCGAGGTGTCGAACAGGGAGATGAAGACTATTTTGCAGAAAGTCGTCCGCCCTGACCGAAAGGATTGGTCACAGCTTTTGAACTCGGTCTTGTGGGCATATAGGAGGTCTTTCAAGACACCATTGGGCACATCTACCTTTAGCCTCGTATATGGCAAGCCGTGCCATCTACCTGTTGAGCTGAGACACATGTCACTTTGGGCAGTTACAGATATTCTTTTGGATCCAGATAGTGTAGGAGACCAGAGGAGGGCAGAGTTAGTAGCCCTGGAGGAGCTTCGTGATACCGCCTTCTCAAACAGCCTACATTACAAGGAGAGAGTGAAGGAGTGGCATGATTCTCATATCAGCCACAAGCATTTTGCGCTTGGACAGAGAGTATGGCTGTTTGATGCTAGGCTTCGTCTATTTCCAGGGAAGCTACAGAGCAAATGGAAGGGACCTTATCTTGTGAGAAAGGTATACGACAACGGGAGCATTGACATATCTGAGTTGTCTTCTGAGGGTACCTTTCGAGTGAACGGCCAGCGGCTCAAGCCATTTCTAGATCATGAGTCGCGGGTTGTTGATGTTGCCCCTATTCATTTTGCGTGAGATGTGGTCTCTTGACTCACATCTATTGCATCACATGCCTGATTATCACTGTACTCCTGACCCGTATAGATCCAGATGTCCATATCATTACATTCTTTAGCCCCACATCCCTTTTCTTCATCTTTTGATTATGCTATACTTAGGGTGTACTTTACCCTAAGTATAGGGGGGATGTAGGACCTTTGGGTATTTCTTTTGATTCTTTCTACCCCTGTTTTTGTTGCCTATACTTAGGGATATTTTACCCTAAGTATAGGGGGGTAGACCATGTACATGCTTCACTCGGTTTTCCCTTTGTGTACAACCTGCTATACTTAGGATTAATTGATCCTAATTATAGGGGGAAAAGTTGAGATCCTCTTGATCTCTATTCATTCATTCGTCGTTATATATAGCCTTCCTTTTCACTTCCCTATACTAAGCACGAGTTATGTCTTCTTCATCGCTCTTGACTCTGAGGACATCGTTCGAGCTAAGTATAGGGGGGTGTGTATATATTTCATATATACTTTAGCCATAACTCGTACTTTGTGTAAGTGTGTCAATAAATAAAAATGGCTAAAAACCTAAAAATCCACAAAAATTAAATTTTTTCCCTGTAAATAAACATTCTTTTATTGCACATACATAGCTATTGTACAAAATTATTTTTGTAAAATTGTTTTCAAAAACTTTTTGTGTAAAGTTTGTGTAAATATGTGCATATCAAAATTAGGTATATAGTACAAATTTTTTCCAAAATGTTTTGAAAATCAAAAGTTTGCAAAAACCTTGTGTAAAATTGTGTAAATACTTTTGCAAAACTTGCATTCATGCATACATCCATGATTTCAAAACATTTTTCAAAAATTTTTACATTTGTGTAAAAATTGTGTAAATAGCATCTTTGTATATACTTGTATAGTTTTTCCTGGATTATAGTTGACGTTTAAACTAGCCTGGAATTAAATTGGGAAATGGAGCTTGATTAATATCGTAATCCACCTAATCATAAGAGGAACCTTATAGGGCTTAGGGTTAAGGCTTTTCAGGTCCATGGTGACTTAATTCTTTGAGTCCACTAGGCTATGATCACATGTCATCTCAATGAGCCTAAGTAGAGAACTTAACAACACACACATGACTCATAAAGACAATGGTTTTACTTAGATAGCGCACTTAGCACCGAGCTCTCTACGGATGAGGTGGTGAGGAGGCAGTCTTCCTTAACTTGGGGTAGCATATGAGGGTAGCACTTCTAGGCGGAACCTCTCTTCTTCTTTTAGTGAAGGAAGTGCATATCAACTTGGTCTGGTTGCCATGAGGTCTAATGACAGGAGTCATGGGTTGCAATAATGCTTCAAAAGAGGGATAGTCTACTGGCTCGAGAGGAAAAACTCCTTGTATATATGTTGCACAGGTATATGTTGTATAGATGCACTAAAAAAATGCAAAAAGAAAATAACTCCAAAAAAGTGGTGGGTCTGATAGAAAATGATAATCCCACCGGAGTATGTATATAGTGCAATAAGCAAAGCTTGAGATTCATGTCCCACCTTATGTAGCTTGCAGCAGGGAGACTCGGCTACACTGGTTGAGCTCCCAAGGATACATGGCTACACTGGCCATGGTCCATTCTCTTCTTCCCCCTCTTCTTGAGCCGGTTGAACTTGAACTTAGAAGGGAATACCCTGCTCCTCGAGGAAAGAGTGGCGAGGCATGGGTCATAGAGTTACCTTGTTGGGGAGGGTTGTCAGGTAGCCACTTCTAAGGTGGAGAGCTTATATTTCACATTCACAGTACAAGGAAAGACTCATAGTCTTCAGGGTTGTGTTTGTAGACTTGTTCTGATCTGGATTGTTGAGGAGTCTTGATTATAGATTGGTGGAACTTAGAGGCTGTTGAGTTTTAAACTTAAGTCCAAATAAGGTTCCGACACATTGATAATCCAAAGATCTGATCGAGCTCCATATTTCAATTTAATGAAGGCATGTTTAATAATCAACCTTGATCCATGTACATTCTCCTCTTTTTCTTTTTCTTTCTCTTTTTCACTTCTTTTTTCAAATAAGTGTTTGCTAAGGGACTAGCAAAGTTAAGTATAGGGGGGTGATGAATACTCATTCATCACTCTTTATTCTTATATTTTAGCTACAAAAACCTTTGCAAATACATGTAGATATCTGTAAATACAAATAATTACCAAAGAGCATGCATTGTATAAAAGTAAATAATTAGCATGTTTTTGTGCATAAATAAAAGAATAAAGAAATAAAAGAAAAAGAGGGAGATATTTAGAATAAATATTGAGCGACCTAATCCCAAGGGAGGGCTCAGCATGGGCCTGACCGCATAAAAGCCCAAGTAGAGAGAGATAAGGAAGCTCACCTTTGTATATATATGCCTATAAATAAATAAAATTGTTTTCCTCTAAAAAACAAAAATAAAAATGGGTTGTATTTATTTGTAAATATTTGTATATACTTGTAAATACAAAATCAAAATAAAAATGAGAAAATTAAAAAGAAATAAAAATATATTCTTCTATTTATCATGTACATAAGACCACATAGTTATTTATTTATCCCTATAAATAAATAAAGTAAAATCCCATAAAAAGTGTACATATTCTATACCTCATGGTGTAAATAAATTAAATAAAAATCACAAAAACAAAAATAAAATAAAAAGAAACAAAAATAAAAATCAAGTCCTCCATTGCATATATACCATCTATGTATATAAATAAACCTATTTATTTAACCCTTGTAAATAAATAATAAAAATAAAATAAAAATACCAAAATATTTCAAACTTTATCTTGTAAATAAATAAAATATAAAATTGGAATAAAAATACATAAAAATAATTGATTAAAATCAAAAATGAAAAATTCAATATTGTATATATACCTATACATAGTACTATATTGTAAATACCTAATTTATATTCCAAAAAATAATTAAAAATCACAAAAAAATAGTTAAAAATAAGAGGAATATTTTTCATGTTTTGACTTTTGTGAAATTCGGCCATTTTCTATTTTAATTTGAATTTCCAAATCATTTCCACGTGGCCGCTTCTGATTGGTCCACGGGGGATGTTGACCCCCTGGTCAACTACCCCCCCTGGACCACAGACCCGCGGATCCTGCGTTGCGACCCGACTTCTCCTAATTATCGCACCTCGATCTGATATCCAAATTCGTTAACCCCGGGCCCTAATCTAACCTTGATCAACCCTGATCCACGCCCGGGGTGGGTCTTGGGGATGCACGCTCCGAAGCTCGCCCGAACTCTCTTTAGCCGGACCCCTAGCCGTATATAGTCTGAGCTCCGCCCACTTCTTCACGCATCTTTGGCTCGTGCATTCTCCACCCCAGGACCTCCATTGCTCTCGCCTGAGTGACAGCAAGCTGAGGTAGTGTCGCAGCGAGGAAGGAGTGTGTGGACCATCGATCCGGTGACCTAGCGCCGTCGTGCGCCTCCACCAGCGTGGTGCTCGAGCCTCGGGCATCGACGGCCCTCGAGGCTAGGACCCAGAGCTCTGTCAGCTCATCCCCAGTCGGCATCGACCATCAGGTAGCCTTCTTTCATTCTCTTTTTCACCAATTTTGATTTACGCCCAAATCGTCCCTTCACCGTCGACCCTCGATTCCGACCACCCTCGTCCACATCTCGACCATCCGATTCGACCATCACCTTCGCACACCTCCCATGCACGTTCTTCACCCAGCCACTCAACCCAGTTCGCACAGGAACTAGGATTGAAGCTCCATCGCCGTCGCTTCGCTGGAGCTTCTCCATTCCGACGCACCATCCTCCCCCATCACCTCTAACCGGGTCGAGGCACTTTGCCCTCGACCCAGGAGTCTGTTGCATTGCTTTGCAGGTCAATACAGGCCCAACTGAGGGTCTGAACGTTCAGGAGCAGCAGCTCCAGCTCCGCCTCCGTCGCCGGAGCGTCTCTAACGTTCCCAGCCTCATCGGAGTCTCCCATTGGCTGCGGACCACTGAGGCGAGTCTTTTCCGATCATCCGCAGCCCCTGCAGACGTCCAGCGTGCCCGCATTCCTCCGGCAAAGTTCGTCGGCGAGGAGTTCCTCCAGGTCCTTCCACTACCGTCCATCCGACCACGGAGTACCAGATTGAATCTGGACCGTCCACTGATACGAAGAGGCGTCCTGCACCAGCACTAATAGATCGCCACGTGGCGCCATCTGCACCGTCCGCGACAGAGGAGAGGCGAGCCTTGACCAGAGCCGCACGATCAGACACTTGGCGATCCTTCCGCCGTTGGATCAGCGTCGAGGGCTCTTCGTTGAGCTGCCGCCGCTTTCAGCCGTTAGATAAGACACGTGGCCGCTGCTCAGCCCTCAGATCTGAATAAGGGGTAATTTCCCTTAGGCCCCTCTCTTTTTTGTTTTTACTAATTAGTCCTGTAAATATTTTATCCAGTTCATTTTATTTTGGTACATTTGCATAGTGGACCTGGTAGTTTGTCTTATTTGCTTTTATACCCCTGTATGTTGTGGTCACGTGTAGTTTGTGGTAAATTGCATGTAAGGGCCTGCATTTTCTGCTTGTTATTGAATGGAAAAATCTTTTTAGATATTTGCACATATACCCCTGTGAATGTTTTATTTGTGCATGTGCCGAATTTAGTGGGTAAATTGCAGATAGTACCCTGGGCTTTTAGCACATGTTGATAAAAGCCCTTGGAACTATTTTATTTACATTTAGGTCCCTGAGTGCCCAGATCACGCGTGTCGTGCGTGAGTCCTTGGATATTTTGCACATGGACTCCCTGGGTTTCTTGGCTTGTTATTTCTAGGCCCTCCAAAGATATTTTTATTGCAACTAGGTCCCTGTGCACTGTGGGCTCTTGGTTGCTTTTAATAAAATATCAAATTATATCCAAATTAAGTGAAAATTTGAAACGTGGTCACTGAATTTTGGGAAATTTTTGGAGCCATTTTGTTATTTTTACAAATTCATAAACATCATTTTTTCTTACTATCCAGTTTTAAAATTCACAAAAAATATTAAAACATCTTCAAAAATTCTAAAAAAATAGATTTTATTTATTTTAGTGTGTTTGATTTTCTGACAAAGTTTGGTCATTTTTGGATTTATAAAACTTATAGATGTTGAAAAAACCTTAAAAACCTTAAAAATTCTAATAAATAGTTGAAAACCCCAAAAATAATATAACCAGTTCCTAATTTTTCCTTGTAGTTCATACTTTACAAGAAAATTACCTCCAAGCCTTGAAACAACCATTTGGCATTTTTAAATGGTTGTAGAAGCCTAACTGGACAGTGTCTTTAGTTTTCAGTCTTCTTTTATTTTTATAAAATCCTATCAAAATCAGAAAAATACCAAAAATTCACCAAAAACATAAAAAATATAAAAAAACATAAAAATATTTTTGTTTGAATTTTTAGACTAATTTTGAGTGTTTAAATAATTTGTCCAAGTTGCTTGT
Source organism: Ottelia alismoides (assembly GCA_037367405.1). NCBI lineage: Eukaryota > Viridiplantae > Streptophyta > Magnoliopsida > Alismatales > Hydrocharitaceae > Ottelia > Ottelia alismoides. The sequence goes on from JAZKJV010009198.1 coordinate 132,645, forward strand.
TTTATTACTTTCTTATTTTCTTTATTATTTAAAAATTCAAAAAAATATTAAAAAAATATTAAAAACCCACCAAAAATCATTTTCTTTTATTTGTTTTTATTTTTGACTACTTCGTAGGCCGTGAGGCCATCACGTGCTCTCCGAGTTCGACCCTGGGTGCTATACCAGGTTAATATCTTAGCAAGGACCGCTTCCTTGATTTTATTGTTTGATCTCTCATTTGGTGGTTCTACATTTTCTTGATTGATCCTATCTCGCTATTCGGGTCACAACGAATCTGATATTTCTTACCTTATCCTGATAGTGGTTCAAACGGTCATCATCCATATCACACTATTCCTCAGTCCAACACCTCATTTGCATCTTCGACGTTGCTATACTTAGGGTGCACTTTACCATAAGTATAGGGGGTGTGAGACTTTTGAGTTTCTTTTGATTCATTTCTATCTATGTTTTGCTGCCTATACTTTGGGATATTTTACCCTAAGTATCGGGGAGGTAGACCCTGTACATTCTCACTCGGATTTCCCTTTATATACAGCCTACTATACTTAGGATTATTTGATCCTAAGTATAGGGGGAAACTCCGAGATCCTCTTGCATTTCTATTCTTTCATTCGTCTTTGTATATAGCCTTCCTTTTCACTTCCCTATGCTAAGCATGAGTGGGGGTTTGTATATATTCCATATATACTTTAGCCATAACTCGTACTTTGTGTGAGTGTGTTAATAAATGAAAAGGGCTAAAACCCAAAAATCCATAAAAATTAAAAATTTTTCCTTGTAAATAAAATTCTTTTATTGCACATACATAGCTAGTGTACAAATTATTTTTGTAAAAATGTTTGTAAAAATCTTTTGTGTAAATAGCTTGTAAATATTTTCATATCAAAATTATGTATATAGTACAAAATTTTTTTAAAATTTTTTGAAAATCAAAAGTTTGCAAAACCTTGTGTAAATTTATATAAAAATTTTGCAAAACTTGTATTCATGCATACATCCATGTTTTCAAAACATTTTTCAAAAATTTTGCACATGTGTAAATATTTTGTAAATAGCATCTGTGTAAATACTTGTATAGTTTTTTCCTGAATCATAGTTGACATTTAAACTAGACTGGAATTAAATTGGAAAATAGAGATTGGTTAAGATCTTAATCCACCGAATTCTAAGAGGAACCTTATAGGGCTTAGGGTTGAGACTTTTCGGGTCCATGGTGACTTAATTCTTTGAGTCCACTAGGCTATGATCATATGTCATCTCGATGAGCCTAAGTAGAGCACTTAACAAAACACACATGACTCATATAGACAATGGCTTTACTTGGACCCACACTTTACACCGAGCTCTCTACTGATGAGGTGGTGAGGAGGCATTCTTCCTTGACTTGGGGTAGCATATGAGGGTAGTACTTCTAGGCGGAACCTCTCTTCTTCTTATAGTGAAGGAAGTGCGTACTTGGTCTGGTTACCATGAGGTCTAACGACAGGAGTTGTGGGTTGCAATAATGCTTCAAAAGAGGGATAGTCTACTGGCTCAAGAGGACAAACTCCTTATGTATATATGCTGCACTTTGTAGATATGTTGTATATATGTTATAAAAAATGCAAAAAGAAAAGAACTCCAAAAAAAGTGGTGGGTCTGATAGAAAATGATAATCCCACCAGAGTGTATATAGTGCAATAAGCAAAGCTTGAGACTCATGTTCCATCTTATGAAGCTTGCAGCAGGGAGACTTAGCTACACTGGTTGAGCTCCCAAGGATACATAGCTACACTAGCCATGGTCCATTCTCTTCTTCCCCCTCTTCTTGAGCATGTTGAACTTGAACATAGAAGGGAATACCCCGCTCCTCGAGGAAAGAGTGGCCAGACTAGGGTCTTAGAGTTACCTTGTTGGGGAGGGTTGTCATTTTGCTAGCTATACTTCACTTACACTGTACAAGGAAAGATTCATGGTCTTCAGGGTTTGTGTATGTAGACTTGTTCCGATCTGGATTATTGAGGAGTCTTGACTATAGATTAGTGGAACTTAGAGGTTGTTAGTTTTAAACCTAAGTCCAAATAAGGTTCCGACACATTAATAATCCAAAGATCTGACTGAGCTCCATACTTCAATTTAATAAAGTCAAGTTTAATAATCAACATTGATTCATTCATTTCCCCTCTTTTTCTTTTTCTTTTCTTTTTCTTTTCTTTTTCACTTCTTTTTCAAATAAGTGTTTGATAAGGGACTAGCAAAGTTAAGTATAGGGGGTGATGAATCCTCATTCATCACTCTTTATTCTTTTTTTAGCTAAAAACCTGTGCAAAACACCATATAGATACCTCTAAATAGAATAAACTAGTAAAGAGCATGCATTGTGTAAATAATAATAATTAGCATGTTTTTGTGCAAAAATAAAAGAATAAATAAATAAAGAAAAAGAGGAAAATAGTTAAAATAAATATTGAGAGACATGAACCCAAGGGAAGGCTCCACAAGGGCCTGACCGCAAAATAAAATAAGTAGAGAGAGATAGGGTGACTCAACAGGATGTAAATATCCCTCTATATGTAAATAATTTATTTTCTAAAAATAAAAATATATTTGTGCTCCCCATATTTTGTATATATTTATAAAAATAAATATAAAATAAAAATCAGAAAAATAAAAGAAAAATAAAAATAAATATTTTCGTTCTCATCAGTGTATATATACCATATACATAAAATAAAAGTTGTATTTATTTCACCCTTGTAAATAATTAATAAAAAACCAATAAAAATCTTTTTATATTCCATATTTTATGGTGTAAATAATTAAAATATAAAATGGGAATAAATATACATAAATAAAATAATAAAAATAAAATTCAAAAATACATAGGTATACATACCTGTATATAATAATAATATATTGTAAATACGTATTTTATTTTTCAAAAAATAAATAAAAATCACTAAAAATAATTTGAAAATAAAAAAAACATTTTTCATTTTGAAAATATTTTGAAATAAAGCCGCTTACTATTTTTAATTTAATTTATAAATAATTAATAATTGGTGGCTCCTGATTGGTCCACGGGGGATGTTGACCCTCGGTCAACTCTCCCCCCAGGACCACTAGACCCGCGGATCTGTGCCCCGATCCGATCTTCTCCCCTTTTTCCAAGCACAATCCGACCATCATTAACCCAAACAACGGGCTTCGAATATCCGTGATACATCCCTAATCCACGCCCGGGGATCTTCCTAGGGGTCCGTGCACCAAAATTCCATGCCCGATTCCATCTTTGCCGGATCCCTACCACTATATAGTCGTGTCTTCCTCCACCATATGCGGCACCTTTGGCTCCCTTCTTCGACTCCCTGGACCTCCACCACGTTCCTTCAGTGACAGCGAGTGACCTTGAGTGTTGCAGTGAGGATTTGGAGGTGCGTAGCCTATGTCCGGCGACCCTAGTCGTCGTGCTCCGCCGCCGGCGTAGCCCGAGCATCTGGAGGCGACGCTCCATCGAGGCAAAGATCACCAGAGAACCAGCGTCTCCTCCACAGTCAACTTTGATCATTAGGTAGATTCTTTAGCCTTTTTAGCATAGTTTAGATTCGATCTTCACCTTCCAGCTCCGCCAGCTCCGCCCAGTGGCCGGAGCCCCGCCAGTCCATCTTAGCCATATCGATCGACTCCTCGACCCATCGCCACCCTCTTTACACAACCTGATCACCTCGAGCCGGGCTATCTAAGCCTGGATTGAGTTGGGTTTCATCCGCCACCTTTGCCGGAACCCCCTCGTTGCCCATCTACGCAGCTTCCCTTTATCTTTTAGCCAATAACCCATGTCGGAGTTTCCCTCCGAGCACAAGCTTTGTTTTGCAGATCAATAAATGCAGGAACCCCCCTTGGCCGCACTTTTCACCCCTTCGTCGGAGCAGCCCAACTCCCTCCTCCCTCGCCGGAGGATCTGGCCGTTGGGAGCTCCATCAGAGGCCACCACCCGACACGGAATGCCCACTACAAAAAAAGTGCGATTGGCATGCACACAATGGGGTGCACGGGGCAAGCACATGTGCTCGCCCACAGCCGAGCGAGCACTTAGGTTGCACATGTGCTCACCATCCTGATCGCCCTTTTGAGTCTGGAGGCGCGGTTATACTTTTGTAGATGGGCGAGCACTTTAATAGCACACGTGCTCGCCCAAATGTGCTCGCCCAGTTGAAAATCGAGGCGCGACGGAATAGGCGCGTGTCAATTTTCCTGGCGAGCACCTAAAGAGCACTGGGCGACCACATAAGTGTGCTCGCCCGCGCCCGTAAACAGAACGTCGGGCGCCCCCTTTCCTCATTCCTACGTGAGTTCTTCCCTGATTCCTCTCCTCCGGCGACTTGTGCTGTGCCATTACCGCATCGAGAGAGGTCCGTTTGACCATTCAATCACGCACACACCCTTCGTTAGGTTTATCTTATCATCCTTTCTCTTTTTTTTGTGTATTTCATTCGTTTTTATACTTGTTTTAGATATTAGGGTTTTGATGTTGTTGATGGTTTTGTTCTTAAACTTAATATCACTAGTTGTTAATCTTGTTGCTTATGCTTCATGTAGTTGTTTAATATATAGTTGTTGTTAAATTTGAGTATATATATGTCTAATATTGACGTAGGTGAATAAATATTGATGTAGGTGAATGTTGATATAGATGGGATGAGAGAAACATTAGCTAATATAGAGAATTGAGAATTAACATTAGGTTCATAACATTAGTTTCATAACATTAGGTTCATAACACTAGTTTCATAACACTAGGTTCATAACATTAGGTTCATTGGGAATTGACATAAGACTAGTTTTAAAATTAGAGAATGTTAATATAGAGAAGTGTCATAACACTAGTTTCATAACACTAGGTTCATTGAAAGAGGTGATGGGAGATACAAAGCCTTTGAGAATAAGAACTATATAATGGATGTTAAATTAGATATTTATTTAAGTTAAAATGATTGATGCGTGATAATTATAACTACAAACAAAAATTTTGATTCTGTGATAATTTTATTATCACATTAAATTTTAGTTATTGTGATTAAGTATATCACATTAACTTATAGTTAGGTTTATGATAAGTCTAAAATACTATACATTAATTATTAGAAAAATCGCACAAAATCTTCACACACAGTGCGTCCTTCCACACTGGGTGGTGTGTGGCCCTGCACAACGGGTGGCGTGTGCAACACATTGGAGGATTTGATCACCTCTAACTGTGTTATATTTTTTTTATTTTTTCACAGCACTATTGGACTCACTTTGGGATGTTTATCCCAGACCAATGGTCGTGGATTTTGATGTTTGCAGGTTCGAATTTTTTTGCAGGTGCCCATTAACTTTTAGTGACCCAAGCACTGTATTAGGCACTAAATAAGGATCACACTTATCCCTATCCCCATCGTTAATCAGCCAAATATACGTAAATGCCCGGTTAATATAAATGAATAAATATTTTAAGATTATTTTATAGTCTCATTTGTAGCACATACAAATGTATGACGTAAAATGATCTTAAAGTATTACATTTATATTAGCTTTCCTTAGTTCGGAGGTCCCGGGTTAAGGGGGTCCGTAAGGATTCAAATTTACTAAAAGGTGATCCGTGTCACAATGTCTTTATTTCTTACAGAAATTCGGTTCATAACCCCTTCCTCTTCTGTATACCAAATCAATCATAGTTATTATTGAAATAATCAATAATATGATTATTTTTATAATTAATTACGATTGATTTATGGGGTATACGGGAGAGGTGCAGGGTTATGCTGCCGAATTTTCGTTAGAAATAAAGATACTTGTGACAACGATCATCTTTTAGTAAATTCGAATCCTTATGGACGGGCTAAAGTGATAACATAATTAATACACTTCTCTTCTCATCTTTTATCTCAATAATGTGATGCGTTTAGATATCCTCAATTTCCTAGATTTGACATTTTAGATTATTTAATTCAGGTTCATAAATATGACCAATAGAGAATGGATGTACAACCGTGTAGTAGATGGGCGTATAGTAGATGGCGCCATCGCGAGGAGAACCCCCTCTCCGATCTTCCATCGGTCGTTTGGGTCATCTTCGGATCGCCGGAGAAGCTCGCCCAGGAGGAGTTCTTCATGATCATCTCGCAGTCGTCGGATGGACCTTCAGCGCTAGTTCTGATCTCAGCCGCATGTAGCCTGCGCCTGTCAGGCTGCTAGATCCATGATCTAACGTCCACGTGCGCCCCATGTTCTCCTCTGCGCCAACACCGTTAGATTCTCAAGGAGGCTTCATCAGGACCGTGCACCCGCAACCATTCACCGCTCGACACCTGGCACTCACGCGCCCCGCAGGCGCCTCGGCTGGGTAATTTGCACCTGAACCCCCTGCATTTTTATTTAGTTTTCATTTAGGCTGTTAAGTAAAATTGCACACTTAGTTAAATTGCATATCTGACCTCTAGTTTCGTTTATTTACTTTTTAGTCCCTGTTTGTGTGGAACACGTGCTTCGACACGTGCTTTGTGGACATTTTGCAGTATTTATCCTGTAGTTTCGAGTTGTTATGGTTTACATGTTTATTAATTTGAATGACATTTTGGTCCATCTGAATGTGAGACACATACTAGGCGTGTGACCTTGTGTGCTTTTTGCATTATCTGGGCTGGGGTTTCTGATTGTTCTGGATTGATTTTAAGTTCTGAATATTACACTTATACCCCTGTGTGTGATGTATTGGACATTTGCGGATTTGACGTAATTTTTGCACTGATGCCCCTCTAGTTTTCACACATGTTATCTATTTAGTCCCGAAACTATGTTTCTTTGTGTATAGGTCCCTGTGTGTTGTAGCCTTTGTAGTGATTGAATAAAATATCAAATCTACTCCAAATCAAGTGAAATTTGGAAACGTGGCTGCCATTGTGTAAAAATTTCACTAAATTTTTGGGACATTCTCGTGGCTTTTTGCTATTTAAAAAAAATCAAAAACCTTCATTGTTTTTATTATTTGCTTTATAAAATCAATTAAAAATATAAAAATTCATCTAAAAATTCTAAAAACAATAGGAATTGTTTGTTTTGAAGTCTTTGAGTTTCTGTCCAATTTTTAGCCTTTTTAGATTTATAAAACCCATAAATATTAAAAAAACCCTCAAAATCTTATAAAATTTTTAAAAATTATATAAAAATAAAAAAATGCAATTTTAGTTTCTTTAGTTTCGTTTTTATTTTTACTTTTCATAAAAATTGCTTTTAGATTTTTATAGGCTAATTATTTATTTTTAATTAGCCTTTCAAATCTGGTTGCACACTCTTTCTTATTTTTAGCCTTTTTTGATTTTTATAAAATCAACTAAAAATTGTAAAATTCTAAAAAAATTACCAAAAACACTTAAAAATATAAAAAAACACAAAATAATTTTATTTGATTTTTTGGGGTTTATTTGATGTGTTGAATAAATTGAGCTTTGAGTGCTTTTCCCCTTTTCTTACTTTTTCTTTATAATTAAAAGTCCAAAAAATTAATAATGTATAAAAATCCAACAAAAATACTTCTTTTTATTTTATTTTATTTTTGACTACTTCGTAGGCCGATTCGTCCAGTCCGTGCTCCTTGTGTCCGACCCTGGTCACTATACCAGGTTAAACAAATAGCGAGGACCACTTTTGATTTTATTGATTGATTTTCTGATTTGGTGGTCTCTGATAATTTTCTTGATTGACCGAGCCTCGAGATCCGGGTCGCAACGACCCTTGAGTGATTTTATCCTTATCCGGATCTGTGAGAGTAATTTTACGGTCATCATCACTCAAGGCTTAAGGATTCTGAGGTCACTTGATTTCTGAGATCTTGAGAGTCTGAGTTAGCCAGCCTTAGTCATCAGGGTTTTGAACTTAATAATACACACTTCCCCGGTTTGAAAGATTTAAGCACTATATTGCACTCTTCATCTCTACCTTCTAAATAATATGATCAGTACAACACATTCACAAATACATGATTGATAAGATGAGTTGACTCATCACTTGAGGAACTAGGACTAGAGATTTGAGTCTAGACCTGATCTAAAGATGCTCGAGGAGGGATAAAGTTAATGAAGGCTTCAAGAAATCTGAGTGTCGGCAAAACCCTAGCTAGTATGTGAACAAGTTCATATACTATCTCTTCATATTTAGCTATGTGCCAGGGTGTGATGAAACTAATTTAATTGTTGATCAGTGTGTGCCAACTCCTGGTAAAAGCAGTAGAATGAGCCAAAAAGAAAAGAAAATAAAAGAAAAGAAAGAAATTCTAAGAAAAGCTTTATCCTTCAAAGTCAAATTATAAAGAGCTTCCACAAAAAGAGAGCGCTCCGAAACATTTTCAAAGTATCCACTTGGACCAAACGCTTCTAGGATGAAGGAGTTGGGCTAGCACCATAAAAGGGCTCTGCATCGTATAGTGATACAAGTCTTGGTGTCGAAGGTATTTTAGATACTCAAAAGAGACATACTCCGGTGTACTCCCAGAAAAACAAGTGCAGACGACTCTGAATTATCTTGACGGGCACATTGATCAACAAAATAAAAATACACGTGTTGAGTAATAAGGCACTCGAGAGGCTCCTTGTTCCAATGTAAGGGAGAGAAAAATATGCACAATCCTACGCCATCCATCATCTGGCCGTCTATATACAATTTAATTCTAACAAACTAGTGAGACGGTTGACTAAAGCAAGAATAGACTTATTCCCTGGTTTTGAGGATTAGGTCTAGAGGAGTGTCTCATGGACTGAAATTTGAGTGATGTCTCGACTGGACTCTCATGAATGCGGTACACTAAATTTCATATCCTTATATTTTATGTACAAAAAGAGAGTATGATAATTAGAGAAGTTGTATTTCCTTTTATTAAAGCATGGTTGAGCCCAGAATTTTAGGATCACTCAAATTAAGGGTCTTCGATGAATTGAGCCTTGAAAATTCACATGCACAGTCAGAAATTTATCCAACTAAGTCATTCATTCGTTGATGCTCGGGAACGAGCATGATCTAAGTATAGGGGTATGATGAATCTCCCATTCATCTTGCTAAAAAATTTATCAATTAGGCTATGTTCCCCAAAGTTCATATTCATTAAAAAACTAATAGAGCATATTAGAAGTCATACATGAGTAAATAATATTCGCATTTCATCATGCATAATTGCATAATGTGTAAATTGGCCTAAAAAGCTGCTAACTTCCCATATTTTTAAATAAATTATCCTAATTCTGATTGACCTGAAACCACTCTGTTGTGTATATATTACTAACAGGAATAAATAAAAAAATAAAAAATTACTAACTCAAATACATTTCAAATAAAGCCAAAACCAAATTTCACATCTGACGAACTAAAACGTACACATCTCCCACATACAATGTCTGATTTTGATCTACTCATTTTTAAAGTACTCCATTTTCAAATATCTTCAAAACAAGACCAATTTCATAAAATCCGGAGCTCGTATGTGAAAGTTGGGGTTTGGGCCTCTTTTGCGCAATTTAACTTTTTGCTATTTTTGACCCGAGTTTTTATGTACATAATTAACCCTTTTAATTTTATTTCTTTTTCATTTATGTTCTTTAATGAAAGTTTTATCAGGTAGCTTAAAAATCCAAATCTAGATCAAGATTGAAATCAAAGAAACTGACTGAGTCCTAGTGTCCTCTGTAGGTGTGTACAAAAATCTCGTGTTTTGTACTTATATTTTTTTTCCTATTTTCTTATTTATTAAAAATTAAAAAAATTTGATTAATGCGTAATTAAGTGTCTTATATTTTATCGTATATTTTTAGATTTTTTAGCATCTTTTAAACCATCCCAAAAATTGCTAAATCCCAAAAGCATGTTTCCTATACACATGGAGACCACCAAAAATATCACTTTGTACATATGACCTCTTTTGATCCTGGGTCCTTCATTTGTAGATCTCGTCGAATGAACAACTTTCGTGAAGGAAATTTTTTGATCCAAGCTCTCCTTCTATTTCTTTTTCATTTTTCTTTCCTTTTATTTGCATTTTTTTGGGGTGACACATGGCAACCCCTAGGCGTGCCATGTGGCACCCCACTCCCTATCTCTCTTCCCCTATTCTTGGTCACATGCAACGCACGTGACCCAACCCTTCTCTCCTCTCTCAATTCTGGTCATGTGCCTCGCATGTGACTGATGAGCCGCCCGAACAACCAAGGTAAATCAGGTAGATCTGCGGTCGTTGCGACCTTAGTCGCTCGGGACTCAGAGCTCAATCAAGAAAAATTTAGACCACCAAACAAAGACAAAAATCGATGAGAACTCAAGATAGCGGTCTAGCTATTGGATTAACCTGGTATAGAACCCAAGGTCGAACATAGAGAGCACGTGATGGCCTCGCGGCCTACGAAGTAGTAAAAAACAACTAAAAATATAAAAAAAAGACTTTTTGATGGATTTTTAATATTTTTTATATTTTTTTGGAATTTTTAATTATAAAGAAAATAGGAAAACAATAAAAACAAGCAACTATCAACAATTATTCAACTACTCAAATATGCTCAAAAAATAAAACAAAAATGTTTTTAGATTTTATGAATTTTTTACTGTTGATAATGAATTTTTGGTAATTTTTTGATTTTTATAGAATTTTATAAAAATAAAAGAAGGCTGAAAAACACTGTTGTTGTCCAGTCAGGCTTGGAGGGCCAAAATAAAATCAAAAATGGCCCTAACGTAGCCTGAGGTATTTTTCCTATAAACTAGAGACAAAAAGGAAAATTCAGAGACTGAATTTATGATTTTTGGAGTTTTCTATGAATTATTAGAATTTTTATGAGATTTTCAACGTTTTTTAATTTTTATAATTTTTATAAGTCCAAAAATGACCAAAATTGGTCAGAAAATCAAGCACAGCAAAATCAACAAAATATGAATTTTTTAGAATTTTGAGATGGTTTTAATATTTTTTTGTGATTTTTATATCTGGAAAGACAGAAAAAGGGGTGTTTTTGAATTTTTAAAAATAATAAAAGGACTCCAAAAATTTCCCAAAAATCAGTGAAAATTCTACACAGTGGCAGGAGCCACGTGTCAAATTTTCACCTAATTTGGATGAACTTTGATATTTTATTCAAAACAATCAAGAGCCCACAGTCGTAGGGACATGATCGTAATGAAAGTATCTTTGGAGGGCCTAAAAGTAACAAGAAAAGAAACCCAAGGGGTCCAGGTGCAAAAATCCCAAATTTGCACGTGCAAGGCACGTGTCTGGGGCACTCAAGGACCTATCTGCATGGAAACTTAAGTCCATGGACCTATTAGTAACACATACTAAAAGTCCAGGGGCAAAAGTATAAAAAGCCCACTATATTCGACACATATGGAAATACAACACTCACAGGGGCATCAATGCAAATATCCAAAAATATTTTTCATTTCATAACAACCAGAGAACACAGGCCTTTACATGCAATTTACCACGAAATACACGTGACGAAGCACGTGTCCCACAATGTACAGGGGTATAAAAGCAAATAACGTAAACTACCAGGTCCACTATGCAAAATGTCCGAAATAAAAACAACTTAACTAAATATTTACAGGACTAAATATTAAAGACTAAAAGCTAAGGGCCTAAGGGATATTACCCCTTATTCTGATCCGAGAGCTGAGATGGCACCGCGTGTCTAATCTGACGGCTGCAGATGACGGTGCCTCAATGAAGGAGCCCTGGCTCTGATCCAACGGTGGAGGGTGCGCCACGTGGGGTGATCAACGGTCGAGAAGCGCGCGCTACCCTTCGCTGGATGGAGGGTGAAGAAGAGGCCACGTGTCTGATCTGACGGTGGCCGCTGGCCTCTTCTACACCTTAATCGAACGGTCCACAAGTGATCTGGGCCTTCGGGGTCAAACGGACGGCAGAGGAGGGTCCTGGAGGAACTCCTCACCGGCAAACTTTGCCGAAGGACCGGGAACGCACTGGAACTCTGCAAGGGCTGCTGATGGTCGGAGAAGAATCGTCAGAGCCTCCCGCGTCTGAAGAGCTCCTCCGATGGCGCCCAGGAGCTCCGAGAAGCCCAGGCGACGACGACGGAGCTCAAGCTCCTGTGCTGAATGTGGGGGACCTCAGATTGTCCTCCTCTGACCTGCAAAGCTACACAGAAGCACTCCTGGGTCGAGGGCAAAATGCCTCGACCCGGTTAGAGGCGATGGGGGTGATCGGTGCGTCGGAATGGAGGAGCTCCGGCGACGCGACGGCGGAGGAGCTCCAATCCCAGTTCTTGTGCGAACTGGGTTGGATGAAGGGGTGTAGAATGTGCGTGGGAGAAGGGAGAAGGTGAAGGTCGACTCCGATTATCAAGATAGTGCCCAGTGTGGTCGGAATCGAAGGTCGACGGCGATGAACTAATTTGGGCGTAAATGAAAATTGGTTAAAACTAAAGGGAACTAGGGTCACCTGATGGTCGATGTCAACTGGGGATGAGCTGCGGAAGCTCTAGGTCCTTGCCTCGAGGGCCGTCGATGCCCGAGGCTCGAGCACCATCCAGGGGGCAGCGCACGGCGGCGCAAGGCTACCGGATCGATGGTCGGGACACTCTCTCCTCGCTGCGACACCGTCGGTCGCTTGCTGTCACTCAGGTGAAGGTGGTAGAGGTCCTAGGAAGGAGAATGCGCAACCAAAGATGATTGAATCGTGTGGCGGAGCTCGGATTAAGTATGGCTAGGGGTCCGAGAAGATGGGAGTCGGGTGACTCGATCGGAGCGCGGATCCCCAAAACCCACCCCGGGCGTGGATCTAGATCGATCGGGGAACAAACGGAGCCCGGGGTTTCTAGGATTGGTGATCGGATCGTGACACGATAAATGGGAGAAATCGGGTCGGGTGTGCAGATCCGCGGGGCTGTGGTCCGGGGGGGGAGTTGACCGGGGGGTCAACATCCCCTGTGGACCAATGGGATGCGGCCACCTGTAAAAGAATTGGAAATTCAATTTAAAATAGCAAATGGCCTATTTTGGAAAAAGTTAAAATACAAAAAATGTTTATTTATTTATAAACTATTTTTTTGTGATTTTTAATTATTTTTTTGAAATAAAAATAAGGTATATACAATATAGTATAATATACATAGGTATATATAATATAGATTTTCTAAATTTTTTATTTTTAATTAATTATTTTTGTGCATTTTTTTCCAATTTTATATTTTATTTATTTATAGCATAAAATTTGGAATATTTTGGTTGTTTTATTTTAGTTTTCTTGTTTATTTACAAAGGTAAAATAAATACTTATGTACACCTATATACATGGTCTATATACAATGTTTATTTTTATTTTCATTTTTGTTCTTTTTATTTTATTTTTGTTTTATGGTTTTTATTTTATTTATTTACACCATGTAATGTAGAATATATACAATTTTTATTGGGTTTTAGTTTATTTATTTATAGGGATAAATAAATAGCTATGTGGTCTTATGTACATGGTGGATATATACAAGGAAGGGTATTTTTATTTTCTTTTTAATTTTTTTTCTTATTTTTATTTTACTTTAATATTTACAAATATATACAAATATATACAAGCCCATTTTTATTTTTATTTTGAGGAAAATATTTATATTTTATATGCAGGTATATTTACATGCATGAGCTTCCTTATCTCCCTCTACTTTGGCTTTTATGCGGTCAGGCCCATGCTGAGCCCTCCCTTGGGATTAGGTCGCCCAACATTTATTCTAAATATCTCCCTCTTTTTCTTTTGTCTCTTTATTCTTTTATTTATGCACAAAAACATGCTAATTATTATATTTTACACAATGCATGTAATTTGCTAATTATTAATATTTACAAATATATACATGTGTTAGACAAATGTTTTGTACCTGATTAAAAGAATAAAGAGTGATGAATGAGTATTCATCATCCCCCTATACTTAACTTTGCTAGTCCCTTAGAAAACACTTATTTGAAAAGAAGTGAAAAAGAAAAAGAAAAACAAAAAGAAAAAGAGGAGAATATACATGGATCAAGGTTGATGATTAAACTTGCCTTCATTAAATTGAATTATGGAGCTCGATCAGATCTTTGGATTATTAATGTGTCGGAACCTTATTCGGACTTAAGTTTAAAACTCAACAGCCTCTAAGATCCACTAATCTATAATCAAGACTCCTCAATAATCCAGATCAGAACAAGTCATCATATACAAACCCTGAAGACTATGAGTCTCTCCTTGTACTGTGTAAGTGAGATAAGCTCTCCACCTCAGAAGTGGCAACTTGACAACCCTCCCCAACAAGGTAACTCTATGACCCTAGTCTGGCCACTCTTTCCTCGAGGAGCGGGGTATTCCCTTCTAAGTTCAAGTTCAACCGGATCAAGAAGAGGGGGAAGAAGAGAATGGACCATGGCCAGTGTAGCCATGTATCCTTGGGAGCTCAACCAGTGTAGCTAAGTCTCCCTGCTGCAAGCTACATAAGGTGAATCCATGAGTCTCAAGCTTTGCTTATCTTCACTATATACATACTCCGGTGGGATTATCATTTTCTATCAGACCCACCACTTTTTTGGAGTTATTTCCTTTTTGCATTTTTTTAAAGTGCATCTATACAACATATACATGTGCAGCATATATACATAAGGAGTTTTTCCTCTTGAGCCAGTAGACTATCCCTCTTTTGAAGCATTATTGCAACCCACAACTCCTGTCGTTAGACCTCATGGCAACCAGACCAAGTTGAGACGCATTTCCTTCACTAAAAGAAGAAGAGAGGTTCTGCCTAGAAGTACTACCCTCATATGCTACCCCAAGTCAAGGAAGATTGCCTCCTCACCACCTCATCCGTAGAGAGCTCGGTGCTAAGTGTGGTGTCCAAGTAAAGCCATTGTCTATATGAGTCATGTGTGTGTTGTTAAGTGCTCTACTTAGGCTCATTGAGATGACATGTGATCATAGCCTAGTGGACTCAAAGAATTAAGTCACCATGGACTTGAAAAGCCTTAACCCTAAGCCCTATAAGGTTCCTCTTAGAATTAGGTGGATTAAGATCTTAATCAAGCTCCATTTCCCAATTTAATTCCAGGCTAGTTTAAATGTCAACTATAATCCGGGAAAAGCTATACAAGTATATACAAAGATGCTATTTACACAATATTTACACCAATGCAAAAATTTTGAAAAAATGTTTTGAAATCATGGATGTGTGCATGAATGCAAGTTTTGAAAAATATTTACACAAATTTACACAAGGTTTTTGCAAACTTTTGATTTTCAAAATATTTTGGAAAATTTTGTACTATATACATAGTTTTGATATACACATATTTACACAAACTTTAAACAAAAAGTTTTTGAAAACATTTTTACAAAAAATAATTTGTACACTAGCTATGTATGTGCAAATAAAAGAATGTTTATTTACAGGGAAAATTTTTATTTTTATGGATTTTTGTGGTTTTTAGCCATTTTTATTTATTTACACACTCACACAAAGTACGAGTTATGGCTAAAGTATATATGAAATATATACACACCCCCCTATACTTAGCTGGAACGATGTTCTCAGAGTCAAGAGCGATGAAGATGACATAACTCGTGCTTAGTATAGGGAAGTGAAAAGGAAGGCTATATACAAAGACGAATGAATGAATAGAAAATCAAGAGGATCTCGGCTTTTCTTCCAACACTTAGGATCAAATAATCCTAAGTATAGCAGGCTGTACACAAAGGGAAAACCGAGTGAAGAATGTACAGGATCTACCCCCCCCCTATACTTAGGGTGAAATATCCCTAAGTATAGGCAGCAAAACAGGGGTAGAAAGAATCAAAAGAAATACCCAAGAGTTCTACATCCCCCCTATACCTAAGGTAAAGTACACCCTAAGTATAGCATAATCAAAAGATGAGGAAAGGGATGTGGACTAAAGAATGGAATGATATGGACATCTGGATCTATACAGGTCGGGAGAACAATGATAATCAGGCGTGAGATGCAATAGATGTTAGTCAAGAGACCACATCTCACGCAAAGTGAATAGGGGCAACATCAACGACCCGCGGCTCATGATCTAGAAATGGCTTGAGCCGCTGTCCGTTCACTCGAAAGGTACTCTCAGAAGACAACTCAGATATATCAATACTCCCGTTGCTGTGTACCTTTCTCACAAGATAAGGTCCCTTCCATTTGCTCTGTAGCTTCCCTGGAAATAGACGAAGCCTAGCATCAAACAGCCATACTCTCTGTCCTGGCTCAAAATGTTTGTGGCTGATATGAGAATCATGCCACTCCTTCACTCTCTCCTTGTACTGTAGGCTGTTTGAGAAGGTGGTATCACGAATCTCTCCAAGGCTGCTAACTCTGCCCTCCTCTGGTCTCCTACACTATCTAGATCCAAAAGTATATCTGTGACTGCCCAAAGTGACAAGTGTCTCAACTCAACTGGTAAATGGCACAGCTTGCCATAAACGAGGCGTAAGGGAGATGTGCCCAATGGTGTCTTGAAAGACGTCCTATATGCCCACAAGACCGAGTCCAAAAGTTGTGACCAATCCTTTCGGTCAAGGCGGACGACTTTCTGCAATATAGTCTTGATCTCCCTATTCGACACCACAGCTAGATCATTTGTCTGTGGATGGTATGGAGTGGCAACTCGATGGTCTATGCCGAACTCGCTAGCAAGGGCCTTCACCTGGTCGTTGATGAAATGAGACCCCCCGTCAGATATCAATACTCGAGGTACCCCGAACCGTGTAATGATATGCCTCCTCAAAAATCTGCAAATAGTCCTGGCATCAGCGGTTCGAGCGGGGATGGCCTCAACCCAACGACTCACATAATCAACGGCCAACAGAATGTACTCAAATCCCTGACTCTTAGGGAATGGACCCATGAAATAGATGCCCCATGCGTCAAAAACCTCACAGAAGTGAATGGGCTGCATCGACATCATATCACGTTGTCCACAAGTGCCCATCCTCTGACAGTCAGTACACCTCTTCACGAACTCATCAGAGTCCTTGAAGAGGGTAGGCCACCATAGGCCGGATTGGAGCACTTTCTGTGCCATTCTCCTCCCAGAGTGATGTCCTCCTGCCTCAAGCTTGAGGCAGTAAGTGAGGACGCTATGGTGCTCCTCCTGAGGAATGCACCTACGCCAGGCGTTATCCCCTCCTTCGTGGTAAAGGATGGGATCCTCCCAGTGGTAGGACTTGGCCTTCGTGAGGAAGGTCTCAAGTCTCTGCCTCGGCCAATCTTGTGGAACTTTCTTAGCAACAAGAAAGTTCACAATATCGGCGTACCATGGGAGAGAGGCGATAGCAAGGATCGCCTCATCTGGGAAGGTCTCACAAACAGGGTCAATCTGCTCAGAATCCTCAAGATGCTCTAATCGGGAGAGATGATCCGCCACCACATTCTTGACTCCAAGCTTATCCTTAATCTCAATGTCGAACTCCTGGAGTAGAAGGATCCATCTAGTCAGCCTGGCCTTGGCATCCTTCTTTGCCATGAGGTACCTGATGGCGGTATGATCAGTATACAAGGTCACTCTAGATCCAATAATGTATGATCTAAACTTATCTAGGGCAAAGACTACGGCTAGCATCTCCTTCACTGTGACTGTGTAGTTTTGCTGTGCGGAATCCAATGTGCGGCTAGCGTAGTGGATAGCAAATGGAACTCCATCCCTCCTCTGTCCCAGCACGGCCCCCACGGCAAAATCGGAGGCATCCGTTATGATCTCGAATGGGAGAGACCAATTAGGCAGCTGGAAAACAGGAGCCTCGACAACACATCGCTTGAGAGTCTCAAACGACGAAAGACACTTGTCATCGACAAGGAACTCGGTGTCTTTCGTCAGCAGGTCAGTCAACGGTCGGGCAATCCTAGTGAAATCATGAATGAATCGCCGGTAGAAACCGACGTACCCCAGGAAAGACCGTAACTGCCGCAAATTGGACGACGGTGCGAGTTTTCTAATGACATTAACCTTGGCCAGATCAACCTCCATGCCCCTGTTGGAGATGATATGGCCCAACACCATCCCTTGAGTCACTATGTAGTGACTCTTCTCCCAAGATAGCATAAGGTGAACCTCTATACATCGCTGAAGGACTCGGTCTAGGCAGTCAAGACAGGAGTCGAATCCGTCGCCGTAGACCGAGAAATCATCCATGAAGACCTCCAAGCACTCCCCTACCATGTCCGAAAAGATCGACAGCATGCATCTATGAAAAGTCGCAGGGGCATTGCATAGCCCAAATGGCATGCGTCGGAAGGCGTATGTGCCGAAGGGACAGGTAAAGGTGGTCCTGTCCTGGTCCTCGGGAGCGATGGCCACCTGGTTGTAGCCCGAGTACCCATCTAGAAAACAATAGTGGCTCTTCCCTGCCAGTCTCTCAATGATCTGATCTATAAAGGGCAGGGGGAAATGATCCTTCTTGGTGGCCTGGTTGAGTCGTTTGTAATCTACGCAGACTAGCCAAGAAGTGGGTACCCTTGTAGCAATCTCCTCTCCATACTCGCTGACCACTGTCGTGATGCCTGTCTTCTTGGGCACCACATGCAAAGGGCTGACCCACTTGGAGTCGAAGATGGGGTAGATAAAATCGGCGCTCCACCATTTCGATATATCCTTCATGACAACCTCTCTCAGATTCAGGTTCAGCCGCCGTTGGAACTCACGCGACGGCTTCGCCTCATCCTCGAGATAGATATCGTGGGAGCACAGGGCTGGACTTATCCCCTGGAGATCTGTTATGCTCCTTCCTATCGCCTTGTTGTTCTTTTCAAGAACCCCCATCAAACGAGATTCCTGCTCTCCAGTCAAATCGGCAGAGATAATGACTGGGTACATCTCATTCTCACCCGCAAGGAACCTATACTTCAGTGACGCGGGAAGTGGCTTCAGCTCTGGACAACTGGGTGCTGGTGGATCTGGCCTCTGAAAACTCTGCGTGAAGGCTGCCAAATCCGCATGGGAGAATTGAAACTCTCTGTCACTCTCTGAATCTGGAGAAGGCTGCCCTGATGGACTGTCTCTGCTTTGCTCGGCATCTACCTCCTCCCTAGCTGCAGGCTCAGTGGAAGTCAGACCTGGTATGTAATCATCAAACTCTGCCCAGTCAAAATCTGACTTCGAGGGATCTGTATCATCCAAGGTGGCCTCAGTACCACCATCATCACAAAACAAATCAGTGTCTCGGTCGAGAACCGACTCTGCTGCCTCTAAGGTATCCTGGACAAGGAATGTGCTCTCCAAGTTGTCCTCTGCTGGCGTCTCTGCATCAGCTGTCTCTGAAGGCGAGAGGATGGCCTGTGCATCTGGATCTGCCCATACTACCTCGTCATCTGTGATCACAAAGTCACAGTCCTGGTGGATGTCTGGCCCGGCTTCTGTCATCTGCTCTGTATCGGAAGTAGTCTCTAAGCATGCTCTGTCTCTGGCTCTGCTGTCCTCGACCGTCTCTATTTGTACACTCTCACCCTCGACGCGAAAGTATACCTTCCTGCTATCATGGTCAGTCACTGCCTTGGTTGTGGCCAAGAACGGGCGACTGAGAATGATGGGGGTATCGGTCACTGACTCAGGGATCTCCACGTCCAAAACTACGAAGTCCACGGGGAATTGCAGGACCTGAATCGTGACGACAACGTCTCTCAGCAACCCCTTCGGCCTCTTGACAGATCGATCAGCAAACTGAAGGACTGTCCTGCTCTGTCAAAGAGTGCCCAACTCGAAGCGGTCGAGGAGGGCTGCCGGAAGTAGGTTGATCGACGATCCGCTGTCTAATAGAGTACAGTCGAACCTCTGCTCTCTGATGTGGCATCTGACATACGGGGTTCCTGAGTCTGGCCTCTTGGCCGGCAGATGGTTTTGGATCGCGAAACAAGTAGCTATGGTCAGCACATGGATTTCTGAATGGTGGTTCCTCCTCTTCCTCCTGACTGTCGTCCTGTCTCTAAGTGAACGCTGGAGTAGAGGGATGTGCTGCAAAGCCTCCTGAAGAGTCAGCTGAATGTGAAAATGGTCTATCATCTGCTGGCTAAACTCTTCTTGGTTTCTCTTTTTGGGATTTTCAATTTTCTTTCCCTTCCCCATCTGAAGAGCTCTAAGGAAGGGGATCATAGGGTCCTTCTCAGATGAAGGACTAGGAACGGGTCTGAGCTGCTCGACGGCAGGATCCACACATACATCAAGCACCACAGTGGGACCAGAAGAAAACAAACCCTTTCCTTTATTTCCAGAAGTGTTCCGAGATACATCAGCAAAAGGAAACACTACATGACTCTCAGAAGACATGGTGGCGTCAGCACCACCCTCGGCTGGTAGACTCGCGACCTCAGTACCGCGCTCTAGCTCGGCAACATGGGTGGCCTCAGTACCACCTCCTCCAAAGTGTGAAACGGCGGCCTCAGTACCGCCGGTGGGATCAGCATCTGTGGTGGCATTAGTACCACCGTCATCATCTCTAGCGGCCTCAGTACCGCTCTCCTCGTCTGGCGCTCTGGAAGTATCCTCGGGGTGTCGCTCAGACGAGTCGCCGCCTGCTGGCATCCTATCGCTCCTAAGTTTGACAAAATCAGTATCAAACAAATATCTAGACATATCTCCAAATGTATTAGTAGGAGTGGCATACTCAGTGCAAACTACCTGCTCAGACTTCCTCTTGAGGTTGTTCGGATTGGGCTCTATCTGGGCAGGGATGGCGGCCTTCCCTCTCACAATGTCCTGCATCTCCTGGCGGAACTCATCCATCTCCCGTCGGAATGTAGCCTGCTGATCTGTGAGGAGGCGGGCTATGTCATCCAAGGCGGGGTTCTCATAGGATGGCCCATGAGAACCTGACGGGTAGCCTCTCTAGTAGTGAGGTTGTTGCTGCTGTTGTTGGTGAGAGGGGTAAGACTGTGGATGATGCTGTGGCTGATGAGGCTGATCACGCCTCCAAGACTGTCCCTGCTGATAGGGACGAGGACCATATTGCTGTGACTGCTGCTGCTGCTGCTAAGTGTATGTTGGGGGCTGCTGCTAGTGGTGATCTCTCTGATGGCTGTACTGGCCACCCTGTCCTGATGGTTGTTGCTGGGGCTGGGCACCTTCGGCCGCCCAACGGAATCCGGGACGGTCTCGTCGGATACCGGGCTGGGGACGGTTGTACCAAATCCCGTTGACATCCATCAACGGCTCTGAATCGTACTGGGTTGGCGGGAGCACTGCCAGAGGCTGATCCGGCTGGTATACCACCATCTGAGTGTCAGTGGATGGTGGTGCCTGGTAGGGAAAGCTGCGACTGCTGGTACGGCTCCGCCTATACAAGATGGACCTATCTAGGCTGCTGGTGGGAGCTGGAGCGCTGGGACGAGTTGCTGCTGCTGCTAGGATCGCCTCGTGCCTAAAGACGGGGTTGTGAAGCCGTCTGTGCCTCCTGGTGACACATGAGATGTGTCTTCAGGTCACTCAGAGTTTGTGCCATCTACTCCATCTGCGTGATGCCCTGGCACTGCTTCTTCTCAATAATCTCCATCCGATCCAGCTTCTCGCTGATGATCCCCATGTCTGCGGCTGAACTCTCGGCCTATGCTGCTGCCGCTGACAAACTGGATGGACCGGCGTCGACCCGTGCTATCCTCTGGTACTGCACGGTCTGTGGCTGCTGGCGTCCCTATGTGTACAATCTGGTCTGGGACATCACTATGTAGTTCTCGGCCATCTCCTCGTAAATGGCCCAGACCTGATCGTGATCCTTAGCGAAATAGGACCCGCAACAAGAAGCGTTTACCAAGCTCTGAAGCTCTGGTATCAGCCCGCTAAAAAAGCTCTGAACAAGGTTCGGCTTCGAAATGTCATGGTGCGGGCATCTGTCGGTCAGCTCACGGAACCTCTCCCATGCCTCGTGAAACTGCTCGTTGGGGAGCATAGAGAAGTTGTTGATCATGGCTCTAGCAGCATTCGTTCGCCCGAGTGGGTAGTACTTGTGCAAGTACTCGGTGCGGAGCTGCTCCCAGGTGTAGACGAACTTCCCAAGTACTTCAGCCAGGTGGCTGCTCTGTCTGCTAAGGAGAAGGGGAAGGCAATCATCCGTATGGTATCCTGGTCCACCTGACGGTCGTGGACTGTGCTGCAGATCATCAAGAACTCCTGAAGGTGGAGATGGGGCTCCTCTGTGGCGAGCCCATGGAACCGGGGGAGGAGCTGCAAAGTGTTCGGGGGAACTTGAAGTCTCCCACGATAGCTGGAAGAACAACCCAGTGATTCATCAAGGTCGATTCGGGGTTGTGTAACTCCTGTATCGGTCTCGGTGGATCTTCTACTGCTGCGGCGGCTGCTGTGGCGGCTGCTGCGGCTGCTGCGGCAGCTGCTGCATGGTCGAGTATCCTCGGCTCGTCTTTGGGCTCGCGCTGCTCGCGAGCGGCTCTCAACTGCTCCATCTCACGCCTCATGTCCAACATGAATGCTCCCTGATCCCTCAACTGCTGCTGAACTGTCTCGAGGGAGGCGGTCAGGGTGGAGTTGATCGCACCCTGGTCCATAATGAAAGTCTGATCATGCTGGGGACCTCTGGTGCAGCCGTCACTGCTGCCGACCATGGTCTCTGCAAAAGCAAAAGACCCAAACTCAGGTGCCAATAAATCATCTGATTGTCTCTCCACCGACACTGGTATCTCGGACTCAGAAGAGGGGGGATCGAGGGGGAACAGGGTGGAGTCGAACTCGGGTTCGGAGAGCGGGTCTTGGCTCTCGCGATCCAACCTAGATGAGCGGGTAGAAGTGCTGGGAAGCGGTGCAGCCAGAGGCTGCCTAAGGGACCGTCTGCCCATCATCTTGATCTGGCGAGTTGTGCGGATGAGATCTGGTAACAACTATGATCACAAGCAAACCCCCGATTCACCAATGCAATGCGAGCTGAAGATCGTAAAGGCTCGGTCAATTATCTTGTCAATTTTATTTGGTGATCAGTCAGGATAGCATAGCGATTACGTGACCTGTTGGGTAACCCGGTATTTTCTCAACCGACTGTCTCGTACAGAAAGAGCCGGTAATCAGTCGAGAAGAATATCGGAGGGCTCTACCTAGTGTGCGGGTCACTCTCTCGCACAAGCAAACCGGATAATGAGGGGGTTGCTCTCCCCAAGACAAAATTTTCGGTGATCGTCTTTTAGGGTCGATAGAGTTAGCAGTCCCAAATTTTATTGTTTTTCTTTTTAGGTATTTTTCAATAAAAAGCAAATCGCCTAACGAATTTTTCGATTCTCCTGGTTATTAAGTCCAAAAATCAGGGGGGAGAAGTCGAAAAAGCCGATGCGCGATGAAATCAATGATGCATGCAGAGTAAGAGATGTGTACCTAACTCCAGCAGTCTACATGCAAAATGATCTGCGCAGAATTGAAAGACAGAAAATAACTCGAAAGAACAACTAGTCGACCAACAACCTCCAATCCAAAGAGTTCGGTCTCGGTCCACCCCTCCTCCTCCCGACAAATCGGGTTCAGGAGCAGCGCTTGGCAGGGTGGGTTGCGGCACGTAGGCTTGAAGGAAGTGAATAGACTATTTTATTAATCTTTTTATTATAGGTCCAATTATCGATCTATAGGTGCAGGCAGATATATTAGGGTGCTTGGATCCTATGTATTACGTCACAATCAAGTAGAAAATCCTACGGCTAGGGGCTCGAGAAACCGCGAGAAACCGGAAAAGGCAGTAAAGAAAACAAAACTGCGTAAAAAGCAGCGAAGAAACTAAGGAGTCCCCCGAGCACACCGGTGCTCGGCAAAACAGACCCCTAAAGTGTCTAAGTCCAAGAGAGTGACATGTCCCTGTTTATAACCCGTCCGAATGACTAAGGGTAAAGGTAAAGAAATGGTCGTCGCGACCTCAGTCAATCGAACTAAGTATATCAAGAAAAATAGACCACTACGCGAAATAAAATCAATCGAAAATGCGAAAGCGGTCTCACTATGAGATTCACCTGGTATAGCTCCCAGGGTCGAACACAAGGAGCACGGGTTGGCCTAGGGCCTACGAAGTAGTAAAAAGAAGGTAAAATAAAAGAAAAGTGTTTTTTTTTGTGGTTTTTAATAATTTTTATATTTTTTTTAGGATTTTAAAATATGAAGAAAATAAAAGAAGGCAAATATAAACACACTTTGGCTATTTATTTAACACACCAAAAATCAAGCAAAAATTCAAGAAAAATGGTTTTTATGTTTTTTAGGTTTTTAAGTGTTTTTGGTGAATTTTTGATAATTTTCTAATGTATATTTTATTTTCTAAAAATCAAACAGTGCTAAAAAGCCTAGGTACTGTCCAGCAAGGCCTGAAACCCAAAAATAAAATATTTAATGATCTCAGATAGCCCTGGAGGTAATTTTCCTGTATTCTAGAAAAAATAAGGAAAATTTGGGCACCTAAATTATTGTTTTTGGATTTTTAGATTATTTATTATAATTTTTATGAGTTTTTAGGTGTTTTTCAATTTTTAGGGTTTTTACTTAATGAAAAATAGCCAAACTTGGCTAGAAAATCAAACAACAAACAAAAAACAGTAGCTAATTTTTTTAGAATTTTTGGGGGTGTTTATATATTTTTTTGGGATTTTTAAACCTAGACAGTAGCTAAAAAGGATGTTTTTGAATTTTTAAAAATACTAAATCAAATCAAATATGTCCTCAAAAATTCCCAAAAATCCTACAACATGGCAGGAGCCATGTGTCAAATTTTCATCGAATTTGGAGGTGGTTTGATATTTATTCAAAAATCAAAAAGGGGGCACAGTGCATAGGGACCTAAGTGCAAATACCCGCAAGTCTGGGGGCCAAGGTGCAAAAATCCCAGCTAAACACGCGTGTGGCGCGTGCCTGGGGCACTCAGGGGCCTTTTGGTAATAAAAACCAACTCCTGGGACCTTTTGGTAACTCGTACCAAAAAGTCCA
Organism: Ottelia alismoides; assembly: GCA_037367405.1. Taxonomy (NCBI): domain Eukaryota; kingdom Viridiplantae; phylum Streptophyta; class Magnoliopsida; order Alismatales; family Hydrocharitaceae; genus Ottelia; species Ottelia alismoides. The sequence goes on from JAZKJV010009198.1 coordinate 157,584, forward strand.
AGGGTACGGTTGCAATTTACCCACTAAAATCCGCACATGTAGAAATAAAAGGCTCACAGGGGTATAGATGCAATTACCAAAAAGTATTCATTCATTCCAGAACCCATCAGAACTACAGGATAAAAGATGTAAATAGCCCACTAAACACGTGACGAAGCACGTGGACTCACATACATAGGGGCATACATGCAAATACAAACAAGCACCAGGTCCAGAATGCAATTTACCCTACGTAAATAAAACTACTAAAGTATTTACAGGACTAGAAATAAAAGACGCAAACTACGAGGGGGCCTAAGTAAATTACCCCTTTATTCGTCGACGGCTGGATAGGCGCCACGTAGGTGATCGGACGGCTCAGAATGGGTGGCGCTTCTCTTCTCTTCCGCACGTGGCCGATCGACGGTACAGAGGGGGCCACGTGGATGATCCAACGGGTCAGGTGCTGTGGGTTCCCTCTCTCTGATCTGACGGTCCGGATGGCTCCTCTGGATGATCGGATGGATGCTGCTCCTCGGTGAACGGACGGACACGATCAAAACTGGAGCGGAGGGGCCATCGGACGGTGCTGGAGGATGGTGGAAGAACACTCAGCCGGCGAGCTTCGCCGGCCTCGTGTGCGTGCTAGGCTCCTCCTCAGCTGCCTCCAAGTATCGGAGAAGATCGGCGGTGAAGTCCCGCAACTGCTGAAGACCTCAGATGACCCGGCCGAGCCCTGGAGGGGCTCCGGCGAGGTCGGCGGCGCGGAGCTCTTGGCCTGAATGTGAGGGGGCCTCAGATGGCTCCCTCTTGACCTGCAAAGCGAACCAAAAGCTTCGCGGGTCGAGGGCAAAGTGCCTCGACCCGAAGAAGCGGCGTGAGGGTGAACAAGGGATCGGGGCGAACGAGCTCCGGCGAGCGGAGGATGGTGGAACTCGACTCCCAGCTCCGGGGCGAGCTGGGTTGGATGAATGGGCGAAGAACGTGTGTGAGGGAGTGGCGAAGGTGATAGTGTGCTCCGATGATCGAGATAGTACGCGATATGGCCGGAATCAGAGGAACACGTCGGAGAGTCGATTTGGGCGAAACTACAAATTCAACGAAATGGGCGAGCTAAAAGGCTACCTGGGTGGAGCGAAAGACTGGGCTGGAGCTTGGCTAGCTCCTGGTCATCGCCTCGAAGGGCGTCAAGGCCTGAGGCTCGAGCTCCGGTCGAGTGGCGGAGCACGGCGGCGAGAAGCTGCCGGATCGATGGTCGGCCACCTCCTCCTCGCTGCAACAGGTACAATCGCGAGCTGTCACCTCGGTGATTGCTCTGGAGGTCACGGGAGTGAGAATGGGGAGCCAAAGATGGCAGTGGAGTGCGGCGGAGCTCGGTTTTTATGTGGGTGCAGGTCCGGGAAGAAGAGCTCGGGTCCGGCTCGATGGAGCACGGATCCCTAGGATCGATGTCGGGCGAGATTCCCGGATACCTGGGGAGTAATTAGGACCATGGATTAGGCTAAATGGAGGTCGGATCTGGTTAGAATAAATGGGAGAAGATGGGTCCGCGAACCAGATCCGGCTCTGGTGGTCCTGGGGGAGGTGTTGACCGGGGGTCAACAATCCCCCGTGGACCAATCAGAGCCCGCCAAGGCCTGAGTTTTTATTTGATTTTTTTGGGCCTTTAAATGGCCGAATTTTCAAAAACTTAAAACACAAAATATTTTTATTTTATTTTTTTCTATTTTTTTGTGATTTTTAATTAATTTTTGGAAATAAAAATAAGGTATATACAATATAGCTATACATAGGTATATATACCATATATTGAATTTTGATTTTTGATTTTTAATTAGTTATTTTTATACATTTTTATTCCTATTTTATATTTTATTTATTTATAGGATAAAATGAGGAATAAAAAGCTATTTTTATTTTATTTTTATTATTTTTATACATAGGTTAAATAATTATTTATGTACAACTATATACATGGTATATGTACAATATGTTTTTGTATTTTTAATTTTGTAATTTGATTTTTGTTTTAATTCTTTTTATTTATTTTATGTACAATATGTATCATGGAATATTTACAAAAAGTTTTGAAAATAAATAAATTTATTTACAAGGTGAAATAAATAAGGATGATGAACTTATGTACATGGTGAAGGGGTATTTTTGCATTTTTGATTTTTAAATTTTTATTTTGTTTTTAATAGCTTATAAATATATACAAGCATATTTTTGGTTGAGGAAAATATTATTTATTTATTTACAAAAATATGTACACATGAGCCCCTATTTCCCTCTACTTGGCTTTGATGCGGTCAGGCCCATGCTGAGCCCTCCCTTGGGTTAGGTTGCTCAATATTTATTCTAAATATTTCCCTCTTTTTCTTTTTCTTCTTTATTCTTTTATTTTTGCACAAAAACATGCTAATTATCTATATTTACAAAAATGCATGCTTTTGCTAACTTTTCCTATTTACACATATCTACATGCATTTGCATAGGTTTTTGTAGCTAAAATATAAGAATAAAGAGTGATGAATGGGTATTCATCACCCCCCTATACTATACTTTGCTAGTCCCTTAGCAAACACTTATTTGAAAAAGAAGTGAAAAAGAAAGAAAAAGAAAAAGAAAAAGAGAATGTACATGGATCAAGGTTGATTATTAAACTTGCCTTCATTAAATTGAGGTATGGAGCTCAATCAGATCTTTGGATTATTAATGTGTCGGAACCTTATTTAGACTTAAGCTTAAAACCTAACAGCCTCTAAGTTCCACTATTCTATAACCAAGACTCCTCAATACTCCAGATCAGAACAAGTCATCAATCACAAACCCTGAAGACCATGAATCTTTTCCTGTCCTGTGAAAGTGAGGTCTAAGCTCTCCACCTCAGAAATGGCAACTGGACAACCCTCCCCAACAAGGTAACTCTATGACCTCAATCTGGCCACTCTTTCCTCGAGGAGCGGGGTATTCCCTTCTAAGTTCAAGTACAACCGGCTCAAGAAGAGGGGGAAGAAGAGAATGGGTCAAGGCCAGTGTAGCCAAGTACCCTTGGGAGCTTGACCAGTGTAGCCAAGTCTCCCTGCTGCAAGCTACAACAGGTGGATCATGAAACCAAGATTTGCTTATTGCACTTATATACATACTCCGGTGGGATTATCATTTTCTCTCAGACCCACCACTTTTTTGGAGTTCTTTTCTTTTTGCACATTTTTTTTTTCGAGTGCATCTATACAACATGTACATGTGCAGCATATATACAAGGAGTTTTTCCTCTTGAGCCAGTAGACTATCCCTCTTTTGAAGCTTTATTGCAACCCACAACTCCCGTCGTTAGACTTCATGGCAACCAGACCAAGTTGAGACGCACTTCCTTCACTAAATGAAGAAGAGAGGTTCCGCCTAGAAGTACTACCCTCATATGCTACCCCAAGCCAAGGAAGACTGCCTCCTCACCATCTCAACCGTAGAGAGCTCGGTGCATAGTGCGGTTGTCCAAGTAAAGCCATGATCTATATGAGTCATGTGTTGTTGTTAAGTGCTCTACTTAGGCTCATTGAGATGACATGTGATCATAGCCTAGTGGACTCAAAGAATTAAGTCACCATGGACCTGAAAAGCCTTAAACCTAAGTCCTATAAGGTTCCTCTTAGAATTAAGTGGATTAAGATCTTAATCAAGCTCCATTCCTCAATTTGATTCCAGGCTAGTTTAAAGGTCATCTATCATCCAGAAAAACTATATACATATGTACAAAAAGATGCATATTTACACACTATTTTACAATCATGCAAAATTTTTGAAAAATGTTTTGAAATCATGAATGATGATGCATGAAGTGCAAGTTTTGCAAAAAGATATTTACACACATTTACACAAGATTTTTGCAAACTTTTGATTTTTCAAAACATTTTGGAAAAATTTTGTACTATATACATAATTTTGATACAAAAATATTTACACAAGCTTTACACAAAAAGATTTTTGAAATCATTTTTACAAAAATAATTTGTACACTAGCTATGTATGTGCAAATAAAAGAAGATTATGTACATGAAAAATTTTTAATTTTTGTGGTTTTTAGCCATTTTTATTTATTAACACACTCACACAAAGTACGAGTTATGGCTAAAGTATATATGAAATATATACACACCCCCCTATACTTAGCTCGAACGATGTCCTCAGAGTCAAGAGCGATGAAGAAGACATAACTCGTGCTATGTATAGGGACGTGAAAAGAAAGGCTATACAAAAGGAGAATAAAAATCAAGAGGGACTCGGGTCTTCCCCCTATACTTAGGATCAAGTAATCCTAAGTATAGCAGGCTGTACACAAAGGGAAAACCGAGTGGAGAATGTATAGGGTCTACCCCCCCTATACTTAGGGTAAGATGCCCCTAAGTATAGGCAGCAAAACAGGGGTAGACAGAAACAAAAGAAATACCCGAAAGGTCTCACATCCCCCCTATACTTAGGGTAAAGTGCACCCTAAGTATAGCATAATCACAAGATGGAGAAAGGGATGTGGGACTAAAGAATGTGGTGATATGGACATCTGGATCTATATACAGCGGAGGATCAGTAAAGCTCAGGCGTGAGATGCATTAGATGTGAGTCAAAGACCACATCTCACGCAAAATGAATAGGGGCAAGATCAACGACCCGCGGCTCATGATCTAGAAATGGTTTGAGCCGCTGGCCGTTCACTCGGAAGGTACTCTCAGAAGACAACTCAGATATGTCGATGCTACCGTTGTCGTGTACCTTCCGAACCAGATAAGGTCCTTTCCATTTGCTTTGTAGCTTCCCTGGAAATAATCTAAGCCTTGCATCAAACAGCCATACTCTCTGTCCAATCTCAAAATGTTTGTGGCTGATATGAGAATCATGCCACTCCTTGACTCTCTCCTTGTAATGTAGGCTGCTTGAGAAAGCTGCATCTCTAAGCTCCTCCAGGGCAGCTAGCTCTGCCCTCCTCTGATCTCCTATACCATCTGGATCCATCAAAATATCTGTGACTGCCCAAAGTGACTTGTGCCTCAGCTCAACAGGTAAATGGCAAGGCTTGCCATATACGAGGTGAAAGGGAGATGTACCCAAAGGTGTCTTGAAAGACGTCCTATATACCCACAAGACCGAGTCCAATAGCTGTGACCAATCCTTTCGGTCAGGGCGGACGACTTTCTGCAGAATAGTCTTGATCTCCCTATTCGACACTTCGGCTAGACCATTCGTCTGTGGATGGTATGGTGTAGCAACACGATGGTCTATGCCGAACTCGCTAGCAAGTGCCTTCACCTAGTCGTTGATGAAGTGAGATCCCCCATCAGAAATAAGAACTCGTGGAACCCCGAACCGCGTGATGATATGCTTCCTCAAAAATCTGCAAACTGTCCTCGCATCAGCGGCTCGGGCGGGGATAGCCTCCACCCAACGACTCACATAATCTACGGCCAACAGAATGTACTCAAATCCCTGACTCTTAGGGAATGGACCCATGAAATCGATGCCCCATGCGTCAAAAACCTCACAGAAGTGAATGGGCTGCATCGGCATCATATCACGCTGTCCACAAGTGCCCATCCTCTGACAGTCAGTACACCTCTTCACGAACTCATCTGAGTCCTTGAAGAGGGTAGGCCACCACAAGCCGGATTGGAGCACTTTCTGTGCCGTTCTCCTCCCAGAATGATGTCCTCCTGCCTCAAGCTTGTGGCAGTAAGTGAGGACGCTATGGTGTTCCTCCTGAGGAATACACCGACGCCAGACACTATCCCCTCCCTCGTGGTAAAGGATGGGATCCTCCCAATGGTAAGACTTGGCCTTCGCTAGGAAGGTCTCAAGTCTCTGCCTGGGCCAATCTTGTGGAACTTTCCTAGCAACGAGAAAGTTCACAATATCGGCGTACCAAGGAAGTGAGGCGATAGCAAGGATCGCCTCATCTGGGAAGGTATCTCTGATAGGATCAATCTGCTCAGTCTCCTCAGGCTGCTCTAATCGGGAGAGATGATCTGCCACCACATTTTTGACTCCAGGCTTATCCTTAATCTCAATGTCGAACTCCTGGAGTAGAAGGATCCATCTAGTCAGTCTGGCCTTGGCATCCTTCTTTGCCATGAGGTACCTGATGGCGGTGTGATCTGTAAACAAAGTCACTCTAGATCCGATGATATATGATCTAAACTTATCCAGGGCAAACACTACTGCTAGCATCTCCTTCTCTGTGACTGTATAATTCCGATGGGCGGAATCCAATGTGCGGCTAGCATAGTGTATAGCAAATGGTACTCCATCCCTCCTCTGTCCCAGCACTGCCCCTACGGCAAAATCGGAGGCGTCCGTCATGATCTCGAATGGGAGAGACCAATCAGGTGGCTGGAGGATAGGAGCCTCAATCACGCACTGCTGGAGAGTAGCAAACGACGAAAGACACTTGTCATCGACAAGGAACTCGGTGTCTTTCATCAAGAGGTCGGTCAACGGTCGGGCAATCCTGCTAAAATCCTGAATGAATCTCCTGTAGAATCCAACGTGCCCCAGAAATGACCGTAACTGCCTCAGATTGGACGGCGGTGTGAGTTTCCTAATGACATCGACCTTGGCCGGATCAACCTCCATGCCCCTGTTGGAGATGATGTGGCCAAGCACCGTCCCTTGAGTCACCATGAAGTGACTCTTCTCCCAAGATAGCACCAAGTGATACTCAATACATCGCTGAAGTACTCGATCTAGGCAGTCAAGACAAGAATCAAATCCGTCGCCGTAGATCGAGAAATCATCCATGAAGACCTCTAGGCACTCCCCTACCATGTCCGAGAAGATCGACAGCATGCACCTCTGAAAAGTCGCAGGGGCATTACATAGCCCAAATGGCATGCGTCGAAAAGCGTATGTGCCGAAGGGACAGGTAAAGGTGGTCTTCTCCTGGTCCTCAGGAGCGATGGCCACTTGGTTGTAGCCCGAGTACCCATCCAGGAAGCAATAATGGCTCTTCCCTGCCAGTCTCTCAATGATCTGGTCAATAAAAGGCAGGGGGAAATGGTCCTTCTTGGTGGCTTGGTTGAGTCTCCTGTAGTCAACACAAACCCTCCAAGAAGTGGGTACTCGTGTAGCGATCTCCTCTCCCGACTCACTGATCACAGTCGTGATGCCCGTCTTCTTGGGCACCACATGCAAGGGGCTGACCCACTTGGAGTCGGAAATGGGATAAATAAAACCTGCACCCCACCACTTCGATATTTCCTTCATGACAACCTCTCTCAGGTTGGGGTTCAGACGCCGCTGGAACTCACGCGACGGCTTCGCCCCATCCTCGAGATAGATGTGGTGGGAGCACACTGATGGACTAATCCCATGGAGATCTGCTACGCTCCATCCGATCGCCTTGCGGTTCTTTTCAAGAACCCCCATCAAACGGGATTCCTGCTCTCCAGTCAACTCGGCGGAGATGATGACTGGGTACATCTCTGGATCGCCCGCAAGGTATCGATACTTCAGCGAAGTAGGGAGCGGCTTCAGCTCTGGAATGCTGGGTGCCGGCAAATCTGGCTGTGGAAGAAACTGAGTGAACGCTGCAAGATCGGCCAAATCTGCCTGGGAAAGTGAAAGTGTACTCTCGCAAACTGGATCGGAAGAAGGCTGCTCAACTGCACTGTCTCTGCTCTGCTCTGCATCTGCCTCCTCCTCATCTCTAGGCTCAGCTGAACTCAGGTCTGGCATCTGATCATAACAATCGGCCCAATCAGACTCTGAATCCGCGGGATCTGCATCAGAAACGGTGGCATCAGTACCACCGGGAAACAAGGTGGCATCAGCACCACCATCACTAGTCACTGTGTTGCGATCTAGGACCGGCTCTGCTGCCGTAATGGTATCCTGAACCAGGTCTGTGCTCTCCAGACTCTCCTCTGCTGTCATCTCTGCATCAGTTGTGTCTGAAAGTGAGAGGGTGGTCTGTGTCTCAAGGTCTGCCCAAGCTGCCTCATCATCTGTGATCACAAAATCACAGTCCTGGTGGATGTCTGGCTCTGTGTCTGTCAGCTGCTCTGAATCGGTACTCGCATCTGAGCGGGATCTGAATCTGGCTCTATAGTCCTCGATCGTCTCTATTTGTATACTCTCGCCCTGGACGCGAAAGTACACCTTCCCGCTATCATGATCAGTCACCGCCTTGGCTGTGGCCAAGAACGGACGACCAAGGATGATGGGGGTATCGGTCACTGACTCAGGGATCTCCATGTCCAACACTACGAAGTCCACGGGGAATTGCAGACCCTGAATCATGACGATAACGTCTCGTAATAACCCCTTCGGCCTCTTGATAGATCGATCAGCGAACTGAAGGACTGTCCTGCTCTGTCGAAGAGTGCCCAACTCGAAGCGGTCGAGAAGGGCTGCCGGAAGAAGGTTAATCGACGATCCGCTATCTAGAAGAGTACGGTCGAACCACTGCTCACTAATCTGGCATCTGACATACGGGGCTCCTGAATCTGGCCTCTTGGCTGGCAGTCGGTTCTGGATCGCAAAGCACGTGGCTTTGGTCAGCACATGGATCTCTGAAGTGTGGTTCCTCCTTCTCCTCCTGACTGTAGTCCTCTCTCTCAAAGATCTCTGGAGTAGGGGGATGTGCTGCAAAGCCTCCTGGAGGGTCAGCTGAATATGGAATCGGTCGATCATGCTCTGGCTGAACTCCTCAAGCTCTCTCTTTTTTGGATCATTTTTCTTCCCCTTCCCCATCTGAAGGGCTCTAGGGAAGGGGATCACTGGGTCCTTCTCAGATGAAGGACTAGGAAAAGGTCTAAGCGGTTCAAGGACCGGATCCACACATACATCACGCACCACAGTGGGACCAGAAGAAAATAAACCTTTTCCTTTATTCATAGCAGAATTCTGAGATACATGGACACGAGGAAAAACATCAGCTCTCTCTCTACAAACACCGGTGGCCTCAGTACCACCACGGGCTGGCTGCTCTGCTGCTGAAGGAAGACGTCGCGCGGCATCAGTACCGCGAGCTGGCTCGGCTACATGGGTGGCATCAGTACCACCTCCTAGATCTGGTGAAGCGGCGGCCTCAGTACCGCCGGTGGGATCAGCATCCTTGGTGGCCTCAGTACCACCGTCATCATCTGGAGCGGCCTCAGTACCGCTCTCCTCCTCCTCCTGTGGCGCCTCGGGATGGTGCTCAGATGAGGCGCCGCCGCCTGCTGGGGTCCTACCGCTCCTAAGTGTGACAAAATCAGCATCAAATAAATCCGAAGATGTATCATCAAATGGGTCACTAGGAGTGGCTGACTCAGTATGTACTACCTGCTCCGACTTCCGCTTGAGGCTGTTCGGATTGGGCTCTATCTGGGCTGGTATGGCGGCCTTCCCTCTCACCAGGTCCCGCATCTCCTGGCGGAACTCATCCATCTCCCGTCTGAATGTGGCCTGCTGGTCCGTGAGGAGGCGGGCGATGTCATCCAAAGCGGGGCTCTCATGGGAGCCCGACGGGTGGCCTCTCTGTGGGTGAGGCTGCTGAAACTGCTGTGGGTGAGAGGGGTAGGATGGAGGGTGCTGCTGGTATCCCTGGTGAGCCTGCTGCTCACGTCTCCAAGGCTGTCCCTGCTGCTGATAGGGACGCGGACCGTAGGACGACTGCTGGTGATACACTGGGGGCTGCTGCTGCGACTGGTGCTGGTCTCTCTGATGGGAGTACTACCCTCCCTGTCCTGACGGCTGTTGCTGGGGCTGGGCACCACCACTCCCCCACCTGAATCCGGGATGGTCTCGTCGGATCCCAGGCTGGGGACGGTCGTACCAGATCCCGTTGACATCCATCAACGGCTCGGCATCCAAGGGGGCTGGCGGGAGTACTGCCAGAGGCTGGTCCGGCTGGTAGACCACCATCTGCATCTCTGGAGATGGTGGGGACTGGTAGGTGTGCTGCTGCTGCTGGTACTGCTCCGCCTGTACAAGGTGAACCTGTCTAGGCTGCACTGGGGGGCTGGAGCGCTGGGACGAGCTGCTGCTGCTGCCGGCATCGCCTCGCGACTGAAGACGGGGCTGGGAAGCCGTCTGTGCCTCCTGGAGACACATGAGCTGTGTCTTCATGTCACTCAAGACCTGTGCCATCTGATCCATCTGTGCTATGCTCTGGCACTGCTTCTTCTCTATCAGCTCCATGCGGTCCAACTTCTCGCTGATGATGCCCATGTCCGCAGCTGACGACTCTAACTGTGCTGCTGCTGTGGCTGCTGCGGACGAACTGGAAGGACCTGCATCTACCCGTGCTATCCTCTGGTACTGCACGGGTCCTGGCTGATGTGGCTGGGTCTTCTGGGTGTAGAGCCGGGTCTGGGACATCACCATGTAATTCTCTGCCATCTCCTCAAAAATAGCCCAGACCTGGTCGTGGTCCTTGGCGAAGTAGGACCCGCCACAAGAAGCATTCACCAGGCCCTGTAGCTCTGGTGACAACCCACTGAAGAAGCTCTGAACTAGGTTCGGCTTCGTGATGTCATGGTGCGGGCATCTGTCCAGGAGCTCTCTGAACCTCTCCCAAGCCTCGTGGAACTGCTCGTTGGGGAACATGGAGAAGTTACTAATCAGGGCCCTCGCTGCATTCGTCCGCCCGAGTGGATAGTACTTGTTCAAGTACTCGGTGCGGAGCTGCTCCCAGGTATATACAAATCTCCCCAAATGCTTCAGCCAGGTGGCTGCTCTATCTGCCAGTGAAAAGGGGAATGCGATCATCCTGATCGTGTCCTGGTCCACATGTCTGTCGTGGACAGTGCTGCAAATCATCAGAAACTCCTGGAGGTGGAGGTGGGGCTCCTCTGTAGCTAGTCCATGGAACCGAGGGAGCATCTGCAAGGTGTTCGGGGGGAACTTGAAGTCCCCCACGATGGCTGGAACCACAACCCAATGGTGCATCAAAGTAGATCCGGGGTTGTGCAACTCCCGCATCGGTCTAGGTGGTCCTGCTCCTCCTGCGGCTGCTGCCGCTGCGGTGGCGGCCGCAGCTGCTGCTGCTACTGCTGCTGCGGCTCGTGCCTGTGCCTCTGCATCCAGGTCCTCGGGCTCGCTCTGCTGGTCTCTCTCTGCTCTGAGCCTCTCCAACTCACGCCTCATCTCAATCATGAAAGCTCCCTGATCGCGGAGCTGCTGCTGAACTGTATCAAGTGATGCGATCAGGGTGGAGTTGATCGCTCCCTGGTCTAATACAATGTGCTCTGGTCTACGGGAGTGATCGTCTGAACTGCCTGCTCCGGCCATCTCGACGTCTGCAAAATCAAATGAGCCCAACTCAGGTGCCGTCAAATGAATCAGTCTCTCCTCGGGCTCATGTCTCTCGGGAAGATCAGAAAGGGGATCGAGGGGGAACAGGGTGGAGTCGTACTCGGGCTCGGAGAGCGGGTCTGAGCTCTCACGAGCCAACCTAGATGATGAGGTAGACGCGCCCGAAAGCGGTGCAGCCAGAGGCTGCCTAAGAGATTGTCTACCCATCATCTTGATCTAGCGAGTAGGGCGGATGAGATCTGGAAAAACTATGATCTGAAAACAAACCCCCGGTTCACCAACGCAACGCGAGCTGAAGACCGTGAAAGTTCGGTCAAATTATCTTGTCGATTTTATTTTGGTGAACACTCAAGATATCAAAGCGCTTACATGACCTGTTGGGATATCCGCTGCTAACCCCAACCGACTGGCCCGCACGGAAGAGTCGGTAATCAGTCGGGTTTAGCCGCGGGGGGCTCTACCTAGTGTGCGGGTCACTCTCTCGCGCATACAAACCAAGCAATGAGGGGGTTGCTCTCCCCAAGACAGAATTTTTAGGGTGAGCGGGTTTTAAGGTCAATAGTCTTAGCAGTCCCAATTTTATGGTTACACTTTTTAGGTATTTTTCAAATCAAACAAAACGCCTAACGAATTTTTCGATTTCTCCTGGTTATTAAGTCAGAAACAGGGGGGAGAAGTCGAAAAAACCGATGCACGAGAAATCAATGATGCATGCAAAGTCAGAAATGCGTACATGTCTCCAGCTCTCTACATGCAAAATGATCCGCGCATAAAATAAAGACAGAAATGTAAACTAAGCTAAATGATGCAGCGGGAAGCCGAGTCCTAGACGAGCAACTTCTAGCGAAGAACCTTCTAACCGGTCACCGACCTCCAAGCCAAAGGGTCCGGTCTTGGCTCGTCCCTCCCCTGCCCGACAAATCGGGGGTAGGAGTAAGCGCTTTACAGGACGAGCTACGGCACGTAGGCTACGGAAGCTAGCGAGTCGGTTATTTTTATTATTTATTTTAAGTAGGTCCAATTACGGTTCTATAGGAGCAGATAAGCCTTAAGGTGTTTGGATCCTACTCAACTACGTCACAGTCACCAGAAAGTCCTAAATCTAGGGGCTCGACAAAAACCGCGAAAAACCGGCAAATGACAGTAAGAAAATAAAAAGAAATCCGCGAGAAAAGCCGCGAAAAAGCTGCAGGTCCTAATGGGTCCCCCGAGCACACCGGTGCTCGGCGAAACAGACCCGCTACGGTGGTCAAGTCCAAACAGTCTCAGAAGTGTCCTGTCCCTGTATTATTACAATTAATAATGAATAAAATGAAATAAAACTATCCTAATACCTCTCCCACTCACTGTCTCTCTCTCGCTCTCTCCTGCGGCTTCGTAGAGAAAGAAGCCGCCTCCGAACTCCGCGGCTGCACCGGCTCCTCGAAAGTTGCCTCCGCGGTCCTCGGGCCCTCGCAAGATAGACAGAAGAGTGGTCAGACCAATAAAATAATCAAATAATAGAGAAAAATAAAAGAAAATACAAGTGAGGGTATATGTGCAAAAATGAAAAACAAAATAATCACACAAAATAAAACAAAAATAAAAATAAAAGAAAATAAAAAGAGAACAAAATAACACAAAAAGAAACTAAATACAAAAGCCGCGAAAAAGCCGCGAGCTCCGAAGAGCCGCGAAAACAAAAACGAAAATAAAAACAAAAATACTACTAAGCCGTGCTCCCCGGCAACGGCGCCATTCTGATAACCCGTCCGAATGACTAAGGGTAAAGGTAAAGAAATGGTCGTCGCGACCTCAGTCAATCGAACTAAGTATATCAAGAAAAATAGACCACTACGAGAAATAAAATCAATCGAAAATGCGAAAGCGGTCTCGCTATGAGATTCACCTGGTATAGCTCCCAGGGTCGAACACAAGGAGCACGGGTTGGCCTAGGGCCTACGAAGTAGTAAAAAGAAGATAAAATAAAAGAAAAGTGTTTTTTTTGTGGTTTTTAATAATTTTTATATTTTTTTTAGGATTTTAAAATATGAAGAAAATAAAAGAAGGCAAATATAAACACACTTTGGCAATTTATTTAACACACCAAAAATCAAGCAAAAATTCAAGAAAAATGGTTTTTATGTTTTTTAGGTTTTTAAGTGTTTTTGGTGAATTTTTGATAATTTTCTAATGTATATTTTATTTTCTAAAAATCAAACAGTGCTAAAAAGCCTAGGTACTGTCCAGCAAGGCCTGAAACCCAAAAATAAAATATTTAAGGATCTCAGATAGCCCTGGAGGTAATTTTCCTGTATTCTAGAAAAAATAAGGAAAATTTGGGCACCTAAATTATTGTTTTTGGATTTTTAGATTATTTATTATAATTTTTATGAGTTGTTAGGTGTTTTTCAATTTTTAGGGTTTTTACTTAATGAAAATTAGCCAAAATTGGCTAGAAAATCAAACAACAAACAAAGAACAGTAGCTAATTTTTTTAGAATTTTTGGGGGTGTTTATATATTTTTTTGGGATTTTTAAACCTAGACAGTAGCTAAAAAGGATGTTTTTGAATTTTTAAAAATACTAAATCAAATCAAATATGTCCTCAAAAATTCTCAAAAATCCTACAACATGGCAGGAGCCATGTGTCAAATTTTCATCGAATTTGGAGGTGGTTTGATATTTATTCAAAAATCAAAAAGGGGGCACAGTGCACAGGGACCTAAGTGCAAATACCCGCAAGTCTGGGGGCCAAGGTGCAAAAATCCCAGCTAAACAGGCGCGTGGCGCGTGCCTGGGGCACTCAGGGGCCTTTTGGTAATAAAAACCAACTCCTGGGACCTTTTGGTAACTCGTACCAAAAAGTCCAAGGGTACGGTTGCAATTTACCCACTAAAATCCGCACATGTAGAAATAAAAGGCTCACAGGGGTATAGATGCAATTACCAAAAAGTATTCATTCATTCCAGAACCCATCAGAACTACAGGATAAAAGATGTAAATAGCCCACTAAACACGTGACGAAGCACGTGGACTCACATACACAGGGGCATACATGCAAATACAAACAAGCACCAGGTCCAGAATGCAATTTACCCTACGTAAATAAAACTACTAAAGTATTTACAGGACTAGAAATAAAAGACGCAAACTACGAGGGGGCCTAAGTAAATTACCCCTTTATTCGTCGACGGCTGGATAGGCGCCACGTAGGTGATCGGACGGCTCAGAATGGGTGGCGCTTCTCTTCTCTTCCGCACGTGGCCGATCGACGCTGCAGAGGGGGCCACGTGGATGATCCAACGGGTCAGGTGCTGTGGGTTCCCTCTCTCTGATCTGACGGTCCGGATGGCTCCTCTGGATGATCGGATGGATGCTGCTCCTCGGTGAACGGACGGACACGATCAAAACTGGAGCGGAGGGGCCATCGGACGGTGCTGGAGGATGGTGGAAGAACACTCAGCCGGCGAGCTTCGCCGGTCTCGTGTGCGTGCTAGGCTCCTCCTCAGCTGCCTCCAAGTATCGGAGAAGATCGGCGGTGAAGTCCCGCAGCTGCTGAAGACCTCAGATGACCCGTCCGAGCCCTGGAGGGGCTCCGGCGAGGTCGGCGGCGCGGAGCTCTTGGCCTGAATGTGAGGGGGCCTCAGATGGCTCCCTCTTGACCTGCAAAGCGAACCAAAAGCTTCGCGGGTCGAGGGCAAAGTGCCTCGACCCGAAGAAGCGGCGTGAGGGTGAACAAGGGATCGGGGCGAACGAGCTCCGGCGAGCGGAGGATGGTGGAACTCGACTCCCAGCTCCGGGGCGAGATGGGTTGGATGAATGGGCGAAGAACGTGCGTGAGGGAGTGGCGAAGGTGATAGTGTGCTCCGATGATCGAGATAGTACGCGATATGGCCGGAATCAGAGGAACACGTCGGAGAGTCGATTTGGGCGAAACTACAAATTCAACGAAATGGGCGAGCTAAAAGGCTACCTGGGTGGAGCGAAAGACTGGGCTGGAGCTTGGCTAGCTCCTGGTCGTCGCCTCGAAGGGCGTCAAGGCCTGAGGCTCGAGCTCCGGTCGAGTGGCGGAGCACGGCGGCGAGAAGCTGCCGGATCGATGGTCGGCCACCTCCTCCTCGCTGCAACAGGTACAATCGCGAGCTGTCACCTCGGTGATTGCTCCGGAGGTCACGGGAGTGAGAATGGGGAGCCAAAGATGGCAGTGGAGTGCGGCGGAGCTCGGTTTTTATGTGGGTGCAGGTCCGGGAAGAAGAGCTCGGGTCCGGCTCGATGGAGCACGGATCCCTAGGATCGATGTCGGGCGAGATTCCCGGATACCTGGGGAGTAATTAGGACCATGGATTAGGCTAAATGGAGGTCGGATCTGGTTAGAATAAATGGGAGAAGATGGGTCCGCGAACCAGATCCGGCTCTGGTGGTCCTGGGGGAGGTGTTGACCGGGGGTCAACAATCCCCCGTGGACCAATCAGAGCCCGCCAAGGCCTGAGTTTTTATTTGATTTTTTTGGGCCTTTAAACGGCCGAATTTTCAAAAACTTAAAACACAAAATATTTTTATTTTATTTTTTTCTATTTTTTTGTGATTTTTAATTAATTTTTGGAAATAAAAATAAGGTATATACAATATAGCTATACATAGGTATATATACCATATATTGAATTTTGATTTTTGATTTTTAATTAGTTATTTTTATACATTTTTATTCCTATTTTATATTTTATTTATTTATAGGATAAAATGAGGAATAAAAATCTATTTTTATTTTATTTTTATTATTTTTATACATAGGTTAAATAATTATTTATGTACAACTATATACATGGTATATGTACAATATGTTTTTGTATTTTTAATTTTGTAATTTGATTTTTGTTTTAATTCTTTTTATTTATTTTATGTACAATATGTATCATGGAATATTTACAAAAAGTTTTGAAAATAAATAAATTTATTTACAAGGTGAAATAAATAAGGATGATGGACTTATGTACATGGTGAAGGGGTATTTTTGCATTTTTTATTTTTAAATTTTTATTTTGTTTTTAATAGCTTATAAATATATACAAGCATATTTTTGGTTGAGGAAAATATTATTTATTTATTTACAAAAATATGTACACATGAGCCCCTATTTCCCTCTACTTGGCTTTGATGCGGTCAGGCCCATGCTGTGCCCTCCCTTGGGTTAGGTTGCTCAATATTTATTCTAAATATTTCCCTCTTTTTCTTTTTCTTCTTTATTCTTTTATTTTTGCACAAAAACATGCTAATTATCTATATTTACAAAAAATGCATGCTTTTGCTAACTTTTCCTATTTACACATATCTACATGCATTTGCATAGGTTTTTGTAGCTAAAATATAAGAATAAAGAGTGATGAATGGGTATTCATCACCTGTCTTATTACAATAGTTCAAATGTTGCAGAAAATAAAACTGACTAAACCAATATAAAAGCCACACTCGGCTGCCTCCTCGCTCTCTCCTGTGGCTCCGTGCAGAAGGGAGCCACCTCCGAAAGCCGCGGTTGCGCCGGCTCCTCGAAAGTCGCTGCCTCGGTCGTCTCGGGCCCTCGCAAGAAAGTAACCAAGTGTCACATACCAGAATAAAGAAAATAAAGCAAATAGAGCAAGATAAGTAAACAGGGATATACGTGCAAAAATAAAGATAAAAATAAACAGGCAAAATCAAACAAAGACAAAAATAAAATAAAATAAAATAAAATAAAATAAAACAAAAATAAAAGAAAAACAAAAAGCCGCAAAAAGCCGCAGACTCAGAAAAAGCCACGGAAAGCCGCGAAAAGAAAACAAAATAAAATGAAAAATAAATGGACTACTAAGCTGTGCTCCCCTAGCAACGACGCCATTCTGATGAGTCGCCCGAACAACCAAGGTAAATCAGGTATATCTGTGATCGTTGCGACCTCAGTCGCTCGGGACTCAGAGCTCAATCAAGAAAAGTTCAGACCACCAAACAAAGATAAAAATCGATGAAAACTCAAGATAGCGGTCTAGCTATTGGATTAACCTGGTATAGCACCCATGGTCGAACACAGAGAGCATGTGATGGCCTCGCGGCCTACGAAGTAGTCAAAAACAACTAAAAACATAAACAAAGACTTTTCGATGGGTTTTTAATATTTTTTATATTTTTTTGGAATTTTTAATTATAAAGAAAATTTGAAAACAATAAAAACAAGCAACTATCAACAATTATTTAACTACTCAAATATGCTCAAAAAAATAAAAAAAATGTTTTTAGATTTTATGAATTTTTTTACTATTTATAATAAATTTTTGGTAATTTTATGATTTTTATAGAATTTTAAAAAAATAAAAGAAGATTGAAAAACTCTGCTGCTATCAAGTCAGGCATGGAGGGCCAAAATAAAATAAAAAATGGCCCTAACTAAGCCTGAAGTATTTTTCCTTTAAACTAGAGACAAAAAGGAAAATTCAAAGACTGAATTTATGATTTTTGGAGTTTTATATGAATTATTAGAATTTTTATGAGATTTTCAATGTTTTTTAATATTTATAATTTTTATAAGTCCAAAAATGACCAAAATTGGTCAGAAAATCAAGCACAGCAAAATCAATAAAATATAAATTTTTTAGAATTTTTAAGATGGTTTTAATATTTTTTATGATTTTTATATCTGGACAGATAGAAAAGGGGGTGTTTTTGAATTTTTAAAACTAATAAAAGGGCTCCAAAAATCAGTGAAAAATCTACAAAGTGGCAGGAGCCACGTATCAAATTTTCACCTAATTTGGATGAACTTTGATATTTTATTCAAAACAATCAAGAGCCCACCGTCATAGGGACCTGATCGTAATGAAAATATCTTTGGAGGGCCTAAAAGTAACAAGAAAAGAAACCCAGGGGGTCCAGGTGCAAAAACCCCAAATTGGCACGCACAAGGCACGTGTCTGGGGCACTCAGGGACCTATCTGCAAAGAAACTTAAGTCCCTGGACCTATTAGTAACACGTACTAAAAGTCTAGGGGCAAAAGTATAAAAAGCCCACTATATTCGACACATGTGGAAATACAACACTCACAGAGGCATCAATGCAAATATCCAAAAATATTTTTCATTTCATAACAACCAGAAAACACATGCCTTTACATGCAATTTACCACGAAATACATGTGACGAAGCACGTGTCCCACAACGTACAGGGGTATAAAAGTAAATAACGTAAACTACCAGGTCCACTATGCAAAATATCCAAAATAAAAACAACTTAACTAAATATTTACAAGACTAAATATTAAAGACTAAAAAGCTAATGGCCTAAGGGATATTACCCCTTATTCTGATCCGAGGGATGAGATGGCGTCGCGTGTCTGATCTGACGGCTGCAGATGACGGCGCCTCAACGAAGGAGCCCTGGCTCTGATCCAACGGTGGAGGGTGCGCCATGTGGGGTGATCAATGGTCGAGTAGCGCGGGCTACCCTTCGCTGGATGGAGGGTGGAGAAGAGGCCATGTGTCTGATCTGATGGTGGCTGTTGGCCTCTTCTTCACCTTAATCGAACGGTCCACAAGTGATCTGGGCCTCCGGGGTCGAACGGACGGCAGAGGAGGGTCCTGGAGGAACTCCTCGCTGGTGAACTTCACCGAAGGACTGGGAACGCGCTAGACCTCTGCAGGGGCTGCTGATGGT
Source organism: Ottelia alismoides (assembly GCA_037367405.1). Taxonomy (NCBI): domain Eukaryota; kingdom Viridiplantae; phylum Streptophyta; class Magnoliopsida; order Alismatales; family Hydrocharitaceae; genus Ottelia; species Ottelia alismoides. Next base: position 176,512 of record JAZKJV010009198.1, read on the forward strand.
CGGAGAAGAATCGTCGGATCCTCCCCCGTCTGAAGAGATCCTCCGATGGCGCCCAGGAGCTCCGAGAAGCCCAGGCGACGACGGCGGAGCTCAAGCTCCTGTGATGAATGTGGGGGACCTCAGATGGTCCTCCTCTGACCTGCAAAGCTACACAGAAGCACTCCTGGGTCGAGGGCAAAATGCCTCGACCCGATGAGAGGCGATGGGGGTGATCGGTGCGTCGGAATGGAGGAGCTCCGGCGATGCGACGGCGGAGGAGCTCCAATCCCAGTTCCTGTGCGAATTGGGTTGGATGAAGGGGTGTAGAATGTGCGTGGGAGAAGGGCGAAGGTGAAGGTCGACTCCGATGATCAAGATAGTGCCCGGTGTGGTCAGAATCGAAGGTCGACGGCGATGAACTAATTTGGGCGTAAATGAAAATTGGCTAAAACGAAAGAGAACTAGGGTCACCTGATGGTCGATGTCGATTGGGGACGAGCTGCGGAAGCTCTAGGTCCTTGCCTCGAGGGTCGTCGATGCCCGAGGCTCGAGCACCACGCAGGCGGCGGCGCACGGCGGCGCAAGGCTACCGGATCGATGGTCGGGACACTCTCTCCTCGCTGCGACACCGCCGGTCGCTTGCTGTCACTCAGGCGAAGGTGGTGGAGGTCCTGGGAAGGAGAATGTGTAACCAAAGATGATTGAATCGTGCGGTGGAACTCGGATTAAGTATGGTTAGGGCTCCGAGAAGATGGGAGCCGGGTGACTCGATCGGAGCGCGGATCCCCAAAACCTACCCCGGGCGTGGATCTAGATCGATCGAGGAACAAACGGAGCCCGGGGTTTCTAGGATTGGTAACCGGATCGTGACGCGATAAATGGGAGAAATCGGGTCGGGCGTGCAGATCCGCGGGGCTGTGGTCCAGGGGGAGTTGACCGGGGGGTCAACATCCCTCGTAGACCAATGGGATGCAGCCACGTGTAAAAGAATTGGAAATTCAATTTAAAATAGCAAATGGCCTATTTTGGAAAAAGTTAAAATGCGAAAAAATATTTATTTATTTGTTTATAAACTATTTTTTTGTGATTTTTAATTATTTTTTTGAAATAAAAATAAGGTATATACAATATAGTATAATATACATAGGTATATACAATATAGATTTTTTAAATTTTTTATTTTTAATTAAATATTTTTATGCATTTTTATTCCAATTTTATATTTTATTTATTTATAGCATAAAATTTGGAATACTTTGGTATTTTATTTTATTTTTCTTGTTTATTTACAAAGGTAAAATAAATACTTATGTACACCTATATACATGGTCTATATACAATGTTTATTTTTATTTTCATTTTTGTTCTTTTTATTTTATTTTTGTTTTATGGTTTTTATTTTATTTATTTACACCATGTAATGTAGAATATATACAATTTTTATTGGGTTTTAGTTTATTTATTTGTAGGGATAAATAAATAGCTATGTGGTCTTATGTACATGGTGGATATATACAAGGAAGGGTATTTTTATTTTCTTTTTAATTTTTTTTCTTATTTTTATTTTAATTTAATATTTACAAATATATACAAATATATACAAACCCGTTTTTATTTTTATTTTGAGGAAAATATTTATATTTTATATACATGTATATTTACACACATGAGCTTCCTTATCTCCCTCTACTTTGGCTTTTATGCGGTCAGGCCCATGCTGAGCCCTCCCTTGGGATTAGGTCGCTCAATATTTATTCTAAATATCTCCCTCTTTTTCTTTTATCTCTTTATTCTTTTATTTATGTACAAAAACATGCTAATTATTATATTTTACACAATGCATGCAATTTGCTAATTATTTATATTTACAAATATATACATGTGTTAAAAAGAATAAAGAGTGATGAATGAGTATTCATCAGTGACCGTCTTCCTCCTTTAAACCGTTTGACCTCCACGTAATCGTCGTCGACGTAACCCTTGTCACCAGTCGTTACGCTTTCCCTCCGCTCACGCAATGCTCCTCCCACCAGCCGTTCCTACCACCTCTATAAAGCCTTCCCTTCGATGACCTTCTCCTTCATCCACCATCAGGGACCATCGAAGAGAGGGTAATCTCTGGAGAGCTCAAAGGTGACAGCTCCGACCTCCTGCATCGAGCAAAGATAACCTCCGTCTCTCAGGAGAGATCCAAGGGGGTACCTCCCCATGCTGCAGCTCCTCCACAGTTGCTTGAGCTCCAGTCCGCCAGTTGCTGAGCGATGACAGTTCAAGGTCCTATGACCTTTAGACCATCTCCTCCAGGCAAACTCCTCCACACATCGACCACCTTGCACCTTCAGGTATTCCCGCACCCGCAATTATAGACACCTTCACCTGCTTCGATTTGATGCAAACCAATCACCCATCTTCAGCTTCTCTCTGCTTCTCGTCTTTACCTCCCATCTCTTTCGGCAACTCCAGCCTCACACAGGTCGGATCCCCGCTCCTTTCCCTCACCTCTGCAGGAGCCCTCGTCCCCCCATTGCCCTGTCATCTTTTGTTAACCTCTGCATGATGCGCCACCACTACCGGCGAGTTGTGCCTCCCTCGTTGTAGCTCCATCGCCTCCGACAGTTGCAGCCTCGCCTCACTGTCATTGGTGCCCCTTGGCCTAAGGCTGAGCTCCATCTACTGCCACACACATGCATCGTTGCCCTCGAGCTATGCATACTATCACCGCCACAACCCACTGCCCTCATAGTGCCGCCACCGCTCCGCTACGCTCACTCCGCCCCTTGCGTGTGTGTCGGCCAAGGGTTCGAGCCTCGCTCTGCCCGGCATTACTACCCGACCATCCAACCCTTAGTCATAGGATCAGGCTTCCTTCCCCTGATCCTACGACCCGCTTCACGCCACATGTCCATACCTCGAGCCTTAGCCCCAACCTCGAGGCCCGAGTTGACAAGCCTCCTCTAAGTGCCCTCCATCTGCCACCTAGGCTCGAGTCTACCGAGCATCTGAGAAATTGCAAACCCCTCCCCCAGATCTAGAATAATAGTACAAAGGACCCTCCTGTTCGCTGACGTCAATGTCACGTGCCCCACACGTGACGAACCGGGAATTTTGCGTGAAGGCCCTCGTGGTTTTTTTATTTTCAGAAATACCCCTGCTAGGGGTAAATTTTAGAAGACTCCAAGCGAATCTCTAAAATTGCATATAAGTTCCTCCTAGGACTTAATTGAGAAGAAAATATTTTTTATTGCATTTCAGTCCCTGAAATTTCAATTAAACATATATTTTTCATCCGAACTCTGATTTTAGCATATACTATGTCATTTTGAAGCTTATTCCATGCTCTTTCTTATTATACTCGTGGATAGATCTGATGATATTTTATGATGATTATTGTTTGAGAAGTATTTTTATCTATACAAGCTTCTTCTTGACATATTTGTGTTATTCTTTACTGAGAAGATACTTGACTTTATTTGTAGGGATTTAAGAGCGAGGACCTGAATTTGTTTGAATCTCTTATACTGATATTCTTGAGGATTTAATCTTTGCACGAGATTAATTAAGATTTATTCCTTTTACTGTAAACAATTGGGGAATTAAATCTCTGCATGTAGCAAAAAGAATTAAAATTGCATAAAAATTTTTGAGGAAAGATTTATCTATTGTTGATTATATAAATTGAGGATCTAATCATTGGAAGGGATTCAATTGAGAAGAAACGAATTCAATTCTCAATATTTAATGTGATTAAACTCGATGATTAAATTAGAGAGAATTTCGAGATCACCTTCATTATTTGAGGATTATTGCAGGATTATTCATAGATTTATTTGGACTCTTGCCTGGTTCTGAATTTCAATCGATTTGATATATGATTTCACTTTGAGGATATTGATTAATCATATTTGGATTTAAAGATCTTAGGTCACAAATTTGAACTTCATTTCTGTATACTTTTTTTGCATCGCATCATCATCATTGCATCGCATTTCTTTTCGTTTATTTTCCATTTTATTTTCAACATAGAAATTAACTTAGCAATTTAATTAATTATTTAACTTAATTTAAAACCACACAACTAGAAATCTCCATTCCCTGTGCTCGTCCTTGGTAGACTTGCCAAGAAAAATTCTCCACAACACTCAAAGATTGTGGTTTTTGACGAATAGTTTTTTGCCTCCTATACTACAATTCTCGATTATTAAAGAGGTAAAATCTGAGTTCATCAGTAACACATGGAAGTTAACCCGACGATGGTGGAAGTGATCTTCAAGCTTGAGCCATCTACAAATTTGAAGCGAGTCGATTATTTTTAGGGCATGTCAAGTTCTATAGAAGATTCATTAAAGACTTCAACAAAATTACCTAAGCTTTGACTGAATTTATAGGCAAGGAGACTAATTTTATTGTTGATGACAGAGTCCTCCATGCCTTCAATCATTTTAAAGATCTGATTACATAAGCACCTATTCTGCAGCCACCGGATTGGTCTCTTCCATTCGAGACCATGGTAGATGTTGCTAATTATGCTATTGGGGATGTTTTAAGGTAGAGACCGAATGGATTACTGATGAATTCGTGATTCATCACATTAAAAGATGAAAATAGAGTTTGTTCCTGAGTGATTAGCTGCATTTTATTATTTATTATGCATTTTTACCATTCATGCACGTAGAATTAATATCTACATTTTAGCACGCATAATTGCATTCATAATCATCTTCATATTTCCACCTAAATTCATACATTTTTAACTAATTCATTCTAATTCCATTTGACCTTAAACCACCTCCATTATGTACATATTACTAACAAGATTAAAGGGAAAATACAAAAAAATTACTAACTCAAATAATTGGCCAACGAGACAAAACCTTAATTTCAGAATAGGCAGACTAAAATGTTCATATCTTCTACATATAGTGTCAGACTTAGATCTACTCATTTTCAAAGTAATATATATTCAAAGATCTTCAAAACAAGGCCAATTTCAAAAAAATTAGAGCTCATATCTGAAAGTTGGGTTTTAGGCCTCATGTGCGCATTTTGTTTACAGTTTTTTGACCTGATATTTTATGTACATAATTAATCCTTTTCTTTCATTTATGTTTCATTGGTATTCTTTGATGAAAGTTTTAATAAAATTCACAAAAATCCAATTCCAAAATAAGCTTGAAATCAAAGAAATTAACTGAGTCCGAGTCTTCATTGATTGTCTCCACAAAAGTCCCTTTTCTCGTATTTTAATTTATTTCCTCATTTTCCAAATTAATAAAAATACAAAAAAATATATTAATGTGTATATATTTATCTTTGATTTTATAATAATTTTGCTTGATTTTTCTCTTAACTAAAAATCATAAAATAATTAAACCCAAAAATTAAGGTATTTTGTGTACATAGAGTACCCCAAAAATATCATTTTGCACAAATAATCTCTTTTGCTTTTGGTTCCTTCATGAAAGTTGTAGATCTCGTCGAGACGAACAACTTTTTTGAAGAATATTCTCCGATTCGAGTTGTTTGCTATTTCTTTTTTATTTTTCCCTTTATTTTTATTTTTATTTTTTGGAGTTGACACGTTGCAGTCTTCGAACCGCCACATGTCACTCATTTTGACCCTCTTTTATTTTGTTTTTATAAAAAAATTAATTAAAAAATACTTGCACGTATTGCGCACGTGCCCAACACATGCCGCCCACTTTCCCTATCCTAGTCCACCGGTTTCATCTCCTTCCCCCATCTGCGATGCGCCTCCAACCTCCAGTCAACCAACCCCCTCCCCTTATCTCTCCAACGACCGCCGCAATTCTCCCGCAATCACCAACGGCTCCGCCCTCGATTACATGCGCCTCCTCTCCCATAAAAACCTCACGCCACCACCTGAAGAATCATCCGCCAATACGTGAGAGAAACTCCAGCTCCGCTTGTAGTATGAGGTGACAGCTTACCCCTTGGCGTCGAGCGACGACGAGGTTGCACATCTTCTCTAGCGAGATCCGATAGTTATTGACCATCGTTGCAGCAAGATCATTCTCTGCTGCTTGAGTTTCCTAGTGTTTGCCACACTAGTTGAGGCGATGACAAAGAAAAGCTCCTCTGAGCAGCTCCATTTCAGGCAGAAATCCCCAAGTATATCCCTCGTTTCTCGCATCTTATTTCTATTCTTCTTCTTCGTTCTTCCTCTGTCCCTCCTCTCTTCTTTCTCCATTCTTTCTCTGCTTCACCCACGTCCTTTCAAGTTGTTTTTTCCCCTAGGAACACTTCCTCTCTCCTAAATCCGCTTCATCCATGCTTCAAATCAAAAAAATATTTGCACTTTATGGTGATTTTTATTGATTTTTTTTACAAACTTTCTTGAATAAATTAGTTGAAAATTTACTTTAGTAAAATAAATAGAGGCAATAGTTCCATCGGCGACCACCATCCTCTGCAACGTTTTGCACCCTCTATCATCACGCAACCACACGTTGCAGCCACCTGCGTCCCTAGAAGCTTCACCCAGCTGCCAGTGCAGAGTAGCCTCGCCGCACGCATCTCCATCGCCTGCCAACCGAGGGCAACCTCTCATCCTCCGCGGACAGTTTGCGTCGATGCTTGGAGATGCTACACGCAGCTGTTGTCAACTAACGCTGGTCTTCTGCCTGCACGCCTAGTCCTTTAGCAGACTCTGCTCCGCCCGCCAGTGAACTCACGCTCCACCGTACTGCCCTTGGTCATCCTCCTCCAGCACGAGCACCTCCAATCGCGCTCCCCTGTGGCGGTCCAACCACGCTCCATCGCCAACCCCCCGAATCCTCCGCCACTCCAGCCACTCTCCCGTGGTCGTGCCGCCGGAAGCCACCAATGCCTTGAGCGACGCTTCCGCATCTGGATGCCCTATCGCCCCTTTCATGCTCGGCTATTTAGACACGCCGTTCGCCTCAACTAGATCTATAGAGAAGAGCCACGTGAGGACAACCTCCCTTCCAGAGATTTTGCACAGAGCACCCCGCAATCTCCAACATTCGCGTTCAAGTGCGCCCCCCAGCCCAAGCACGTGAGGAGCACGTGTCCCCCGTGAAAATATCGAGAATGCCCTCGGAAGATCGGGTAATTAAAGAAGCGTGCCTATGCACTATTTTCATTTTTTCTTTTTTTGTTTTGCATTCATACCCCTGTGTTTGAATATTTATTTACACCATTATTTTGCGTCATTTTTAATTACAATAATAGCATGTTGTAGAATTAATTTTCTATCTAGTGGGTATTCATTTATATTTTTTTGATCATTGGATATTTTATTAAAATTAATTTGGTGGAAGCTTGCGTAGTTTACCCATTTCATGCTCTTAGTTTCATATTTAATTATTCACTGACTCTAAAAAAATCCCAAAAATTCACATTAGATAGATTTTAGAGTGTTCTGCATTGTGCCCAAATTTCAACTCATTTGCATGCATATCGACATCAAAATAAATGAAATGATGATTTTAATAATTGATTTTTAATTAATTCATGACATAGTATTTTGGAATATTCACACCTATAACCCTGAGTAATTCCGCAATAACATTCATAACCCTGTATAATTGCGAATTACATGAGAAACCATGAGTAATGCTTAACTCTTACATGTCATAACCCCGTGTTATATTCCATTTGGAATAGCCATTATGTTTGACGGTTTCTGTTTGGAAAGACGAACTGCCCCTAAAATTCATTATTATTTACAATACATGCCATCCTCTTCATGCCGGAGCAGGATCCCTCTCCCTGAAAACCCACTCCCTCTCTGTATTACATCACCAGCTGCATTGCACAGGATCCGTCCTCCTTATAAAATCCCAATGCATCTACGAAGACATTAAACACGAATTTGACAGAAATATAATTCCTTTAAGGTGAGGGAGGGCCTCTTTTACACAGTGAAACATACAAAATCTACAAACCCGAAAATGGCATCAATATAACCACAAACCCGGTCGTAAGATCTGATCACTGCTAATCAAAATTAAAACATTTGCTGCTGCTGTTGCTGTTGGTGATACACGCCAAGATAGGAGTTCCCGTGCACCTTGGCCATCCCGGCGGCCCCGTGCATTCCCTCCTTGGCGTACTGCTGCCACACCGCCTGCTCCTCCATCAACAGCCTATGCTTCCTCTCCATGTCCGACATTTGTACGTACGACGGTGGTGCGATCATCGCCGATGCTGCGAATGGGTCCCCTCCCACACCCGGCGGGGCTGACAGCGCCAACAACCCCTGCCTCGCACCCACCATCACGGGGAGCGCGACACTGCTCGTACTCCCTATACTAAACAGTGCCGACTGCAACGCTGACGGTTGTTGGTACATACCGTCCAACATCAACAAATAGAACCAGCCCCCTAAGCAGGCGCTCTGGTGCGGGAGCGCGCTCGCGGACGGCACCAGTGCAGTCTCCCAGTCGGCGTGGTCTTCCGTGAACGCCTCCCACTTCAGCGGAACCGTGACTGTCGTGGCTGCACCGTCGAAAAGCGCAATCGCGAACTTCTCTGCATGATCATGGAAAGACAAGGGGTCTTCCTTGAGGTTCAGAAAGTCGATCTCCTCCTCCTCATCCATCGCCAACGGTACCGTCACCGGTACCAATTGCGACTCGGGCTCTTCAATCTTCCTCTCCTCCACTGCCTCGTTTATGTCTTCGGCGCCGGAAGCGCCTTTATTGCATTCATGTCACACTCGACCTCTTCGGGGCGATCCTCGGGTGGGTTTCGCGTGGAGGAGAGGGCAGACTTGTCACAATTGAGCTCGTCCATGACTTTGATTCTCCCTTGCCCAGCAGCTCCTCTCTCACTCTCGCTGCCGCCGAGCCTCCCCCCTCCCTCGATCGAAAGCTCCCCCACCCCAGAGCCTTCCCTGGCACCGCCCCACAACCCCCCATGGCCCTCGCCACCTAGCCTCCCCCACCGCCCCACAGCCCTCGATGGCCGTCGCCGCCGAGCCTCCCCCTTCCTTCGAGCCTTCCGTGGCACCGCCCCACAGCCCCTGATGGCCCTCGCCGCAGAGCCTCCGCCCTCCCTCGATCGAAAGCACCCCCCCACCTCCCACCCCCCCTCCCACCCCCCCCTCGCCGTCGAGCCCCTGATGGCCCTCGCTGCTTCTCCTCCTGCTCGAAGCTGGCCGACGAGCTCTCCTCGACTACCTGAAGCTCGAAGCCCCACTCCCCGCCAAGCTTCCATGCTCTCCCCCACCGACCTGCAACAACCCTCCCACCGTCAGCCGCTCCTCTTCCAACCCATGTGCTCTGCTCGAAACCCACCAGCCTACCGTCATTTATTTTTTCCTTATATTTTTTTATTTTGACTAATCCTAGATGTTAGATCATAGTTTGGTTAGATAAACCCACTTATATGGTTAAGTTAACATATTAAACTAACGGAAGGTTATGTTTGTGAGACGGAATAACTATCCGAGGTTTCTCATGTAATTCGCAATTATACAGGGTTATGAATGTTATTGCGGAATTACTTAGGGTTATGGGTGTAAATATCCCTAGTATTTTTAGGAATTAAAAATTATTCTAGATACCTCTCACATAAACCTATCTAGAATAATTTAATTTTTGGAAAATATTAATGTTTGGTATTAATTAAAATTAATTAACTCTAAATTACCTAGTCTTCATTGTTTAATTCATTATTTATTCATCTTGCATCCAAAAATTCAAAAAAATATTGTGTGTTTATTTCATCATTATTTACATCTCAGACAATTTTCATAATTTTTGGACCACGTTTGATCACTGTTCACATTTTAGTCCTCGGAATTTGGCCATAATTGCATTTCATTTATTATTTGCAAAAAAAATTAAAAAAATACCTCTTTGGAAACCTAACTTCAAGATCAACTAAAAATCAACCTAAGGAGACACTTGCCTCCCTGAGTTCGACCTGGGACTTACCAAGTAAAAAAAGTTGACCACTCGCTTTAATTTAACACATTCATTAAAATTGCAGTTTTTTATCAAGCCTAATTTACCTGACTGCAAGGTTCAAATCAAACGTTAATTTTGACAAATTAAAAAGGGCATCTTAGGGTTCTTTAATTACCATTTACGATTCATTATGCTAGTAGAACATTAGATGATTTCCAAAAAAAATACACCAATACAAAGAAAGAACTGCTAGCAGTCGTATTTGCACTGGAGAAGTTCAGATTACAACTACTTGGAGCCAATGACATTGTTTACATTGGTCATTCTGCCATCTGATACCTATAGAGCAAGAAGGATGTTAAGTCATGATTACTTCGGTCGATCCTTTTACTCCAGGAGTTTGACTTAGAAATACGTGATAAACATGGAGTCAAAAATATTACGGCAGATCATCTTTCTAAACATTAAATCGGATACTCTTGAGCATGAAATTATACTGATTACTTAAACTTCCCAGGTGAGGCGATCGTGTTAGTCACCTTGCTCCCATTGTACGCCAATATTGTCAGCAATCTCGTCTCCAAGGAAGTTCCACAAGATTAGCCGAAAATAAAAGTTGACAAGTTAGATTCTGGAGGACACTATTCTGGAAAAGCGAACGTCAATAAAAGTTCTTCAATGCGGCTTTTGTTGGATGACTCTTTTCAAGGATTCTACTGAGTATGTGAAAGGTTGTACTGAGTGCCAGAAGATTGGTGGCACCATTAGTTCCAGGGTTACTTGCCTCTATAGTATATTCAGATTTCAGATGTCTTTGATGCATGATATATCGACTTCATGGGCCGATTTTCCGAACAACCAGGATTTTGAGCATATCTTGATTACCTTTGATTATGTCAGTCATTGAACGAAGTCTATCCCTGCTGGAGTCGCCAACAGTCGCACCGTTTGTCGCTTTCTGGATTTCGAAGATTCTGATATTCGATGGGGGCGACCATTTCATTAACAAAGAAATTAAGAAGCTCACTAAAGAGTACGTCATTGAATATTGTGTCACATGTCCTTACCACCCCAGACTAATGGCTTGATCGAATGTTCAAATAGGGAGATCAAGATATATTTACAGAAACATGTGCATCCTAATAGGAAGAATTCGTCACAATTGCCCGACTTAGTTCTTTGGACTAATCGCACTTTGTACAAGTCACCCTTGGGTATGTGTCCCTATCGCTTGGTATATGGTAAGACATGCCACTTGTCCGTGGAACTCATTCACAAATCCTTGAGGACAATTAATATTTGTAACTTGGATTCAGAGAAAGCTGGCAAGAATGGAATGATTGCTTTGAGCAGATTACTAGAATTCAAAGACTATGCATATGACAACAACCTAATGTACTAGGCAAGAGTCAAGAGATGTCATGACAAGCATATCTGAAGGAAAACTTTCGATTATGGTCAGAAGGTGTGGTTGTTTGATGCAATGTTGAAATTATTTCTAAGCATGTCGAAGAGCAAATGGATAAGGTTGTTCTTAGTAAGGAATGTGTGTGACAATTGTAGCATTACAATATCAGGATTGTCATCTGATGCACAACCACTTGCGGTTAATAGACAACTGTTGAAGCTGAACTTAAAGCACGATACATTCATGTCCATTGTTGATTCAATACAAGCGGTATTTCAAGACGAGCTCCTTGAGGCAGAAGCATCATACACATGAGATCCAAAAACATCTTTCTTTTCTCATTTTCTTCTTTTCATTTCTTTTTCATTTCTTTCCCTCTCCCATTTTAGTCATCCATCCCATTCATATGTTCTATACTTAGGATATACTTCATCTTAAGTATAAGAGAGATGAGTGCATTAGGGTTATTATTCATTTATTCTCTCTCTGTATCTCATATGTCAATATTCTATTATATGCTTAGGTATCATTTACCCTAAGTATAGTAGGAGACAAGAAGAGATATTGTTCGTACATTCTAATCCTCGATCATTCACGCTTAATGTACAGTCTGCAATAGGTACAGATTTCTGTCCAAACCCTCTTATACTTTTGTTCACTTTTCTTTATAATTCAGACCTGACCCGTTATACACATGAACAAAAATGTATAGTCTATTGTGTAGAACTCGTCAAGACCTTTCCAATGATACCAATAACATCAAAGTCCGATGTCGGACGAGTGGGATATGACCATTTTACGACTGTGGATCAATAAAAATACCTGAATCCGAACTCAGATCCGTTTAATCGAACTTGTGTACAAAAGGGAGCTTGGTTAGGTCTTGGGTGATCGGACTTCATTTTCCACACCTTAGCCGCCAGAGCTCCTCCTCGAAGCTCGTCAGAGCGTCGTTAAAGTCATCGAAGTCGTCTGATCGTGAAGTCGAGCACGCCGATGTGAAGGTCTCACTGCAGGGGAGTCGTTCGTCGTGTTTGTATGGTGCGGATCATCCCCTCTTGCTATAGTATTTAGCATTTCTATTCTTTCGATTCGGGATTCCATTGGTATCATTGAATATCTTCGATTTTGCACCATAAATTCGCATGTGGGCAGTCGGGGATAGATAGACGTGATGCACATACTTTGGATTCGAGACTTGAATGTGTCTGAAGTTGGGAGCTGTGAGAGTTTATAGTATGACGAATGGGTATGTAATCAGCAGAGAAAAGAACACGGGAATGCTTGGCTATGTGCTAAGTCTCCATTGTTTTAGATATTGCTAGATGTAATGTATCTCAAGTGGAGAGTTGAAGGCATGTATTAAAGCTAAGAAAGGTCAAATGTTAGGCAGGGGCTATATAGTGTATTTACAGTGAGGATAAAATCTCATTTTGAGATATAGGTGGATTTTTCAAGGTACTTGGCTGGAGCTTCTCGGGATTTTTGTTCGAGGTATTTGGGTGGAACTCTAAGTATCTTGAAGGCAGTTAGAAGTGTAGAATGGATTGGCGATTGTCATGTGTGCGCTGTGATTAATTTGAATATTCGATTTTTTTGGATGGCTCTTTCTGGATCTTTTATTAACGGATCCTTGATCTATTCAATGTGTGAATCTATTTGTTTATTTTCTGAGCAAGAAATGTTTATTAATGGTTAGTAATATTATCTTGGTGCAAAGAATTCTGGTATCGACTATTCAGATTGTAGGTACAGTGGAGGATACTGGGAACTCCCTAAGCATCTCCTATAAGTTATTGTTCTTTTTTTTTCTTTCAGTTGTTTTGTGTCAAAAGGAAACTAGAAATTCTATATATTTACGACATAAATTAATTTGACATGAAAGTCAATACTTGAATTGCTCTATTAGCTGGATAAGACTGTATGTCTCTGGATCAGGCCTTGCTCCTTCTAAAATCATATTCTTCAATAAGTTTGACTCATAAAATTTTGCTTTCACATAAGATCTTAGAAAAGTAATCCACACAAAAGTATATCGGTTGTATCTACATTCCTTTAGTTCCATAAAAAGTTTGTTTGCATTTTCTGAATCACCTATGTCGGCTAAAACTTTTAACATTGCAAAAGTAGTCTCCAGCCACGGTATGGACTTCTTAACTTGGGACACAATAGGTTGACTCTTCCCCACTTCTAAAGTCTTGAATGCTTCCTTGACCAAACAAGCCTTAAGGCAACCTAATGAAAGACGGTGATATGGGATAGCATTAGGAGTGCTGCATGCTTTTCTCATTTCCTTTACAAGATTGAAGCTTTTCTTTTTAGATGCCCATAACGATAATAAGTTCATATGATGGAATTGTAATGTTCTGGAAGGTTTAAATCTCCTTTTAATTTCATCTCTTCCCAGACAGGTTGCTAAGAAATTGTTCTGGATAGAGCCCGGAAATTCAGGTACATATATTGTGGTCAAATATATTTGAATCTCTCTTTATATGTGGAATGAGGTAAGGCAAGTGAGGAAATTGAGTGTGAGCAAGAAACCTGCATGTAGTTGGTTGCATATACGAAATAATCTCCATTTCTTTGTTACTTGTGATACCGAGCACACGGAGATTGAGGGAATATTATACCCTTTTGAAGGAGCTGTATGAGAATCTCAGAGCGAAGGGGTATATCTTGATAAAAATTTTGTCCTCCATGATTTATAGGAGGAATAGAATGATAATCTGTTGTTGTAGCACAGTGAAAAACTTGCTATTGCATATTGCTTGTTAAGTACTCCCAGTGGCATGCCCATACGGATCATGAACAATCTCCGGGTATGTGGAGACTGTCATAACTTCATAAATCTTGTATACATGGAATCAAAAAGAAAAATTGTTGTACGGATCAGGGCTAAATTTCTTCCAACCTTGGTAAACTTCTTCAACTCTGTACTAGGCTAAGCTCGAGTATTAATAGATTATCAGGGAAGATACCTGCGAGCCTTGGAAATATGAACAAGCTGCATGTTTTAGACATCTCAGAATTCCATGATGGGTGACCTACCACTGGAATAGAATGGCATGGTATCACTCTCTTCTATAACTATATCCAATGCCATATCTAATAAACACAGAAGCAACACAACCTCGATGAAATACGATTATATATTTCTATGGTCATATTTGAGTACTGTAAGAAATGTCTAGAATGCAGGACAATAGACAATGTTTTGATAATACAACTTCAAGATTGGAATATATGTGGAAAAATGGGGCTGCCCCGTAGGGGGAGCTAACTTAGCTCACCCGCCCCATTTTCCCTAATTTTTTTTATTTTTGTTTTTAAAATTTCTTCCATGAATATTCATCACTATATCCCCATTCAATGTATGCATTATCTTCCGTACGCAACCACCTCATGATGCTCCATGCTTCGTCCTCGTCGTCGCCATGGACTACCATCATGACACACCATCATCATCTCCACGCACATCCGGCACCACTACGTCGAGGGAGGACGGAGAGCTAGAGGGGGAGCGAGCCCCCATCGAATTATGTTTTAAAAAATTCGAGTAATTGAGAACCTTGATTATGATGGATGCTATATTTAGAAAATAAATTCGAGTAATTAATGAGCAACGAGATAATGACACGAGTAAATAGAATATTTAATTTCATTTCTAAAAATAGCGAGTTGGATGGTGGTTTTGGGTTTAATGTGGTGGTTTTATTTATAGCCGTAGATCAAGATCTAAGTGTTTTTATGGATTGTCATACTATGATTGTGGTGAGGTATTCAAGTTTTCCCTATATATATATATATAGGGGACCTTTCAAATGAGGTGGGGGCTTTTCTGAAATTGTAAAGGCCACTGTGAATTTAGTAAAAACTCCGTAACAGTTTGTAAAAGTATAAACTGCACATTATAAAAAAATAAATTTTGTAAAATATAGCATCTAAATTTAAATTAACATTTCCGCCCAATATAATAATATTTTCACATCTTTATTTCACTATACATGTTGTGTTAATTTATTGCTATATGTATTAAATAAGAAATTGTAAAATATATTGGAAAGATGTATAAATTTAAGGTGACACACTATATATATGGTGAGACCCTGCCTCATTTGAAGTTTCTCATATATATATATATATATATATATATATATATATATATATATATATATAGGGACCCTTTCAAATGAGGGTGGGGTCTCACCAAAATTGTGGTGAGCCATCGACCAGATTCGTCAGATCTCAATCTGACGGGTTGAATCAAAAACCTCATCCAAAAGGGTATTTTCGTCAATTAATTTCATTAATGTTGAGTTTCATTTATTAGTTTCAAATTGCCATTATAAGCTTTTCTCGATTTGGTATTTTCACAAATGCCTTTATTGATTAATTTCCGAGTTTGTTCCAAACGATCTGAAATCAACAACAGTTTTGTAAATTACAACGAGTGTTTGTAAAAAATATTATAGTCTTTGTAAAATTTCATTAATGATTTCATTTTATTACTGTAATTTCATTTTGTAAATAGTTGTATAAATTTTGTAAATTTGTACATTCATTTTGTAATTTCAGTGAGTTTTTTGTAAGATTATTTTTCCTTTTTGTAAGCTGCAACTTTTCTGTAATTGTGTATGATTGTTTTGTAAAAAAATCCGTGAATCTTTGTAACTGAATCTCCCTTCTTTGTAAAATTCACGCATGTTTTCCATTCCGTTAAAGTTCAATTGCCATACATGTTTTCGAGTCCTGCAAAATAGAGAAAAAACAATGAGATTTGTAAAAAGGGTACATAAATATGTAAATCTGAATATCAGTTAAGTAAAATTATTATACGATAATGTAATTGAATCTCCATCATTTATAAGAGTGTCTTATCAGTTTGTAAAATTTAGACGCTCTATTGTAAAATCATCTGATCACTTTGCAATATTTATGTCGAGTTCTGCAACAATAAGTACACTGTTAGCTATTGGAAACAAGTAAAAAATTGACATGAGATTGTAAAAAAAATTCAATATTTGCATAAAACATTCCAACTTTATAAAAAAAACTACAATTTGTAAAAAAATGAGAATGTATCTTGTTTTCTAACATTGATTTTTGCAGGATACAATAAAAAATAAACTTTTTGTCATCTCTAATCTTTGTTTTGCAGGAAAACTAAAAAAAACATATTTGTTTTTTTCTCACCTTTGTTTGGTAGGAAAACATAAAAAAATATAAAACAACATAAGAACAAAATTTTTTGTATCACTGTTTGTATTTCCAGTTTAAAAAAAATAAAAAAACAACATTTTTTTATCAGTGTTCATAGGAAAAAAACAAAAAAATTAAAAAGAACGCCCACGGCGTGAGCAACGCCTCGACTCCCGCTGTGCCTGGCGGCGCTGCCCGCTGCCGTTTGTGCCTCCCTCCGCCCGGCTGCGTCCTCCACTTCTGCACCCCCCAGCGCGCGCGAAACACCGCGCACGAGGCGGCATTCCGACCCGACAGACCCACGGCGAGCCGTCCACATCGACCTCCTGCACCATCACCGTCGACACACAACCGCGCCTAGCCGCGGCACCGCCACGACCCCGCTCCTCGCACCCGCGCGGCCCCGTGCGCCGCCACGCAGCCCCGCCGACTTCCTCCACCTTCCCCGCACGTCAGCGCCGTGACCGACCTCCATCGCAACGTCGTGACTGGCCTGCTCCACACATCTTCGAGCCGGCGACCGCCGAGCATCCTCACGGCCACCTCCACGCGCCCCCGCACGTCCCCGCTCCACGAGCCGCCGCCACCTCCATTGCCTGCGTAAATACGGATTAGGTTTTCAATATATGGAATGCAATAAAAGGAGATAATATAGGCTGTCACATTCTTTTTTTAGAATATGATAAAATGACTAAAATGGGTTTCTCAGCATTAAAATAATAGGATTAATACATCATTAATGACAGCCATTTGATTAAAAATAAACGGATGGGATTAATGGCTCACCATAAAAGTGGTGAGACACCACCTCATTTGAAGTTTCTCCTATATATATATATATATATATATATATATATATATATATATATATATATAGGATAGGGAGTATGCACCCAGGTGCATGTAATTCTACATGCACATGGACCTATAACTCCCACATTTTTTTACTTTTCCGAAAAATACCATCATGTATATTCATCTCTATATCCTTCCTATATGTCATTCCAATTTCATCAGAAACAGATATCCCTACGCCTTCCATCTAGAACACATTATTTTAACGGTCTTAGAACTTCTGTAATCGACCTGTTCTAGATGGAGGATGTAGGGGTCTCTGTTCCTGATGAAATTGGAATGACATATAGGAGGGATATATAGATGAATATACATGGTGGTATTTTTCAGAAAAAGTAAAAAATGTGGGAATTATAGGCCTGGGTGCATACTCCCTATCCTCATATATATATATATATATATATATATATATATATATGGGTAAAATGGGGCTGCCCCCATTGGGGGAGCTAACTTGACTCCTCACGTCCCATTTCGTTCGCTTTTTTTAATTTTTTTTGAAAATTTTATCGGTGGATTTTCAACAATATATCCCTATATTATGTCATTAAAATTTCGTGTGAAACAGAGACTCCTACGGTCTCCATCCAGACGGGGTCGTTTTTAGCAATCTTGTTACCGTTAAAAAATGACTGTATGGATGAAAACCGTAGGAATCTCTGTTTCACACGAAATTTTAATGACATAATATAGGGATATAGTGATGAAATTCCAAGGAAGAAATTTAAAAAAAAATGGGCAAAACGGGGCGGGGGAGCCAATTTATCTCCCCTCAGGGGGCAGCACCATTTAACCCTATATATATATATATATATATATATATATATATATATAGGGCTTATCCAGAGAGCCCTGTGCCCATTTGGGTTGAAATGAGCACCAAACGTGGGCTTGCCACGTGTATGTATTGGTTCTATTTGGAAGGAGAAGGTTTTGACAATAACAATGTGATTTGCATTATTAACATAATAAAAATTCGAGTTAAATCATTTCTTTAAAAATAGGTGGTCAGTTTTAGTAAGATAAAAAATATACCCATTTAAATTATTGCCGGCATATAGTCTATTTATGGAATGATCATTCCATGTATAGATTAGAAAAGATAAATATTGATTATAATTATTGATTACGTCAGTTATTAATGTTCATACAATAATTACCGATTACAAATATGCATATTACGGAACGCATTATGAATGTTACTGAAGTTATAGTTATTTAGTACTTATGTATATGTACTAGACAATTGAATAGATAAAATAATTATGTTAATATGAACAATTACTGAATATTCTTGTCCGTATTACTAACTCAATGTGATTAGTTACTGAAATTTTAGTTACAGAATGATCAGTTATTGAAGTTATACTTAATAGTTACTAGTATCCATACATCAATTACTAATTATATAATTACTAGAGTCCATACAATATTTACTTATTACAATATCCATATTACTGAACCCATTCTGATTGTTACTGAAGATATTATTTTATTATTACTTATCTCATAATATTGTTACTGATCTCACAACAAAAAATTACTTGAAACTGTATATATATTACTTGAGTACTGTCTCTAAATTACTGAACTCATTATAATTGTTACTAAAGTTATAGTTACTAGTATCCATACATCAATTACTGATTATATAATTACTAGAGTCCATACAATATTTACTGATTACAATGTCTATATTACTGAACCCATTCTGATTGTTACTGAAGAAATTATTTTATTGTTACTGATATCATAATAGCCGTTACTTGAAAATTGTATAAATATTACTGAACATGTGCTATAAGATATAGATATATACATTACTGAACACAACAAAAATTTACTTGAGACTGTATATATATTACTTGAGTATTGTCTCTAAATTACTAAATTCTGTTCAAAACAATAACACATATGGAAATTACTGACCATTTGTTATAGTTTTACTGACTTCACAACAAGCACTTACTTGACCAATGTATTCATATTACTGGAATATGTACCATATCATAAAATGAATGTAAATTACTAACCGTTGTTTGGATATTACCGATCTCGCAACAACTATTTACTTTACTATTGCATATATGTTACTGATTGCATTTACAGATGTTACGCACAATATATAAGATGTTACTTATCGTTCTTACAAATAGATTGATGATCTATAAGTTACTTACATAATTTAACAAGTTACTTGTTATATACAGCATGTTAATGATATTAATACAAAATTTACTGATATTAAAACAAAGAATATCTGATTATATCTAATGATTTCATTTTCAAAAGATGGAACAACATAATCTTGTGTTCTGTGGATGTAAAATTCTAAGCCATCATATTGCTTTCATGATCCAAATACAATTGAAAGTCATCCATCATCGTTCCTTCTCATATGATGTTCTCACGATCCAAATCCAACCAAGAATCACCATTCGTCATTGCTTATGAGATTTCATGATCCAAATCAAATGACAAATCCAGCATCGCGTTTGAAACTGAAATCGAAAATATAAAAACAAAAGATTAAACTAAGATCATAATATGAACCAGCAATGATAAATCACGAGAAAAAATAAAAGGAAACATAAATTTCACAACGAACGATTGATTAGAAAAACTTCTACAAAAATACCTTCGAAGAACGAAGCTCCTGCAATTTCAGAAGCTTGGTCGTCGCGCGAGATCAATAAGAATGTATTCGAAATGACCATATCAAATACAATACGAAAAAATCAACGAACGCTAATTTTAGAAAGTATGAAAATACCATTTTTAAATACACACCAAATATTGTGACGTGATCCTAAAATTTAGGGATTGATATTGATAATCCAACGGTTGTGAGGATGGGCTCATTCCATTAAAATGGGCACAGTGCTCTCTGGATAAATATCCTATATATATATTTATATATATATAGGGGGCCCTTCCAATGAAGTGCACCTTTCCTGAAATTCAGAAAGCCACTACTAAATTTGTAAATTGTGTAACAATTTTGTAAATTTAAACTCCATATCGTAAAATAATGACGATCATATAGTTTTGTAAAATATATCATCTATATTGTAACAAACATTTTTTGTCAAATATACTAATATTTTTTTAAATCTTTTGTGATATACATATTATGTTAATATTTATTATTAAATTTATAGAGTTAGAAATTGTAAAATAAATTTGAAAAATGCTTAAATGGACGTGGCTTTCCATGCATCCAGGAAAGGTGCACCTTATTGGAAGTTTCCCATATATATATATATATATATATATATATATATATATATATATATATATATGGGAAAAATGGGGCTACCCCCCACCCCATATTTCGCAAAGTTTTTTTATTTTTTTTTACAAAAATATCACCATATATATTCATCCCTATATCCCTCATATATGCCATTCGAATTTCGTCAGAAACAGAGACTCCTACGGCCTCCATCTAGACGTCATTTTTTTAATGACCGCAAGATTTTTTAAATCAACCCTGTCTGGATGGAGGCCGTAGGGGTCTCTGTTTCTGACGAAATTCGAATGGCATATAGGAGGGATATAGGGATGAATATACATGACGATGTTTTTCAAAAAAAAATAAAAGAATTTGCCAAAAAATGAGGCGGGACAGCCATGTTGGCTACCCTCAGGGGGCAGCCCCATCAACCCCTATATATATGTATATATAGGGAAAAAGGAGTATGCTCCATGGTTGTAACTAACTTACATGCTCCCACCACTTTTCCCCTTATATTTTTTTATTTTTCTGAAATTAAATAAATTGGAATTTAGATCACAGTATGTCACCCTGGAGTCATTAAAAATTCGACTTAATTCGAGACTTCTATCCCTTCCATTAAGACTGCCAAATTTTAACGGTCTCAGAATTGATGAAAATGACCCCCTCCAGATGGTGGGCATAGAAGTCTCTGTTTCTGACGAAATTGGAATGATAAGTTAGAGGAATATAATGACGGATATACATATTTTTATTTTCTAAAAAAATAACAAATGTGGGAAAAGTAGAGGTGGGAGTAGCCTCATTTAAGTCATATATATACATATATACATATATATATATATATACATATACATACATATATATATAGGGTTTGATGGGGCTGCCACCTGGAGGCAGCCAACATAGCTGCCCCACCCCATTTTTGTCAAATTTTTTTATTTTTTTTGAAAAATATCATCATGTATATTCATCTCTATATCCCTCCTATATACCATTCGAATTTCGTCAGAAACAGAGACTCCTACGGCCTCCATCCAGAGAGGGTCGATTTAAAAAATCCTGTGACGTTAAAAAAATGGTGTATGGATGGAGGTCGTAGGAGTATCTGTTTCTGACGAAATTCGAAGGACATATAGGAGGGATATAGGGATGAATATACATGGTGATATTTTTCCAAAAAAATAAAAATGTGAAAATAGGGTGGGGCAGCCCCATTTTCCCCATATATATATATATATATATATATATATATATATATATATATCTGTGTGTGTGTGTGTGTGACGAAAGGGAGCGTACTTTGTGAAGTAGGTAACCTTACCTACTTCACATCTATTTTTCGCAATTTTTTTTATTTTTTTGAAAAATACCACCGTGGATTTTCATAATTATATCCCTCTAATATGTCATTCAAATTTCGTCAGAAATAGAGACCCCTACGGCCTCCATCCAGAACATGTAAAATACAACAAATCTGTGATCGTTAGAAAATGATTGTATGGATGGAGGTCGTAGGAGTCTCTATTTCTGATGAAATTTGAATGATATATTAGAGGGATATAATTATGAAAATCCATGGTGGTATTTTTCAAAAAAAAAATAAAAAATTTGCAAAAAAAAATGAAATGTGAAGTAGCTAAGTTACTTACTTCACAAAGTAGGCTCCCTTTCATATGTATATATATATATATATATATATATATATATATATATATATATATATATATGAGAAAAGAGAGCCTACACCCAGGGGTGTAGGTAACTACCTACACCCAGCTCATTTTTCACTATTTTTTGAGTTTTTGAAATGAAACTTTTGGGGAATTAGATCACTATATATCACCATGGTGTCATTCAAAATTCAACTTAATTTGAGACTCCTATCATCTTCATCAGGACCATCAAATTTCAACGGTATCTGAATTGTTGAAAATTGTTGAAATTGGTACCTTCTAAATGAACATGTTATGAGTGTTTGTTTTGCATGAAACTCGAAACACATATTCCTCTCAATATATTAAGAAAATCCCCCCTATGGTTTCATTCAAAAAAACTCAAAAAACATGAAAAAGAAGGCCGGGTGTAGGTAGTTACCTACACCCCTGGGTGTAGGCTCCCAGCTCCCTACACACACACACACACACACACACACACACACACACACACACACACACACACACACACACACACACACACACACACACACACACACATATATATAGGGGCATGGAGCCTGCACCCTGGGGTGTAGGAAACTCCCTGCACCCACCCCATTTTTCGACTATCTTTTTATTTTTTTTTGAAATAAAAGTTGAGAGGATTTACTTAATATGTTAAGGGGAATATGTGCTTCAAGTTTCATGCAAAACAAACATTCCTAACATGTTCATCTAGACATGGTCAATTTCAACAATTCAGAGACCGTTAAAATTTGGTAGTCTTGATGGAGATGATAGAAGTCTCGAATTAAGTTGAATTTGGAATGACAACATGGTGATTTAAATCCCCCAAGGTTTCATTTCAAAAAAATCAAAAAATCATGAAAAATTAGGCCGGGTGTAGGGAGTTACATGCACCCGCTGAGGTAGGCTCCTTTTTCCCTATATATATATATATATATATATATATATATATAGAGGATGGGGAGCTTGCACCAAGGTGCATGTAACTTTACATGCACCGGCGCTTATATCTTCCACATTTTTTTACTTTTTTGAAAAATACCACCATGTATATTCATCCATATATCCCTCTAATATGTCATTCGAATTTCGTCAGAAACAGAGACTCCTATGACCTCCATCCAGAATAGGTAATTTTAACGGTCTTAGAATTGCTGTAATCGACCTGTTCTGGATGGAGGTCATAGGAGTCTCTGTTTCTGACGAAATTCGAATGACATATTGGAGGGATATATGGATGAATATACATGGTGGTATTTTTCAAAAAAGTAAAAAAATGTGGAAGATATAAGCGCCGGTGCATGTAAAGTTACATGCACCTTGGTGCAAGCTCCCCATCCTCATATATATATATATATATATATATATATTAAGAGAGAGAGAGAGGCCCTTCCAATGAGGTGCACCTTTCCTGGGTCAATGGAAAGCCCATCACGAGATCTATTAGATCTCAATATGGTGGTTCTTTATTCAAAAAGGTATTTTGGTCATTGAATTTTCATTTTGTATTTGAATTTAATTTAATATTTTAATTTTATTAATTTTAGGCTACCAAATCTGGTAATTTTTATTGGTATTTATTCAATGAGGTTCCGTCAACAAGGGAGCATTTTCGCATCATGCAGAATGACATACATCTTTGTAAAGTTCGCATCCACATTGTAAATGTGCATCTTGCATTGTAGAATAAGATCACAATTAGTACCGCAATTATTGTTGTAATTGCAAATTTGAAAATGCCTTTGTAAAAAGCAATCTCATATATGTACGAAACGCCCTTAAATTTGTATATTCGGATCTGAAATTGTAAAAATGGAATTGAAATTTTGCCAAAATAATCTGAAACTGTTAGAAACTGGTAAAAAGAGATGATAATAGAAAAATGGTATTGTAAATATATTTTGAGTTTTGTAAAAAAGCGAACTTGTATTGTAAAAAAAATACATGAAAATGAACAAACTTGATAGAGAAGATCAGAAATAAATGCAAAAAAAAACCTGAGATTGTAAAAAAAATTTGATTTGTAACAAAAAGAACAGTATTGTAAAAAATGTACTAAGATTGTAAAAATCGAATGTAAAATCAGTGAATGGATTAGAAAAATGAATGAGTTGATTTGTAAAAATAAGTACATCAATTGTAAAATTAGAGCATCTATTTGTAAAATCCATGTATATATACATACATATATATATATATGTGTGTGTGTGTGTGTGCGTGTGTAAAAATCAAAGTCGAGGCCATCGCGGTTGTCCTTGATGAAGGACTGGATGGTGGTAACAAGCTCAGATGGATCAACGTCAAGATCAAGGTGCTTGAGGCGAGGAGGAGCTCAAAGATGGTGAGGACATCATCACGGTTGGTCTCGAAGATGTCGAAGACGCAACGGAGTTGAGGTTGCGGTTGCAGAGGCGGAGGGAGGCTCCGCCACGTGCGCCACCTCCTCCTCCACCGTCATCGTGCTCTGCCATGTATGCCACCATCAACTCCGCCACCATCCTGCTCCACCTAGAACTCATACCGCTGTCGTTTATTTGTGGGAGGGAAAAACCCTAGGAAGGCATTCCCAACAAAGAGACCAAGAATAGAATGTGGGTGGTCACATTCTATTTTTAGAATGTGAACAAAATGACTAAAATAGGTTTTCAATATTAAAAGTCATTAATTGGATTTGTTGGATTAATTACATACGGATGAGATAGTGGGCTTTCCATGCACCTAGGAAAGGTGTACCTTATTAAAATTAAATCATATATATATATATATGCATGTATGTATAATGGTGTAATAAACCTTTCATGTGGAAATTATTAGTGGCTTGAAATGTCGCAGTAGTTTATATCATCTATATGGGTTATCATAACTTTGTGGCTCAATTAATATGCTTGCTATATGAGATTAGAGAATAGACATGGGAATACACTATTCGACTCAAGTTGGCTTAGTGCTTAAGTAATCATATATAAAACAAGTCGAGTATTTTAGTTTAGCCATAAAGAAAAACAAACTCGAAGGAGAAGCATGCCTCCTCAGAAACTTGGATAGAGACTTAGACAACTTTAAAAAACTCGGTAGAGAGATTATTGTTGCTTTAGCTCACCGTGTGCTATATGCACTGCTTAGTCCTCATTTTGGCATCTTAGCGATTTTTTAGCCATGGCATCGATCGACTATGTGCCCCAGTTACATGTTGTTATGCTTTGTGTTGCGTGATGTGTTCTAGTTTTCTCCGCCAGGCGATGAGGACTACGGGCTCTATGTGACTCCTCTTGATAATGTGTGTTACTAATAGAGGGTGTGAGTGGTGACCATATGTAGTATTAAACTATAGTCCAAGTTCACCTTTTCTTATTGACGTGACTTTTAGGTACTTATAATTTTTGGTCCATGTATAAGTACATGGATTCACCCCTTTGAGGAAAGACACTAGAATTATTAAATAAAAAGTCATAAGATCTTGTGATTAGTAACGATTATCTAGGATCAAATGTATCGAATCAGATCGAAGCCTTCTGTTGGGAACTCTATAGATGGAATGTCGACTTTGGTGGCTCACGGTGATTTGTGGGTTGTGATTTGAATTGGGAATCAGAACTACAATTGGTTAAGTGGAGATAGTGGATGTGTTGAGAACTTAGTTAGGATGCATCGTACCCCATAGCATGCCTGTGGAGGCAGCCCAATTCTAAGGCATTCTTCTTTCCTTAGAGTTATAGTATAAGGTCTCACCCGGACCAAGACTACAAACCATCCACAAAGCTTATATTATATTTCATTTGTGGTCCTACCCTATTATAAGTTAGAATCGGTGTACAATACATATTCACATTTGGATTGGAACTATAAATCAAGTTGTCAGAAGTTGCTTTGTATGGGATGGTTGTTCATTGTGAGGTGTCATTTCTTAGTGAATGTTGGGAACATGAAGTTTGTTATACTTTATGGGTTTTTGCAACTGTTTCTTGTACCCTTTATGTTGACATTTTTAGTTGTTGTTTTATATCTATACCAAATGTTTTGCTCATTAATCTATTTGCATGGATTAAGAAGGTTCGCAGAAGTAGTGGCCGAATCGGTTCAACATCTTTTGTGGTACAATAGGTTTTTGTTCTTTTGGTTAGTTGTACTTGTGTTTCTTTTTTAGAGACATGATGCATCTATACATTTTGCTTTCCTTCTATGGCATTGTACATAATTTTTGTTGGATATTATATTATGAATGAAAATGGAATGGAAAAATGTGACGTTTCCCTTTTCAATTTTCTCCTGCATATATTATACAGCTTGGTATTTCGAATATAGATTCATATGTTGTGTTAGTATCTGGACCCTGGGATCGTCAAACAACCATCTTATGCACTCATCCCAATCGACATCAATGCCACCCTCATCCCCGTGTCCTCCTAGTTCTCTCTCTACCCCACCCATCCCACTAACTTCGGCCAACTCGTAATAGGAGATTCGCTCCCCCTCCACCACGTATGCTAATAGGAGCTTCACCCACTATTCCCCTTCCTGTCATTCATAACATATTAGCTAAGGACACAAGCCTTGAGCATCACCCTCTAACGTGCAGGACTTGACCAGGCATCATTAGAGTAGATCCCCCATCGGACATCCTCTTTACAAGAGCATTGACGCATATACTTTCATTGCATATCACCCATCGTGTGTCGACCAGAAGGTGTCCTTTGCTGGAAGAACCCTTCTCGCTTGAGAAAGGTTGAAGATGAAGCAACCTAAGTGTATAGATACCCTTCGATCTGGATCAAAGGGTTATCATTCTCTACATGATTTAATCAGAGGAACCCTTGGATCTACCATCGCTCCATCTTCGTCATCAAAACTCACTAAATATCCAATTGTCAGATCCAATGCCAATCATACGCCTATGATTCTCCATGCAAGCCATCTTTGAGCCTCTGGCCTCGGGATCCTTGAAGTGGTCAGTTGTAGCCACATGGAGGAAAGGAGTTGAACCTATCTCCGGACAAAACTCTCACGTGAGTTGTGCACGTGATTTAAATAATTTTCATCCACGACCCTCCAGCTTTTTGGAATTCATACATGAACCCCTGTCTGCAGATAGATTTGCACAATTGCCCTATAACCTATTGGAGACTACAAAAGAGCCCTCACGAAGGTCGATTTTGAGAACAATTTTATTTATTTTTATGATATTTATGCCCTGAAATTTATTTCTCTATATATAAAACATATATGGTTCGATTTTTTAGTTCTCTATGTCAACTTAAAACTTGTTTCATTCTCTATCATATAGAAAATCAAATGATTCATTTTGAGATTTTTTTAGCATTATTAAATTTGAATATTTTATTTATTATCTTTGAGCACATAAATATCCTAACAATAATTTTTACCGTTCAAAAGATTGTGAAAAAATTAAGTTAATTTTAGGGGAATTAAATGGATATTAATTAATAATATTTTATGAAATATTTTGTTGATCATTGAGGCTTAGAGAATAAATAAAGGTGCTCAGTGGTTAGCCAGCTCGAGTTCTTGCATCGTCTACCTTTCCATACTCACATTCATTTTTCATCATTTAAAGTTCTAAAAAAATGCATTGTTTTATTTATCCTCTCACATTTGCATTGCATTATTTCCTTGCATATAATATTTGTAAAATTGATCTATCAAATCTGCTTAACTTAATTTCATATTTTATTTCAAAATTCCATAAACAATTTGCAAATGAACCATAAAAATTCACTCCTTTTGAAAACCTAAACCATAGATTGTGTGAAAATTAATTCTAGATGCTCACATTACCTCTTTGAGTTTTCCAAAATAAAATAAACAATCAACTGCATTGGAATTAACTTTTATATTATTTTTATTGTGGTCATTTTTTATTACTTTCTCTTTATCACCTGCCACAACCGCGATAATTCTTTCTAATTAAGAGTGAGAAAGGGCGAGTCTGTCAAAGTCATAGAAGTATAGTCAACTCTTTGACTGTCCTTCTTATATAGGTCGAACCCATGATTCCACTGCACTTCCTTCAATGCTTAAACAACTATTTCTTAAGATAAATGACCTTTGTAATTGAACATGTCCTCAAAAGACTTCAATATGAGATTATTTCAACATTTATACTTGCTTCATTTCTTTCATAAAATATGAAAAATATGAAGATTGATGAAGGACTTACGTAGAAATAGTAGAATGATAACACTCGTTATATCCACACTCATCTTAACTCTTAACGACTTTGATTCATGTAGGTACTCAACCATTTTGAGTACATCATCGCCTATGGAGCCACCATTCTGCATAATGTTGTGAACCATGTCATTCATGATTAAATGTTGAGAGTGTATATTTTATCCAAAACTTAGGATCTTAACAATTAGATCATCATAGACATGTTACTTCCAAAGCACACTCAATGAGAGATCAAAGTTGTAGACACACATAAATCCTTGATTTTTACCATACTATCTAATTTATTGTCATTCTTCATTATTATGAGGAAACTTGCGCATTTCAAAGATATACATTGTGTCCAACTGTAAGTACTACATCTTGATCATTGATCTAATCCAGGATATTGTACTTGTTATGATTGTGTATACATTTAAATGGGTTTAGTAACGATCATATGAAATGATATAATTTACATTTATATATATACATACTTTGATTAGGGTTATTATTGTCTTCAATCACAGTTATCTCACTTTTTATTATCTTGCAAGGCCATTCCTTTTGAACTTTCAAAACATGAGGTATGCTAACCAAAGCACTATGCAAGATTTGGGATCTCCACTCATCCTTTGTCACACCAATAACATGATAAAATGTAACTCGAGTGAAGGAAGCGGGAACGGGAACTCTTTCTGCTTTGCAAGTTCAACTTGCATTTTCCAATTAAGACTTTGGTACTCGAGCCTACCACACTTAAGGTGATGTTGACATGTTGTCAATTGAATCAACAGAAATAGACCTTGCTATGTGATGAATCTCCATTTCATCACCTTTATTCTATCATTTTGGCCTCAAAAACCCCAGCAAATGCATGTAAAGAGCACTAATTTGTGCATAATAGCATTCATGATTAATTGTATTAATTACACATTAAATAAGGTGTTTAATGCGAAAATTATAGAATAAAGAGAAGAAAAGAAAAAGGAGTAAAATATTGCAAATATTTTATGACCCTAACCCCGAGACCAAGGCTAGCATGGAATTGGTCGACAAGGAATAAAGTAGGGGGAGATAAGGGCCAGTGTATAATAATTACCTCATTTATTCATGCATTTATTTATGCATTTTTGACACCTATTTTGTACATAATTATTTATTCACCCAATAAAGAAACTTTGTTCATGAAAGTTGTAGACAATAATGTAAATAAAAATACAAAATTGAGTTTGTGTAAAAATAATACTCAGTGTACATTTTATACACAGAATAAAAAGCCACAATCTCAACTTCACAGACCCATATCTTGCAAATAAAAACTCCAAATCACCCAAATTCGCCTTTAATTGTATATAGCTTTCCAAGAACAATTTAATAAAGTTGGTTTCATAATTTTTGGAGTCCATCTGCAAAAGTTAGGTTTTTGGCCTTCATTGTGCAGCCTGCCTGATTAAAATATTCAATATATTCATTGTCCATTATTTTTAGAAAATTATATTTTTAGAATTTTGTAAATAATGTATATAACACCTGTACATATTGAAATTAGAATAAAACTAAAAAGGAATTCTAAAATAAAATAAGTAAATGCAGGGTAATAGGCATAATACCTATACTAAGTATATATCTAAATAAAGAAGGAAAATATTATTTAATTCTTTCGTATTTTTCTAATGTTGTCAACATTACATATAACTCATTAAAAATACAAAATCACAATAAAAACCAAGAAAATAAACTAAATAAATAAAGTATATATAATATATAAGTAAACGACCTGCAAGTATACCTACATATACCTATCCCTATTTATTTAAAAATGAAAATAAACTCGTAAAAATTAAATAAAATACCCGCACACTCAAAAAAATAAATTATAAATTTACAAAATAAAACAAAAAAATAATAAAATAAAATAAACAAATTAAAAATAAAATACACAAAATACATGTAAATATATGCATATACACATTATTAAAATAAAACTACAATAAAACACTTCAAAAAATTCAATAAAAATCATAAATAAATACTACATGAAATAATACACATTTTTTATTTTATAAGAAAAAAATAATAAAATCATTTACTAGGTTAAATAAATCAATTTCGAATTAGGGTTCCTATTTTGTCTTCTAGCGGCCGATCTGGACCAATGGGGCGCCAGCCCTTGTTGACCGCCTGGTCAACTGTCCCATCCGGGACCTGGCGTCTCTGAACCATCTTTTCCCTGGATTTCATACCTTTTTTACGGCCATCTCATCGATCGATCGAGCTCGCTTTCTTCACAAGAAATGATCTCTGATGATCACTGATACCCGCCGTTATCTTAGATCAATTTGATACTCATTGGATTAACCAATAAATGCCGGTCAATAAGGCTCCAGGCCAATGTCTATAAATAAGAAGCTTCGCCCCCCTTCTCAAATTTGGCCAAATTACTCCACCCAAAAGCCTTGATTCCTATCCTGGGAGGTTCCTCATGACAGGGGGAGCGTTCTAGCACCTTGAATCGGCCAGAGGAGGGACAATTTTGACGCGGCGGAGCTCCAGCGTCCGCCCTGCTCCCTGGTGGCCCCCAGGTATAAGAGCTGCTTCTTTATCGCATTTTAGTTAGGTTTTAATGTTAGCTTTTCATTCTCATTGTTAGTTTAGTCTTTAGTTAAACATCGTAGCTTAAAATCAAAAATTCGAAGTTCGCCAGAGCTCCGCTCCGGCGACTTCTCCACCGTGATCTTGACTGTGTCCGACCGCCACGTTCAGCCCATCTCGTTCCCCATCGTATTCTCCATCGATCTATCACATTTGTTCAACCAAAGACCTCTGGTCTTTGCGAATCGGAGCTCCACCTCCGCCTATCGCCGGAGCTCCTCTGCCTCACTCCATCTTGCTGCAGAGCTTCAAAACCCGGGGTTGAGGAGGTAGCCCTCGCTCCCCCGGTTCTTCCTATGCAAGTCTAGCGAAGAAAGGAGCCCATCTGGGCTCGATTCAAACCAGCAAGAGGTTCCTGGAGGTCCCGTTCTTCACCGACCTTGCCCGAGCTCTTCGGACCTCCAGGAGCCATGGCAAGACCATCAGTAGACGCGGGAGGTCTCCAACTACGAGCAGACCATCTCAGATGCAAGGGAGACGTCCGGAGGAGCCCAAGCTTCTCGATCGAAGCTCGCAGGGGGCGAGCTTCTTCCCTGTTCTTCCAGGGGTCTCCAGCGCCGTCAGATCAGGAGGCCCGGCCCAGATCGCATAGGAGCCATCCGATGAAGACACGACCAGACCGTCAGATCCGCGAGGAGCTTCTAATCCGAACCCTTCATCGGTGAACCGGTACCCACCGTCAGATGCGCGACGCGTGGCTAAGTGAAGTGATCGACGCCGTTGGATCGCGCGCCTTTGGGGGTAAATTTCAGACATAACCCCCCGCCTTTTTGTATTTATAGTTTAATGCCAAAAATAAAATGCCACGTTGTAAATAAATTGTATTATTTGCAGTACGCCCCCTGGAGTTTCTATATTTGCATATTGGTCCCTCCGTGCCTCACGTGCAGTCCCACGTGAGGCGCGTGACTTTTGCACTTTAACCTTGGAAGGTTTTATTAATTGTAAAATGGCCCTGAAAATAAAAGTAAATGTTTATTTTTGCTGTGATTGTTGCACTGAGGTCCCTGAGTTTATTTTTATTTGCAAAAATGCCCTTGCCAGGCCATATATTTTTGTATGCTTTGTCCATTTATTTTATGCCCCATATTAACTTGAAATATTTTGCAAAAATGGATATAAGCTCCTGTTAGATTGCTCTTGCACCCATAGTTTTAGTTTTTAATTTTGTTGCATTTTTGCATTTATTAAAAATAAAAAACATGCCTTTTATTTATTGTCTAACATATAAAATTCCAAAAAAAATTAGTAAAACATCTCTAAAAATTCCAAAAAAATTACCAACTGCCTATTTTAACTTACTTTAGTGTCAATCCAAAAATCAATAAAAAACTCAAAAGAAAAACCTTAAAAATTCATAAATACTCAAAAACTTCTAAAAAATATAAAAAATTCTAGAAAACCCAAAAAATGTAAACTCAATTCCTGTAGGTTCTATATTTTATCCTCTTTATGTTAAAAATAGTTGTGACAAATTTTGTGGCTGTTTTGTATTTTTAATCTCCATTTTATCCCCAACCAGTAGCTTAATCACTATTTTGCTTTATTTTGCTATTTAAAAATACTAAGAATATTTTGAAAAATATCCAAAAATCACAAAAATAGTAGAAAAATATAAAAATACCAAAAAGACTTTAATTCTGAATTTTTGACTATTTTTATATATTTTATAAATATTGTATCACTCCTCTCACCCCTTTATATATATATATATATTCCCCTATTTAAAAAAGAAAATTAAATATATATATATATCTACCTATATATATGGATATACATAACTATTAATATATAAAATTCTAAAATTAAATTAAAAAATAATAAATATATTTATATAAATATTTTATCTATATATACATATATCTAATGTGTGTGTTATATGCTATATACCTACCCTCTATAGGTATATATATATCTTTATATATTTATATTCCATAATTTGTAATATATATATTATATAACTATATTATAAAAAAATAATAAAAAAATAAAAATAAAAAAAATAAATAAAAAAACCCCACAAAAACATGCTTCACATAAGGATGACTCTGTGGCACATGCACTTCATAGGCTACTGCATTTTTGTATTGCTCTCTGTGGTTCGACCTCTGCATACTTAGTCACTGTACATCTTGTGGTAGAGTAATAAATATTAATTCACATTTTTGGGGACTCAATCTATTCATTCTTTTATTGTAAATTAATTGCTGATTAACATGGGTATTCTACGAGGGGTCGCCTCAACCACACTTTGTATATCATTTATTGTGACCCTCGCGGGATATGCAGTTATCAGATGGCGCCGTTGCCGGGGAGCAATGAGCATAGCCTACTTTATTTTGTCATTCTTGTGTAAAAATTTTTGATTCATCATTGATTGTGTGAGCAGCTATTTCTAATGTAATTAATCACCATGCTTTATTGATTTATTTATTGTGATTAATTTATATCGGTTTTATTTAATTGATTGAGCTATACTAATTCCATCTTTTTGTGACTTTGATGCGAGGGCCCGCCACGCGAGGAAGGCTTCTTAGGGAGCCAAGGCAGCCGAGCTTGGAGGAGGGAGGTCTTCACCTCATGACCATCTGAAGAGAGCACCATGGAAGCAAAGAGATGGGGATTAGATAGGTCTAGAACACTTAGGATCATTTTTGTAATTTTTGGTGAGAGAGAGACAATTTTGGCATGTAATAATTAACAGGACTCTACTCTTCACAATGAGGTCCAGTGCCCGGGTGATTGTTCACCTAGAGGCCTCATCGCGGCTTTTTCGAGTTTTCATCGCTTTCTTTTCTTTGTTTTCCGAAGTTTTGAGCTTTCCGCCTTTATTTTATTTTCTTTTGTGTGCTTGGAGCCCCTAGATATAGGTTGCTTGGTTCGGTAGCTAGGTCCAAACATTAATAAGAATGCATGTTCCTATAGTCTACTTCGTATGGATCTAGTCAAACTTAAACAAGCCGTTCATTTATCTCTTAGCCCTTGTGCCACAGCGAGCCCTGCAAAGCGCTTTCTCCTAAACTCAAGTGTGTTGAGCAGAGGAGGGGTGAGCCAAAACCGAACCTTTTTGGGCTAGGGATGAATGAGCGACTTATGGTTCTTTACGTTAATAGCAGCTAATGTTTAGGGCGATTTTATGCCTTGCATACCGACATGTAGATAGGTTTAAAAATTCTATTTTGCATACCGCATGGAGAGAGCTGGGATGCACTGTAAGTCTTCTAACTCAGCATGCATCATTCAGTTCAATGGTGAGATTTCCATCATGGAACCACTTGCATGGCTTTTCCGCTATCTCCCTCTGATTTAGAGCACCTAGGACTTAAATGAGAATCTACAAAAACGTTAGGCGCTGGTATGAAAACATACTCAAAAAAAGTGAAAACCCAAAAACTAAAATAAGGGGACTGCTAAATAAACTTTGACCTTAATTAAAATCTGTAATGGACTATCATTGTATCGGGTTCATAAAGCTCTCATTGTTTTCAGGTACCTTGGAGGGGGACCAAAACCCTACTCCCTTGAGCGAGTGCGACCCCCTAAGGATTAAAGCCAAAAACCCAATCTGCAACTGCCTTGTGTATCGCCTGGATTTCCGAAGTAATGGCGCTTCTATCGTACATAGGCGAGTAGGGCTTGGTCACCAATGATGACTCTCTGTTGTGTAGAGCATCGACCCTGTCCGAAGTATTGAGCATAGACCACGCCTTCACGGGGGTGTCTGTCTCATTATCCTGCGTCCGAGTAGGTTCTTGCACGCTCACGGGTGATTCCGTTGCGAGCGAGAACCGAAGTATTAGTTTTGCCTATCGGCTTCCTCTCTCTATTTCTTTGGCTGAGTAGGGATCCAGGAAGGGTTACAAGGACTCCAAAAAGTACAGACTACAGGTTACTGATGAGCGACCTGAAGGCTAGGGTATAGGTGCTAAATCGATCGTTGCGACCCACGCGATCAAATGCGCTCAATCAAGAAAAATAGACCACTAATATAAATAAAATCACTCAAAACACGAAAGCGGTCTCGCTATTAGATTAACCTGGTATAGCGACCAGGGTCGAACACAAGGAGCACGGGTTGGCCTGTCGGCCTACGAAGTAGTCAAAAAGAGAAATAAAATAAAAGAAGACAATGTTTTTGGTGGTTTTTGAATTAATTTATATTTTTTTGGATTTTTAATGAATTAAGAATATAGGAAAAGTAAATAAACACACACTTCAATAAAATATTAAAAGCAATACAAATCAACCAAAAATTCAAACAAAAATATTTTTATGTGTTTTATGATTTTTAGTGTTTTTGGTGAATCTTTGAGAATTTTCTAATGCTTATTTAATTTTCTAAAAATCAAAAAGTGACTAAAACAGTAGGTACTGTCCAGCCGAGCTACAAGGGCCTAGATAAAATATCTAAAAGCCTCAAATTAGCTGGGAGGTAATTTTCTTGTAAAGAAAATAAAACAAGGAAAATTTAGGCACCTATTTTATTGTTTTTGGATTTTTAATTGATTTACTAGAATTTTTATAAGATTTTGAGTGTTTTTCAATTTTTAGTGGTTTTCAGTAATGAAAAATAGCCAAAATTGGCTAGAAAATCAAATACAACAAAATACACAGTAGACAATTTTTTTGTATTTTTTAGACACTATTTAATATTTTTTGTGATTTTTAAAGTTAGACAATGAAGAAAATAGATGTTTTTGAATTTTTAAAAATGCCAATGAAAACAAAAATGTCCTCAAAAATCCTCGAAAATTTGACACTATGGCAGAAGCCATGTATCTAATTTTCGTTGGATTTGGAGGTAATTTGCTATTTTATTCAAAAATAAAGAGGGGGCGCAATGCACAGGGACCAAAGTGCAAATACCCAAAGTTCTGGGGGGTCCGGTGCAATTAACCCAGCGAAACACATGCTACGCACGTCTCTGGGGCACTCAGGGACCCATATGTAAGGAAAATAAGTTCCAAGGGCTTATTGGTAACATGTACCAAAAGTCCAGGGACCTATTCGCAAAATACCCAAAAAATCACGCACATGTTCAAATGTATCACGCACAGGGGTATAAATGCAAATAGCTAAAAACTTTCATTCATTAATGAACAACCAGAACTGCAGGGCCTATATTGCAAATAAACCAGAAAGTCATGTGTCGGTGCACGTGTCATACAACGTACAGGGGTATAAATGCAAACCAAACAGAGTATGGGGTCCTCTATGCAAATAACCCTAAAACTAAACAACTAGATTAACTAATTACAGGGCTAACTACGAAATAAAATAGCAGAGGGGGCCTAAGGGTAAATTACCCCTTTATTACGCGGACCGCGCGATGGACGCCACGTAGAGGAATCGGCGGTGAGGATCGGCTGGCGCTCCAAACTGGGGTCCTCGAAGTGATCCGACGCTCGAGGTCAAGCCACGTGGTGTGATCAACGGTCGTGGCTCTCTGTGGCTTAACCTACGAGCATCGGGCGGCTGGGATCGGCCCTCTTCAGATCTGACGGTGAAGGCGGCTCCTCGAAAGGATGGTCCCGATAAGAACTGGAGCAGGAGGGCTGATCGAACGACGTCTGGAGGTCGTGGAAGAACAGGTGGCCGGCGAACTTCGCCGGCCCAGTGCGAGCGCTCCTGACCTCCTCGCGGGGCGTTGATGATCGGAACAGATCGGGCGTGGGCCTCCGCGACGGATGGGGGTCTCCGATGACCCAGCCGAGCTCCGAGGAGCTCGGGCGAGGTCGGCGGAGCTGTGCCTCCTGGCTGAATGTCGAAGGACCTCAGATGCCCTTCGTTCGACCTGCAAAGCAATCCAGAAGACTCGCTGGTCGAGGGCAAACTGCCTCGACCCGGTTAGGCGGGGTGACGATGAACAGTGGGTCGCAGCGGACGAGATCCGGCGAAGTGGGGATGGTGGAGCTCGAATCCCAGCTCCTGTGCGAGCTGGGTTGGATGGGACTGTGGAGAAGGTGCGCGGGAAGGAGGCGAAGGCGATGATGAAGCCTGATGATCGATTGGGGGTCGGTTGTGGACGGAATCGGCAAAACACGGCGGAGCGGCGATTTGGGCGTAATCGAAAATCAAAGAAAAAGGGAGGTCTAAGGGACTACCTGGGCAGAGGAGTAGACTGTGGATGAGCTAAGGAAGCTTTGGGTCGTTGCCTCGAGGAGCGTCTCCCTCCGAGGCTCGGTGCTCCTGCTGGTGGCGGAGCAACGACGGCGAAGCTCGTCGGATCAATGGACACGCCTCCTCTCCTCGCTTCAACAGCGCCAAACGCGAGCTGTCACTCTCATGAATACGCTGGAGCTCACAGGGTGGATTTGAATGGCCAAAGATAGAGGAATGAGGTGGCGGAGCTCGAGATTTATATGGGTGCAGGTCCGGCTAGAAGTGGTCGGGTAGGGCAGTGTGGAGCGAGGACCCCGATGCGGATACTCCGGCGAGGGTCCCGGATGTGGTAGGAAGGATTCGGACCCGGGATTTAGGTGATAGGGAGTCGGGTTTAGGCGCAGAATTAGGGAGAAATCGGGTCGGGCGCCTTAACCCGTGGGAAGTGGTCCTGGGGGGGGCAGTTGACCGGGCGGTCAACAGTCCCCAGGGCCAATGGGTAGCGACCACGTGGCTGGATTTTGGAAGTGAAATTCAAGGTACCAAATGGCCGAATTAGGGAAAGTTAAAACATGAAATATTTTTATTTTATTTTTTTCTATTTTTTAGTGATTTTTAATAATTTTTTCGAAATAAAAATAAGGTATATACATAATATGTTATATATAGGTATATGTACACTATAAAGGATTTTAATTTTTGATTTTTAATTGTTATTTTTATACAATTTTATTCTCATTTTATATTTTATTTATTTTCATTATAAAATGAGGAATAAAAAGACATTTCTATTTTATTTTAATTATTTATATGCATAGATGAAATAAATAAATATATACATTTATATACATGGTATATTTACAAGATATTTTTGTGTTTTTAATTTTGTTATTTTTATTTTGTTTTTGTTTTAATTGTTTTATTTTATTTATTTACACTATATAATATAAAATATTTACAAAATTTTAGAAATTAATTTTATTTATTTATAAGGCTAAATAAATATAAAGGTGGTTCTATGTACATGATGACTATACAAGAGGTGTTTTTGTTTTCTTTTTAAATTTTTAAATTTTTATTTTGGTTTTATATTTATAAATATATACAAATATTTACAAGCCTATTTTTGTGAGGAAAATACTTTTATTTTATTTACATAAATATTTACACACATGAGCCCCTATCTCCCTCTACTTTGGCTTTTATGCGGTCAGGCCCATGCTGAGCCCTCCCTTGGGTTAGGTTGCTCAATATTTATTCTAAATATTTCCCTCTTTTTCTTTTTAATCTTTATTCTTTTATTTTTGCACAAAAACATGCTAATTATAGGTTTTTACACAATGCATGCTTTTGGTAATTATTTCTATTTACACATATCTACATGCATTTGCAAAGGTTTTTGTAGCTAAAATATAAGAACAAAGAGTGATGAATGAGTATTCATCATCCCCCTATACTTAACTTTGCTAGTCCCTTAGCAAACACTTATTTGAAAAAGAAGTGAAAAAGAAAGAAAAGAAAAAGAAAAAGAGAATGTACATGGATCAAGGCTGATTATTAAACTTGCCTTTATTAAATTAAGGTATGGAGCTCGATCAGACTTTTGGATTATTAATGTGTCGGAACCTTATTTGGACTTAAGTCTAAAACTCAACAGCCTCTATGTTCCACTATTCTATAACCAAGACTCCTCAATGCTCCAGGTCAGAACAAGTCATCAATCACAAACCCTGAAGACCATGAATCTTTTCTTGTCCTGTGAATGTGAAGTCTAAGCTCTCCACCTCAGAAATGGCAACTTGACAACCCTCCCCAACAAGGTAACTCTATGACCTCAATCTGGCCACTCTTTCCTCGAGGAGCGGGGTATTCCCTTCTAAGTTCAAGTTCAACCGGCTCAAGAAGAGGAGGAAGAAGAGAATGGGTCAAGGCCAGTGTAGCCAAGTACCCTTGGGAGCTTGACCAGTGTAGCCAAGTCTCCCTGCTGCAAGCTACATCAGGTGGATCATGATACTCAAGCTTTGCTTATTGCACTCTATATACATACTCCAGTGGGATTATCATTTTCTCTCAGACCCACCACTTTTTTGGAGTTATTTTCTTTTTGCACACATTTTTTTTTCGAGTGCATCTATACAACATATACATGTGCAGCATATATACAAGGAGTTTTTCCTCTTGAGCCAGTAGACTATCCTTCTTTTGAAGCTTTATTGCAACCCACAACTCCCGTCGTTAGACCTCATGGCAACCAGACCAAGTTGAGATGCACTTCCTTCACTACAAGAAGAAGAGAGGTTCCGCCTAGAAGTATACCATCATATGCTACCCCAAGTCAAGGAAGACTGCCTCCTCAACATCTCATCCGTAGAGAGCTCGGTGCATAGTGCTGGTGTCCAAGTAAGGCCATAATCTATATGAGTCATGTGTTGTTGTTAAGTGCTCTACTTAGGCTCATTGAGATGACATGTGATCATAACCTAGTGGACTCAAAGAATTAAGTCACCATGGACCTGAAAATCCTTAAACCTAAGCCCTATAAGGTTCCTCTTAGAATTTAGGTGGACTAAGATCTTAATCAAGCTCCATTTCTCAATTTGATTCCAGGCTAGTTTAAATGTCAACTATCATCCAGAAAAAACTATATACATATGTACAAAAGATGCTATTTACACAAATTTTTACAATCATGCAAAATTTTTGAAAAAATGTTTTGAAATCATGTATGAATGATGCATGAAGTGCAAGTTTTGCAAAAAGTATTTACACACATTTACACAAGAGTTTTGCAAACTTTTGATTTTCAAAACATTTTGGAAAAATTTTGTACTATATACATAATTTTGATACAAAAATATTTATAAAAGATTTTTGAAATCATTTTTATAAAAATAATTTGTACACTAGCTATTTATGTGCAAATAAAAGAAGTTTATATATATGAAAAATTTTTAATTTTTGTGATTTTTAGCCATTTTATTTATTAACACACTCATACAAAGTACGAGTTATGGCTAAAGTATATATGAAATATATACACACCCCCTATACTTAGCTCGAACGATGTCCTCAGAGTCAAGAGCGATGAATAAGACATAACTCGTGCTAGGTATAGGGAAGTGAAAAGAAAGGCTATATACAAAGACGAATAAATGAAATAGAAAAGCCAAGAGGGTCTCGGGTCTTCCCCCTATACTTAGGATCAAGTAATCCTAAGTATAGCAGGCTGTATACTAAGGGAAAAACCGAGTGGAGAATGTACAGGGTCTACCCCCCCTATACTTAGGGTGAAATGTCCCCAAGTATAGGCAGCAAAATAGGGGTAGACAGCAACAAAAGAAATACCCGAAGGTCTCACATCCCCCCTATACTTAGGGTAAAGAGCACCCTAAGTATAGCATAATCACAAGATGAAGAAAGGGATATGGGACTTAAGAATGTAATGATATGGACATCTGGATCTATACAAGGCGGAAGATTAGTGAAACTCAGACGTGAGATGCCTTGGATGTGAGTCAAAGACCACATCTCACGCAAAGTGAATAGGGGCAAGATCAGCGACCCGCGGCTCATGATCTAGAAATGGCTTGAGCCGCTGGCCGTTCACTCGAAAGGTACTCTCAGAAGACAACTCAGATATATCAATGCTACCGTTGTCGTGTACCTTTCTGACCAAGTAGGGTCCCTTCCATTTGCTCTGTAGCTTCCCTGGAAATAAACGAAGCCTCGCATCAAACATCCATACTCTCTGTCCAATCTCAAAATGCTTGTGGCTGATATGAGAATCATGCCACTCCTTCACTCTCTCCTTATACTGTAGGCTGTTTGAGAAAGCTGTATCTCTAAGCTCCTCCAGGGCGGCTAACTCTGCCCTCCTCTGGTCTCCCATACCATCTGGATCCATAAGAATATCTGTAACTGCCCAAAGTGACTTGTGCCTCAGCTCAACAGGTAAATGGCACGGCTTGCCATATACGAGGCGAAAGGGAGATGTGCCCAATGGAGTCTTGAAAGACGTCCTATATGCCCATAAGACCGAGTCCAAAAGCTGTGACCAATCCTTTCGGTCAGGGCTGACGACTTTCTGCAATATAGTCTTGATCTCCCTATTCGACACCTCGGCTAGACCATTCATCTGTGGATGGTAAGGTGTAGCAACACGATGGTCTATACCGAACTCACTAGCAAGGGCCTTCACCTGGTCGTTGATGAAATGAGACCCCCCATCAGAAATCAGAACTCGTGGAACCCTGAACCGCGTGATGATGTGCTTCCTCAAAAATCTGCAAACTGTCCTCGTATCAGCGGCTCGGGCGGGGATAGCCTCAACCCAACGACTAACATAATCCACGGCCAACAGAATGTACTCAAATCCCTGACTCTTAGGGAGTGGACCCATGAAATCGATGCCCCATGCGTCAAAAACCTCACAGAAGTGAATGGGCTGCATCGGCATCATATCACGCTGTCCACAAGTGCCCA
Source organism: Ottelia alismoides (assembly GCA_037367405.1). NCBI lineage: Eukaryota > Viridiplantae > Streptophyta > Magnoliopsida > Alismatales > Hydrocharitaceae > Ottelia > Ottelia alismoides. The sequence continues at coordinate 218,176 of JAZKJV010009198.1, forward strand.
TCCTCTGACAGTCAGTACACCTCTTCACGAACTCATCTGAGTCCTTGAAGAGGGTAGGCCACCACAAGCCGGATTGGAGCACTTTCTGTGCCGTTCTCCTCCCAGAATGATGTCCTCCTGCCTCAAGCTTGTGGCAGTAAGTGAGGACGCTATGGTGTTCCTCCTGAGGAATACACCGACGCCAGACGCTATCCCCTCCTTCGTGGTAAAGGATGGGATCCTCCCAGTGGTAGGACTTGGCCTTCGCAAGGAAGGTCTCAAGCCTCTGCCTGGGCCAATCTTGTGGGACTTTCCCAGCAACGAGAAAGTTCACAATATCGGCATACCACGGGAGTGAGGCGATAGCAAGGATCGCCTCGTCTGGGAAGGTATCTCGAATAGGGTCAATCTGCTCAAACTCCTCAGGCTGCTCTAAACGGGAGAGATGATCCGCCACCACATTCTTGACTCTAGGCTTATCCTTAATCTCAATGTCAAACTCCTGGAGTAGAGGGATCCATCTAGTAAGTCTGGCCTTGGCATCCTTCTTTGCCATGAGGTACCTGATGGCGGTGTGATCTGTGTACAAAGTCACTCTAGATCCAATGATATAAGATCGAAACTTATCTAGGGCGAACACTACGGCTAGCATCTCCTTCTCTGTGACCGTGTAATTCCGCTGGGCAGAATCCAATGTGTGGCTAGCGTAGTGGATAGCAAATGGAACTCCATCCCTCCTCTGTCCCAGCACTACCTCTACGGCAAAATCGGAGGCATCCGTCATGATCTCGAATGGGAGAGACCAATCAGGCGGCTGGAGGACAGGAGCCTCAATGACACACTGCTGGAGAGTTGCAAAGGACGAAAGACACTTGTCATCGATAAGGAACTCGGTGTCTTTCGTCAAGAGGTCAGTCAACGGCCGGGCAATCCTGCTGAAATCCTGAATAAATCTCCTATAAAATCCAACGTGCCCCAGGAATGACCGTAGCTGCCTCAAATTGGACGGTGCTACGAGTTTTCTAATGACATCCACCTTGGCCGGATCAACCTCCATGCCCCTGTTGGAGATGATGTGGCCAAGCACCGTTCCTTGAGTCACCATGAAGTGACTCTTCTCCCAAGATAGAACCAAATGGTACTCAATACATCGCTGGAGTACTCGGTCTAGGCAGTCAAGACAGGAGTCGAATCCGTCGCCGTAGACCGAGAAATCGTCCATGAAGACCTCCAAACATTCCCCTACCATGTCTGAAAAGATCGACAGCATGCACCTCTGAAAAGTCGCAGGGGCATTGCATAGCCCAAATGGCATGCGTCGAAAGGCATATGTACCGAAGGGACAGGTAAAGGTGGTCTTCTCCTGATCCTCAGGAGCAATGGCCACCTGGTTGTAGCCCGAGTACCCATCAAGGAAGCAATAGTGGCTCTTCCCTGCCAGTCTCTCAATGATCTTAATAAAAGGCAGGGGGGAAATGGTCCTTCTTGGTGGCCTGGTTGAGTCTCCTGTAGTCAACACAGACCCTCCAAGAGATGGGTACTCGTGTAGCAATCCTCCTCTCCCGACTCACTGATCACAGTCGTGATACCCGTCTTCTTGGGCACCACATGCAAGGGGCTGACCCACTTGGAGTCGGAAATGGGATAAATGAAATCTGCACTCCACCATTTTGATATTTCCTTCATCACAACCTCTCTCAGGTTGGGGTTCAGTCGCCGCTGGAACTCACGCGACGGCTTCGCCCCCTCTTCGAGATAGATATGGTGGGAGCACACTGATGGACTAATCCCATGGAGATCTGCTACGCTCCATCCGATTGCCTTGCAGTTCTTTTCAAGAACCCTCATCAAACGGTATTCCTGCTCTCCAGTCAGATCGGCGGAGATGATGACTGGGTACATCTCAGGTTCGCCCGCAAGGAACCGATACTTCAGCGAAGTAGGGAGTGGCTTCAGCTCTGGACAGCTGGCTGCTGGCAAATCTGGCCTCGGAAGGTGTGTGAATGCTGCTAAGTCTGCCAAATCTGCCTGGGAGAAAGAATACGAACTCTCGCAAACTGGATCTGGAGGAGGCTGCTCAACTGTGCTGTCTCTGATCTGCTCTGCCTCTACCTCCTCCTCATCTGTAGGCTCAGGTGGACTCAGGTCTGGCATCTGGTCATCACAATCTGCCCAATCAGACTCTGAATCCGAGGGATCTGCATCAAACAGGGTGGCATCAGCACCACCGTCACACAAGGTGGCCTCAGTACCACCATCACTAGCAACCGTGTCGCGGTCGAGAACCGGCTCTGCTGCCTCTGTAGTATCCTGGACCAGGGCTGTGCTCTCCAAGCTCTCCTCTGCTGTCATCTCTGCATCAGTAGTGTCTGGAAATGAGAGGATGGCCTGTGCTGAAGGGTCTGCCCATGCTGCCTCATCATCTGTGATCACAAAATCACAGTCCTGGTGGATGTCTAACCCAGCATCTGTCAGCTGCTCTGTATCTGTGCTGGTCTCTAAGTCTGCTCTCTCTGGCTCTGTAGTCCTCGACCGTCTCTATTTGTACACTCTCGCCCTCGACGCGAAAGTATACCTTCCCGCTATCATGATCAGTCACCGCCTTGGCTGTGGCCAAGAACGGACGACAGAGGATGATGGGGGTATCGGCCACTGAGTCAGGGATCTCCATGTCCAACACTACGAAGTCCATGGGGAATTGCAGGCCCTGAATAGTGACGATAACGTCCCGCAACAACCCCTTCGGCCTCTTGACAGATCGATCAGCAAACTGAAGGACTGTCCTGCTCTATCGAAGAGTGCCCAACTCGAAGCGGTCGAGAAGGGCTGCCGGAAGGAGGTTGATAGACGATCCGCTATCTAATAGAGTACGGTCGAACCTCTGCTCACTAATCTGACATCTGACATACGGGGCTCCTGAGTCTGGCCTCTTGGCCGGCAGACAGTTCTGGATCGCGAAGCACGTGGCTTTCGTCAGCACATGTATCTCTGAATGATGGTTGCTCCTCCTCCTCCTGACTGTGGTCCTATCTCTCAAAGATCGCTGAAGAAGGGGGATGTGCTGCAAAGCCTCCTGAAGGGTCAGCTGTATGTGAAATCTATCGATCATGCTCTGGCTGAACTCCTCCTGCTCTCTCTTTTTTGGGTCTTTTTCTCTTCTCTCCCCCTTTCCCATCTGAAGGGCTCTAGGGAAGGGGATCACAGGGTCCTTCTCAGATGAAGGACTAGGAAAAGGCCTAGACGGCTCGACGGCCGGATCCACACATACATCAATCACCACAGTGGGACCAGAAGAAACTAAACCTTTTCCTTTATTCAAAACAGTGTTCTGAGATACATCAACAGAAGGAAAAACACATCTCTCTCAGAATGAACACCGGTGGCCTCAGTACTACCTCGGGCTGGCTCTGCTACTGGACGTCTCACGGCCTCAGTATGCGGGCTGGCTCAGCTATTCTGGTGGCAACAGCACCACCTCCTCGAACTGGTGAAGCGGCGGCCTCAGTACCGCCGGTGGAATCAGCATCCTTGGTGGCATCAGTACCACCATCATCATCATGTGCGGCCTCAGTACCGCTCTCCTCCTCCTCATCTGGCGCCCTGGGTGGATCCTCGAGTCGTCGCTCAGATGAGGCGTCGCCTGCTGGTGCTCTACCGCTCCTAAGTGTAACAAAATCAGCATCAAATAGATCCGAAGACATATCATCAAATGGATCACTAGGAGTGGCATGCTCAGTGGAAACTACCTACTCAGATTTCCGCTTCAGGCTGTTCGGATTCGGCTCTATCTGTGCAGGGATGGCGGCCTTCCCTCTCATCAGGTCCCGCATTTCCTGGCGGAACTCGTACATCTCCCGTCGAAAGGTAGCCTGCTGGTCCGTGAGGATGCGGGCTATGTCGTCTAAGGCGGGGCTCTCATGGGAGCCCGACGGGTAGCCTCTCTGGTGCTGAGGCTGCTGGAACTGGTGCTGCTGGTGCTGAGAGGGGTAGGAGGTAGGATGCTGCTGCTGGTGTGGCTGGTGAGCCTGCTGCTCATGTCTCCAAGACTGTCCCTGCTGCTGATAGGGACGAGGAACGAAGGACGACTGCTGGTGTGGCTGGTAGGCTGGGGGCTGCTGCTGCTGGTGATCCCTCTGCTGGCCATACTGCCCTCCCTGACCGGATGGCTGCTGCTGGGGCTGGGTACCTCCACTCCCCCAGCCGAATCCGGGATGGTCTCATCGGATCCCAGGCTAGGGATGGTCATACCAAATCCCGTTGACATCTATCAACGGCTCTGCATCGAACTGGGCTGGCGGGAGTACTACCAGAGGCTGATCCGGCTGGTATACCACCATCTGCATGTCTGGAGATGGTGGGGACTGGTAAGAGGTCCACTGCTACTGGTACGGCTCCGCCTGTACAAGGTGAACCTGTCTAGGCTGCTGAAAGGAGCTGGAGCGCTGGGACGAGCTGCTGCTGCCGCCGGTATCGCCTCGCGACTGAAGACGGGGCTGGGAAGCCGTCTGTGCCTCCTGGAGACACATGAGCTGGGTCTTCATGTCGCTCAGAGTCTGTGCCATCTGCTCCATCTGCGTGATGCCCTGGCACTGCTTCTTCTCGATCAGCTCCATGCGGTCCAACTTCTCGCTGATGATACCCATATCCGCAGCGGACGACTCTGCCTGTGCTGCTACAACTGCGGATGAACTGGATGGACCGGCATCGACCCGTGCTATCCTCTGGTACTGCACGGGTCCTGGCTGCTGCTAAGGTCTCCCCTGAGTGTACAACCGGGTCTGGGACATCACCATATAGTTCTCGGCCATCTCCTCGAAGATGGCCCAGATCTTGTCGTGATCCTTGGCGAAATATGACCCGCCACAAGAAGCATTCACCAAGCCCTGGAGCTCTAGTGTCAACCCGCTGAAGAAGCTCTGCACAAGGTTCGGCTTCGTGATATCATGGTGCGGGCATCGGTCTGTGAGCTCTCGGAACCTCTCCCATGCCTCATGGAATTGCTCGTTGGGGAGCATGGAGAAGTTGCTGATCAGGGCCCTCACTGCATTCGTCCGCCAGAGTGGATAGTACTTGATCATGTACTCGGTGAGGAGCTGCTCCTAGGTATAGACGAACTTCCCCAAATGCTTCAGCCAGGTGGCTGCTCTGTCTACTAGGGAAAAGGGGAAGGCAATCATCCGAATCGTATCCTGGTCCACATGGCAGTTGTGGACAGTACTGCAGATCATCAAAAACTCCTAGAGGTGGAGATGGGGCTCCTCGGTGGCAAGTCCGTGAAAATGGGGAAGCATCTACAGGGTGTTCAGGGGGAACTTGAAGTCCCCCACGATAGCAGGCACCACCACCCAATGATGCATCAGCGTAGATCCGGGGTTGTGCAACTCCCGCATCGGTCTCGGTGGTCCTCCTGCGGCGGCGGCTGCTGCTGCTGCTGCGGCTGCTGCGGCTCGTGCCTCTGCATCTGGTCCGTCCTCAGGCTCGCTCTGATCTCTCTCTGCTCTGAGTCGCTCCAACTCTCTCCTCATCTCAATCATAAACGCTCCCTGATCCCTCAGCTGCTGCTGCACTGTCTCTAACGAGGCGATCATGGTGGAGTTGATCGCTCCCTGGTCCATCACAATGTGCTCGGTCCTGGAGCGGTCCTCTGAACTACCGACCATGACGTTTGCAAAATCAAATGAACCATACTCAGGTGCTGTCAAATCTGCTATTCTCTCCTCTGGCTCATATCTCTCAGAACCAAAAGAAAGGGGGTCGAGGGGGAACAGGGCGGAATCATACTCGGGCTCGGAGAACTGGTCTTGGCTCTCGCGGGCCGACCTAGATGATTGGGCAGACGTGCCCGAAAGCGGTGCAGCCAGAGGCTGCCTAAGAGAGCGTCTACCCATCATCGTGATCTGGTCGAGTAGTGCGGATGAGATCTGGAAAAACTATGATCAGAATGCAAACCCCCGGTTCACCAACGCAACGCGAGCTGAAGACCGTAAAAGCTCGGTCAAATTATCTTGTCAATTTTTATTAGGTGAACACACAAGATATCAGAGCGCTTACGTGACCTGTTAGGATACCCGATACTACTCCAACCGACTGGCCCGCACGGAAGAGTCGGTAGTCAGCTGGAAATAACACCGGAGGGCTCTACCTAGGGTGCGGGTCACTCTCTCGCGCAATCAAACCAAACAAGGAGGGGGTTGCTCTCCCCAAGACAAATTTTTAAGGTGAGTGTCTTTTAGGGTCAATAGTTTTAGCCAGTCCCAATTTTATGGTTTTTCTTTTTAATGTCTTTCAAATAAAAACAAACGCCTAACGAATTTTTCGGTTCTCCTGATTATTTAGTCCAAAATAGGGGGGAGAAGACGAAAAAGCCGATGCACGATAAATCAATGATGCATGCAAAGTCAGAAAGGTGTACCTGTCTCCAGCACTCTACATGCAATATGATCCGCGCATAAATGTAAAGACAGAAAGTAAACTACCTAAATGATGCAGCGATGAAAACCGAGTCCTAGATCAGCAATTCTACTCGCAGAACCGTCTAACTGGTCACCGTCCAACAGGCCAAAGGTCCGGTCTTGGTCTACCCCTCCTCTGCCCGACAAATCGGGGGTAGGAGAAAGCGCTTTGTGGGGTAGACTACGGCACGTAGGCCACGGAGGAAAATGAGTCAGTTATTTTTATTAATTGATTATTAATAGGTCCAATTAAGCGTACTATAGGAGCATGCAGATAATTAAGTGTGGGGACCCTACTAATTACGGCACAAGCAAGTATAAATTCCTAAATCTAAGGGCTCGATCAAAAACCGCGTAAACACCGGAAAAGGCAGCTAAAAAGAAAAGAAAAGAAAACCGCGAAAAAGCCGTGAAAAACTCCTAAGGGTCCCCCGAGCACACCGGTGCTCGGCGAAACAGACCCACTAAGCAGATATAGTCCTTAAGTGTCTGAGTCCCTGTGTTATTACAATAATAATCAGATAAAATAAAAATAAAACCTCTCCCACTCGACTCTCTCTCTCGCTCTCTCCTGCGGCTCCGCAAAGAAGGGAGCCGCCTCCAAGTCCTGCGGTTGCGTCGGCTCCTCGAAAGTCGCCTCTGCGGTCCTCAGGCCCTCGCAAGAAACAGAGACAAGTGGTCAGACCAAAATAATCAAATAATAATAACAGAAAAAGAAATGAAACTGAAAATGGGGATATATATGAAAAAATGCAAAATAAAATAAACACTCAAAATAAACAAGAATAAAAACAAAAGAAAAGAAAATAAAACAAAATAAAACAAAAATAAAATATAGACAAAAGCCGCGAAAAAGCCGCACGCTCTGAAAGAGCCGCGAAAAGCCGCGAAAACAAAAACACAAATAAAATAAAAACTACTAAGCCGTGCTCCCCAGCAACGACGCCATTCTGATGAGCGACATGAAGGCTAGGGTATAGGTGCTAAATCGGTCGTTGCGACCCACACGATCAAATGCGCTCAATCAAGAAAAATAGACCACTAATATAAATAAAATCACTCAAAACACGAAAGCGGTCTCGCTATTAGATTAACCTTGTATAGCGACCAGGGTCGAACACAAGGAGCACGGGTTGGCCTGTCGGCCTACGAAGTAGTCAAAAAGAGAAATAAAATAAAAGAAGACAATGTTTTTGGTGGTTTTTGAATTAACTTATATTTTTTGGATTTTTAATGAATTAAGAATATAGGAAAAGTAAATAAACACACACTTCAACAAATTATTAAAAGCAATACAAATCAACCAAAAATTCAAACAAAAATATTTTTATGTGTTTTATGATTTTTAGTATTTTTGGTGAATTTTTGAGAATTTTCTAATGCTTATTTAATTTTCTAAAAATCAAAAAGTGACTAAAACAGTAGGTATTGTCCAGCCGAGCTACAAGGGCCTAGATAAAATATCTAAAAGCCCCAAATTAGCTGGGAGGTAATTTTCCTGTAAAGAAAATAAAACAAGGAAAATTTAGGAACCTATTTTATTGTTTTTGGATTTTTAATTGATTTACTAGAATTTTTATAAGATTTCGAGTGTTTTCAATTTTTAGTGGTTTTTAGTAATGAAAAATAGCCAAAATTGGCTAGAAAATCAAACACAACAAAATACACAGTAGACAATTTTTTTGTAATTTTTAGACACTATTTAATATTTTTTGTGATTTTTAAAGTTAGACAGTGAAGAAAATAAATGTTTTTGAATTTTTAAAAATGTCAAATGAAAACAAAAATGTCCTAAAAAATCCTCGAAAATTTTAGACTATGGCAGGAGCCATGTATCCAATTTTCGTTGGATTTGGAGGTAATTTGCTATTTTATTCAAAAATAAAGAGGGGGCATAGTGCACAGGGACCAAAGTGCAAATACCCAAAATTCTGGGGGGTCCGGTGCAATTAACCCAGCGAAACACGTGCTACGTGCGGGTCTGGGGCACTCAAGGACCCATATGTAAGGAAAATAAGTTCCAAGGGCTTATTGGTAACAGGTACCAAAAGTCCAGGGACCTATTCGCAAAATACCCAAAAAATCACGCACATGTTCAAATGTATCACGCACAGGGGTATAAATGCAAATAGCTAAAAACTTTCATTCATTAATGAACAACCAGAACTGCAGGGCCTATATTGCAAATAAACCAGAAAGTCACGTGTCGATGCACATGTCATACAACGCACAGGGATATAAATGCAAACCAAACAGAGTATGGGGTCCTCTATGCAAATAACCCTAAAACTAAACAACTGGATTAACTAATTACAGGGCTAACTACGAAATAAAATAGCAGAGGGGGCCTAAGGGTAAATTACCCCTTTATTACGCGGACCGCGCGATGGACGCCACGTGGAGGAATCGGCGGTGAGGATCGGCTGGCGCTCCAAACTGGGGTCCTCGAAGTGATCCGATGCTCGAGGTCAAGCCACGTGGTGTGATCAATGGTCGTGGCTCTCTGTGGCTTAACCTACGAGCATCGGGCGGCTGGGATCGGCCCTCTTCAGATCTGACGGTGAAGGCGACTCCTCGAAAGGACGGTCCAGATAAGAACTGGAGCAGGAGGGCTGATCGAACGGCGTCTGGAGGTCGTGGAAGAACAGGTGGCCGGCGAACTTCACCGGCCCAGTGCGAGCGCTCCTGACCTCCTCGCGGGGCGCTGATGATCGGAACAGATCGGGCGTGGGCCTCCGCGACGGATGGGGGTCTCCGATGACCCAGCCGAGCTCCGAGGAGCTCGGGCGAGGTCGGCGGAGCTGTGCCTCCTGGCTGAATGTCGAAGGACCTCAGATGCCCTTCGTTCGACCTGCAAAGCAATCTAGAAGACTTGCGGGTCGAGGGCAAACTGCCTCGACCCGGTTAGGCGGGGTGACGATGAACAGTGGGTCGCAGCGGACGAGCTCCGGCGAAGTGGGGACGGTGGAGCTCGAATCCCAGCTCCTGTGCGAGCTGGGTTGGATGGGACTGTGGAGAAGGTGCGTGGGAAGGAGGCGAAGGCGATGATGAAGCCCGATGATTGATTGGGGGTCGGTTGTGGACGGAATCGGTAAAACACGGCGGAGCGACGATTTGGCGTAATCGAAAATCAAAGAAAAAGGGAGGTCTAAGGGACTACCTGGGCGGAGGAGTAGACTATGGATGAGCTAAGGAAGCTCTGGGTCGTTGCCTCGAGGAGCGTCTCCCTCCGAGGCTCGGTGCTCCTGCTGGTGGCGGAGCAACCGCGGCGAAGCTCGCCGGATCAGTGGACACGCCTCCTCTCCTCGCTTCAACAGGGCCAAACGCGAGCTGTCACTCTCACGAATACGCTGGAGCTCACATGGGTGGATTCGAATGGCCAAAGATAGAGGAATGAGGTGGCGGAGCTCGAGATTTATATGGGTGCAGTTCTGGCTAGAAGTGGTCGGGTAGGGCAGTGTGGAGCGCGGACCCCGATGCGGATACTCCAGCGAGGGTCCCGTATGTGGTAGGAAGGATTCGGACCCGGGATTTAGGTGATAGGGAGTCGGGTTTAGGCGCGGAATTAGGGAGAAATTGGGTCGGGCGCCTTAACCCGTGGGAAGTGGTCCTGGGGGGGGCAGTTGACCGGGCGGTCAACAGTCCCCAGGGCCAATGGGTAGCGGCCACGTGGCTGGATTTTGGAAGTGAAATTCAAGGTACCAAATGGCCGAATTAGGGAAAAGCTAAAACATGAAATATTTTTATTTTATTTTTTTTCTATTTTTTAGTGATTTTTAATAATTTTTTCGAAATAAAAATAATGTATATACATAATATGTTATATATAGGTATATGTACACTATAAAGGATTTTAATTTTTGATTTTTAATTGTTATTTTTATACAATTTTATTCTCATTTTATATTTTATTTATTTTCATTATAAAATGAGGAATAAAAAGACATTTTTATTTTATTTTAATTATTTATATGCATAGGTGAAATAAATAAATATATACATTTATATACATGGTATATTTACAAGATATTTTTGTGTTTTTAATTTTGTTATTTTTATTTTGTTTTTGTTTTAATTGTTTTTATTTTATTTATTTACACTATATAATATAGAATATTTACAAAAATTTTAGAAATTAATTTTATTTATTTATAAGGCTAAATAAATATAAAGGTGGTTCTATGTACATGATGACTATACAAGAGGTGTTTTTGTTTTCTTTTTAAATTTTTAAATTTTTATTTTGGTTTTATATTTATAAATATATACAAATATTTACAAGCCCATTTTTGTGAGGAAAATACTTTAATTTTATTTACATAAATATTTACACACATGAGCCCCTATCTCCCTCTACTTTGGCTTTTATGTGGTCAGGCCCATGCTGAGCCCTCCCTTGGGTTAGGTTGCTCAATATTTTTTCTAAATATTTCCCTCTTTTTCTTTTTAATCTTTATTCTTTTATTTTTGCACAAAAACATGCTAATTATAGGTTTTTACACAATGCATGCTTTTGGTAATTATTTCTATTTACACATATCTACATGCATTTGCAAAGGTTTTTGTAGCTAAAATATAAGAACAAAGAGTGATGAATGAGTATTCATCAGTTACACAGGAGGAGGATAAGTACGTGATACTCTTCTGGAAGTACTCTCTCTCCTATAGGGTAGTGTACTAAGGACTTGTTATAAGATGTGCCTGAAATCACAACTCTAAAAAGGAAAAGATAATAAATAGCCGAACTTTCACGGCTACACGTGGCGTGAGTTGGTGAACCCGATTTTGTATTATGTTTGTATGGATCTAGATTAAGGTTCAAAGATCAAGTCCCGCGCCTTTGCGCACATTTTGTTGTTTCTCCCTTTGACCACCCCGCTCAACCGAGCCTCTCTACTGTTTTACACTCCTTTTATTCCTCGTTGACCATCGTATCTTTCTTCCAACATCCGATCTTCTCTTGTGCTTTGCGAAGTTGATCCATGGATGGTTTCCGTCGGGACCATGCCGACACCCACATCGATTCCATGGACTCAACTCCGCCAATAAGTTCGAGGTGATTCCCGAGAACTCGATCCGGACTTTGTGGATCGATCTCCAGACTCCTCGTTTTCTACCATCCCCTTGGCCACCCAATAAACTGGGATCACTTTTGTCCCGCTTTCGCCGTTGTGAATGGAAGTCGATTACAGTCTATATCCTTTTCCATTCACAACATATTGGGGTTGACCTAAATTCCAGCTTCATCACGACAGCTGAACACAATTGCAAGCGATCTGATTTGGACTATCTCATTATGCAGATAGAAGACGGAGCGAGCCCTGGAGACTACTCCGGAGTTTATTTCATCCGACTCAGACCCTGACATGGCTCCCGGAGGGAAGGGCAAGGGTCAGCAGCCACCCCAACCAGAGGGACAGGTGCCAGATCAGAATCAAGTCAATGCACAGCTACTGGCATCTATCCAGGCCATCCAGCAGCAGCTGACCGAGCAGGCCCTCACGGAGACATCATTCCAGGATATGTTGAACGATATGATGAACCGTGACGACGGAGGATGAGGCAGAGGCAGAGGAGGCAGAGGAGGAGGAGGTGGAGGTGGAGGTGGTGGTCCAGATGATGATCTAGAATTTCCACCACCACCCAAACCTACACTTAAAGAAACATACAATCCGGGAGACAGCCAGATGACCGAGTGGATCCTCATTCCACCGGTACACGCTCATTTTGAGCTGAAGCCCCAGTTCATTGCTCTTCTCCCTACATTCCATGGAAACACCAGTGAGGAGCCGTACATTCACCTGCAGCAATTCTCCCGCATTTGCCGTACTACGCACTATCCCAATGTCCCTCTGGACATTGTCAAGATGATGGCCTTCCCCTTTAGCCTACAAGACAAGGCCCTCTATTGGGTCAACCATCTGGGAAAGGTTGTGACGACCTGGGAGGAGCTGAAGTCCGCCTTTCTGCACAAATATTACCCTCTAGGTCAGCTCAACCAGTTGCGAGCCTGAATTAGTAATTTCTCCCAAGGACCCCATGAGTCAATACATGAAGCATGGGAGAGATTTACTGACCTGCAGGAGAAGTGTCCCCATCATGATATTCCGAAGACCAGCTTGGTCCAGCACTTCTTTGGGGGACTGAACATTGAAAGCCAAAGGCTCGTTGACACAGCATGTGGGCGCTCACACTTCAATAAGGATGAAGACGTAGTCTGGCAGATATTTGAAGAAATGGCCGAAGGAGAGGCCGCCCTCTCTTCATCCAAGGCATATCAGAAGCAGCCCCAGATCCTCCAGAAACAAGTGCACATGGTAGCGTCCAAAGAAGCTGAGAGAGATGAGAGCTCCAACCTCAGTATCATCGGGGCCATCTCTCTAAAGTTGACATCATTGAGAAGCGATCACAGGACCTCAAAAAACTCGCTGTGATCGAAAAGAAGACACAGAACTTAGACAAGGTTGATCAGATCAATAAGTACCTTGAATTGTCGGTGGGCACCATCAACTCTGTTCAGTCGGCAACACCATCCGAAGCTCCAGCTGAGAAGAAGGACGAGCAGCAACCGCAACATCAGCCTCAACCGAGCCAGCAGCCACCGGCAGTCCAGCACGTATACTACGTGCAGGCGCCTGACCAGGGCCAGCCGCAGCAGCAGATGGTTGTGTACCAGCTAGAGTTCCTTTCAGGACCTGATCCAGTCTTCCCACCACCACCCCTGATTCAGGAAGTGAACAGGGTATGGTCCAACGATGCACAGCCGACCTGTCCTATGGGACAACCCCAGGGTCAGCCACTCGCCAACCGGCAGTACCACCAACCTCAGGGTGGTCGTTTTGGACAGTCCTCTCAGCCTCATCAGCAATACCATCAGCCTCCCCAGTATTCAAATCAATGGAGGCAGAACCAGCCGTACCAGCAGCCGCAGTACCGCCACCCACAACCATATCACCAGTACGCGGCTGCTCCCTCTCAGCAATATCAGCAGTATCCTCCTCCCTCGTATCAACAACTTCAACTTCCTGCACCACCCCAGCACCACCAGCAACAACCTCCACATCCATCTATGCAACAGCAGCGTGGTCTGCACGCTGAACCCACTGAAGCACCCCCTGCGAACCCTACCATGGATTGTCTGGCCCAACTTGTCAAAGGGCTAGCGGAAATGATCAAGCGGCTTGACAACCTGACCACCACCCGAACCACCATTCCGGCTCAGGTCGAAGCCAACCCCAATAATTTCACGAAGAAAGAGCAGATAGATTGTGATGTCCTGTCCGTGTCTGACAATGATATTACTGCTTATTCTAATGCTGTTACTCTCAGGAGCGGTAGGGCCTTGCCTCCGCCTGCCACCAAGATTGGGGTGAATAAAGAAACCAGTGGATCGTCATCTTCCACATCAGCCGTGCCAGCTACAGGGGCGAGTGAGGAGGAAGAAGAAGGAGAAGCCAGTCCAGCCGTCATGCATTTGCAGCAACCTCAGCAGAAAATACAAAAAAATCAGCAAAACCAAAAACACCAAAAAGAAGTTCGCAGCCGAAGCGAAGCCGCGCCAGCATTAGAGGAGCCGCCAGCAGCAGCCGATCCCGCGCCAGCCAACGGAGCAGACGCTACCCTTTTTGATCGCTCTACAGCGCCAGCATGCCAGGATACAGTTTGTACTCCTTTTTGTAGACCGGATGTACAACATTTGATGGGCGATGATTTTGATGTAAATAAGAACTCTAATTTTCCTGCCAGTGATGTACACATTCTTTTTCCTCATGCAATAGAAAAATCCAAAAAAATTGCAAAACGAAAAAAGGCATTGTCTGATCCAGGAGTTGTGGAAATTTTAGATAAGTTGACTGTTGAGATTCCTTTGTTGAAGGCTGTGGAGTATATGCCAGCTGTAAAGAAAGGATTAAAAGAGGCATGTACTAACAGGCGTCGCTCAGCGCAAGAAAACAGACGCCGAGAAGTAGAAAAGCACGTACTCTCCATGGCCACTGTTGCAGTCATCAGCAACCTCCCGCAGAAGAAGCAAGATACATGAGCACCTCTGATCAGTTGTGAGATTTTTGACCAGGTCTTCGAGCGCACTCTCCTTGATAGTGGATCTTCCATCAACCTTCTGCCCTCATCCATAATGCAATAATTCGGGCTGGGTCCGCTCAAGCAGACACGCATGATCCTTCAGTTCGCTGACCAATCCGTCAAGCGGCCCTGAGGTCTTTTGGAAGACGTCGTAGTTAAAGTGCAGGAGATGCAATTCCCAGTTGATTTTGTTGTCCTTGATATGGACTCACCTGCACCCTTGCTCCAGACTCCTATCATCCTTGGCTGACCATTCCTTCGTACTTCAGGTGCCGTGGTTGATTACGGGGCTGGCAAGATTACCTTCAGCTCGAGTACCCAACAAATCACGATAAACATGAACACAGAGCCGAATGCCATGACTGATGAGAGCCAGGCAGCATCCGAAGCAGACTGTGATTTTATTGCAGAGATCAGAGACTCATCCTTATCATTGGACGATCCATGGACCCGAGAAATCCTCACTCTTGAGGAGGACTTGGAAAGCGCAGTCAGCTTATGCTCCGACGATTCTTGGGAGACAGATTCTCAGATGCAGGCGCATCTCTTTGATCATTCACTCCAGACCGAACACGATCAACTTAGCGCAGAACCGTTCAGCACATTACTGGGGTCTCAGCAGATTGATGAGGATGGTAGCAGTTCCAAGGAACTACATCCCACCACCAGCATAGTCTCTGAAGTGACCGACAAGTTGGACAGATCAACACCAGAACTCAAGCCACTTCCTGCAGGCCTGAAGTATGCTTTCCTTGCTGGTGAAGAACAAATGTATCCGGTCATCATCAGCAGCAGGCTGAATCCGGATCAGGAATCTCGTCTTCTCGAGGTTCTAGAAAAGAACCGCAAGGCACTTGGTTGGAGCATATCAGATCTCCGAGGGATAAATCCAGCCTTGTGTTCACACCATATCTATCTAGAGGAAGATGCCAAGCCGTCCCACGAATTCCAAAGAAGGTTGAACCCTAATCTTCGGGACGTCGTCATGAAAAAAATAACGAAATGGTGTGATGCAGGCTTCATCTATCCCATCTCCGACTCAAAATGGGTAAGCCCACTGCATGTAGTTCCAAAGAAAGCCGGGCTTACCGTGGTTACAAATGACAAAGGAGAGGAAATTTCCACTCGGGTACCAACATCCTGGCGGGTGTGTGTTGACTACCGCCATCTTAATGCAGCAACTAAGAAGGACCACTTCCCCTTGCCATTCATTGATCAAGTTCTGGAAAGATTAGCAGGCAAGGAGTTCTTCTGCTTTTTGGATGGGTACTCCGGGTACAACCAAGTGGCAATCGCTCCTGAAGATCAAGAGAAGACTACCTTCACTTGCCCGTTCGGCACCTACGCCTTCAAGAGAATGCCCTTTGGATTATGCAACGCACCTGCAACATTCCAAAGATGCATGTTAGCAGTCTTCGCCGAGATGGTAGGCAGTTTTCTCGAGGTGTTCATGGACATCTTCTCTGTCTATGGTGATAGTTTCGATTCTTGTCTTGAGCACCTAGACAGAGTGCTTCAGAAGTGCCGAGAAGTCAATTTAGTGCTTTCATGGGAAAAGAGCCACTTTATGTTCACTGAAGGCATTGTGCTGGGTCACGTCATTTCCAAACGTGGCATGGAAGTCGACCCGGCAAAGGTGGATATTATTTCAAATCTTCAGCCACCTCAGTCAGTGAAGAATGTGAGGTCATTCCTGGGGCATGTGGGATTTTACATGCGATTCATTAAGGATTC
The DNA here is from genome assembly GCA_037367405.1 of Ottelia alismoides. Lineage (NCBI taxonomy): Eukaryota > Viridiplantae > Streptophyta > Magnoliopsida > Alismatales > Hydrocharitaceae > Ottelia > Ottelia alismoides. The sequence continues at coordinate 234,423 of JAZKJV010009198.1, forward strand.
ATCCGCATTGCCCGACCTCTGACAGAACTTTTGTGCAAGGAAACTGAATTCATTGTTGATCAGCCGGTTCTCCTTGCTTTTAATCAGTTGAAGGAGCTCATTACTTAGGCTCCAATCTTACAGCCACCAGGCTGGACACTTCCCTTTGAGATAATGACCGATGCGTCAGACTTTGCAGTCGGGGCTGTTCTTGGGCAAAGGAAAGAGAAGGCGCCCTATGCCATTCACTATGCCAGCAGAACATTAGACGAAGCACAAAGAAATTATACAGTGACAGAGAAAGAATTGCTGGTTGTGATTTTCGCCCTTGAGAAGCTCAGATTCTATTTGTTGGGATCAAAAGTCACAATTTTTACAGACCACTCTGCTATCCGGTACCTACAACAGAAGAAGGATGCCAAGCCGAGACTGATTCGTTGGATCCTTCTCCTCCAGGAACTTGATCTGGAAATCAAGGACAAGCCTGGAGTTCAGAATGTGGTAGCAGATCATCTCTCCAGAATTGAGCAGCACGAGTCTCCCCTGAATAGTACACCCATCACAGAAACCTTTCCTGACGAAGCCATCTTAGCAGTGGTTTCTCTTCCTTGGTATGCAGATATAGTCAACTACCTCGCCTCTGGGGTAACGCCGTCGGTTTGGATGAAGAATCAGAAGAACAAATTCATGTCGACCATCCGGTTCTACCAATGGGAGGATCCTCTTTTATTCAGGGAAGGAGCGGATTGCATTTGGCGCAGGTGCATCCCTCAGACGGAGCAATCTAGTGTCCTCGAGCATTGTCACTCGCTCAAATCTGGTGGACATCACTCTGGAGATCGTACGGCAGCAAAAGTACTTCAGTGTGGCTTCTGGTGGCCCACATTATTTAAGGATGCTGCAGAGTTTGTCAAAAGATGTATTGATTGTCAGAGATTGAAAGGTACACTTACTGCTAAAGATTCAATGCCCCTGAAAATCATTCAGATAGCAGACGTTTTCGATGCATGGGGCATTGACTTCATGGGACCTTTCCCTAACAGTCAAGGTTTTGAGCACATCCTTCTTGCCGTCGATTACGTGAGTCGTTGGGTTGAAGCTATCCCTGCTCGAGCCGCTGACAGCCGAACAGTATGCCAGTTCCTGAAGAAGAACATAATTTCGCGGTTCGGGATACCGAAAATTCTCATATCAGACGGGGGGTAGCCACTTCATTAACAAAGAGATCAAGAAGTTAACGAAGGAGTACGGCATCGATCATCGTGTCGCGTCTCCTTACCATCCTCAAACCAATGGAATGGCGGAGCTATCAAACAGAGAAATAAGGACTATCCTGCAGAAACTTGTTAGGCCAAACAGAAAGGACTGGTCTCAACTCTTGGACTCGGTCCTATGGGCTTACCGAACCGCCTACAAGTCTCCCTTGGGCATGTCGCCCTATCGTCTTGTATATGAGTTGCCGTGCCATCTGCCAATTTAATTAATCCACAAATCTTTATGGTCAGTTAACAGTTGCAATTTGGACTCACGCAAAAGTGGTCAGAAGAGAAAAGATGATCTGAACAGGCTCTTGGAATTCCGAGACTATCCATACGATAACACCTTGATGTACAAAGTGAAGGTGAAACGTTGGCATGACCGGCACATCAGACGAAAGACCTTTGATATTGGACAGAAAGTATGGTTATTTGATGCAAAGTTGCGGATATTTCCAGGCAAATTGAAGAGTAAGTGGACATGGCCATTTCGAGTTTGTGAAGTGCGTAACAATGGAAGTATTGCTATATCAGAATTGTCCCTTGACGCACAACCCTTCGTCGTCAACGGCCAACTACTGAAGCCGTACCTAGAACCAGATGCATTCTTGGCCGTTGTAGACTCCATTCAGCTAGTGCACCACGAAGACATTTCCACAACCACTGCAGCATCAGAAGATTCAGACGATGTACTCCAAGAACTGTTTATCTGATTTTCTTCTTTTCTTCTTTTCCTTTTCTAGCTTCTTTTTGTATCTAAAAGGTGCCGCCCTTGTAGACAGTTTTCTATACTTAGGACATACTTTGTCCTAAGTATAGGGGGGATGTGCACCCCGAGTTTTTCATTTCATTCCGATCCTCTCCATTGTCTCCTCTTCTTGTCTATACTTAGGAGTATCTTACCCTAAGTATAGGGGGAGACAATTTGAGTACGATCTGTATATTCTCAACCTTGTCCCTCCCTGCTTTGTGTACAGTCAGCTATACTTAGGATTATTTGATCCTAAGTATTGGGGGGACGGTCAACTTCTCATTCATTCATTTTTCATTCATATATTCTTTCGACTTGTCTGTAGTCAGTACGAGTTATGTCTTCTCTTTTCTTTTCGATCTATGTGGACATAGCTCAAGCTAAGTATAGGGGGGTCGTATATACCATGTATATACTATAAGCCATAACTCATACTGAAAAATAAAACATCAACTCAATCTAAAAAGCAAATAGTAATTCTATAATAATAAAAGATGATAGTGAGCTCCTCAGACTCTTTACTTGTATTGATTATTAAGTCAGGAAAAGTGTTTTATGCAAATTATTCTCTTTGAAAAATCTTGTGAAACTTGCTTGAAAAATAGTGTGTACAAGTATTCAACTTTTGAAAAATCAGTTTTGTGTGTGAAATTTATTTCCTTTGAGTGAAATCAAAATGTGTGAAAATCAGTGTGCAAATGATTGTAAAAATGGATTGTCAACTTGTTTTGAAAAACCTATCTATGCTGTGTAAAACCTATTGCAAAAATCATTTTTAAATGCGTGAACATGTTTGTCAAATTAGTTTGGACTATAGTTTTCAAAACTCTTGTGAAACCGATTCTTGAATAAGTCTGAGGAGTCTGCACGAAAATCTCTCATACAAAAATAAGCATAATCCCAAATAAATCTTATAAGAGCCAAAACCATATTATACATCAGATACAGTTTTCTTCTTTTGTATGTACTGATTAATAAATCAGGTTAAATACCTATACAGTATGATTTGAAAATAGTGTGAACTGTTTGAAAAATTTGCTGTGAAATGTTTTCAACCTGTGTAAAATTGTTTGGTTTGAAAAACTTTTTCTTTGTGTGAAAGAAAGGCTTTGAAAAATCTATGTGCAAAGGTTTTAAAATGTTTGTCAAAACTATTGTGAAAAATGTATATAGTGTGAAAAATCTTTGCAAAAATAGTTTTCAAATGTGTGTAAATGATTGCAAAAATTATCGTGTACTATAGTTTGCAAAAATTATTTTCAAACTGGATCTGAGAAATAAAAGCATCATTACAAACTCTTGTAAACCAAATACATAAAATTCTTTCTGTACAATATGAATACAGTACTTCATTAATACTGTAAAGCCTGCAAAAATCCATACCTTGTGTAAATAAGGCGGTACACTCGTGTACATAATTGTGTATACCTTTGCATGTGTTAAGCTTCTTATTTGCAAAAATTCTTTGTGTAAAAAGATTCTTTGATTTTTGTAAAATCTTTGTGAAAAATTGCATTATTCATTGTGCATAGCATGAGCATACCATTCATATTCCTTTTGAGTGAGCTTGATGATTGAATCAGTCCAATAAAGTCTCAAATTGGAGCTTGGTTAGACCTTACCGCACCTAACTACACTGGAACCTTACGGGAACTAGGTTTAAGGTACTTCAGGTCTATGCAGACTTAATTCTTTGAGAAATCAGGGCTGGGTTCAAGTCACCTCAACTGACTAACTAGAACTTTTCGAGACACACACATGACTCTTGCCGGCCGTGACCTAACTTGGACACTTGCACCTTTCACTTGGCTCAACTCAGTTGGAGTGGTGAGGGGGTTGGATTTGCCAGTCTGAGACGCACATGGGTGGAAACATTCGTCCTCGTCTAGGGAGGGAAGTGCACCCCAACCTGGTCCAATAGCCATGAGGTCTAAAGACAGGAGATTGTGGGTTGCGATAAAGCTTCAAAAGAGGGATAGTCTACTGGCACAAGAGGAAAAACTCCTTATGTAAATGCTGCTGTGAATAGTATGTTGAAAAAAAAATGGTCAGGCCTGTACAAAAATAAAATGCCTGCAAAGTATGTATATATATGTTGCAAAGCCAATAAGCAAGCTTGAGTTCCAAAGTCAACTATGTGAGCCTGCAGCTGGATGACTTGACTACACTGGTCTTGCATCCCAGGATAGGTAGCTACACTGGCTACCGTCCATTCTTCTCTTCACCCCCTCCTCTTGAGCTGGTTGCCACTTGAACTTAGAAGGGAATACCCTGCTCCTCGAGGAAAGAGCTGTTGGATTGGGGAATCATTGGGTTGTCATTCTGGAGAAGTCAGTTCTTTTATCATTTCAGTTGGGGAGAGCCACTATCACTTACACTGTACTAGTCAGCTTCATAGTTATAAGGGTTTGCGTATGATGTAGACCAGTTCTGACCAGGCTATTGAGGTGGGTTGAACCGAGTTCTGTGACTATCGAAGGCTGTTGTATTTTAGAGCTGGTTCCCGACTAGGTTCCACACACATCTACACCCAAGGTTTGACAGGAGCTCCAAATTCAGATTTTATAAAGACATGCATGGCACTGAAAGCATCCTTATTCACTCTATCCTTCTTTTAGTCTCTTTTTTTCTTTTCTTTATTCTTTTTGTACTTATTGCATAAGTGTTTGCTAGGGACTAGCAAAGGAAAGTATAGGGGGGTGATGAATCTCCATTTCATCACCTTTATTCTATCATTTTGGCCTCAAAAACCCCAGCAAATGCATGTAAAGAGCACCAATTGTGCATAATAGCATTCATGATTCATTGTATTAATTACACATTAAATAAGGTGTTTAATGCCGAAATTATAGAATAAAGAGAAGAAAAGTAAAAGGAGTAAAATATTGCAAATATTTTTGACCCTAACCCCGAGACCAAGGCCAGCATGGAATTGGTCGACAAGGAATAAAGTAGGGGGAGATAAGGGCCAGTGTATAATAAATACCTCATTTATTCATGCATTTATTTATGCATTTTTGACACCTATTTTGTACATAATTATTTATTCACCAAATAAAGAAACTTTGTTCATGAAAGTTGTAGACAATAATGTAAATAAAAATACAAAATTGAGTTTGTGTAAAAATAATACTCAGTGTACATTTTATACACAGAATAAAAAGCCACAATCTCAATTTCACAGACCCATATCTTGTAAATAAAAACTCCAAATCACCCAAACTCACTTTAATTGTATATAGCTTTCCAAGAACTATTTAATAAAGTTGGTTTCATAATTTTTGGAGTCCATCTGCAAAAGTTATGTTTTTGGCCTTCATTGTGCAGCCTGCCTGATTAAAATATTCAATATATTCATTGTCCATTATTTTTAGCAAATTATATTTTTAGATTTTTGTAAATAATGTATATAACACCTTTACATATTGAAATTAGAATAAAACTAAAAAGGAATTCTAAAATAAAATAAGTAAATGCAGGGTAATAGGCATAATACCTATACTAAGTATATATCTAAATAAAGAAGGAAAATATTCTTTAATTCTTTCATATTTTTCTAATGTTGTCAACATTACATATAACTCATTAAAAATACAAATTCACAATAAAAACCAAGAAAATAAACTAAATAAATAAAGTATATATAATATATAGGTAAATGACCTGCAAGTATACCTACATATACCTATCCCTATTTATTTAAAAATGAAAATAAACTCGTAAAAATTAAATAAAAATACCCTCACACTCACAAAAATAAATTATAAATTTATAAAATAAAACAAAATAATAATAAAATAAAATAAGCAAATTAAAAATAAAATACACAAAATACATGTAAATATATGCATATACACATTATTTAAATAAAACTACAATAAAACACTTCAAAAAATTCAATAAAAATCATAAATAAATACTACATGAAATAATACACATTTTTTATTTTATAAGAAAAAAATAATAAAATCATTTACTAGGTTTAATAAATCAATTTCGAATTGGGGTTCCTATTTTATCTTCTAGCGGCCGATCTGGACCAATGGGGCGCCAGCCCTTGTTGACCGCCTGGTCAACTGTCCCATCCGGGACCTGGCGTCTCTGAACCATCTTTTCCCCGGATTTCATCCCTTTTTTACGGCCATCTCATCCATCGATCTAGCTCGCTTTCTTCACAAGAAATGATCTCTGATGATCACTGATACCCGCCATTATCTTAGATCAATTTGATACTCATTGGATTAACTAATAAACGTCGGTCAATAAGGCTCCAGGACAATGTCTATAAATAAGAAGCTTCACCCCCCTTCTCAAATTTGGCCAAATTAATCCATCCAAAAGCCTTGATTCCGATCCTGGGAGGTTCCTCGTGACAGGGGGAGCGTTCCAGCACCTTGAATCGGCTAGAGGAGGGACAATTTTGACGCGACGGAGCTCCGGCGTCCGCCCTGCTCCCTGGTGGCCCCCAGGTATAAGAGCTGCTTCTTTATCACATTTTAGTTAGGTTTTAATGTTAGCTTTTCATTCCCGTTGTTAGTTTAGTCTTTAGTTAATCATCGTAGCTTAAAATCAAAAATTCGAAGTTCGTCGGAGCTCCGCTCCGGCGACTTCTCTACCATGATCTTGACTGTGTCCGACCGCCACGTTCACCCCATCTCGTTCCCCATTGTATTCTCCATCAATCTATCACATTTGTTCAACGAAAGACCTCTGGTCTTTGCGAATCGGAGCTCCACCTCCGCCTATCGCCGGAGCTCCTCCGCCTCACTCCATCTTATTGCAGAGCTTCAAAACCCGGGGTCGAGGAGGTAGCCCTCGCTCCCCCGGTTCTTCCTATGCAGGTCCAGCGAAGAAAGGAGCCCATCTGGGCTCGATTCAAACCAGGAAGAGGTTCTTGGAGGTCCCGTCCTTCACCGACCTCGCCCGAGCTCTTCGGACCTCCAGGAGCCATGGCGAGACCATCAGTAGACACGGGAGGCCTCCAGCTACGAGCAGACCATCTCAAATGCGAGGGAGACATCCGGAGGAGCCCAAGCTTCTCGATCGAAGCTCGCTGGGGGCGAGCTTCTTCCCTGTTCTTCCAGGGGTCTCCAGCGCCGTCAGATCAGGAGGCCCGGCCCAGATCGCATAGGAGCCATCCGATGAAGACACGACCAGACCGTCAGATCTGCAAGGAGCTTTTAATCCGAACCCTTCATCGGCGAACTGGTATCCATCGTCAGATGCGCGACACGTGGCTAAGTGAAGTGATCGACGCCGTTGGATCGCATGCCTTTGGGGGTAAATTTCAGACATAACCCCCTGCCTTTTTGTATTTATAGTTTAATGCCAACAATAAAATGCCACATTGTAAATAAATTGTATTATTTGCAGTACGCCCCCTGGAGTTTCTATATTTGCATATTGGTCCCTCTGCACCTCACGTGCAGTCCCACGTGAGGCGCGTAACTTTTGCACTTTAACCCTGGCGGGTTATATTAATTGTAAAATGGCCCCGAAAATAAAAGTAAATGTTTATTTTTGTTGTGATTTTTGCACTGAGGTCCCTGAGTTTATTTTTATTTGCAAAAGTGCCCCTACCAGGCCATATATTTTTGTATGCTTTGTCCATTTATTTTATGCCTCATATTAACTTGAAAAATTTTGCAAAAATGGATATAAGCTCCTGTTAGATTTCTCCTGCACGTCATAGTTTTAGTTTTTAATTTTGTTGCATTTTTGCATTTATTCAAAATAAAAAACATGCCTTTTATTTACTGTCTAACTTATAAAATTCCAAAAAAAAATATTAAAACACTTCTAAAAATTCCAAAAAATTACCTACTGCCTATTTTAACTTATTTTAGTGTCAATCCAAAAATGACTAAAAAACTCAAAAGAAAAACCTTAAAAATTCATAAATACTCAAAAACTTCTAAAAAATATAAAAAATTCTAGAAAACCCAAAAAAATGTAAACTCAATTCCTGTAGGTTCTATATTTTATCCTCTTTATGTTAAAAATAGTTGGGACAAATTTTGTGGCTGTTTTGTATTTTTAATCTCCATTTTATCCCCAGCCAATAGCTTAATCACTATTTTGCTTTATTTTGCTATTTAAAAATACTAAAAATATTTTGAAAAATATCAAAAAATAACAAAAACAGTAGAAAATTATGAAAATACCAAAAAACTTTAATTCTGAATTTTTGACTATTTTTATATATTTTATAAATATTGTATCACTCCTCTCACCCCTTTATATATATTTTCCCCTATTTAAAAAAGGAAATTTTAAAAAAAATATATCTACCTATATATATGGATATACATAACTATTAATATATAAAATTCTAAAATTAAATAAATAAATAAATAAATAAATTTATATAAATATTTTATCTATATATACATATATCTAATGTATGTGTTATATGCTATATACCTACCCTCTATGGCTATATATATATCTTTATATATTTATATTCCATAATTTGTAATATATATATTATATAACTATATTATAAAAAAATAATAAAGAAATAAAAAAATAAATAAAAATAAATAAAAATAAAAACACACAGAAATAGGTTTCACATAAGGATGACTCTGTGGCACATGAACTTCATAGGCTACTGCATTTTTGTATTGCTCTCTGTGGTTCAACCTCTACATACTTAGTCACTGTACATCTTGTGGTAGAGTAATAAATATTAATTCACATTTTTGGGGACTCAATCTATTCATTCTTTTATTGTGGGTTAATTGCTGATTAACATGGGTATTCTGCGAGCGGTCGCCTCAGCGACACTTTGTATATCATTTATTGTGACCCTCGCGGGATATGCAGTTATCACTATGAGAAATCTATTACCACCTCAATTTATTGGAAACAACATTGAGGTCACTAAACATACAGCCTTACTCTTTCGAGAAGCAAAGATCATGATCCATGTGCGCTTGAATGTCGGAGCTATGACTTTGCTTAGGCATCTCCATCATACAATTCATGGTGAAGGAACCCTTTTCCTTATAAGGAGACCATGGATGTCATCTTATGATCCTCCATATCTCATTCAAATTTTAATTGATTATTTGAATTACATTCTCATGATCAACGCTTCCAAGGTTATCTAGTTTTTATAAATATAGAATATATATTTTAATTAGATTATACTAATTTAATCACACTAAATTATTCATAAACCTAATGCAACCAACAAATAATTCATTTTGCTTGATATTTCTATATATTATACACCCTCATGTAGTACATTTTATTTCAATTTAGTTGGTAAAAGCATGCAAAGACTTCTCATGCTACCTTTCCTTGAAAAAGATCTAGCTAGATCATACAATTCTGCTAGCAGGTAGTGTTACCACTGCAAACTTGGTTCAGAGTACCAATCAGTTAACCCATGGGCATATCCAATCCTAGACACCATCACCTTTCCAATTCAAGACAACACAATTGATATAAATAGTACTAAGAGGTTTCATCAATATCTCGATTATGTATGATACTATATATTAATCATCCAAAATTTTCATTTTTTTATTCTTTCCCTACAGAAAGGCGTAATTGCCATGCACATATAGGCTAGCACCTGATGAGCACATGTGTTCTCCTGATACATGGCGAGCACGTCAGTTGCACTTGTGCTCGCCTGGTCCGATCGACAATTTGAATTTTAAGGCGTGGTCGGGATGGGTGCATGTTAAATAAGGGGCGAGCACCTAGAGAAGACATGTACTCGTCCAAAATGTGCTCGCCCATTTGAAATTTAAGGTGATTCTCGGATGGGCGCATGTCATAATTGGGACGAGAATGGTTGAGCCACTAGGCGAGCACCTAAGTATGATCGCTAACATCTATAAATAGAATGATGGCCTGATTCCGTGGCTTATTTTATTCTTAATCTTCTCCTCCAAACCTCTCCAGCAATTTTCGAATCACCTCCACCACCGCCTATGAATCTCCGATGCTTCCCTCCTACCTTTTATCTCCTTCTTTGAGGTATATCCGACAATCCTTCCGCTTGTTTTTTATTTTATTGTATATTTTTAGAGAAATAAATAATTTAGGATTTCATCTAACATTGATATTATTCCACCAATTTCTATTAGAATTCTAGTTATATGTTATCTTTTAAATACATAATCATTAGTTTAAGATGTAATGAAGCTTGATTTGATTTAGTATTAGTATAATTTGATCAAAATCTTATTGAATGTAACATGTTTGATGAAATGCTTAAATTAGTTTACTCATTTCAGATTAGCATTATAGAATAAACTAGATTAGGTAATGATGTAATGTATGATGAATGTGATTAGGATTAACTTATGTAATGTTGTGTTTGGAATTTAACACTGTGTTTAGGGTTAAACTTATACAAATATTTTATTATTAGGTGTATGATGAAGGGTTTAGGGTTGACTTATGTAATTTTACTTTAAAGAAGATTTAGGTGTGTAATTGTTAGTATTTATCTTTAATGTTATGGAGTTAACTTAGGATATGATATGGAATTAGGTGAAGAAGAATTAGGGTATGATATGTATGTCTATAGATATCAATTTAAGGGCATATGTATGAATTGAAGAGATTAGAAATTATATATGCATAGACAAGAAGATTAAACAAGGACAAAATCAAGGAAACTAGATAACATATGTGTATAAAGGTGAATTTAAGTGAAGGTGTACATGTGATTAAAAAAATGGCAGGACCATATGCATTGGTCAAAAAAAATCAATTGTTATGTTGTGATAGTTTTATTATCACATTGAATTCGAGTAAATATGGTAAAGGGTATCATATTATCTTTAGTTAGGTATATAATAAGGCTAAAAAACTAACAACTGATTACTAAATCGCATAAAATATTCATACAAAGTGCATCCTTCCACGCCGGGAGGCATGTGCAATAAATTAGAGGATTTCATCGCCTCTAATTGTGTTATATTTTTTTAAATTTTGCACATTACTATTGGACTCACTTCGAAATGAGATATCTCGATCTAATGGTTGTGGATTTTGATGTGTGCATGTGAAAGAATTTTTTTGCAGGCATACTTCTAATAAATATCATTTAGCAACTTAATTAGGCTCTAATATAGGATACATATGTCCATATCCCCATCATTAACCAACCAAATATACGAAGCCCGGTTAACATAATGGATTAGACATTTTAAGACCATTTTATAGTCTCATTTGTAGCACGTATAAATGTATGATGTAAAGTTATCTTAAAATATTACTCTTATGTTAGCGTTCCTTAGTTCGGAGTTCCCATACTAAAGGAGTCCATAAGGATTTAAACTTATTATAAGGCGATTGCTGTCACATGTTATAGTCTATTTCTTAGGGATATTCGACTAACTAACCCATTCCTCTTCGGTGTACCAAATCAATCATAATCTACTACTGAAATTTTCACTATGGTGAAGGTTTTTAGAGTTAATTGTGATTGGTTTATGGGGTATACTTGAGGAGCGCATGATTGTGCTGTTGAATTTTTCTCAGAAATAAGCTACCATGTGACAATCATTGTCTTATAGTAAATTTGGATCCTTATGGATGGGCTCAAGTGGCAACTTAATGAAAAAAAACTTCTCTTCTCATCTCCCAAAATTAGTGAAATAGGTTTAGACCAACGACGAATTTTGATTTAGCTTTTCTAGTTTTGGTCTCTTAACTTAAGCTGACATTGAAACATCTACTCTTATTTGACCTTATGAATTACTACATCCATGTGAAATCATTGGCTAGTAGTGTGTGGATGCACAAGCGTGTAGTAGATGGACGTGTTATAGAGACCTTTCAAAAGGTGTTCAAGAATTTGTGGAATTTTCTTATGCCCATGGTTCTCGTGTGGTAGATTCCATGGAACTATATTTTGTCAGTGTCAAAAGTGTCTTTTAATGAAGAAAAGTATGTTATGGCATTATGAGTATAGTCGTGAAGAGTACATGGAGCATCCATTAGAGTCTGACTGTTAGAAGGAATTGATATCAACAATCCCATCATTTTTAGAGGAAAAAGGAATTACGTTATAAATTTATGTGCATATGGATTTAATCCTCATAGAAGAAGTAAGGATTATACTTGTTGGTCAGTAATGACAACACAATGCAATATACATCCATGGTTATAGAAAAGAGACAAATTATTTTCCTATCATTGTTGGTGCCATGACATACACATCCAGAAAAGTATATCAACGTGTATTTATGTCCACTCATAGATGAGTTGAGGATGCTCTGGTTCGATGGAGTGGATACATATGATGCAAATAAAAGTTAAACATTCAATATGAAAGTAGAGCTACTCTGGACAATAAATGACTTCTCAGATTATGTAACGTTATCGGTGTTGGGAACACGACCGCCGGTATCGTCTCCTCTCGGATACCGATTGTTGGATATGAACCCCTCTGATACAGAAGCAGATGCACAATCGACTAGCACTACGGAAGCACGTGAAGAAAAGATAACCAGATATACAGTGGTCGATCACCTCTTGCGACCACTAGAGAAGAAAGATCATTATAAGAAGACGAGTACAACTCTCTCTAAACTTGCTCTCTTACCTCTCTCTTTATCTCTTCTCTCTCTCTCTCTCTCCACTTGTGTTATTCCCTTTTGCTGTGGTGTAGAGCCAATGCCTCCACCCCCCCTCTTTATATAGCCCAAATACAACCCCATAGTCCTATTCCTAATAGGACTATAAAAAGAATACAACTCAATAACTATTAGGACTAGGAGTCCAATCCCATTAGGATTCCTAATCCTAATTTGACTCTAATCCTAACAATGTCTCCCTTAAGTTGAGTTCCATCACGATATCTTCATCGTCTTGAGTCTGTATTGGGCCATCCTGGTTGTTTGCATGTCTCATTAGCAGGATCTCACCAACTCTAGGTGAGGCACCCATCACTAGGTGCCCTCGGTGTGTGATGATATGCCTATCGATGCGATTAAGATAGAATAAATATGCAATGGTCGTTGTTCTCAACCAGTCGATTCGGTCAATGAGAAAATGTATTAAAGCACTGAAAAAATCAAGCAATGAAATGTAAGAGGTCTTCTTTATTTAATTTACCTGGTATAGCGACCAGGGTCAAACACAAAGAGCACGATTTAAGATCTTAGCAGTCAAACTTCGAAAATGGATTTTTTAGTGGTTTTTTTATTTTCATTTTTTTAAATTTACAGATGAGAAACAATATGCACAAGGGAATAAAAATACACAAACCAAACTATTTTTGTATTTTTCAAATTATTCAAAATTGCTTAGAAAACTGTAGAATATATTTTTGAGTTTTGCATGTTTTAAAATGTTTTTGATAATTTTTTTAAATTTTTCTGATGTTTTTATGATTTTATAAAAATCAAACAAATGCAGCAAAGGTAAACAATGCACCGTCAAGAGTATTTTGCGACTTAAAAATAATTTAAGTTCCCAAAACACCTGGCAATGATTTTGACACAAAAATATATACTAATATCTACACATAGGAACTGAAATCACTATTTTTCGATTTTTCTAGAATTGTCTACAATTTTTTTAATATTTTTGGTTTTTCATAATATTTTTTGGTTTTATAAATGGTTAATGCATAAAAAATGTGTAGAAATTTAAAGTCACTAAAATACACTAAATCAATTTTTTTTTTGGAATTTTAGAGCAATATTCGAATTTTTATGATTTTCCAAAGTCCAGACAGAGAATAAGACACTATTTTTGAATTTTTTTAAAACATCAACGAATTTAAAATGCATTAAAAATTTAGACAATGATCATGCACAAGCAGGAGCATAAGATGATTTTTGCAGAATTTAATGAGCACAAAAGTTATTTATTTGAATGAAAAGAACATGCAATTTAAAAGTCTAGAAGACAGGGACTGAATTGTAGTTATTTAGAGTTATTGCACCATAAAATAACAAGAAAAACATGTAGGATGACAAATGTAATTTACCCAAATAAGGTGCGATCTTTACGTGATTTGGCTCTAGTAGGGGCTATTTTGCCAATTTGAAAACTTCCGGGGAGGACTTTGCATTTTTTTTAATTTTTTAAATTTTTAAACTACTCCCCCAGGGCTTCTTCGTTCCTTCTTTTCTTCTTTCCCTAGAACATGAAATGGGGGTTGCCGCCATTGACGGACGCGATGCACTGGGGTGGTGCGTGCTGTCTCGCATCGCATGCTGCTAGCTGGAGGACGACAAGGCTTCTTTACGGTGGTGCGGCTTGGCCTGGCGGAGGCGCGGTGCGGCCGCTGGAGGTGGCGATGTTCTGGTGGTGTAGGAGGTGGTCTGGCTACGCAGGCGGCAAGCGCCGCCCGCAGTTGGGGGGAACAGCAGGCGGCTATCGCGTAGAGGACATGCAGCTGGGCGGAGGCGCCGCGAGAGGGTGGCATGCGCGGGTGGCAACACCGTTGGAAGATCGACGGAGGTGCGGGGCGGATCTGCCGCTGATTTTTTTGTTTTTTTATTTTTTATATGTAATAAAAATATTTTTTTATTTTTTATATAAAAACTGTAAGCTGAAACATAATAATTTTTTTTACATTTTTTAACTTTTTTTATATTTTTTATTTTACTGTAAAACAAATGTTAGCGAAAAAGAAATATATACATTTTTATTATTTATTTATTATTATTCCTTTATACACAAATGAGGATATGAACCCTATGGCTCGATACGATAAAATTTGGACAAGGAGAAACATGAGTAGATTTGGAGCCACGAAATGGGAGATAGATCCGAGTCCCCGATCACTGTGTGTGACTGGAGGTGGAAGATCATGTGAGGTAGAATAAGAAAATGATGAGATCGAGAAAATGGTACGAAATCGGTAGTCGGAGATGAATTGATCGGTGATGATGAATGATTAAAACTACAGATCTAGGTCTATAATGAGATTGAAAATAAACACTACGCTACGATTACTCTAAATGAAAGATGAGAAATAAAATTAGATCTAACTTGAGGGAGATGGGAGCCGTGATGGCCTCGACGAGGGTCAATTCGCTGTCACCGAACGGCTCGGGGGCTGGGCTCCTCTATCAACCGACGGGTTTTCGAGACTGAGGCTCCTTCTCCATTAAAGATTGATCAAAGAAAAATGAAGGAGGAGGAGTAGGGATGAGCATGGGTCGGGCCTGGGCCGGGCCCTACAAGGCCCAGGCCTAGGCCCATTTATATTTGTGGGCTTTGGGCCGAGCCTAGGCCCATTAAAATATTTTTTTGAAGGCCTAGGCCCAAGCCCAGCCCAATTATTATGGGTCGAGCTTGGGCTGGGCTAGCCCATAATGTCTCAAAAATCAATTGGATTTGGACCGGCCTAAAACTTATGAGTCTAGACTTGGTGGGCCCATAAACTTGGCGCACCCTCGTTTGGTTATTTTGATTGTAGTCTTCATTGTGAAGTATTTATTAGTTATTTAGGTCTTTATTATTTAGTTATCCTACTGTTTTGCACGGATTTGGTCATATCTATGATTCTACAGTATCTAATGGAAAGAGTTTCATATAGATATTATGGAAACATGTGCAAATAATAGTAAACAAATAGATTGAAAATGTACCTCAAGTGGATCAATTTGTCGACGTCGTCGACTCCATCATTCAATCCAGATGAAAATATCAAAGTGAGAGATCAGAGTCTATACACACATGGGCTCTATGTGGGCAAGACTATCGGGCCTAACGGGCCTAATTTTGGGCTTTTATGCGAGTTGGGCTATCGGGCCTAATGGGCTGGGCCGGGCTAAGCCCGAGCCCAACCCAATTATTAAATGGGCCTACATCTTTGGCCCAAGCCCGTCCCATAAATAATTCGGGCTCGAGCTGGGCCGGGCAATGCGGGCTGGGCTTCGGGCCAGGCTGGGCTGGCCCAGCCCAATGCTCATCCCTAAGGAGGAGCCCACAGAAAGAGAAGAAAAATAAGAAAGGAAAGAATGAACAAATAAAGAATGTTTTTATTGGTTTATTAAATAATTAATTAGATTAATTAATTAATTAAAATGAATTTCAGAATTAAATAAAATTAATAAAATTATTTAATTTACAAAAATTAATTAACCACCTTAATGGTGGCTATTTAAGGTATAGAATTGTATCTTTATATACAAGGTATGATTTCAAATTAAATAATGAATAAATTATATAATTTAAAAATTAAACCCAAATTTCGTAATTAAATTAATATAATTAATTAATGTTAGATATTTAATTTTTTTGGTTATTTTTATGTATGGAAATTAGTTGTATACAAGTATTATATACAAATAGTATAATATACATATGTACAAATAAGAAAATTATTTTTAAATAATTTTTAGTTATATTATTTTATTTTATTTTATTTTATTTTTAATGAAGATAATATTTATAATTATGTATATTATGTATAAAAATAAATGTGAATAAATATATACAATAAGTAAGTGGTAAAACTGCACAAATCACCCCAAAACAGACTTTTCAACCGTAACTCCAAAAATTATGAAACCACGACCATTTGAAAAATAATTTAATTTAGAGTACAATGGAAGTGAGTTTGATTTTGATTTGAGTTTGTATGGAGCCGGAACTAGTATTCCAATTATCGTTTTACGGCTTTTTCTGTGTGTGATTAATTGTAATCTATACCTTATTTTATTTTGCAATTATTTTTATTATTTACGAAACATTTTTATCTACAACTTTTGTTTAAAAAAATAATTTGAGGTCAATTTATATACAAATAAAATAGTATAAGTTTTGTACAAATTTACAAGGAAAAATATTTACAAATTATTTTTAGATTTTTGAATTAAAGACCCTATCTCCCCCTACTTTATTCCTGGTCGATCATGTCAAGTCTTGACCTTATCTTGGAGTTCAGGTCAGTCTGCATTTACTTCATAAATACACTTTTTTTATTCTTTTATTTTTCTTTTCTTCTTTATTCTTTTTTTAGTATAAAAAGTGTTAAAAATGCATATTTAATAAATGCATGTGAAATGGTAATTTAATGAAATTAGTATGTATTAACAGGTGTTTGACTAAAGAAATGAAGCTAAAATAAAAGAATAAAGGTGATAAATCATGGATTCATCTTTCCCCTATACTTTACATTTGCTAGTCCCTTAACAAACACTTATTTAGAAAATAAGTGAAAACAAAAATAAAGAAAAGAAAAAGGAAAGAAATTAGAACAATGTTGACTTTTAAACTTATCTTCATAAAATTGTAGCATGGAACTCTATCGAACCTTTGGATTATTAGTGTGTTGGAACCTTAATGGGAAATGGATTTAAAACCTAACAGCCTCTAAGTTCAACAAGACTCCTATTCAGGTCTCCTCAACAGTCAGATAAGAACAAGTCTACATACACAAATTCTTATGACTATGAATCTTTACTTGTACGGTGTAAGTGAAATATAGCTCCTCATCTCAAAAGTAGCAAAGAAACAACCTCTCTCAATAAGCTAACTCTAGTCCCCCGGTCTAGCAACTTTTTCCTTGAGGAGCGGGGGTATTCTCTTCTAAGTTCAAGTACAACCAGCTCAAGAAAAGGGGATGGAGAAGAGAATGGACGGTAACCAGTGTAGCTACCTATCCTTGGATGCATGACCAGTGTAGCCAGCTCATCCGCTGCAAGCTTACAGACATTTGACTTTGAAGCTCTTATTCTTTTTTTCACTTGTATATACAGTCCGACGGGCATTTTACTTTTCAATAAGGTCTGTTCACTTTTGGAGATTCCGCATTTTTTCTCTTTTTTTTGAAAATATATACAAGATGCAGCATGTACATAAGGAGTTTTTTCTCTTGAGCCAGTAGACTATCCCTCTTTTGAAGCATTATTGCAACCCCATAACATCCTGCCTTTAAACCTCAACATCGCCAGACCAGGTTGAGACGCACTGCCCTCCCTAGAGGAGGACAAGAGGTTCTGCCTAGATGTACTACCCTCGTATGCTACCCCAAGCCAAAAGATTCTGCCCCCTCACTACCTCCTCCATGAAGAGCTACTTGTAGAGTGCTTGCCCAAGGTAAGCCACTATCTGAAAGAATCATGCGTGTGCTGTTAAATATTCTACTTAGACTAATCAAGATGACATGTGAACATAGTCTTATGGACTCAAATAATTAAGTCACTAGGACCTGAAAAGTCTTAACTCCAGTTCTTATAAGGTTCCTCTGAAATTAAGAGGATTAAGGTTCAACTAAGCTCCATTCTTGAATTTTATTCCAGGCTTAGTTTAAATGTCAAAATTATCCTGAAAAATGCACTTGCTAATGAAAGAAAATATGTACAATGCAAAGAAAAGAAAGAAAAATATTTTTGTGAAACAATTTTCTAATTTTGACTTTTTATGGATTTTTGAAAAATGATGCACATGTGAAAAGAGTTTTTATATGAAAATTTTTATAGACTTCTGGATTTGTAGATTTTTTATAAACAAAAGGTTAGTAATTTATACAAGTATATACAATTTTTTATAAGGGGTAGGGATGAGATACACATATTTAAACAGGTGTGAGTCAATTATTTACAAGAATCAGGTGAAAAGATTTACAACTTGAGTAATTTATACATGTATATACATACAACTGGATTTTTTTGTGCATGATGCATATATTCCTCAAACATATTTGAAAATAATTTTACAAATAATTTGGACAACTATAGTCCAAAATAATTTTTCAACAATTTTGCAAACATTTACAAACATTTGAAAACAATTTTCAAACATTTTTCGTAGTATACATAGATTTTCAAAATATTTTTTCAACCATTTTCAAAACATAAGCATATAGTTTTACAAAAAAAATTATTTCACACAGGAAAATTTTTACAAGCCAAACTATTTTTACAATGATTGAAAATATTTTTCAAACTTTTTTCAAATAGTTTTCAAAAGATTTTCAAATAGGTTTTCAAACTACTTTCAAAATATTTCAAAATATTTTAACATGACTTATTAATCAGTATATACAAAAAGAATTTTGAGGAGATATATACATCTCTTTATTAGTTAATTTTACTGAATTTTACATGTATTTATACAATATTTTAGCCATATTAAAAAATACAAAAGTACGAGTTATAACTAAAGTACATATATAATATATATGACACCCCCTATACTTAGCTCGAACTATGTCCTCATAGTGATCAAATAGCTGCAAAGGGAGACATAACTCGTGCTAAGTAGTGGAAAGTGAAAAGAATACTATACTACAACGGTAAATAAAATAATAAATCAATAGAAGTCAGTGACCCCCCTATACATAAGATCAAGTAATCCTAAATATAGAAGATTGTACACAAGGGGAAAATCGAGGAGTAGGATGTACAGATACTACCTCCCCTATACTTAGGGTAAAATATTTCTAAGTATAGGAAGCAAAAAAGAGGTAAAAAGAATCAAAAGAATAATAAAAAATCTGACACCCCCCATACTTAGGGTAAAGTACACCCTAAGTATAGAATAATCGCAAGATGGAGATGGGGTGTTAGACAGAAAGAATGAATGACAAGGACATAATGGATCTTGACAATGGGACAATGTTGAGGTGCCTCTCAACATGCACTAGAGTTTACGCCTCTAGCTTTGCGCAAAGGCTAGGATAACGTTGTATCGAGGTTCAGGACGACATCTATGATGCGAATACCGTACTGTTGTTGTTGTCTCGGTGGGAAAACAACAACAGACTCAGAATGGTCAAAAGAGACACCTGAATATGCACTCAAGTGGTATCGGCTATTGGTAAAAGAGAAGATGATGTATGATCATAATCAGGTAGCACAAAAGAAATCATCAGCTCAAGGTTTGAATGGAGTGAATGGATGGAGCCAAAGAAATCAAACGTGGAGAATGAAGGATCAATCATGGAATCCTCCACGTGAATCACCCGTCTCGAATAGATAAGGAAGATCAAGATCAAGAGACTCTCTTTAAAAATCGATATTTGATGCATGTAATGTAGAGAAATCGGTATAAACATCGAATAACTCGAGGATTAGGTCATCCTCGTGAGGGTCGTCGAGGAGAGAAAACTCAGAGAAATCAGAACTAACTGACAGCTCAGTCTCATGATCCGACAGATCAAAATCACGTCCATGCAACAAAACCGAGTACAAGGGACATAATTCCACCTCCTGCAGATAACCCTCAGGGAGTGATGCAGGCTCGTCGGTAAAAGACGGGGACTCAGATCGTGATTGGGGATCTACGTTGTTGTCAAAAACCAAGTTCCTGCACCGAAGTAACTCATCAGTTGTAAACAAAATCTGAACAACCTTGAGGCATGACATGCTGCTAGTCAACAACGCAGAAGCAGTAAACGTATCAAGATCTGATCCTCGAACTGTGTCAATGTTGTCAATCATTAGGTACTCCAAAAATATATCAACCTCATCAAATGGTAGGACACACGACTCAAAGACATGACTATATAGGTTTGTCAAATCAAAATGGTGTCCCTTATCAAGCTCTCTGTGCTGGGATGGATCCAAATGTGTAGAATCTAAGAGGATCTTCTGAAGAATCGATATTGAATCAGGTGGACATGGACACTAAAATGATTGAAACGATGGTTGAAATGTTGTAGAATCCACGTCCTATGAATGGTGTGTGTTGTCTGGATCAGCATGAAATGCCACACACTCAACTGGTGTCGTATCTCCCATGTGTGTTGTCCCGAATAAATCATCTGATGAATATGGAATGTCTGAAAATGCTCTCAAGATGGTCTCAAATAACTCCATGTCAGAACTATGGTGTGAACGACCACACGAGGTAACTACCAGTGCAATCTGCTCTGCCCTCACGGCAATCTGTACAAGGTCAGTCACTGAGATTCCATGATATGGAAATCTCCTCAATAGTTCAACAAATCTAAGCCATGAATCTCTAAATGGCGCTTGGGGGTCAATTGAAAAATCTCGAATACAAGATCGCATCATGTCTGGTCTACGCTGGGGGTAAAATCTCTACAAGAGCAATGATCATAAATCTCCCTACATAGCGAACTTCCTTCCCAATCGTTTGTGCCAACTCTTGGCTCTACCCTGAAGTGAAAAATGGGAAGGTAATCAGCATCAGCTCCTCAGAAGTGATATCAAGGTATGCTCGCGATCCACAAAAATCCTCAAACTCAGATATATGCAGATACGTCTGCTCGTGCACTCCTCCAAAAAACTTCAGCAGTAGATTAATGAACTCTAAATCCGAAATGAAGGGACTTATCGTAGAAGCGTACTGCGCTTCAAGATCGGGGTACTCATCCATCATCCCAGGATAGAAGTCGTCTAAAACTTGTAACTGCTCCATGTGATCTCCTATGGAATGCACTCTCATCTCAGCAAGGTGATCACCAGTGTCTTGTATCTGGTCAATCTGAACTCTTCGGATGTCTTCTCTTAGGACAACATGCCCAGAATAAAGAAGGAATGAGGAGGGGGTAGAAAATGGGATGTCGGTCGGAGTTCCGACCTCCCAAGTGAGTGGGCAGGAATGATGGGATGAAAAGAAGAAGCCGCAAGATCCGACTGAAATGAAGGATGACCCATCATCATGAAAATAGGAAAGGGGGAGGATAATGAAGGGTGTGAGGGAGGGATAAGACAAAGAGAGTGAAAGAGACAGAAGGTGACTACTAATGATCTAAAAAAGATGATAGTAATCGACTCACACCAAAGACATCTAAACACAAAGCAAACCCTTAGTTCACAAACTCAACACAAATCTGACCGTGAGAATTCGGTCTTTATTTTTTCAATTTTAGAGTTTAGTGATCATATAAAAGTTGTACAAACACTTAGGAGGCTTAATGGGATTTGGAAACTACTCCTTAGTATGTACGCGAGCAATTAAAAGCGCAAACAATGAGGGGGTTGCTCTTCCAAAATAATGATGAATCAATTACGCTTGATTTTATGGTCAATTTCAACTAGCAGTACCAATTTTAATGTTTGAATTTTTTATTATTATTTTGGATATTTTCAATGAAATGTCTTACAGGAATTCTGATTTCCTTTATTCCTATATCCACAAAATAGAGGGAAAATGGAAAAAGCCAATGCACGAGAAAATATGGATGCAAATGATAGAGATAGAGGTGTGTACCTGCCTCCAGTGCTCTACATGCAATATGATCCGTGCAGAAAAATAAAACTAACTATATGCAAAATGCAAGCGGGAACCGTCCTAAACACTAACTTCTACTCGAGAAGAACCAGTTAATTATTTTGACTAAGTCCAACGTTCTATAGGAACAGATATTCTTTGAGGGTGTTTGGACCTAATAATTACCTAGCTCAACCAAATAAAACCTAAGTCTAGGGGATCCACTCACAAAAAATAAATAAAACTAAAGGTGATGAACACTGCGGAAAATTTGCGGTGAGGTCCCCCAAGTGCACAGGCACTTGATGAAACTGACCCCGAAATGTCTAAGTGTCTCTCTGAGTAATCCTAAATTATTACAAGTATTTACAACAGTTCTCTAAATAAAACAGCTGTCTTCTGCTCTTCTTCATATGTTGGTCCCTCCAAAGAATCCAACGAATCCACGACGGTTCCACACAGAAGAAGTAAAACAAGAGATGGTCAGAAAACAATTATAAGAAATAGAGAGAAAAATAAAAGAAAAATGAAAAATGACTACAATGTTGTGCTCCCCGGCAACGACGCCATTCCGATGACACACCTATTGATGCAGTTAAAATGGAATAAATATGCAATGGTCGTTGTTCTCAACCAATCGATTCGGTCAATGAGAAAAATGTATTAAACAACTTTAAAAAATCAAGCAATGAAATGTAAGTGGTCTTCGCTATTTAGTTTATTTGTTATAGCGATCATGGTCGAACACAAGGAGCACGATTTAAGAACTTAGAAGTCAAATTTCGAAAATGAAATTTTTAGTGGTCTTTTATTTTTCACTTTTTTTAATTTTCAGATGATGAACAATATGTGTAAGGGAATAAAGATACACACACAACACTTCAAAATATTCAAAAATGCCAAGAAAAAT
Source organism: Ottelia alismoides (assembly GCA_037367405.1). NCBI lineage: Eukaryota > Viridiplantae > Streptophyta > Magnoliopsida > Alismatales > Hydrocharitaceae > Ottelia > Ottelia alismoides. The sequence continues at coordinate 257,437 of JAZKJV010009198.1, forward strand.
GAAGGTTTTAAAATGTTTTTGATATTTTTTTCAATTTTTTCTGATGTTTTTGTGATTTTATAAAAATCAAACATTGGCAGCAAAGGTAAACAATGCATCACCAAGAGTATTTTGCAACTTAAAAATACTTTAATGACCAAAACTCCTGGCAATGATTTTTGTACAAATATATATACTAATATCTAAACAAAGGAACTGAAATCACTATTTTTCGATTTGCTAGAATTTTCAATAATTTTTTTATGATTTTTGTTTTTTCACAAATTTTTTGGGTTTTATAATGGTTAATTGGTGAAAATTGTACAGAAATTAAAAGACAATAAAATACACTTAATATAACATTCCTGGAATTTTTAGAGCAATATTCGAATTTTTATGAATTTTCCAAAGTCCAAACAGAGAAAAAGACAATGTTTTTGAATTTTTAAAATGTCAAATGAATTTAAAATGCAATGAAAATTTTAAACAATGATTAAGCACATAGCAAGAGTATAAGATGATTTTTGCAGAATTTAATGATCACAAAAGCTATTTATTTCAATGAAAAGAACATACAATTTAAAAGTCTGGAAGACATGGACTGAATTGCTGTTATTTAGAGTTTTTACACCATAAAATAACAAGAAAAAATGTGAGGAGACAAGAGCAATTTACCCTAATAAGACATTCTCTTCATGTGATTTGGCTCTGGTAGGGGATATTTTGCAAATTTGAAATCTTCCAACGACGACTTTTCAATTTTTCCAATTTTTTTCATTTTAAACTACGACCCTTAGGGCTTTTTCGTTCCTTCTTTTCTTCTTGCCCTAGAACAGGAAATGGGGGTTGCTGTTGTTAACGGACGTGGCACACTAGGGTTGTGCATGCGTCCTCGCACCGCGAGCTGCTAGCTAGAGGGCGACGGAGCTTCTTTGCGGTGGTGCGACCTGGCCTGGCGAAGGCGCGGCACAACCGCTGGAGGTGGAGATGTTCTGGTGGCGCGGGAGGTGGTCTGGCTACGTAGGCGACGAGTGCCGGTCGTGGCGGGGGGACGAGCGGGCGGCTGTCGTGTGGAGGACTAGCGGCTGGGCGGTGGCGCCACGAGAGGGCGACACGCGTGGGTGGCGGCACCGCTGGAAGACAGGTAGAGGCGCAGGTGATGAAACTCGATTTCATCATCTTTATTTCTCATTTTTAACCCCCTTGCTTAAGCTGAGTGTTAATAAATCCCAGCTAAAGTCTTGTAATTAACAGAGTCTTAAATAAATTAAAAATCACAAAAAATGACAAAATGAAATTAGTGGTATTTTTAGACTTAAAAATACCCTCAAAAATATTTCGGGCCCTTGTTTGATCTCTTTTCTAGTTTTGGTCAACATGAAACTTGTAGATCTCGTCAAGATCTACAACTTTCATGTTTTGAGTTTTCTCAAATTCGGCCAAATTAACCTCCAAAATTCAAAAATACTTTCGCAATAATCTGATTGGGCCACGTGGCCCAATCTGGGTGAGCCACGTGGCCCGCGTCCCTTGTTTCATCCGCCCTTGATCTGGGCCGTTGGATCTTCACTTGATCCAACGGATAAGAAATCTCCACACCCGCTCTTATTTCTGGCCATCCGATCAGCCTTTATCTCTGATCCATGCCGCACGTTCGCGCCTCGTCCTCAGCCTGACACGTGGCGCGTTGATATCCATTCGATCGCGCCCCTGCCTTTCCACCACAGCCGTTGCTTCCACCTCTCTCCTCAGCCGCGCGATCAACCCTAACTTATCATCCAATCCGTCCGCTAGAGCTCACTCCGCAGCGCAACACGTGGCCAAATCTTGGGCCTCCGATCGTGCCGCCCCGATTTATTTTGCACCGTCCCTTCGCGTAACGCTTCCCACCGTTGGATCTCCAGATCCAACGGTCAGATGACCGTCGTCTACCTCTGGATCCCTCTCTCTCTCCCACGATCTCCACTCGCGCGCACCTCTCCCCCTTTCAATTTTCTCCACGACTCCAGCGCCCCTCGCACCCCGCCAACCACCGCTGGGTCTTCCCCAGTCATCCACCATCCTCGCGCATCACACCACTAACTCCGACATCCTCTCCACTCGCTCCATCTTCGCCTCGAAACCCACTCCGACCACCATCACTTCCAACACTCGCCCTTTAAATAAGCCGCTCCCTCCTCCGTTCACGCGCATCCACATTTACGTGGGGCTCGGCCCAGCCCTCCGCCACCTCCCAGTGACAGGGGGAGGTGGCCGGATCGAGCGACGATGACCGTCGCCCCCGGTGTGATCCATCGCCGACCATGGCGGTGTCGCGGCGCCTGCAGGCCCGCTTGAGCTGCCCTGAGTAGCTGGCAGGGTCCAGCGACGACTAGAGCTCAACCTCGAGCTCGCGCACAAGCTTCTCGCTCCGCCAAATCTCCGGTAAGTCTCCTTCCTCCTTCTTGTATTTTTCTTGAGTTTTGTTCGATTTAAATAGGCCTCCCCAGCCACTGTCACCTTCCCTTAACCCCCTTTTGAGCTTCGCCAACTCATCCCCTTTGCCGCGCATCGTTCCGCTCACATCCTCCTTCCTCCATACCATCAATCCCCTCCGACCCATCTCCTCCGCCTTCGCGGCGGAGGAGCTTCGAGCTCACCACACTCTTCGCCCGCCTGAGCTCCCACTTCGCTCACGCACGCACCTCTACGCCTCGGCTATGTGCCACTAACGATGCAGGTCGCCAATCTGATCAATGGCCAGAGCATGGTCGGAGCTAACTTCATCGATGCCGCAGCTATCCTTCGAGCCCCGGCGAGCAGCACCAGAGCCTTCTGGACCTCCCCCGAGCTCTCAGCTTCATCGACGACTTGTCTTGAGCTCGGGGGGACGTCCACCATAGCCGGGAGTGAGCGGCGGAGGAGGAGCTCCTTCGTCGGAGCTCCAAACTTGCCGCCTTCCACGGATGGAGGAGGAGGAGCAGTAGCCATTGGATACTCCGCCCCGGAGTTCATCCAACGGCTACGATGCAGCCATGCCGACGAGCCGTTCTCCTCCTCCAGATGCCGTTGGATGCACATGATCCAAAGGACCAGAGCTTGCCACGCGTCCTCACCAGAACACAACTGAGCCTCGCGCCCGAGCCTCCAGGCTTGGCTACTTCCAATCCTCTACGAGCCTGCACCGAGCTTCGAATCTCCCGAACCTGGCCGAAGCTGACTCGAGCCTCTACCGAGCCTGCCCCGACTTCCGAGCCTGGATGCACGTGCCTGGCACGTGCGCATCTGGGAATTTTGCAGAGACGCCCGTGACTTCTCCAGATTTGCAATTAGGTCCTGACGCACGTGCAGCACCTGCGCGCCTGGCGATATTTGCATTCATGCCCTTGCGGGTTTAAATAATTGCAAATATGCCCCCGCACTTATGGTTTAATTATAGGGAAGGCCTCGCAATTTAGTTTAATTACATTTAGGCCCCTCCCGGGGACCTATTTGCAATTACCTTTTCATGTTTTTATTGCATCTATGCCCCTGGCTTCTTTTATGCATAACTTGAGCACCGTACCTCTGTTTTAGTTGATTTCAGTTTCGTTTGAGAGCTTGTTCGATGATCTTTCAAATAGCATGCTTAATTACACAATGAGTTTTATGAGTTATTTTATAGTCATGTGTCTATTTGAACTTGCACTGATGCCGTGCTTAACATTGTTCATCACATCTGCTTTTTTTTAATTGAACTCGAAATTAACTCTTATTTATTTTTGCTCATTATTTTCACCTACGGCATATTTGAGTGCATTTCATGGCATCTATTTGCATGATAAAAAATGTTTAAAAAATGCATGTTTAATTTTAATGCATTGTTGTGTCTCTGCATGTTTTGACCTATATGCCTTTAACTCAACATTTAATTAAATAAACTTAAATCCGATTAATACTAGAGAGGCTCGTGTCCCTGAGTTCAACCTTGGTTTCTTGCCAAGTAAAATAAAAAATTACGACCATCGCATTCTTATTTGACATATATCAATGAGGTGGTCTCTTTGATGACCAAAATCGGCCTGACTACGATGATGATCCCAAGTGCTAAAAACACTCTCTTAAAGGGCCGATTTTGCGGATCGTCAAATGGCGCCGTTGCCGGGGACACGGCTCATTTCTTTTATTTCTTGGAATTTTGTTTATTTAATTTCGTGTTTCTTGTATAGGTCAATTTGTTCATCCTTTTTTGCATTCAAAAATTTTCTTTCTTATTTTGATCTCTAACCATTGTTTTTGTGGCAGGGCCCTTGATGGATCAAGGAGGCGAGGAGCAGGATGCTTCCCGCTGCGAGGAGCCGCAAAACATGCATGGAGCAAATAGGGAAGAAAGAAAAAAAATGTGTTGCATTTTATTTTTATAATAATTCATCTTTTACAGCGGTCTTCGATCGAAGACTCGCGTGTGTAATCGAACGATCGTGGTTGTGTGGGGATCGTCCCCACTTGAGTGTCGACCTAGGACTAGGCACGCAGCTCTCCGAGCTCATTTTTTCATATTCTTTTGTGCTTGATCGTAGGTAGGACACACTTTAAATGTAGACACACATAATCTCACATCCCTAGCTAAAATTAATGAAGATCAATCACCGCTAATAGATGCATGATTAGGTGCGGCTTTTTCGACTTGCATACATGTTGGATTTGGTTTTCAAAACGGCCCCAGTTTTTCATGTGTTTTTGTCAAATCACTGCATGATTTCTCGTTTAGCCTAGATCGCGTTTTTTTCATCGAATACATGTTTTTCTCGGCTTTCATTTCCTAGCTCGATCACCTAGGATTAATGGAAAATGGAATGAACGGTAGACGATGATTTTCTGATTGATGTGCTAACCATAATTCAGTGATAATTCTAAATAAAATTGGGACTGTTAATTGCAAGTCAACAAAAAAAATGGAGTAAAATTCAGTTTTGGGAGAGCAACACCCGCACATACGCCTTGATTTTCATTTCACATTTTCATCGCGTAAATATCGAATGCTTTATCACCAATAAAACTGACAAGATAATAAACTAACTTCGGTTGGTTTTCATGTGTGAGTTGGTGAAACTAAGGGTTTTTGCTTGCTTGAATTGAGCCATGTTTGCTACACAACCCTAAAACCTTAGTCACTCCATTTCATCTCCAGAGATTCAACCGCTCACTTGTAAATCCATTCCTCTTCTTCGTTCACCTTGGGTTCCTTCCAACATCAATTCCCATCTTTATACTTAGGCTAATCTCAGCCTAAGTATAGGGGGGACCCGAGTCCCAGTGATTTTCTCTACTCTTCTTTTCTTGCCTTTATACTTAGGTTATTTCTAACCTAAGTATAGGGGGAGCCCCTCTTAGCTCCCGTATATTTCTCTATATTTAAATGGACCTATGTACTTGTAACATCTAGTGCTATGAGGACATAGCAAAGTTTAAGTATAGGGGGGTATACCGTATATACCGTATATTTACTTTAGCTATAATCTGAAAAATTTGAAAAATTTAAAACTTTTTGGCTAAGGTAAAATTCTTTGAACTAAGAGGACTCAAATGATTTCGCGGCTTTTCGATATTATGTTACACTATTTTTATAAAAATATTTTCGAAAATAATTTTTGAAAATGTTTTGAAAATTTTTTATTTTGTGACATGGTTTTGAAAAATCGCCTTCTCTTTTCAAGGAAAGTTGAGTCTAACTTGTGTTTTAACTCTCTAATTAAAATCCATAAAAATCAGAAAAATCCTAAAAATCCTTTAAGAGTCATTGGTGACTACTAAACCCAATTAAGTCAGTCGCGTTCAGTGAGGGTTCACCCTTAGTAGATTGGATGGTTTAGAGGACATCGCGTACGGCCCCGTCCTCAAGCAACGGGCTTCGGCCTGTACTTACATCCATACTGGCTGAATCGCATATGCTCAATTGAGTTTAGGGAGTTCTAATACCTCTTAAAGTTCAAAAAAAATGTTGTAATAAAAAAAATGTGTGTCTTGTTTTTGAATGAAGAAGTTGGATTAGTCCTCTACACTTACACTTTCACCCAGGATCTGAATTGGTCAAGGAGACTTAGCTTTTTGAGGTCTTTGAGATTTTTGGTTAACCAGCCTTAGCCATCAGGGTCATTGACTTAATCGTCCATATTTCTCTAGGTTTCTAGATTTGCATGCTATATTCCATGCTTAGTCTCAGACATAAAGAATATAATCTGCACATCACATGCACGACTGCGGTTTTTGATGAGATGAGTTGATTTTTCACCCGAGGGATTGGGATGAGGAAGTCGAGTTTGGATTTGATCTAATGATGCTCGAGGATGGGATAAAATCTTTGGAGGCTTCATGAAACCTGAGTGTCAGCAATATTAGCCAGTATGAGAACTTGATTCTTATACTAATCTCTTGATATTGACCTAAGTGTCAGGGTGTGAAATAAATAAAAAATTGTTGATCAGTGTGCGCCAACTCTTGGTAAAAGCAGTGGAGCTAGCCACAAATTATACAAGTCAATGAATTTCAAAGAAAAGCTCTCATTCCACAAAGTTACATATCAAAGAGCTTCCACCAAAGGCGAGCGCTCCCAAACTTTTCAAAGTGTCCACTTGGACCACCGCTATTAGGACCAGGAGTCGGGCTTGCACCAAAAAAGGGCTCTGCATCGTAAATGCTACAAGTCTGGGTGTCGAAGGTACGATAGGTACTCAAAAGAGACACACCCCGGTGTACTCCCAGGAAAACAAGTGCAGACAGCTCCAACTTCTCTTGACGGACGCACTGATCAACACCAAAAAAATGTGTTGCGTAAAAAGGCACTAGAGAGAATCCTTGTTCCAATGAGAGGGAGAGAAGAATTGACACAATCCCATGCCCTCCACTTCTGGCCTGCCATCTACATTTTCTAAGTCTGACAACTAAAGAGACGGTGGACTGAATGCAAGATTTGATTTATTCCCTAGTGTTGAGGATTGGGTCCTTAGGAGATTTTCTCGGACTAAGACTTTGGGTGAAGACTTGACTCTACTCTCAAAATTGCAGTCAACACTAAACTTCATATCCTTTAGCTTATATGTACATCAGAGAGAGTCTAGAGAAATAGAGGAACGGGAAGCCTCTTGATTAAGGCTGGGTTGAACTCTAGAATTTTGGATCTCTAAAGTCGAGTCGACTTGATCAGATTGGATCCTGTATTCACATGCACAAGGGTGTTAATCCAACTTAGTCATTCTTTTTGATGATCGAGGACGAGCATAGTTTAAGTATAGGGGGGTGATGAAACTCGATTTCATAATCTTTATTTCTCATTTTTAACCCCCTTGCTTAAGCTGAGTGTTAATAAATCCCAGCTAAAGTCTTGTAATTAACAGAGTCTTAAATAAATTAAAAATCACAAAAAAATGACAAAATGAAATTAGTGGTATTTTTAGACTTAAAAATACCCTCAAAAATATTTCGGGCCCTTGTTTGATCTCTTTTCCAGTTTTGGTCAACATGAAACTCGTAGATCTCGTCAAGATCTACAACTTTCATGTTTTGAGTTTTCTCAGATTCGGCCAAATTAACCTCCAAAATTCAAAAATACTTTCGCAATAATCTGATTGGGCCACGTGGCCCAATCTGGGTGAGCCACGTGGCCCGCGTCCCTTGTTTCATCCGCCCTTGATCTGGGCCGTTGGATCTTCCCTTGATCCAACGGCTAAGAAATCTCCACACCCGCTCTTATTTCTGGCCATCCGATCAGCCTTTATCTCTGATCCATGCCGCACGTTCGCGCCTCGTCCTCAGCCTGACACGTGGCGCGTTGATATCCATTCGATCGCGCCCCTGCCTTTCCACCACAGCCGTTGCTTCCACCTCTCTCCTCAGCCACGCGATCAACCCTAACTTATCATCCAATCCGTACGCTAGCGCTCACTCCACAACGCAACACGTGGCCAAATCTTGGGCCTCCGATTGTGCCGCCCTGATTTATTTTGCACCGTCCCTTCGCGTAACGCTTCCCACCGTTGGATCTCCAGATCCAACGGTCAGATGACCGTCGTCTACCTCTGGATCCCTCTCTCTCTCCCACGATCTCCACTCGCGCGCACCTCTCCCCCTTTCAATTTTCTCGACGACTCCAGCGCCCCTCGCACCCCGCCAACCACCGCTGGGTCTTCCCCAGTCATCCACCATCCTCGCGCATCACCCCACTAACTCCGACGTCCTCTCCACTCGCTCCATCTTCGCCTCGAAACCCACTCCGACCACCATCACTTCCGCCACTCGCCCTTTAAATAAGTCGCTCCCTCCTCTGTTCACGCGCATCCACCTTTACGTGGGGATCGGCCCAGCCCTCCGCCACCTCCCAGTGACAGGGGGAGGTGGCCGGATCGAGCGACGACGACCGTCGCCCCCGGTGTGATCCATCGTCGACCATGGCGGTGTCGCGGCGCCTGCAGGCCCGCTTGAGCTGCCCTGAGTAGCTGGCAGGGTCCAGCGACGACCAGAGCTCAACCTCGAGCTCGCGCACAAGCTTCTCGCTCCGCCAAACCTCCGGTAAGTCTCCTTCCTCCTTCTTGTATTTTTCTTGAGTTTTGTTCGATTTAAATAGGCCTCTCCGGCCACTGTCACCTTCCCTTAACCCCCTTTTGAGCTTCGCCAACTCATCCCCTTCGTCGCGCATCGTTCCGCTCACATCCTCCTTCCTCCATACCATCAATCCCCTCCGACCCATCTCCTCCGCCTTCGCGGCGGAGGAGCTTCGAGCTCACCACACTCTTCGCCCTCCTGAGCTCCCACTTCGCTCACGCACGCACCTCTACGCCTCGGCTATGTGCCACTAACGATGCAGGTCGCCAATCTGATCAATGGCCGGAGCATGGTCGGAGCTAACTTCATCGACATCGCAGCTGTCCTCCGAGCCTCGGCGAGCAGCACCAGAGCCTTCTGGACCTCCCCCGAGCTCTCAGCTTCATCGACGACTTGTCTTGAGCTCGGGGGGACGTCCATCATAGCCGGGAGCAAGCGGCGGAGGAGGAGCTCCTTCGCTGGAGCTCCAAACTCACCGCCTTCCACGGATGGAGGAGGAGGAGCAGTAGCCGTTGGATACTCTGCCCCAGAGTTCATCCAACGGCTACGATGCAGACACGCCGACGAGCCGTTCTCCTCCAGATGCCGTTGGATGCACATGATCCAAAGGCCCAGAGCTTGCCACGCGTCCTCACCAGAACACAACCGAGCCTCGTGCCCGAGCCTCCAGGCTTGGCTACTTCCAAGCCTCTACGAGCCTGTACCGAGCTTCGAATCTCCCGAACCTGGCCGAAGCTGACTCGAGCCTCTGCCGAGCCTGCCCCGACTTCCGAGCCTGGATGGCACGTGCCTGGCACGTGCGCATCTGGGAATTTTGCAGAGACGCTTGTGACTTCTCCAGATTTGCAATTAGGTCCTGACGCACGTGCAGCACCTGTACGCCTGGGGATATTTGCATTCATGCCCTTGCGGGTTTAAATAATTGTAAATATGCCCCCGCACTTATGGTTTAATTACAGGGAAGGCGCCACAATTTAGTTTAATTACATTTAGGCCCCTCCCGGGACCTGTTTGCAATTACCTTTTCATGTTTTTATTGCATCTATGCCCCTGGCTTCTTTTATGCATAACTTGAGCATCGTACCTCTGTTTTAGTTGATTTCAGTTTCGTTTGAGAGCTTGTTCGATGATCTTTCCAATAGCATGCTTAATTACTGTCTTGTACACAATGAGTTTTATGAGTTATTTTATAGTCATGTGTCTATTTGAACTTGCACTGATGCCGTGCTTAACATTGTTCATCACATCTGCTTTTTTTTAATTGAACTCGAAATTAACTCTTATTTATTTTTGCTCATTATTTTCACCTAGGGCATATTTGAGTGCATTTCATGGCATCTATTTGCATGATAAAAAATGTTTAAAAAATGCATGTTTAATTTTAATGCATTGTTGTGTCTCTGCATGTTTTGACCTATATGCCTTTAACTCAACATTTAATTAAATAAACTTAAATCCGATTAATACTAGAGAGGCTCGTGTCCCTGAGTTCGACCTTGGTTTCTTGCCAAGTAAAATAAAAAATTACGACCATCGCATTCTTATTTGACATATATCAATGAGGTGGTCTCTTTGATGACCAAAATCGGCCCGACTACGATGATGATCCCGAGTGCTAAAAACACTCTCTTAAAGGGCCGATTTTGCGGATCGTCAGCAGGGCGGACCTGCCGTTGATTATTTTTTTGCTTTTTTTTATTTTTTATTTGTAAATAGAAATAAATTTTTTTATTTTTTAAACAAAAACTGTAAACAGAAACATAATAATTTTTATATATATTTAAATTTTTTAATTTTTTATATTTTTCTTATTTTCCTTCAAAATAAATGCTAGAGAAAAAGAAATATATGTTTTTTATTTATTCTATTTATTATTATTATTCCTTTATACACAAATGAGGATACGAACCCTATGTCTCGATCCAATAAAATTTGAACATGGAGAAACGTGAGTGGATTCGAATCCACAAAATGGGAGATAGATCCGAGTCTCCGATCACCATGCGTGACCGGAGGTGGAAGATCGAGTGAGGTAAAATGAGAAAATGATGATATCGAGAAAATGGTGTGAAATCGGTAGTCGGAGATGAATTGATCGGTGATGATGAATGATTAAAACTACGGATTTAGGTCTACAACGAGATTGAAAATAAACACTACGTTACAATTACTCTAGATGAAAGACGAGAAATAAAATCGGATCTAACCTGAGGCAGGTGGGTGCTGTGACGGCCTCGATGAGGACCGATTCGCTTTCACCGAATTGCTCGGAGATTGGGCTCCTCTATCGATCGACAGATTTTCAGGTTTGGGGCTCCTTCTCTACCAACAATTGATCAAAGACAAATGAGGGAGGAGGAGCCTAAAAAAAAGAGAAGCAAAATAAGAAAGGAAAGAATAGACAAATAAATAATGTTTTATTGATTAATTAAATATTTAATTTAATTTAATTAATTAATTAAAAATGAATTTCAGAATAAAATAAAATAAAATAAAATAAAATAATTTACAAAAATTAATTAGCCACCTTAATGGTGGCTATTTAAGGTATAGAATCATATCTTTATATACAACATATTATTTTCAAATTAAATAATGAATAAATTATATAATTAAATAAATAAATCAAAATTTCGTAATTAATTTAATTTAATTAATCAATGTTAGATATTTAATTTTTTTGATGATTTTTATGTAAGGAAATTAGTTGTATACAAGTATTATATACATATAGTATAATATACATATGTACAAATAAGAAAATTATTTTTAAATATTTTTTTAATTATATTTTTTATTATTTTATTATATTTTTAATGAAGATAATATTTACAATTATGCACATTATGCATAAAAAATAAATATGAGTAAATATATGCAATAAGTAAGGGGTAAAACCGCACAAATCACCCCAGAAAATCGACTTTTCAACCGTAACTCCAAAAATTATGAAACGATAGCCATTTGAAAGATAATTTAATTTAGAGTACAATGGAAGTGAGTTTGATTCAATTTGAGTTCGTATGGAGCCAGAATTGGCATTTCAATTATCATTTTATGGCTTTTTCTGAGTGTGATTATTTGCAATATGTACTTTATTTTATTTTGCTATTATTTTTATTATTTACAAAACATTTTTATTTACAACTTTTGTTTAACAAAATTTAATTTGAGGTCAACTTATATACAAATAAAATAGTGTACGTTTTGTAAAAATTTACAAGGAAAAGTATTTACAAATTATTTTTAGATTTTTGAATTAAATATCTCCCCCTACTTTATTCCTGGTCGATCAGGTTTAGTCTTGACCTTCTCTCGAGGTTCTAGTCGGTGTGCATTTATTTCATAAATACATCCTTTATTTTTCTTTTCTTTTTCTTTTCTTCTTTCTTCTTTTATTTGAGTATAAAAAGTATTAAAATGCATATTTAACAAATGCATGCGAAATGGTAATGTAATGAAATTAGTAGGTATTTACAGGTGTTTGACTAAAGAAATAAAGCTAAAATAAAAGAATAAAGGCAATGAATCATGGATTCATCAGCGTTCCCCCTATTGGGCACTCGCACAACTTAGCATTGCGCCTCATGATGCGGCACCACAAATCTCTCGTAACTAGAGATTGTGCCAACATCCTCTAGTAAAGGAATCGTACCCACTTCTCTTTTTTGCGCACTTCTACAACAGAGATGCCGATAACTTGCTGCTCTCTCATAGTACTGTTCTTCCTGGGAAGAACTGGAGATCCATCACCCGTCATGACCCTTCTCTCGAGCTTATACACCTTGTTCGACATCCTCATCCCACGCATCACCACACGTGCTCCCTTTCTCTCTCTGAGAACTCCCCCTTCAATGGTGACTCGATGTCCTCATGAGTCAATCATTCATAATGAAATCAAATTTTTCTTGATTGTAGGAATGTGTCTAACACCTATCAGAGTTCATATTGCTCTATCAAACATGCAGAACTGCACTGATCCAATCCCCTTGACGTGGTAAACCTCTCCACCTCCCATCTTGACCGTGCCATCATTTCATGCCCAATATGTATTGAACTTCTCTTTGGATGAGCACACATGATCTGAACATGATGAGTTCGGAAACCATCTGGAATATGCCTTCATCTCCCTAGAGCATGCTAGCAAGTCTCCCTCGTAGATTGTGGTGGAATCCTCTTGGTCGGATTCAGAATCACCAACCTTCTTATTTCCTTTCTCCTTCTCACATCTTGGACAATCAGCTATCTTGTGACTCTCCTTATCACAATAGAAGCATCTGATTGAACCTCGTGACATGGATGTACCTCTGAATCTCGATTGTCAGCACATGACCTTCATCATTCATTGCCTCATCTGTCGACCTCCATCGATACTCATTCATAAGCAGCGAAGCAACTGTCTCCTCCAATGTGATGGTCTCCTTGTCATAGAGTAACGTCATCACAATATGATCGTAGGAAGATGGAAGGGAAATCAACAAGATCAATGCCTTATCCTCCTAATTGAAGAGAGATTCTCCTTTCCCATTGTTCTCCTCAAGTGTGAGCTTGTATGTTAGAATATTATTGAATTCATCCAAGTACAGTTCGAGATTTGTCCGTCGGCCATCTTTAGACCATAGAGCTTCTTCTTCATCGATAGTTGATTCATCAAAGATTTGGACTTGTATTGTCCCTCGAGCTATATCCAAACCTCCACTGGATCCTCCAGACCGATGACTTCACGAAGAATGTTGTCTGCCAAAAATAGTTGTATTGTACTGTTCGTGAGATCCCTCATCCCCTTCCACTCTTCCTCTTTCACCCTCTCTGGCTTCGATTCTTTATCCTGGAGAGCTTTCACAAGTCCTCATGTGAGTATGTTCTTCACCAGTTGTTGCCATAAGGTGAAGCCATTCTTCCCGTTGAAGGGTTCCATGGAGAATGATGCACCCCTCGATGAAAAATTCACCATTACTTTCCTATCATACCTCCTTGTACGATCTAAAAATTAGAGCAGAATACTCCTGATCCAAACCGCCCAACTTGTCTGGAGTGCGCTAAAACCCCTATCTGGACTCTTGAACCACCTCAATTAGACTCTGAATGCTCCCTATCTAAATGGTTTTCCGTAGGTGTTGGATCTTAACTGCACCTTAAGAAAGCACACCTATTGTGTTGCATTGTCTCCTCAACATCGAATCTTGCTCTAATCCGCCACATCATATCCCTTGTTGTCGTCGAACCAAGCTCTGATACATATTGTTGAGAACACAACCCGCCGATATCGTCACCTCTCAGATACCAGTTGTTGGATACGAACCTCTCGGATACAGAAGTGGATGCACAATCGAACACCACCACAGAAGCACGTGAAGAAAAGACAACTACATATAATGGTGGTTGGTCACCTCTCACATCCACCAGAGAAGAAAGATCACTATAAGAAGACGATTACAACTCTCTCTGTTCCCTCGCTCTCTTACCTCTCTCATTCTCCTCTCTCTCTCTCTCTCTTCTCTTGTATTATTCCTTCTTGTTGTGGTTTAGAGTCAATGCCTCCACCCCCTCTTTGCATAGCCCAACAACAACCATAGTCATATTCCTAATAGGACTATAGATAGAATACAACTCAATAACTACTAGGATTAGGAGTCCAGTCTCAGTAGGATCTTGATGATGCACAGATGCAACTCGGGTTAAGGAATATCTAGGGTCGTTGCAATCCGAATCACAAGGCACAATCAACAAGAAAAAGTAGACCACCAATGAAATCAAACAATCAATAAAAATGAGGTAAGTGGTCTTGCTACTTATTTAACCTTGTATAGCCGCCAAGGTCGAACACAAGGAGCACAGAATGAAACCTATGAAGGAGTCAGGAAATCCAAGAAAGAAAATAATTTTAGTGGTTTTTAATTTTTATTTTTTTTATGATTTTTTATTAAGAAAAGAAATAAAGAAAAAGGCTAAAAATCACACTCAAGCAATTATTTAAAGACCCAAAATGACTCAAAAATTCAAAATAAAAATACTTTTATGTTTTTAAAATATTCATGTGTTTTTGGAAAATTTTCTGGTGTTTTTCTGATTTTTATTTAATTTTCTAAAAATAAAAGAAAGAAGAAAAATGTAAACAGTGTGCATCCAAGATTGGAAGGCACTTTAAAAATATCCAAAGTTCCTGTAAAATCTGAACAACATTTTTTCTAAAAATATAAAATCAAAGCCACCTACAGAAACTGGAAACACATTTTTTGATTTTTTTATGAAATTTTAATATTTTTTTATAAGGTTTTTAGTCTTTTTCATTTTTAGGGGTTTTATAAGAGAGAGTGACATAAAATCACATTAAACCTAAAGCAAGACAAAACAAGCAATCAGGAATTTCTTTGAAATTTTTAATGCTATTTTTATATTTTTATTGATTTTTCAAAATAAACAGAGACATTTTTTAGTGTTTTTGAATTTTAGAAAATAAAAATAAAATTAAAATTAGTTAGAAAAATTACAAAAACTCCTACACAGTTGTAGGAGCTATGTGTAAAAATTTTGGAATTTTTGGAGTCATTTAGATATTTATTTGATTAAAAATAAGACACAAAGATAATAAGGACCTAGATGCAATTTATTATAGTTTTGGGACTAAATAATAACAAGCAATAAAAGTACAGGGCAAAATATGCAATTTGTCCACTAAAATACGCACATGCTCCAAATCCACGTTCATAGGGATATATATGCAAATTTGAAAAACATCCAATCAAACATTAACACGTAAAAAGCTCAGGACAGATAATGCAAATAACCCACTACGTACGTGATCAAGCACATATGTCTAAACAGGAAGGACTAAACTGTAAATATCAAAAATTACAAGGACTAATATGTAAAAAGGTCCAACTATAACTTTTATTTTACAAACTAAATTATAAACTAAAAGAAATGCAAGGTAAAAGGTGCAATATACCCTTGGTGGCACGTGAGACGTGCGTGGGAGGACAGATGTCAGCTGTTGGTAGGGACTCAATCGTACGGCTCACTCCCCTGTAACAGCCGATCTGACGCTCGGGAATGTCCTCGATGTGCGGTGCAGATGTGTCAGATCAACAGTTGGAAGAATTTAACGCTGGACGGCTCAGATGGGATTTGACGCTCTACTCCTCATCCAACGACAACGAAAGGTGGTGAACGAACAGGGAGCTGGCGAACATCGAATTGGGATCAGGGTGAATCCGACCGACCAATCAGACCTCCAATCGGTCGAGCACCTCCAAGGTGGTACTCTGTGTCAAGCCGTAGGTTCTGATCGTCCGACGAACGGTCGGATGGATGGGATGATGGAGCGAGGTCTGGATTAGCTCCGCCGAGCAGCTGTGAAGCAAATGAGGCTCCTCACTACTCTCAGGGTACCTGCAATGCGAAGCTAAGACTTGGGCCTGTGCTTCGTTCAGGTTTTATTAGAGCCAAAGACGAAAGAAGCGAAGGTGAACAGGGGTCGATCTTCGGTGGTCGCGATAGAGAGAGAGAGAGAGAGAGAGAGATCTGGGACCTAACCCTTGCTATAAGAGCTAAGATCAGGGTGATCAGATTGCTTGGGAAGGTGTAGCGCGAGCGAGTGCGGATATCTAAGTGGTTGGATGTGGGTGATTGAACTCCGACCAATCGGTCGGAGCTGGCGGAGCTATGGTGGTGGCAGATGAAAGATTTGATAACCTGCGGAGCTAGGAAAGATTAAAGGGCTACCTGAAGGTCCAGATGCATTCCTTAGCTCCAGGCGAAGATGATCGGCGGTGTTATGGCCTCGACTAAGCGGCCGCAAGCGAGGGAGTCTTCTTGCGGTAGAGGTCCGGCCACGAAGAGGGAGCGTCAGCTACACGACACCAAATCGACCACCAAAAGGCTCCTCCGACTGTCACCACACTGAAGGGTTCTAGGGTATCGAGAAGGGGTGCGGCACGCTCTACCATCATGGGGAGGCGAATGAAGGAATTTATAGTGCTCCCATGTGGCTGGAGAAACCGGGTCAAAGCGCGCGAACCTAGGAAGTCCGTGCCTTCCTAGGTATCGGCGAGAGTCACATATCCACGGGGAAGGTGCGAGCAAAGATTCGGAGCATGGGAAAGCATGATCTGCCCTTGATAATGGGAGAAGGAGGACCGGTGGAGCAGTCGGGTCCGGTCAAGCCCTGGAAGAGGGGGTTGACCCGAGTCAACGATCCACTGTGGACCAATCAGAAAATCGGATTTACAAAAATATTTACAAATTCAAAAGAAAATAATAAATGATTTTAAATTTAAAAATGTATAAAATGAAAATTGTTTATTATTTTCCAAAATATTTTTTTGTGGTTTTTATTTATTTTTATGAAAAATAAATTATTGTATATACAGTATAATGTACTATGTACACGTATAATATACCTATGTATTTTGTGTAATTATTTTTTTATTATTTTTACAAAAATACCCAATTTTATGTTTTATTTATTTACAACATAGATTTTGAAGTATAAGTTAATTTTTGTTTTATTTTTATTATGTATTTACAAGTATAAAATAAATAGGAAGAAGACCTATATACATGTATTTATGTACAAGTGAGAGAGAGAATTTTATTCTATTTTTATTCTATTTTTTTATTTTATTTTTAGAAATATAAACAAGGAAGTAAAAATACATTTTTATTTAATTTTGGCAAAAATAATTTATGTACACATGGTATATATATACAAGCTATAGTAGCCCTATCTCTCTCTACATATTTTATTTGGCGATCAGGCCAATGCTTGGCCCTCTCTTGGGGTTCGGGTCACTCAGTATTTTATTCTAAATACTTCCTTATTTTCTTTTTATTATTTATTCTTTTATTTTTGCACAAATACATGCTAATTATGGGATATTTAACACATGCATGCATAATGCTAAGTTGTTGTATTTACACCTATTTACATGATGCTTTTCCAAGATAATTAGTTAAAATAAAAGAAAAAAGAGTGATGAATAGGGATTCATCACCCCCTATACTTTACCTTTGCTAGTCCCTTAGCAAAAACTTATTGGAAAAAGAAGTGAAAAGAGAAAGAAAAAGAAATAGAAAGCAGGAGAATCAAGATTAATTATTAAACTTGCCTTCATTAAATTAAAGTATGGAGCTCAGTCAGACCTTGGGATTATTAGTTTGTCGGAACCTTATTTGGACTTAGGTTTAAAACTCAACAGCCTCTAAGTTCCACCAATCTATGGTCAAGACTCCTCAATAAACTACCCTCGTATGCTACCCCAAGCCAAAGAAGACTGTCTCCTCACCACCTCATCCGTAGAGAGCTATGTGTAAGGTACTGGTGCAAGTAAAGCCATTGTCTGTGAGAGTCATGTGGTGCATTGTTAAGTGTTCTACTTAGGCTCATCAAGAAGACATGTGATCATAGCCGAGTAGACTCAAAGAATTAAGTCACTAATGGGCATGAAAAAGTCTTAACCCTAAGCCATATAAGGTTCCTCTGAGAATTAGGTGGATTAAGGTCTTAACCAAGCTCCATTTTCCAATATAATTCCAGGATAGTTTAAATGTCAACTTTGATTCAGAAAAACTGTAGAATTATATAAAAAAATATTTTTTATGCAATTTTTTGAAAATGTGCAAAATTTTTGAAAAATGTTTGAATGAATAAATGCATGGATGCAGAAGATTTGCAAACTATTTACACACATTTACACACGGGTTTTGCAAACTTTTGTTTTTAAACAATTTACAAAAATTTTATACTATATACATAATTTTGACACCAAAATATTTACAAACTCTTTACACACAAAACATTTTTACAAACATTTGTACAAAAATGATTTTTATAAATAGCTATGTATGTGCAAGAAAGAATTTATGTACAATTTTTTTTTTAATTTTTTATGGTTTTTAGATAGAGGATTTTAGCCATTTTTATTTATTCACATACTCATACAAAGTACGAGTTATCGGTAAAGTATATATGTAATATATACGGCACCCCCCTATACTTAGCTCGAATAATATCCTCAGAGTGGATCAAGAGAGATGAAGAAGACATAACTCGTGCTTAGTATAGTGAAGTGAAAAGAAAAACTGTACTACAACGATGAATCAACGAATAGAATAGAAGGGCCTCGGTGTTTCCCCCTATACTTATGATCAAGTAATCCTAAGTATAGCAAACTGTACGTAAAGGGAAATCTGAGTGGAAGAATGTACAGGGTCTAACTCCCATATACTTAGGGTAAAATATCCCTAAGTATAGGCAACAAAATCGAGGTAAAAAGAACCAAAAGAGAAATCAAAAGTCTGACACCCCCTATACTTAGGTTAAAGTACACCCTAAGTATAGCATAATCATAAGATGCAAATGGGGTGTTGGACTGAAGAATAATATGATATGGACATATGGATCTATACAAGACGGAAGATGGTGACAATCAGGCGTGAGATGCAATAGATGTGAGTCAAAGACCACATCTCACACAAAATGAATAGGGGTGACGTCAATGTCCAGTGGCTCATGATCTAGATATGGTTTGAGTCATTACCCTTTAACACGAAAGGTAGAATCAGATGACATTTTGGATATGTCAATGCTCCCATTATCATGTACCTTCTGGACCAGGTATGGTCCCTTTCACTTGCTTGCAACTTCCCTGGAAATAATCTAAGCCTAGCATCGAACAACCATACTCTCTGATCTATCTCAAACTGCTTGTGGCTGATATGAGAATCATGCCACTCCTTCACTCTTTCCTTGTATTGTAGGCTGCTTGAAAAGGCTGAATCTCTAAGCTCCTCCAGGGCTTCCATTTCTTCCTTCCTCTGATCTCCTACACTCACTGGATCCAATAATATATCTGTAACAATCCAAAGTGACTTATGCCTAATCTCAACAGGTAAATGGCAGGTCTTGACATAAATGAGACGAAAGGGAGTCGTGCCTAAAGGAGTCTTGAAGGAAGTCTGATATGCCCACAAGACCGAGTCCAAATGATGTGACCAATCCTTTCAGTCAGGGTGAACTAACTTCTACAATATAGTCTTGATGCCCATGTTCGATACTTCAGCAAGACCATCGATCTGAGGATGATATGGAGTGGCTACTCGATGGTCAATGTTGAACTCGCTAGCAAGGTTCTTTACCTTGTCATCGATGAAATGAGACCCCCCATCAGATATCAAGAATCTAGGCACCCCGAACCATGAAATGATATTATTCCTCAAAATCTGCATACAGTCTTAGCATCTACGGTTCGGGCGGGGATGGCCTCAACCCAATGACTAACATAATCAATGGCCAACAGAATGTACTCAAATCCCTGACTCTTAGGGAATGGACCCATGAAATCGATGCCCCATGCGTCAAAAACCTCACAGAAGTGAATAGGCTGCATCAGCATCATATCACGCTGTCCACAAGTGCCCATCATCTGACAATCAATACACCTCTTCAGGAATTCATTAGGATCCTTGAAGAGGGCAGGCCACCATAGGCCGGATTGGAGCACTTTCTGTGTTGTCCTCCTCCCAGGGTGATGTCCTCCTGTCTCAAGCTTGTGGCAGTATGTGAGGACGCTATGGTGCTCCTCTTGAGGAATGCACCGACGCTAGATGCTATCCCCTCCTTCATGATAGAGGATGGGATCCTCCCAATGATAGAACTTGATCTTCGTAAGGAAGGTCTCATGTCGCTGCATGGGCCAACCTTGTGGAACTTTCTTGGCAACAAGATAGTTCACAATGTCGGCGTACCATGGGAGCGAGGCAATAGCAAGGATCACCTCATCTGGGAAGGGTCTCAGAAATAGGATCAATCTACTCAGATTCCTCAAGATGCTGTAATCGGGAGAGATGATTAGCCACCGTATTCTTGACTCCAGGCTTATCCTTAATCTCAATGTTAAACTCTTGGAGTAGAAGGATCCATCTAGTTAGTCTGGCTTTCGCATCCTTCTTTGCCATAAGGTGCCTGATGGTGGTATGATCTGTAAAGATAGTCACCTTTGATCCAATGATGTATGATCTGAACTTATCTAGAGTAAAAACTATGGCTAGCATCTCCTTCTCAGTGACGGTATAATTCCGTTGCGCGGCATCCATTGTACGACTAGCGTAGTGAATGGCAAATGGCACTCCATCCCTCGTCTGTCCCAGCACAGCCCCTACGGCAAAATCAGAGGCATCCATCATGATCTCGAATGGGAGAGACCAATCAGGAGGCTGAAGGACATGGGCCTCAACAACTAGACTCTTTAGAGTCTCAAATGACGCAAGACACTTATCATCTACAATGAACTCGATGTCTTTGCTCAGCAAATCAGTCAACGGTCGGGCAATCCAGCTGAAATCATAAATGAATCGTCCATAGAAATCGACGTGCTCCAGAAAAGACCGTAACTGTCGCAATTTGGACGGTGGATTGAGTTTCCTGATGATATCCACCTTGGCTAGATCAACGTCCATGCCCCTGTTGGAGATGATATGATCAAGCACCGTCCCTTGAGTCACCATGAAGTGACTCTTCTCCCAGGATAATTGATGGACCTCGATGCATTGCTGAAGGACGTGGTCTAGGCAATAAAGACAAGCATCAAACCCATCGCCATAGACCGAAAAGTTGTCCATGAAGACCTCCAAGCACTCACCCACCATGTCTGAGAAGATGGACAACATACACCTTTGGAATGTCACCGGAGCATTACATAGACCAAAGGGCATACATCTAAAAGCCTACGTTTCAAATGGACATGTAAATGTAGTCTTGTCCTGGTCTTCATCCGCAATGGCCACCTGGTTATAGCCGGAGTACCCATCAAGGAAATAGTAGTGACTCTTCCCAGCCAGCCTCTCTATAATCTGATCAATAAAAGGCACCGGGAAATGATCCTTCTTGATGACCTGGTTCAGTGGTCTGTAATCCACACAGACCCTCCAAGAAACGGGTACCCGGGTAGCTATCTCCTCTCTAGACTTACTCACAATTGTAGTGATGTCCGTCTTCTTGGGCAGCACATGTAATGGACTAACCAACTTGGAATCGGAGATGGGGTAGATAAAATCGATGCTCCACCATTTCGAAATTTCCTTCATGACAACCTCTCGAAGATTCAGGTTCAGCCGTTGCTGGAACTCACGCGATGGCTTGGCATCCTCTACGAGATAGATATGGTGGAAGCACATGGCCGGACTTATCCCTTGGAGATCAGCTACACTCCATCCTATCGCCTTGCGGTTCTTTTCAAGAACCTCCATCAAACGAGATTCTTGCTCTCCAGTCAAATCTGTTAAGATAATGGCTGGGTGCATCTCATGCTCGCCCGCAAGGAATCTATACTTCAGCGACTGCGGCAAGGGCTTCAGCTCTGGGCAACTGGGAGCTGGCAAATCTAGCATCTGAAAAGTCCGAGTGAAAGCAACCAAATATGTATGGGAGAAATCTCGTTGATCATGAAAATATGGTGAAAACTGCTCTACCTATGTATCTACACTCTGTATCGGGTCAGTCTCCACCCTAGTTGCTGGCTCTGTAGAAATCAGACACGGTATTAACTCATCAATCTCAGCCCAATCTATGTCTGAAATCGAGGGATCTGAATCTAAATCAAAAGAAGCATTAACTACCTCGCTATCCTGAACATGGTCTACAGTCTCGAATGTGTCCTCTGCCAAGAGTATGCTCTCCAAGCTTTCCTCTGTTGGAATCTGAGAATCTGTGGGATCTAAATGTGAGAGGATGGCTCGTGAAATAGGATCTGACCAAGCAGCTTCATCATCTGTGATCACAAAATCCCACTCCTGGTGTATGTCTCGCTCTACCTCTGTCATCTGTTCTGAATCACTGAGCTACTCTGAGCTAGCTGAATCTCACGCTCTGGTCACATCGATTGTCTCTATTTGTAAACTTTCACCCTCGATGCAAAAGTATACCTTCCTGCTATCATGATCGGATACTGCCTTGGCTGTGGCCAAGAACGGGCATCCTAGAATGATGGGGGTATTGGTCACAGACTCAGGGATCTCCATGTCCAACGCAACAAAGTCCACAGGGAATTTCAGTCCCTGGATTGTGATGACCATGTCCTTCAACAACCCCTTCGGCCTCTTGATAGATCTATCAGCAAACTGAAGGACTGTCCTGCTCTGTCGAAGAGGGCCAAACTCGAATCGGTCGAGTAAGGCTACCAGAAGTAGGTTGATTGAAGAACCACTGTATAATAGAGTCCGGTCGAACTTCTGCTCATGGATATGACATCTGACATAGGGAGCTCCTACATCTGGCCTCTTGGTTGGCAGACGGTTCTGAATGGAGAAGCAGGTGGCACGAGTAAGCACGTAGATCTCTGTATGATGGTTCTTCCTCTTCCTGCGAATGGTGGTCTTCTCTCCAAGGTTCCTCTGAAAGAGGGGAATGTGCTCGAGGGCCTTTTGTAGAGTCAGCTGTATCTGAAATATATCTATCATCTACTGGTTGAACTCTTACTGCTGGGATTTTTTTGAATTTTCTTTTTTATTCCCCTACGCCAAGCAGAGTGCTTGAGGGAAGGGGATGGTTGGGCCCTCCTCAGATGGAGGACAAGGATTGGGTCCCTACTGTTGAGACAAAACAGAATCCATACACATATCTCCAGGCATCACAGATGGACTCGCAAATACAAAACCCTTTCCTTTATTATTATTTTTTGATTTTTCCAAATAGTCCTAAGATATAGAAGAAACGAAAATGCAACAGGAATAGAAGGGCTGGCCTCAGTGAAACCTGTGGAATCTAGACTTGCGGAATAAGCATCAACAGTGGCATCAGCACCACCTTCTGCATCTGGTGAAGTGACGGCCTCAGTACCGTCAGTTGGATCTACATCCTTGGTGGCGTCAGCACCACCATCATCAACATCATCATGAGAGGCATCAGCAGTGCTCTCCTACTCGTCAGGTGCTCCTGAGTCATCATGGTGTCGTCATTCAGACGAGGCGCCACCGGTTGCATCCTACGAATCCTAAGTGTAACAAAGTCAGCATCAAAAATATATGCAGTAATATCACCCAATGAGTCACTAGGAGTGGTAACCTCTGTAAACTCTACCTGCTCAGTTTTCCTCTTCAAGTTCTTCGGCTCGATCTGAGCTGGTATGGCGGCCTTTCCCTTCATAATCTCCCTCATCTCCTGACGGAACTCATCCATCTCCTACCTAAAAGTGTCCTGCTGCTTGGAGATAAGGCGGGCTAAATCATCAAGTGCTGGATTCTCATAGGCTGGCCCATGAGAACCAGAAAGGTTGCATCTCTGGAAGTGAGGCTGCTGCTGCTGGGAAGGATGAGGGGGATACTAGCAAGAATACTGTTGAGGCTATTGCTGCCGCCTCCATGGTTTTCCCTACTGATAGGGATGAGGACAATGCTGGTAATGTGGTTGTAGCTGTGGGAACTGTGGCTACTGCTGCTGTTGGCTGTACTGGACACCCTGAACTAGAGGCTGCAAATGGGATGAGTCACCTCCAGTCGTCCATCAGAATCCAGGATGGTCTCGGCGGATCCCAGGCTAAGGTCGGTCATACCAAATCTCGTTGACTTCCGTCAATGACTCCTGCTCGTCAGAGGGTGGGGAAGGACTACCAGGGGCTGATCCGGCTGGTACACCACCATTTGGGTGTCCGGAGATGGAGGTAGCTAAACATACTGTTGTTAATGCTGTTGGAACGGCTCCGCCTGAATGTGGTGCACCTGTCCGTAGTGGGCGGAGGGTTGTGTCGAGCTGCTACTGCTGGGGTCAGCCCTGGCATTGCTTCTTCTCAATGATCTCGATGCTGTCCATCTTCTCGCTGATGATGCCCATATGAGCGGCCGACTATTCTGCATGTGCTGCGGTTGTTGAAGATGTGGAAGGACCTACATTGACCCGTCCAATCCTTTTTTAGGACACGACTTGTGGTGTCAGTTTCCGATACATGTAAAGGCAGGTCTGGGACATCACTGTATAATTCTCGGCCATCTCCTCGTAGATGGCCCAGACCTGATGCTCATCCTTGGTAAAATAGGAACCCCCACAGGATGCATTCACTAGCCCCTGCAACTCAGGTGTCAATCCACAGAAGAAACTCTGAACAAGGTTGGGCTTGGATATATCGTGATGAGGACATCGGCCGATGAGCTCTCTGAATCAGTCCCATGCCTCATGGAATTGCTCGTTGGGAAGCATGGATAAGTTGTTGATGAGGGCTCGCGCTGCATTCGTCCGACCGAGTGGATAGTACTTATTCAAGTACTTGTTCCGGAGTTGTTCCCATGATGTGACGTATCTCCCTAGGTGCTTCAGCCAATATGCTGCTCTGATGACGAGGGAGAATGGAAAGGCCATCATCTTGATGGTATCCTCGTCCACGAGTCGATTGTGGACCATGCAGCAGATCATCTCAAATTCTTGGAGATGGAGGTGCTCCTCCTCAGTGGCGAGCCTGTGAAATCTGGGTAGTAACTGGATGGTCTGAGGTGGGAGCTTGAAATCTCCCAGAATAGCTGGCACCTGGATCCATCGGTGTGTCAAAGTCGCACCACGGTTGTGCAACTCTCTCATCGGATGTGCATGTGCTGCTGGTTGTACTTGCTCATCTGGCTCTCCTTCTCTCAGGAATGTCTTCTCCTCCACCGCTCTGTTTTGCTCCTCTCTGTCCGCTCGCATCTCTGCCATCTCCCTGTGCATATCGGCCATGAAAGCCCCCTGGTCTCTGATCTAACGCATGGTCTCCCGGGAGGCTAACAGGGTGTTGTTGATGGCACCCTGATCAAGTACATACGTTTGGGTCTGGCCGGGTCCATCAGTGTGCTCCTCGCTACTGGCCATGGTCTCTGCAAAGGCAAAAGACCTGACCTCAGGTGCCGTCAACTGAACAAACATTTGTTGCGATCTCTGCTCGGGAACCTCAAGACGAGTAGAAGGGTGGTCGAGGGGGAATAGGGCGGATTCAAACTCAGGTTTGGAGAGTGGGTCTGGTCCTCTTGCGAACCAACCGAGATGAGAGGGGCGGAGTGCTCGAAAGCGGTGCAACCAAAGGCTGCCTAAGGTACCTCCGGCCCATCATCTTGATGTGGAGAGTGAGGGTGGATGATATCTGGAAAACACACAAGATCAGGCAAAGAAAACCCCCAATTTACCTACTCACGCTGAGTTGATGACCGTAAAGTTTCAGTCTTTTATCTTGTCGATTTTATTAGGTGATAAATCAGTCTATCAGAGCGATTAAGCGAGCTGTTAGGAATCTAACGCTCTCAGAAGACTGGCCTGATCCCAAGGTTAGATCTTAACCAGCCAGTACAAGTTGCGGATCGTTTACCGGCTACCCAATCAACTCGTTCTGTTAAGGATATTGCAACCCACTTTACCAGAAACTGGAGAGATCCTCATTAGAGAATGAGTAACCTGAAACCAGTAGTCTGAAAAGAGGTCGGATATGGATCTAACCAAGTGTGTGGGTCACTCTCTCTCTCATCCAAATCAGACAATGATGGAATTGCTCTCCCAAGATAAATTTTTAAATGAGGTCTTTTAGGGTCAAGTATGTTTAGCAGTCCCAATTTTATAGTTTTTCTTTTTTAGATACTTTTCAAGAAAATAACGCCTAACGAATTTTCTGATTCTCTTGATTATTTTAAGTTCAAAAACAAGGGGGAGAAGTCGAAAAAGCTGATGCGCGGTCAAACACTATGATGCACGCAAAGTCAAAAATGCGTACCTGACGCTAGCTCTCTACATGGAGGGTGATCCGCGCATAACATAAAGACAGAATTAAAACTACCTATATGATGCAAGAAGAAATTGGCCATAGATAGAAAATTTCTACTCGAGAAGAACGATAGCTAATAGGTTAACAAGAGAGGTCAGGATCTGGTCTCTGATCCTAATCAGTGTCCACCACAACAGATCCTGCCAGCGCTATATAAGGCCTCTAGCGGCACATGACCTCTCAGGTGACCAAATTGACTTTTTCTTTGTGATTTAATTAATTAGGTACACTTAACAATCTATAGGTGCAGGCAAATAATTAGGACTGGGGCCTTAATTAATTACGTCACAGCCAATACAAAATCCTAAGTCTAAGGGCCAAAATCTTCGAGAATCAAAATAAAAGAAAAGTCGAAAAACTCATAACCAGCCTAAAAAAACCACGGTGAGGTCCCCCGAGGACACCGGTGCTCGGCGAAACAGACCCCGATAATCTGCCAAGTCCAAGTGTATGAGTTCTGTATTATTACAACAATAATGGAATAAAAATAAAAAAACAAAAAATAAAAAATAAAAAATAAATATTGCAGTCCCTCCAAGGGTCCTACTCCTCCTCTCCTACACTCTCCTGCGGCTCGATGTAGAAATGAGCCGCCTTCGCTTCGCTCAGGTGCCTCGGCACTCCTACGAAAGCAGCCCTTGCTCATCGGGCCCTCGTAAGAAGAAAGAATAGAAAATGGTCAGATCATAGTTACAAAAATAAAAATAAAATAAATGAGAATAAAATCGAAGAAAAAGAAATAAAAACAAAAACAAAAACAACAAACAAATAAAGAAAAATAAAAAGAAGAAGAAAATATAAACAAAATAAAAAATGGAAAACTGACTACTAAGTCGTGCTCCCCGACAACGGTGCCATTCTGATGACGAGCGGATGCAACTTGGCTTAAGGAATATCTAGGGTCGTTGTAACCTGAATCGTAATGCAGAATCAACAAGAAAAAGTAGACCACCAATGAAATCAAACAATCAATAAAAATGAGGCAAGCGGTCTTGCTACTTATTTAACCATATATAGTCACCACGGTCGAACACAAGGAGCACGGAATGAAACCTACGAAGTTGTCAGGCAATCCAAGATAGAAAAGAATTTTTGGTGGTTTTTAATTTTTAAATTTTTTAATGATTTTTTATTAAGAAAAGAAATGAAGAACAAGGCCAAAATCACACTCAAGCAATTATTTAAACACACAAAATGATCAAAAATTCAAAACAAAAATATTTTTTTGTTTTTAAAATATTCAGGTGTTTTTGGGAATTTTCTGTTGTTTTTCTGATTTTTATTTAATTTTCTAAAAATAAAAGAAAGAAGACAAATGTAAACAGTGTGCAACCAAGATTGGAAGGCACTTTAAAAATATCCAAAGTGCCTATAAAATTTGAGCAACAATTTTATATGAAAATATAAAATTAAAGCCACCAACAGAAATTGGAAACACATTTTTTTTATTATTTTATGAATTTTTAATAATTTTTATAAGGTTTTTAGTCTTTTTCAATTTTTAGGGGTTTTTAAGAGGGAATGACACAAAAAACACATTGAACTAAAGCAAGACAAAACAAGCAATCAGGATTTTTTTAAAATTTTAAAGCTATTTTTATATTTTTAATTGATTTTTCAAAACAAACAGAGACACTTTTTAGGGTTATTGAATTTTATAAAATATCAAATAAAATAAAAAATAGTCACTAAAATTACCAAAACTCCTACACAGTAGTATGGGCTACGTGTAAAAAATTTGGAATTTTCGGAGTCATTTAGATTTTTATTTGATTAAAAACAAGACACACATATAATAGGACCTAGATGCAATTTATATTAGTTTTGGGACTAAATAATAACAAGTAATAAAAGTACATGGCAAAATCTGTAATTTATCCACTAAAATACGCACATGCTCCAAATCCACGTTCACAGGGGTATATATGCAAATTTGAAAAACATTCAATCAAACATTAACATATAAAAAGCTCAGGACAGATAATGCAAAAAACCCACTACGCACGTGATCAAGCACGTGTCTCTAAACAGGAAGGACTAAACTGAAAATATTGAAAACTATAAGGACTAATATGCAAAAAGGTCCAATGTATTGTTTATTTTACAAACTAAAGCATAAACTAAAAGAAATACAGCGTAAACGGTGCAATATACGATTGGCGGCATGTGAGATGCGCGTGGGAGGACAGATGTCGGCTACTGGAAGGCACTCAATCGTGCGGCTCTGCTCCTCTGTAACGACTGATCGGACGTTCAGGAAATGTCACTGACGTGCGTTGCATATGTGTCAGATGTGTCAGATCGACGGCTGGAAGAGTACAACGCTGGACGACTCAGATGGGATCTGGCGCTCTGCTCCTCATCCAACTGCAACAGAAGGTGGTGAACAAACAAGGAGCTGACGAACTTCGGACTGGGATCAGGGCGAATCTGTTCGGCCGATCAGACCTCCAATAGGTCGAGCACCTCTGGGGAGGCACTCCACGTCAAGCCGTAGGTTCTGATCGTCTGGCGAACGGTCGGATGGACGGGATGATGGAGCGAGGTCTGGAGTAGCTCCGCCGAGCAGCTGGGAAGCAAATGAGGCTCCTCACTTCTCAGGGTAACTGCAATGCGAAGCCAAGCCTCGAGGCTACGCTCCGGTCAGATTTATTAGAGATAAAGACGAAAGAAGAAAAGGTGAACAGGGGTCGATCTCTGACGGTCGTGAGAGAGGGAGATCTGGGACCTAACCCTTGTTATACGAGCTAAGATCATGGTGATCAGATTGCGTGGGAAGGTGTAGGGAGAGTAGGCACGAATATCTGAGAGGTTGGATGTGGGTGAGTGAGCTTCTACTAGGCGAATATGACCGGTGGTAGCAGATGAAAGATTTGATAAACTTCGGAGCTAGAAAGATTAAAGGGATACCTGAAGGTCCATATGCGTTCCTTAGCTCTAGACGAAGATGATCGGCGGGGTTATGGCCTTGACCAAGCGTCTGCAAGCGTGGGAGGCTTCTCGCAGCGGAGGTCCGGCCACGAAGAGGGAGCGTCGGCTACACGACACCAAATCGACTACTGAAGGGCTCCTCCGACGGCTGTCACCACACTGAAGGGTTCTAGAGTATCGAGAAGGGGTGTGGTGTGAGCTACTGTCCTGGGGAGTCGAATGAAGGAATTTATAGTGCTCCCATGTGTCTGGAGAAATCGGGTCGAAGCGCGCGAGCCGAGGAAGATCAGCGCCTTCCTAGGGATCCGCGAGAGTCACAGATCCATGGGAAAGGTGTTGGTGAAGATTCAGAGCATGGGGATGCATGATTCGCCTGGGATAAATGAGAGAAGGAGGTCCGGTGAAGCAGTCGGGTCGGGTCAAGCCCTGGAAGAGGAGGTTGACGCGAGTCAACAATCCACCGTAGACCAATCAGAAAATCGGATTTATAAAAATATCTACAAATTCAATATAAAATAATAAATGATTTTAAATTAAAAAAATGTAAAAAATGAAAAATGTTTGTTATTTTTCAAACTATTTTCTATGATTTTTATTTATTTTTATGAAAAATAAATTATTGTATATATAGTATAATGTATTTTATACAGGTATAATATACCAATGTATTTTATATAAATATTTTTATTTTATTATTTTTATAAAAAGACCCCAATTTTATGTTCTATTTATTTACAACATAATTTTTTAAGTATAAAATAATTTCTGTTTTATT
Source organism: Ottelia alismoides (assembly GCA_037367405.1). NCBI lineage: Eukaryota > Viridiplantae > Streptophyta > Magnoliopsida > Alismatales > Hydrocharitaceae > Ottelia > Ottelia alismoides. Next base: position 287,449 of record JAZKJV010009198.1, read on the forward strand.
TTTTATGTATTTACAAGTATAAAATAAATAGGGAAGAAGACCTATATACATGTATTATGTACAAGTGAGAGAGAGAATTTTATTCTATTTTTATTTTATTTTTTTATTTTTATTTTATTTTCAGAAATATAAAAAGGAAGTAACAACGCATTTTTATTTTGGAAAAAATAATTTATGTACACATGGTATATATATACAAGCTATAGTGGCTCTATCTCTCTCTACTTATTTTATTTGACGATCAGGCCAATACTTGGCCCTCTCTTGGGGTTCATGTCACTCGGTATTTATTCTAAATACTTCCTTCTTTTTCTTTTTATTATTTATTCTTCTATTTTTGCACAAATACATGCTAATTATGGGATATTAACACATGCATGCATAATGCTAAGTTGTTGTATTTACACCTATTTACATGATGCTTTGCCAAGATAATTAGCTAAAATAAAAGAATAAAGTGTGATGAATAGGGATTCATTAACCCCCTATACTTTACCTTTGCTAGTCCCTTAGCAAACACTTATTTGAAAAAGAAGTGAAAGGATAAAGAAAAAGAAAAAGAAAGAAGGAAAATCAAGATTGATTATTAAACTTGCCTTCATTAAATTGAAGTATGGAGCTCAGTCAGACCTTTGGATTATTAGTTTGTCGGAACCTTATTTGGACTTAGGTTTAAAACTCAACAGCCTCTAAGTTCCACCAATCTGTGGTCAAGACTCCTCAATAATCCATATCAGAACATGTCTACATACACAAACTCTAATGACCATGAATCTTTTCTTTTACTGTGTAAGTGATATGTAGCTCCCCACCTTAGAAATTGCAAAGTAACAACCCCCCTTAACAAGGTAACTCTAATGTCCAAGTCTGGCAGCTCTTTCCTCGAGGAGCGGGGTATTCCCTTCTAAGTTCAAGTACAACTGACTCAGGAAGAGGAGGAAGAAGAGAATGGAAGATGACCAGTGTAGCCATGTATCCTTAGGAGCCCAACCAGTGTAGCTAAGTCTCCCTGCTGCAAGCTTCATGAGATGAGAATGGGTAACATAAGCTTTGCTTTATTCGGCTATACACACTCCGGTGGGTATTTCATTTTCTATCAGACCCACCACTTTTTTGGAGTTTTTCTTTCTTTTGCATTTTTTTGATGTGCATATGTACAACATATCTACATGGTGCAACATATATACATAAGAAGTTTTTTCCTCTTGAGCCAGTAGACTATCCCTCTTTTGAAGCATTATTGCAGCCCACAACTCATGTCTTTAGACCTCAATGCTGCCAGACCAAGTTGAGACGCACTTCCTTCACTAAAAGAAGACGAGAGGTTCCGCCTAGAAGTACTACCCTCGTTTGCTACCCCAAGCCAAAGAAGACTGCCTCCTCAGCACCTCATCCGTAGAGAGCTATGTGTAAGGTGTTGATGCATGTAAAGACATTGTCTGTGAGAGTTATGTGTGCGTTGTTAAGTGGTCTACTTAGGCTCAACAAGATGACATTTGATCATAGCCTAGTGGACTCAAAGAATTAAGTCACTCATGGACCTGAAAAGTCTTAACCCTAAGCCCTATAAGGTTCCTCTGAGAATTAGGTGGATTAAGGTCTGAACCAAGCGCCATTTTCCAATTTAATTCCAAGCTAGTTTAAATGTCAACTATGATTCAGAAAAACTGTACAATTATATACAAAAAATCTTTTTATGCAAATTTTTGAAAATGTACAAAATTTTTGGAAAATTGTTTGAAAGAATAAAAGCATGGATGCAGAAGTTTTGCAAACTATTTACATACATTTACACAAGGGTTTTTGAAAACTTTTGTTTTTCAATTATTTTACAAAAATTTTATACTATATACATAATTTTGATACAAAAATATTTACAAAATCTTTACACATAAAACATTTCCACAAACATTTGTACAAAAATAATTTTTAAATAGCTTTGTATGTGCAAGAAAGAATTTTATGTACAAGAAATTTTTTTAAATTTTTATGGTTTTTAGATAGAGGATTTTAGCTATTTTTATTTATTCACACACTCACACAAAGTACGAGTTATGGCTAAAGTATATATGCAATATATACGACACACCCCAATACTTAGCTCGAACGATATCCTCAGAGTGGATCAAGAGCGATGAAGAAGACATAACTTGTGCTTAGTATAGGGAAGTGAAAAGAAAAACTGTAATACAACGATGAATCAACGAATAGAATCGAAGGGAATCGGTGTTTCCCCTATACTTAGGATTAAGTAATCCTAAGTATAGCAGACTGTACATAAAGGGAACTCCGAGTGGAAGAATGTACAAGGTCTACCTCCCCTATACTTAGGGTAAAATATCCCAAAGTATAGGCAGCAAAACAGAGGTAAAAAGAATCAAAGGAGAAATCAAAAGTCTGACACCCCCATACTTAGGTTAAAGTACACCCTAAGTATAGCATAATCATAGGATGCAAATGGGGTGTTGAACTAAAGAATAATATGATATGTACATCTGTATCTATACATGACGGAAGACAGTGACAATCAGGCGTGAGATGCAATAGATGTGAGTCAAAGACCATATCTCACGCAAAATGCATAGGGGCGATGTCAACGACCAGTAGCTCATGATCTAGATATGGTTTGAGCCGCTGCCTGTTAACACAAAAGGTAGAATCAGATGACATTTCAGATATGTCAATGCTCCCATTGTCATGTACCTTCCGGACCAGGTATTGTCCTTTCCAATTGCTCTGCAACTTCCCTGGAAGTAATCTAAGCCTAGCATCAAACAACCATACTCTCTGATCTGGCTCAAACTGCTTGTGGCTGATATGAGAATCATGCCACTCCTTCACTCTCTCCTTGTATTGTAGGATTCTCGAAAAGTCTGAATCTCTAAGCTCCTCTAAGGCTACCAATTCTACCTTCCTCTGATCTCCTACACACACTGGATCCAATAATATGTCCGTGACATCCCAAAGTGACTTATTCCTAATCTCAATAGATAAATGGTAGGGATTTCCATAAACGAGGAAAAAGGGAGGCATGCCTAAAGGAGTCTTGAAGGAAGACCGATATGCCCACAAGACCGAGTCCAAAAGTTGTGACCAATCCTTTCGGTCAGGGCGGACTACCTTCTGCAATATAGTCTTGATCTCCCTGCTTGATACTTCAGCAAGACCATTGGTCTGAGGATGATATGGAGTGGCTACTCGACGGTCAATGCTAAACTCACTAGCAAGGGCTTTTGCCTTATCGTTGACAAAATGAGACCCCTCGTCAGATATTAAAACTCTAGGCACCCCAAACCGTGAAATGATATTCTTCCTCAAAAATCTGCATACAATCTTAGCATCTACGTTTCGGGTGGGGATGGCCTCAACCCAACGACTAACATAATCAACGACCAACAGAATGTACTCAAATCTCCGACTCTTAAGGAATGGACCCATGAAATCGATGCCCCATGCATCAAAAACCTCACAGAAGTGAATGGGTTGCATCGGCATCATATCATGTTGTCCACAAGTGCAAATAATCTGACAATCAGTACACCTCTTCACAAATTCATCAGAATCCTTGAAGAGGGTAGGCCACCATTGGCCGGATTGGAGCACTTTCTGTGCCTTCCTCCTCCCAGAGTGATGTACTCCTGCCTCAAGCTTGTGGCAGTATGTGAGGACACTACGGTGCTCCTCCTAAGGAATGCACAGATGCCAAACGCTATCCCCGCCTTCATGATAAAAGGATGGGATACTCCTAATGGTAGAACTTGTCCTTAGCAAGGAAGGTCTCAAGTCACTCTCTGGGCCAACCTTGTGGAATTTTCTTGGCAACAAGATAGTTCACAATGTCAGCGTACCATGGGAGCGAGGCGATAGCAAGGATCACCTCATTTGGGAAGGTCTCAGAAATAGGATCAGTCTGCTCAGATTCCTCAAGATGCTCTAATAGGGAGAGATGATCTGCCACTACATTCTTGACTCCAGGCTTATCCTTAATCTCAATGTCAAACTCCTGGAGTAGAAGGATCCATCTAGTCAGTCTCGCTTTGGCATCCTTCTTTGCCATGAGGTAGCTGATGGCAATATGATATGTAAAGATAGTTACCTTTGATACAATGATGTATGATCTGAACTTATCTAGGGCAAAAACTATGGTAGCATCTCCTTCTCAGTGACGGTATAATTCCGCTGTGCGACATCCAATGTACGGCTAGCATAGTGAATGGCAATTGGCACTCCATCCCTCCTCTGTCCCAGCACGGCCCCTATGGCAAAATTGGAGGCATCTGTCATGATCTCGAATGGGAGAGACCAATCAAGCGGCTGAAGGATAGGAGCCTCAACAACTAGACTCTTGAGAGTCTCAAATGATGCAAGACACTTATCATCTACAATGAACTCGGTGTCTTTGGTCAGCAAATCAGTCAACGGTCGGACAATCCTGCTGAAATCATGAATGAATCATCGATAGAAATCAACGTGTCCCAGAAAAGACCGTAATTGACACAAGTTGGACGGTGGATTGCGTTTCCTGATGATATCCACCTTGGTCGGATCAACCTCCATGCCCCTATTGGAGATGATATGACCAAGCACCGTCCCTTGAGTCACCATGAAGTGACTCTTCTCCCAGGATAATACAAGATGGACCTCGATGTATCGCTGAAGGATGCGGTCTAGACCATCAAGACAAGCATTAAACCCATCGCCATAGACCTAAAAGTCGTCCATGAAGACCTCCAAGCACTCACCCACCGTGTCCGAGAAGATGGACAACATGCACCTTTGGAATGTCACCGGAGTGTTATATAGACCAAAGGGCATACATCTGAAAGCATATGTCCCAAATGGACAGGTGAATGTAGTCTTGTCCTGGTCTTTGGGCGCAATGGCCACCTAGTTATAGCCGGAGTACCCGTCAAGGGAATAGTAGTGACTCTTCCTAGATATCCTCCCTATAATCTGATCAATAAAAGGTAGTGGGAAATGATCCTTCTTGGTGGCCTGGTTCAATCGTCTGTAGTCCACACAGACCCTCCAAGAAGTGGGTACCCATGTAGCTATCTCCTCTCCAGACTCACTCACAACTGTAGTGATGTTCGTCTTCTTGGGAACCACATGTAATGGACTAACCCACTTGGAATCGAAGATGAGGTCAAGATAAAATCGGCGCTCCACCACTTCGAGATTTCCTTCGTGACAACCTATCGAAGATTCAGTTTCATCTGCCGCTAGAACTCACGTGATGGCTTGGCGTCCTCTTCGAGATAGATATGGTGGAAGGACAGGACGGACTTATCTCCTGGAGATCAGCTACATTCCATCCTATCGCCTTGAAGTTCTTTTCAAGAACCTCCATCAAACGAGATTCTTGCTCTCCAGTCAAATCTACTGAGATAATGACTGGGTGCATCTCATGCTCACCTGCAAGGAATCTATACTTCAGCGACTGCGGCAAAGGCTTCAGCTCTGGTCAACTGGGAGCTGGCAAATCTAGCCTCTGAAAAGTCTGAGTGAAAGCAACCAAATCTACATGGGAGAACTCTCGCTGATCATGAAAATCTGATGAAGACCGCTCTGCCTATGTATCTGCACTCTGTATCGGGTCAGTTTCCACCCTAGTTGCTGGCTCTGTAGGAATCAGACACGGTATTAACTCATCAAACTCGGCCCAATCTATATATGAATTCCAGGGATTTGAATCTGAATCAAAAGAAGCATCAACTACCTCGCTATCCTGAACATGGTCTACATCCTCGAATGTGTCCTCTACCAAGAGTATGCTCTTCAAGCTCTCCTCTGATGGAATCTGAGAATCTGTGGGATATGATTATGAGAGGGTGGCTCGTGAAACGGGATCTACCAAGCGGCTTCATCATCTATGATCACAAAATCGCACTCCTAGTGGACGTCTCGCTCTGCCTCCGTCATTTGCTCTAAATCACTGAGCTGCTCTGAGCAGGCTGAATCTCACGCTCTAGTCTCATCGATCGTCTCTAATTGTATACTTTCGCCCTCGACGCGAAAGTATACCTTCTCGTTATCATGATCGGATCCTGCCTTGGTTGTGGCCAAGAACGGGCATCCTTGAATGATGGGGGTATCGGTCACAGACTTAGGGATCTCCATGTCCAACACAACGAAGTCCATGGGGAATTTCAAGCCCTGGATTATGACGACCACATCCTTCAACGACCCCTTTGGCCTCTTGATAGATCTATCAGCAAACAGAAGGGCTGTCCTGCTCTGTCGAAGAGGGCCAAACTCGAATCGGTCGAGTAAGGCTGCCGGAAGTTGGTTGATAGAAGAACCGATGTCTAATAGAGTCCGATCGAACCTTTGCTCATGGATATGACATCTGACATAGGGAGCTCCTGCATATGGCCTCTTGGCTGGCATACGATTCTTAATGACAAAGCTGGTGGCACGAGTGACCACATGGATCTCTGCATGATGGTTCCTCTTCTTCCTACGAATGGTGGTTATCTATCTAAGGTTCCTATCGAAGAGGGGGATGTGCTCGAGGGCCTCCTGTAGAGAGCTAAATCTGAAATCTATCTATCATCTGCTGGCTGAACTCTAACTGCTGGGATTTTTTTGGATTTTCTTTTTTATTCCCCTTAGCCAAGCGGAATGCTTGAGGGAAGGGGTTGGTTGGGCCCTCCTTATATGGAGGGCTAGGATTGGGTCCTTGCTGCTGATACGAAACAGAATCCATACACATATATCCAGGCATCGTAGATGGACTCGCAAATACAGAACCCTTTCCTTTATTATTTTTTTTGGACTTTTCTAAATAGTCCTGAGATATAGAAGCAAAAAGAAATGCAACAGGAATAGAAGGGGTCGCCTCAGTGCTACCCGCGGCATCTGGACTTGCGGCATCAACATCAACATGTCTGGTGGCATTAACACCACCTACTGCATTTGGTGAAGTGACGAACTCAGTACTGTCGGCTAAATCTACATCCTTGGTGGCGTCACGTCAGCACCACCGTCATCAACATCATCTTGAGCGGCATCAGCACTGCTCTCCTCCTTGTCAGGCACTCCTGAGTCATCATGGTGTCGTCACTCAGACGAGGCGCCGCCAGCTGGCATCCTACCGCTCCTAAGTGTAACAAACTCAGCATCAAAAGTATATCCAGTAATATCACCCAATGAGTCACTAGGAGTGGTAACCTCTGTAAAGTCTACCTACCCAGATTTACTCTTCAAGTTGTTCGGATTCGGCTCGATTTGAGCGGGTGATGAATCTGTGATTCATCACTTCAAAAGTCAAAAATAGAGTCTTGTTCCAGAAAAACAGATGCATTTTCCCTTTATATTGCATAAATAGCACTCATGCATGCATACATAATTCATACATTTTAGCAGTCCATTTGCATTTAAATAATAAGCCAAAAATACCTTGTAAAATACCCATTCACTAAAGTAACCTCTTCTCTATAATATGTACTCCTTAGTTAATAATATAGGGAAGAATGCCAAAAATCCCCCTTGTAATTTAGCCAATAAAGCCTGAGAACCCCTGTACACTAAAATACACATAAATCCCTCATACAAACTCCGAAATAGGTCTACTCACTCTTAGAATACTACTTATAAAAGACCTTTAAAATGAGACTAATTTCATCCAATTTGGAGCTTGTATGAGAAAGTTGGGTTCTTGGGCCACTTTGTATACTACATAGGTGTAGAATTGTATCTTTGTATTTATGTATCATATTTGACCTCATCTCCGTCTTTGGTCAGCATGAAACTTGTAGATCTCATCGAGATCTACAACTTTCATGTTTTAAGTTTTTTCCAAATTCGGCTCCCTCTTCTCTCTACACATGTATTTTCTTCCAGCCACTCACAGCAGGCCACGTGGCGCCCTCTGGTTGCGCCACGCGGCCCGCTCCCCTTGCCTCATCCGCCTCATCTTCCAGCCGTTGGATCTCCTCCTGAGATCCAACGACTCCAGGTTCCACGCACGCCCCATTGCCGGAGCCGTCAGATCATCTCCTACCTTCATCATCACCGTTCATAAGCGCCTTAAGCAGAGCTCGCCACGTGTCAAATCCTCAACCCTCTGATCGACCTCTGCCTGTCCATCTCAGCCGCGTTTTCCGCCTTTTCTTCTCAGCCGCTTGATCAACCCTAACTGCTCATCCTCGCCGCTCGCTAGCGCTTCGCCCGTAGCTCGCCACGTGGTTCAACCGCAGCCCATTATCACCACGCCCCGATCTAATCCTACCCAGCCATTACCTCTTCGATCACCACCGTTGGATCACAAGATCCAACGGTGGAGACTTCGTCTCCTACCTCCGGGACCCCTCTCTCCCACGATCTCGATCTTGCGCGAGACGTCGCCCCCTTTCTATTTTCGTCTCCACCTCATCCACCCTCTCCGACCGCCAACACCACCACGATGGAGACCACTCCTCCCTCACCCTCGCCAGCTCCCTCGCTTCCCACGACTCCCACCAGAGTCGCCCCACGTCGACCACAAACCTCACCTCGTCACCAGCCAACCCATCACCTTCATCCTATAAATCATTGCCCTCCGGCCACTGTCACGCCGATCCGCCACTCCAGAGAGCTTCCCTGAGCTCTGATCCTCCAATTGGTGACATCAATTCAACGATTCATCGAGCGAAGAAGGGCTTCTTCTCCGGCGAGATCCACGACACCTCCACCGTGTCGCAGCCCCTCCTCCGAGCAGCTGCTGGAGCTCGGGACACCACCGGTCCCTCGAGCGACGACCTGGACCCCAAAAGGGAGGTCCAATCCCCAGGTGAACCCCTCCATCCATCTCCGATCTTCGATTTCTTTTTCTTCACATTTTCTCGCATTTTATTTGCTGCCACCGGTCACCCTCTCGCTTCCATTCCATATCGCCGAGCTTCGTGTTGAAGCTCCCATCTTCGCGGTAGCTTTCACGACCTCCGACGACGCACATCAACCTTCATCAGCTCCAGCTCCGCCACTTGGACGGAGCACCATCGCCTACCCATCTCCATCACGCCTTAGGCCTCGCCGACTACCTCCACCTCTCCACAAACGCACGCACGAGCTCCGGCTCTATCTTTAACACTTGCAGGTGCCCCGCTTCTCATTGAACGGAAGCTCACCGGAGTCATCTTCGAGCTACGTCGCCAGCAACCTCCGAAGGCCCTCTCCCTCTCCTGAGACCATCAGCGCCTTCGCCGCGTCGCCACGCTCCTGCTGGGACATCTCCGACATCTCGGAGAGCTTCATCGGCATCTGGAGGAACGGGCGGAGCTCTAGCCACCTCGTCGGAGCCCAGCCATGTCCTCCGCAGGCGGCGGAGGCCCGTTGAAGGAGAAGCTCCAGCTGCCGTTCGATCAACTTGATCGAACGGTAAACCTCGTGCCACGTCGCCACTCAGCCGCGCCTCACCAGCACCGTTGGATCTTTCATGATCTAACGGCGATTAGCCCTCCGCGTCATCGACATCTGGAGAAGCCAGGAGCCGTCAGATCAACGTAGATCTGACAAATCTTGACCGAGCCACGCGTCAGCACCGACACCCCTTGGATCAATCTTGATCCAAGGGCCTTCAGCTTGCCACGTAGCCTCAGCCCGAACCGCCTCTCCGAGCCGAGGTTCGGGGCATCCGAGCCTCACTCCAGACCTCTAGAAGCACCCGAGCCTCGGCCCGAGCCTCCGCAGCCATCCGAGCCTAGGCCGCCCATGTGAGGAGCACGTGCGGCCTAGGAATTTTACACAGAGGCCCCTGGAGCTTTCCAATATTGTAAAAAGGTCCCTGTGAAGCAGACCCCACGTGAGGAGCACGTGCCCAGTGGAAATTTGCACTCGAATCCCCAACATTATAGGTAATTGCATTTTAGTCCCTGTCCGCATATTTGCTTATTGTATTTCTATTTTTCCGTATTGCATTTACACCCCTGTGTTTGCACGCATCCCTAGGTTGCATTTTACATCATTTTTCAAATCTAAAAATTACATTTTGTTGAGAAACTTGTCCTCTGTCTATTGGTCCACGTGTCACATTTTTGTAATTTCAGTAGAATTATTAATGAATTAATTGGTGCATTTTTGAGATATTTTACCCATGACACCTTTTAATTTGTAGTTAATTCTCTGTGCTTCCAAAAATCATCAAAAATTCACAGTAGATTAAGGACAGTATTCTTAACATACCATAAAAATTTCATGTCATTTGCATATATATCGTGACCTAAATAAATTGTTGAGTGATTTTCTAATATTAATTTTAATTAATTCATTTCACAGTGAAATTAAGATCTTTCAATTTTCCTGGATCCCTTATCATTAGTGCTATCTAGGATAATTTTAGTTCTTGAAAAAAAATGTGGTTTGTTATTTATTAAAAATTAAATATTGAAAATCACCCTGTCTGCATATTTAATTTCCAGTAAATCCATTTAGTGTCTGAAAAATCCAAAAAAAATAGGGTAACTCATTTTCATCATAATTAATCATCTGGCCAATTTTTAGAATTTTTGTACTTCATTTGATATCTTAATTAAATTAAACGATAAATTGGCCTGCATGTTTGCATAAGTCTGCATAGAAATTAAAAAGAACAAAAAAATACTTCCTCGAAAATCCAACACTTGGATACTTGCTTAAAATTCACCTAAGGAGACAGATGCCTCCCTGAGATCGACCTTGGACCTCACCAAGTAAAAAATCTTCTGCTTACAATTAACTTAACATTAATTGATAAGTGGTTTTTGACTAGCCTCTCGTATCCGACTGCAACGAATTACTAGCATTAATTTGGACATTAATTTGACCGAATTAACAAAGGGCGCGGGACGGTTATCAAAATGGCGCTGTTGCCGGGGAGGCACGGCTTAGGTTAAATTTTAGCAAATTTTTGAGTGTTTTCCTTCCCCGGGTAGTCTGACCCCCGGTTTTCTTGTAATTATTCTCTCTTTTAATTTTCTTTTGCATTATTTTTTTTTGTGTCACTCTCTGACCTCAATTTGTTTTTGCGCGAGGACCGCGAGGAGTCGACGACTCTTCAAGGACTTAGCATTTTAATTTTTATTGAGTGGAAGAGAGGCTTTGTATTTCATTTTATTTCTTTTTCTTTTTCGCATCATTTCCAGTAGTTCCCGTTTGGGATCTCGCGTGTGTAAGTATAGAGGAACTGTGTCCTGTGTGCTGTGTGGGTGAATGTAATTTAGATTGCACTAGCGGCTCCTCGAGCCACTCTAGGATTTGCTTGTGCTCGTAAATTATTAGGACCACACAATACACTTAAAAGACGCACCTAGACCGTAGTACTTAGTCAAATTAAACTGTTCTTCACGCTAATAGAACTGCCTGTCTAGGAGTGGCTTTCATCGCTTGCATTTGCATTTAGAGTAAAAAGCTTTCAATTCTGTAGTCCATCCTGCATAAAAAAAGCTAAGGGACCACTGTAAGTATTCTTCACTCAGCATAAGCATCATCGATTTTTCGTGCATCGGCTTTTCTCGATTTCACCCTCTGATTTTCTCATTTAAATTAAACAAGAAATTGGGACTGTCCGATAGGCGTGCTTTGTGGTGGACTTAACAAGTGATAACCTAGCTTAAAAATCGGGACTGCTAAACAGTATTGACCAAAAAAGGAATAAAATTTGAAAATTGTTTGCGGGAGATTAATCCCCGACCTTGTATTCAGGCTGAGTGAGGGTACTTGAGTGTGTGTGAACACATTAAGGTAGAGCCCAAATCCCCATCTTCCATATCACGTTCTAACTGATCCTAGCAAATATCACAAGCCGAATAATTTCAGATTCTTTGACTAGTACCAAGTAGCCTCCGCCTGTCTCAGGTAGATAGGGGCGAAATTGCGGTACTTTGCGACAAGCTGCCAGTAACCCCCCGGGGTGAAGTTCCGGCCTTGTCAATCTCCGCCTGCTTGCAGGTAGATAGGGGTGTGGTCACTGAATCCATCGGCTTGGGATAGGAGCGAAGAAAGGAAGGAGCGGCGGTATCTTAGGCGACAGGATAAACAGGGAAGACGCATCCGGCTCTGAGCCGACTTCCCTATAGGCCGCGTAATCCTTGCTATTTTGCTTGAAAATCACACTTAAAAACTACAAGATTAATTGGACTTGACTTCGAGTCCTTCACTGTGTTGAGTGTAAAACCAGGGTCTTGGATTGTTCTTTTTGCTTGCTTCAGGTAGGAGTAAAATCCTATCTTCTTCTCACTTCATCAAGATGAGTGACTGGGGAGATCTCGACGCATTTTTCACTGATCTCTCTATGAGTCCCCCAAGCAACTCATCTTTATCGGTCCGAGCGCACCTTGGACCACCCAGGACTCATGAGCCTCTTGAGTCCTGGTTCCCCCATGCTCAGGGTGGTTACTCTCAAACCAACCCTTTTATCTCCTCCGAGATTGCCGAGGAAGACCATCGCCTCGGTAATCCCTTCCTTGATTTGCCCTCTAACACCGATATTATTTCCCAATCCCCAGAACTAGAGGACAAGATGCCGCCAAGGATGCCACCAGATGAGGACCAGATGCGACAGATTCTTAATCGCCTCGTCGAAGCCGAACAGAAGAATGCAGATCTCACGACGCGGATGGGACAGATCATAGTAGCTGGAGGGATCGACCGACCAATGGTCGATACCTACAACCCGGCGGAGAACGAGATCCAGAACTGGTTAGCACCCGCAGTTCCCGCCCAGGCATTCGAGCTGAAGCCCCACTTCCTTAGTCTGCTTCCGAAGTTCAACGGAAACCTCAGCGAAGAACCATACACTTTTCTCCGTGACTTCGAACTGGTGTGCAATAATCTTAGCCATCCCAATGTTGGCCAAGATTATATCCGACTGAAGGCCACCCCTTTTGCCTTAGGAGATAAGGCTTCTCATAGGTTGAAGAACTTAGGGGTGGTATGTACTACCTGGATGCAGTTCAAGGACCTTTTCTTGAAGAAGTTCTACCCTCTCAGTAGGACTAATCAGATGAGAACGAAGATCGCCAGCTTCGCTCAAGGACCCAGTGAACCTTTCTATGAAGCTTGGGACAGGTTCAATTACTTAGTGCAGAAATGCCCATGCCACGGCATTTCGAAGGCGATCTTAGTCCAGACCTTGTGCTGTGGTCTAACCCAAAGATGCAGGGGTTAGTCAGTGCCGCCTGTGGAGGAAGCTATCTGAACAAAAACGAGCATGCTGTATGGAAAATCCTAGAGCAGATGGCGGAAACCGGCAGGTCACAGGCCACAAGGGCCTATCAGTTGTCTCCCTCAATCCTATCCAATGAGACAACTCGAAGGACTGTAGCAGATCTGACTGAGGACCTCATCCCCAGCATGGGAATGATTGCCGACAAGCTTACCATGGTCGAGCAGATCCACAAGAGAGTCGCGGAGATGGAGTCTCTTTCGAGCCTTCCAAAGAAAGTGGAGGAACTCTCTGAAAAGGTAGCTAAGATCAAGCTACCTACCCCTTCTGCACCACCTGTACCTGTACATTGAGTCCATCTTGTATAGGAACAGGCACCGGGGTCTCAAAGCAGCTGGGACCAGACTTACACCCAGCAGAACCATCATGCACCCCCACAAGTGGAGACGGAATACGAGGAGCCTCCGCCAGTATATGAGATCAATAGGCTTTGGTATAGCCGTGACCCGATAGTCCGGCAGATCGAGATGGGGAAGGATCAGCAACACCGGCCATCCCCAGTCTACCAAGAAACCAGGCCCGTTGCCATACCGCGCTTCCAGTCCAGGCCAGAACAGGGGTACCAGCCGCAGCAGCGCACCTACCAGTAGGGGCCAGCACCATCCCATCAGCAGCAGCACTATCGGCATGGCTAGCAGGGCCAATACAGGACCGCATCTACACAGCAGCAAGCCCCGCCCACCGAATTGGAGTCACTCACCTTGGCAATCCAGACCCTGTCTGATAGGGTCCAACAGATGCAGAATGACTACCTGGACATGAGGACCGACATCAATCGGGTCTCTCGTAACCGGGACCAACAAATGGCGCCAAGGACCCCAATTCCCGCACAGGTTCAGGCCAACCCAAACAGCTTACACCAGGGCCAGAACCGACCTCGAGATCAGGTATATTATTCAGATAATTATTTATCTGAACATGAGATCCTTTCGTACGATAATGTAAATCATATGTCCCTCAGGAGCGGAAGGACCGTGACCATACCTGATCGGGCACGGGCACAGAAGGAAGGAGCCTCCGAGACTCTACCTGAGGAGAAATCGGAGGAAGAAGAGGAGGAGCATCACCACCACCAACATCGGTGGAAGAAGAGGACATCTGAGTCCTCGAAGCAGCATTCTCGCATTTGCATAGAGTCAGACGACACCAATGAAGAGCCCGCACCTCCGTCTGAGGAGGATCGTCCAGAAGAAGCGGAAGAAGCGTCACCGGTTTCGCCTCAGCATTTTCTTTTTAGTCAGAGTCAGAGTCCGAGTCTGTATCAGAGTCAGAGTCATGTTAAGAACTCAGTTCCCGAAATTAATGAGAAGATTTCAGTTTCCGAACCTGAGTTGGAGTCAATAATCCCTTTCCCCCGAGCTCTCAAAGGTGGAAAGAAGAAAACGAAGAAAATCCAAAAAGATGACCCTGAGATGGCTGAATTCTGCAATAAACACATCAAGGTCACAATCCCTTTTGACAAGTTCGTGGAAATGACCCCTGCATTCCAAAAATACCTTAAGGTGAGATTCAGACCTACTAGGGTTAGCAGGAAGACCAAAAGTCGTGTTGAGAAACACGTTTTATCAGTAGCCACGACTTGTGCAATTAAGAACTCGTTTCCTCGGAAACGAAGAGACATGGGTGCACATTATGTAGTGAGTCATGTTGATGACATCGCGTTTGCACGCACTCTCCTGGACAATGGTTCCTCAATCAATTTGATGCCCACAACCCTCTATGAGCGGCTTAATCTCGGACCTCTTAGGAAATCTAGAGCTCTTCTACAGTTCGCTGACAAATCAACTAAGAGGTCCCAAGGAGAGTTAAGGAACATTGTGATCAAAGTCGAGGGGCAAGAATACATGGTGGACTTCACTGTCATAGATATGGAAACCCCTCGCAATTGGAGAGATTCCCAGATCATTCTAGGTAGGCCCTTCCTCAGAACAGCGGGGGCCTTATTTGATTATAAGAATGGGAAGATTCAGTTCCAAACTCCAGGCGGAGATGAGGAACTTGAAATGAAGCAGACAAGATGGCAGAGACCGGATTCCGAATCCAGCACCGAGTACTCTTCTACCGGAACAGACTGCGAGCATGTAGACTTAGTTGGGCCATGGAGACAGAACCCAGCCATCACCGATGTGTCCATCTCCTTTGAAGATGATCTAGTGCATGAGTCAGTCTGCGAGATCCTCAGGAACGAGTACACCTCTGAGCCTGCATCGCCCTACATCTTCGATGACGTAGAGGCCCAGTGGGGCCTGTCAGTCCTTACATCCTTAGGACAATCGGAAGATGAGGATGACGAGTCGGACGAGGCGTTTGCCGATTGCATGGAGACCTTTGACGATCCGACTCCAGAGCCGAACTTGGTGGCCGCTATCACAGAAAACGATCCAGCCACTTCCAACACTGAACCAGATCAGATTGAGCCAGATTTTCTAGACGATCACACTATTCCTGAGCTCAAACCCCTACCCACAACCTTGAAATATGCCTTCCTTGCGGGCCAAGACAAGAAATTTCCGGTCATCATCAGTTCGCAATTGATCGAGGAGCAGGAATCTCGCTTGCTAGAGATCCTGGAGAAAAACTGCAAGGCGATAGGCTGGAGCATTTCCGATCTCCACGGGATAAATCCCGCTCTGTGTTCGCACTATATTTACTTGGAGAATGAGGCCAGACCCTCTCGTGAATTCCAACACCGGTTGAATCCAAATTTACGAGAGGTCGTGAAGAAGGAGATAGAAAAATGGTGCGACGCGGGTTTCATTTACCCCATCTCTGACTCTAAGTGGGTGGCCCCAATCCATGTTGTCCCGAAGAAGTCGGGAATTCAGACGACCACCAACGAGGACGGAGAGGAGATCGTGACGAGAGTACCCACGTCGTGGTGCGTCTGTGTGGATTATAGACGCCTGAATGCCGCGACGAAGAAGGATCATTTCCCCCTACCGTTCATTGATCAGATCTTAGAAAGACTAACGGGAAAAGAATTCTTCTGTTTCCTAGATGGGTTCTCGGGCTACAATCAAGTAGCCATAGCTCCAGAGGACCAGGAAAAGACCACGTTTACATGCCCCTTTAGTACCTATGCTTTCAGGCGCATGCCTTTTGGGCTATGCAATGCTCTAGGTACTTTTCAAAGGTGCATGATTTCTGTATTCGCTGAAATGGTCAGCGAATTCCTGGAAGTCTTCATGGATGACTTCTCGGTCCACGACGATTCTTTCGATTCCTGTCTTAGGAATCTGCACCGAGTCCTCAAGAGATGTTGTGAGGTTAATCTGGTGCTCTCCTGGGAGAAAAGTCACTTCATGGTGACGGAGGGCATAGTGTTGGGGCATGTCATCTCCAAGAGAGGAATGGAGGTTGACCCTGCCAAGGTGGACGTGATCAGACGACTCCAGCCACCAACCAACGTAAGGCAGTTGCGGTCGTTCCTCGGGCATGTTGGATTTTATCGGAGATTTATTAAGGATTTTTCTAAGATTGCCCGACCGCTAACTGAGCTTTTAGGCAAAGACATGGAGTTTATTGTGGATCACAAATGTCTTGAGGCCTTTAAGCTTTTACAAGGAATGATCATGGACGCACCCATCCTACAAGCCCCAGATTGGTCTCTACCTTTTGAGATCATGACGGATGCCTCTGATTATGTTGTTGGGGCTGTGTTGGGACAAAGAAGAGATGGCGTCCCGTTTGCAATCCACTACGCAAGCAAGGTGCTTGATTCTACCCAGCGTAACTATACAGTTACAGAAAAGGAAATGCTTGCGGTAGTGTTTGCCTTGGACAAATTCAGATCTCACCTAATTGGATCCAAGGTAACTGTGTTCACGGACCACACGGCACTACGATATTTGATGGAGAAGAAGGATGCGAAGGCGCGTTCGTTGTATTTTACTTATCCAGGAGTTTGATTTGGACATCCGTGATAAACCTAGAAAGAAGAACATAGTTGCCGATCTTCTTTCGCGTCTCGAAGATCTTAATACTTCCGAGGCTTCACCAATTTGAGACTCCTTCCCTAACGAGTCGATTTTTGTTATCGACTCACTCCCATGGTACGCCAATATCGTGAATTATCTTGTCTCCAAGAAAGTTCCTGAAGATTGGCCCAAGAACCAAATCGACCGACTAAAGTCGGACGCTAGACACTACCATTGGGAGGATTCGATCCTTTTCTTTGAAGGACCAGATTGTGTCTGGAGACGTTGTATTCCTCAAGAGGAATACCAGAGTGTCCTTTCTTTATGCCATAGCTTGGAGGCAGGAGGACACCACTTCGGGAAGAGGACTGCATGGAAGGTGCTTCAGTGTGGCTTCTACTGGCCGACTCTGTTTCGCGATGCCGCCGCCTTCGCGAAGTCGTGCCCAGTTTGCCAGAGAATGGGAGGAACCGTTGGTTCCAAGGATGAGATGCCAATGCATCCGGTCATCATTTGTGATGTCTTTGACGCATGGGGCATCGATTTCATGGGCCCATTCCCTATCAGCCACGGGTTCGAATACATTCTTCTTGCGGTAGATTATCTGTCCAGATGGGTGGAGGCTATCCCAACCCGAGCTGCAGACAGCAGGACTGTCTGTAAGTTCATCAGAGAGCACATAATCTCTAGGTTCGGGATCCCCAAAATGATGATATTAGACGGGGGTAGCCACTTTGTGAATCGGGAGGTGAAGAAACTCCTGAAGGACTATGGCATCGAACACCGTGTCGCGAGTCCTTACCACCCACAAACAATTGGTATGGCTGAGGTGTCAAATAGGGAGGTGAAGACCATATTGCAAAAGCTTGTCCGCCCGGACAGGAAGGACTGGTCTCAGATCTTGGATCAAGTCCTCTGGGCGTATAGGACGGCTTACAAGACACCGTTAGGCACCTCCCCATTGCGAATGGTATTCGGAAAGCCGTGCCATTTGCCTGCAGAGTTAGTGCACAAATCAGAATGGGCAATAAAGAAGGCCAACTGGAAGACACACCTGGGACAGAAGCAGAGATACATGGATCTGAATGAGCTTGTGGAAGTCAGAAACCGAGCATACGACAACAGTTTGGTGTACAAGGACAAGGTGAAGCGTTGGCATGATAGATATATCAGACGAAAGACCTTTATTCCTGGACAGAAGGTATGGTTGTTCAATGCTAGGCTGAAGATTTTCCAAGGCAAATTGAAGTCTAAGTGGACGGGCCCATTTGTCGTCCGTACGGTGCATGATAGTGGATGTGTCGAGATCTCAGATCTCACAGATGATGCACGACATTCCTAGTGAATGGGCAGCTATTGAAGCACTTCGTCGAATCCAATGAACAGTTAGTCCACGTGGAGGAGATTGTATTCATGCACGAGACAGATACAGCAGATACACCTCAAGCCGCGTATGAGACCTTGCAGCAGTGAACTCCAGCCATCAGCAGCATCTTGAAAGATTCAGACCGACTCATCTGTGTATACCATCAGTCTTGTACATCCTATCATTTTCCCCCGCGACTCTAGTAACCCATCCCCATATCATCGAGCCATTATCTTGGACTATACTTAGGATAACCAGATCCTAAGTATAGGGGGGAGGGGTCACCTGAGTCGGTTCACTGTACATTTCCAGATCACATTGGTCCTCATACTCATTTCCTACCGATACTTAGGCTGACCTGAGCCTAAGTATAGGGGGGACCGACGCCCGCATTGTATACTCATCCTTCCCTTGTCTGCCCCATTTTTGATCTTCTTCGACACTTAGGCTGCCAGAGCCTAAGTATAGGGGGGCAGGACGACTTCTATACATTGTTGTTACTTTTGCTCTCCTACGCTTAGCACGAGCTATGTCTTTTTCCTTGCTCTTCGTGCTCTGAGGACATAGCACACGCTAAGTATAGGGGGACGTGTATATATTACATATATACTTACCCATAGCTCGTACTTTCGCGTATTTTCGCGTATTTTTTTACAGTAATTACGGGTGGGTAAAAATCGAAAAAAAATTGAAAATGAAAAGAGGCTTCTTATCATCTCTGCATCCAAGAAAAAGAAAAAGAGTCTTTCATTTTCATAGCATGACATCTCATCTCATCTGCATAACTTTGCATATGCAAAGTGAAAAGCTAGTGGGTTCTGGACCAAGTTATGAGTAGATATTGAGGATGGACGTGATTTGACCTTAATCCACCTAATTTCAGAGGAACCTTATAGGAACTGGAGTTAAGATTTCTCAGGTCAAGTGACTTAATTCTTTGAGTCCGCAAGTCTATGTTCACATGTCGTCTTGATTAGTCTAAGTAGAATATCTTGTGCATACGCAGGATTCTTTTAGATAATGACCTAACTTGGACAAGCACATGCACGTAGCTCTTCAGTGATGAGGTGGTGAGGAGGTAGAATCCTTTAGCTTGGAGTAGCACACGGGTGGAAACATCCGTCCTCCTCTAGGGAGGGTAGTGCATCTCAACCTAGTCTGGTGGTGTTGACATCTAAGGACAGGATGCTGTGGGTTGCAATAATGCTTCAAAAGAGGGATAGTCTACTGACTCAAGAGGAAAAACTCCTGATGTACATGCTGTATTTTTGAAAAAAAAATGCAAAAACTCCAAAAAAAATCAGACAGGTCCAAGAGAAAATAAAATACCTGTCGGAGTATGTATACTAGTAAAGAAATGCAGCTGGATGACTTGGCTACAGTGGTCAGGCATCCTGGGATCGGTAGCTACACTGGCTACCGTCCATTCTCTTCTCTACCCCCTCCTCTTGAGTTGATCGCACTTGAACTTAGAAGGGAATACCCCGCTCCTCGAGGAAAGAGTTACTGGACCAGGTTATTGAGTTACCTTGTTAGAGGAGGCTGGTTCCGAGCCATTTCTGATGTGAAGAGTTACCTATCACTTACACAGTACAAGTAAGAATCATAGTCATCAGAAATTTGCGTTTGAGGATTTGTTCTGACCTGACTATTGAGGAGTCATGAATAGAAGACTTGTGGAACTTGAAGTCTGTTAGGTCTTAAGTTCAGGTCCAAATAAGCATCCGCCACACAACTAATCCAAAGGTCGAGTCAGGCTCCATTTTCAACTTTTGTTCATGACCTTGGTATGGAACCCAAAATCATTTCACTCTTGCATTTCATTTAGTTGCTCGGGGACGAACAAGGTTTAAGTATAGGGGGTTGATGAATCTGTGATTCATCACTTCAAAAGTCAAAAATAGAGCCTTGTTCCCGAGAAAACAGATGCATTTTCCCTTTATATTGCATAAATAGCACTCATGCATGCCTACATAATTCATACATTTTAGCAGTCCATTTGCATTTAAATAAGAAGCCAAAAATCCCTTGTAAAATACCCATTCACTAAAGTAACCTCTTCTCTATAATATGTACTCCTTAGTTAATAATATAGGGAAGAATGCCAAAAATCCCCCTTTGTAATTTAACCAATAAAGCCTAAGAACCCCTGTACACTAAAATACACATAAATCCCTCATACAAACTCCGAAATTGGTCTACTCACTCTTAGAATACTACTTATTAAAAGACCTTTAAAATGAGACTAATTTCATCCAATTTGGAGCTTGTATGAGAAAGTTGGGTTCTTGGGCCACTTTGTATACTACATAGGTGTATAATTGTATCTTTGTATTTATGTATCATATTTGACCTCATCTCCGTTTTTGGTCACATGAAACTTGTAGATCTCATCGAGATCTACAACTTTCATGTTTTGAGTTTTTCCAAATTCGGCTCCCTCTTCTCTCTACACATGTATTTTCTTCCAGCCACTCACAGCAGGCCACGTGGCGCCCTCTGGTTGCATCACACGGCCCGCTCCCCTTGCCTCATCCGCCTCATCTTCCAGCCGTTGGATCTCCTCCTGAGATCCAACGACTCCAGGTGTTCCACGCATGCCCCATAACCGGAGCCGTCAGATCATCTCCTAACTTCATCATCACCGTTCATAAGCGCCTTAAGCAGAGCTCGCCACGTGTCAAATCCTCAACCCTCTGATCGACCTCTGCCTGTCCATCTCAGCCGCGTTTTCTGCCTTTTCTTCTCAGCTGCTTGATCAACCCTAACTGCTCATCCTCGCCGCTCGCTAGCGCTTCTCCCGCAGCGCGCCACGTGGTTCAACCGCAGCCCATCATCACCACGCCCCGATCTAATCCTACCCAGCCATTACCTCTTCGATCACCACCGTTGGATCACAAGATCCAACGGTGGAGACTTCGTCTCCTACCTCCGGGCCCCCCTCTCTCCCACGATCTCGATCTTGCGCGAGACGTCGCCCCCTTTCTATTTTCGTCTCCACCTCATCCAACCTCTCCGACCGCCAACACCACCACGATGGAGACCACTCCTCCCTCACCCTCGCCAGCTCCCTCGCTTCCCACGACTCCCACCAGAGTCACCCCACGTCGACCACAAACCTCACCTCATCACCAGCCAACCCATCACCTTCATCCTATAAATCATTGCCCTCCGGCCACTGTCACGCCGATCCGCCACTCCAAGGAGATTCCCTGAGCTCTGATCCTCCAATTGGTGACAGCAATTCGACGATTCATCGAGCGAAGAAGGGCTTCTTCTCCGGCGAGATCCACGGCACCTCCGCCGTGTCGCAGCCACTCCTCCGAGCAGCTGCTGGAGCTCGGGACACCACCGGTCCCTCGAGCGACGACCTGGACCCCAAAAGGGAGGTCCAATCCCCAGGTAAACCCCTCCATCCATCTCCGATCTTCGATTTCTTTTTCTTCACATTTTCTCGCATTTTATTTGCTGCCACCGGTCACCCTCTCGCTTCCATTCCATCTCGCCGAGCTTCGCGTCGAAGCTCCCATCTTCGCGGTAGCTTTCACGACCTCTGACGACGCACGTCAACCTTCATCAGCTCCAGCTCCGCCACTTGGCTGGAGCACCATCGCCTACCCATCTCCATCACACCTTAGGCCTCGCCGACTACCTCCACCTCTCCACAAACGCACGCACGAGCTCCGGTTCTATCTTTAACACTTGCAGGTGCCCCGCTTCTCATTGAACGGAAGCTCGCTGGAGTCATCTTCGAGCTTCGTCGCCAGCAACCTCCGAAGGCCCTCTCCCGCTCCTAAGACCATCAGCGCCTTCGCCGCGTCGCCACGCTCCTGCTGGGACATCTCCGACATCTCGGAGAGCTTCATCGGCATCTGGAGGAACGGGCGGAGCTCTAGCCACCTCGTCGGAGCCCAGCCATCTCCTCCGCAGGCGGCGGAGGCCCGTTGAAGGAGAAGCTCCAGCTGTCGTTCGATTAACTTGATCGAACGGTAAACCTCGTGCCACGTCGCCACTCAGCCGCGCCTCACCAGCACCGTTGGATCTTTCATGATCTAACGGCGATTAGCTCTCCGCGTCATCGACATCTGGAGAAGCCAGGAGCCGTCAGATCAACGTAGATCTGACGAATCTTGATCGAGCCACGCGTCAGCATCGACACCCCTTGGATCAATCTTGATCCAAGGGCCTTCAGCTTGCCACGTAGCCTCGGCCTGAACCTCCTCTCCGAGCCGAGGTTCGGGGCATCCGAGCCTCACTCCAGACCTCCAGAAGCACCCGAGCCTCGGCCCGAGCCTCCGCAGCCATCCGAGCCTAGGCCGCCCACGTGAGGAGCACGTGCGGCCTAGGAATTTTACATAGAGGCCCCTGGAGCTTTCCAATATTGCAAAAAGGTCTCTGTGAAGCAGACCCCACGTGAGGAGCACGTGCCCTGTGGAAATTTGCACTCGAGTCCCCAGCATTATAGGTAATTGCATTTTAGTCCCTGTCCGCATATTTGCTTATTGTATTTCTATTTTTCCGTATTGCATTTACACCCCTGTGTTTGCACGCATCCCTAGGTTGCATTTTACATCATTTTTCAAATCTAAAAATTGCATTTTGTTGAGAAACTTGTCCTCTGTCTATTGGTCCACGTGTCACATTTTTGTAATTTCAATAGAATTATTAATGAATTAATTGGTGCATTTTTGAGATATTTTGCCCAGTGACACCTTTTAATTTGTAGTTAATTCTCTGTGCTTCCAAAAATCATCAAAAAGTCACAGTAGCTTAAGGACAGTATTCTTAACATATCATAAAAATTTCATGTCATTTGCACACATATCGAGGCCTAAATAAATTGTTGAGTGATTTTATTATATTAATTTTAATTAATTCATTTCACAGTGAAATTAAGATCTTTCAATTTTCCTGGATCCCTTATCATTAGTGCTATCTAGGATAATTTTAGTTCTTGAAAAAAATTGTGGTTTGTTATTTATTAAAAATTAAATATTGAAAATCACCCTGTCTGCATATTTAATTTCCAGTAAATCCATTTAGTGTCTGAAAAATCCAAAAAAATTAGGGTAACTCATTTTCATCATAATTAATCATCTGGCCAATTTTTAGAATTTTTGTACTTCATTTGATATCTTAATTAAATTAAACGATAAATTGGCCTGCATGTTTGCATAAGTCTGCATAGAAATTAAAAAGAACAAAAAAAATACTTCCTCGAAAATCCAACACTTGGATACTTGCTTAAAATTCACCTAAGGAGACAGATGCCTCCCTGAGATCGACCTTGGACCTCACCAAGTAAAAAATCCTCTTCTTAAAATTAACTTAACATTAATTGATAAGTGGTTTTTTACTAGCCTCTCGTATCCGACTGCAACGAATTACTAGCATTAATTTGGGCATTAATTTAACCGAATTAACAAAGGGCGCGGGACGGTTATCAGCGGGTATGGTGGCCTTGCCCTTCACGATCTCCCTCATCTCCTGACGAAACTCGTCCATATCCCGCCTGAAAGTGGCCTGCTGCTCGAAGATAAGGCAGGCTAAATCATCAAGTGCTGGGTTCTCATAGGCTGGCCCATGAGAACTGGATGGGTTTCCTCTCTGGAAGTGAGGTTGCTGCTGCTGGGAAGGATGAGGGGGATACTGGTGAGAATACTACTGATGATGCTGTTGTTGCCTCCACGATTGTCCCTACTAATAGGGACGAGGACCCTGCTAGTAATGTGGTTGTGGCTGTGGGAACTGGGGCTGCTGCTGCTGTTGGCTGTACTGGACATCCTGAACTGGAGGTTGCTGCTGAGATGAGGAACCTCCGAATGTCCATCGAAATCCGAGATGGTCTCGACGGATCCCAGGCTGAGGTCGGTCATACCAAATCTCATTGACTTCCACCAACGGCTCCTGCTCGTAAGAGGGTGGGGGAAGGACTACCAAGGGCTGATTTGGCTCGTACACCACCATTTGGGTGTCCGGAGATGGTGGTAGCTGGACATACTGCTGTTGTTGCTGCTGGAACGTCTCCCCCTGAATGTGGTGCACCTATCTGTAGTGGGCGGAGGGCTGTGTTGAGCTGCTGTTATTGGGGTCAGCCCATGACCTGAGACGGGGCTGAGAAGCCGTCTGTGCCTCCTAGAGATACATGATCTAGTCCTTCAGGTCACTCAACGTCTATGCCATCTGATCTATCTGAGACATTCTCTAGCACTGCTTCTTCTCAATGATCTTGATGCGGTCCAGCTTCTCACTGATGATGCCCATATCAACGGCTGACGACTCTGCCTGTGTTGCGGTTGCTGAAGATGTGGAAGGACCTGCATCGATCCGTGCTATCCTTTGATAGGACACGTCCTGTTGTGTCAGTTTCTCCTGTGTGTAAAGGCGGGTCTGGGACATCACTGTATAATTCTCGGCCATCTCCTCGTAAATGGTCTAGACCTGATGCTCATACTTGGCAAAATAGGAACCCCCACAAGATGTGTTCACTAGCCTCTGCAACTCCGGTGTTAGTCCGTAGAAGAAACTCTAAATAAGGTTGTCTTGGATATATCATGATGAGGACACTGGTCGATGAGCTCTCTAAATCTGTCCCATGCCTCATGGAATTGCTCGTTGGGAAGCATGGAGAAGTTGTTGATGAGGGCTCGCGCTGCATTCGTCCGACCGAGTGGATAGTACTTATTCAAGTACTCGTTTTGGAGTTGTTCCCATGATGTGACGTATTTCCCTAGGTGCTTCAGCCAATAGGCTGCTCTGTCGGTGAGGGAGAATGAAAAGGCTGTCGTCGTGATGGTATCCTCATACACGGGTCGATCATGGACAGTGCTGCAGATCATCCCTAATTCTTGGAGATGGAGGTGCTTCTCCTCGGTGGCAAGCCCATGGAATCTTCACAGTAATTGGATGGTCTGAAGTGAGAGCTTGAAATCTCCCATAATAGATGGCAGCTGGATCCATCGATGTGTCAGAGTCGTACCAGGGTTGTGCAACTCTCTCATCGGGGTACTGCTGGCTATACTAGCTCATCTGGCTCTCCTCCCTTAGGAATGTCTCCTCCTCCATTGGCTCTGTTCTGCTCCTCTCTATCCGCTCGCATCTGCGCCATCTCCCTGCGCATATCAGCCATGAAAGACCCCTGGTCTTTGATCTGACGTTGCATGGTCTCCAGGGAGGCGAACAGGGTGTTGTTGATGGCACCGTTATCAAGTACGTACAAGTGGGTCTGACGGGGTCCATCAGTGTGCTCCTCGCTGCTGCCCACGATCTCTACAAAGGCAAAAGACCCGAACTCAGGTGTCGTCAAATGAACAAACATCTATTGCGGTGTCTGCTCGGGCACCTCAAGACTGGTAGAAGGTGGTCGAGGGGGAATAGGGAGGAGTCAAACTCGAGTTCAGAGAGAGGGTCTGGGCTCTCGCGAACCAACCTAGATGAGTGGGGCAGAGTGCTTGAAAGCGATGCAACCAAAGGCTGCCTAAGGGACCTCCAGCCCATTATCGTGATGTGGAGAGTGAAGGCAAATGAGATCTAGAAAACACACAAGATCAGGCAAAGTAAACCCCCAATTCACCTAATCACGCTGAGCTGATGACCATAAAGTTTCGGTATTTTATCTTGTCTATTTTATTAGGTGGTAAATCAGTCTATCAGAGCGATTAAGCGAGATGTTAGAAATCTAACGCTCTCAGGAGACTGGCCCAATCCCAAGGTTAGATCTTTCCCAGCCAGTACAAATTGCAGACCGTTTACCAGCAACCTGATCAACTCGCTCTATTAAGGATATCGCGACCTGCTTTACCGGAAATCGGAGCGATCCTCACTGGAGAACTACTAACCCGAAACCAGTAGTCTAAAAAGAGGTCGGATATGGCTCTAGTCTAGTGTGCGAGTCACTCTCTCGCTCATCCAAACCAGACAATGAGGGAATTGCTCTCCCAAGATAAATTTTAAAATGTGGTGTCTTTTAGGGTCAAGTGTGTTTAGCAGTCCCAATTTTATAGTTTTTTCTTTTTTAGATATTTTTCAAGAAAACAACGCCTAACCAATTTTTTGATTCTCTTGATTATTTTAATTCCAAAAATAGGGGGGGGAGAAGTCGAAAAAGCTGATGTGTGGTCAAACACTATGATGCATGCAAAGTCAAAAATGCATACCTGACGCCAGCTCTCTACATGTAGGGTGATCCATGCATAAAATAAAGACATAATTAAAACTACCTATATGATGCAAGAAGAAATTGAACTTAGACAGAAAATTTCTACTCGAGAAGAACGGTAGCTAATAGGTCAATAAGAGAGGTCGATACATGACCTCTCAGAGTGACCAAATTAGCTTTTTCTTTATGATTTAATTAATTAGGTCCACTTAGCGATCTATAGGTGCATGCAAATAATTAGAGCCGGGGCCTAATTATCAAGAATCAAAATAAAATAAGAGTCAAAAAACTCAAAACCGACGTAAAAAAATCGCGGGGAGGTTCCCCGAGCACACCGATGCTCGACGAAACAAACCCCGATAATCTGCCAAGTCCAAGTATTTGAGTCCTGTGATATTACAATAATAATGGAATAAAAAATTAAAAAATAAAAAATAAATATTGTAGTCCCTCCAAGGGTCCTACTCCTCTCCTATGCTCTCCTGCGACTCGATGCATAAACGAGCCACCTCCGTTTCGCTCAGGTGCCTCGGCACTCCTACGAAAGCAGCCCTTGCTCGTCGGGCCCTCGCAAGAAGAAAGAATAGAAAATGGTTAGATCACAGTTATAAAAATAAAAATAAAATAAATGAGAATAAAATCAAAGAAAAAGAAATAAAAACAAAATCAAAAACAACAAACAAATAAAGAAAGATAAAAAGAAGAAGAAAATATAAATAAAATGAAAAATGGAAAACCGACTACTAAGTCGTGCTCCCGGCAACGGTGCCATTCTGTTGACGAGCGGATGCAACTCAGGTTAAGGAATATCTAGGGTCATTGCGACCCAAATCGCAAGGCGCAATCAACAAGAAAAAATACTCCACGAACGAAATCAAACAATCAATAAAAACGAGGCAAGCTGTCTTGCTACTTATTTAACCTAGTATAGCCACCAGGGTTGAACACAAGGAGCACAAAATTAAACCTATGAAGTAGTCAGGCAATCAAAGAAAGAAAAGAATTTTTGGTGGTTTTTAAATTTTATTTTTTTGTGATTTTTTATTAAGAAAATAAATGAAGAACAAGGCCAAAAATCACACTCAAGCAATTATTTAAAGACCAAAAAATGATCAAAAAATCAAAACAAAAATATGTTTATGTTTTTTTAAATATTCAGGTGTTTTTGGGAATTTTCTGGTGTTTTTCTGATTTTTATTTAATTTTCTAAAAATAAAAGAAAGAAGAAAAATGTAAACAGCTTGCAACCAAGATTGGAAGGCACTTTAAAAATATCCAATGTCCCTGTAAAATCTGAGCAACAATTTTTATGTAAAAATATAAAATCACATACACCTATAGAAACTAGAAACACATTTTTTTATTTTTATAAATTTTTAATATTTTTTTAAGGTTTTTAGTCTTTTTTTATTTTTAGGGGTTTATAAGAGAGAATGATACAAAAATCACACTGAACCTAAAGCAAGACAAAACAAGCAACCAGGATTTTTTTGAAATTTTTAAAGATATTTTATAATTTTAATCGATTTTTCAAAATAAATAGAGACATAGGGTTTTTGAATTTTGGAAAATATCAAATAAAATCAAAATTAGTAACAAAAATTATAAAAACTTCTGCACAGTAGCAGGAGCTACGTGTAAAATATTTGGAATTTTGGGAGTCATTTAGATATTTATTTGATCAAAAACAAGACACATAGATAAGAAGGACATAGATGCAATTTATTATAGTTTTGGGACTAAATAATAACAAGTAATAAAGTCCAAGGTAAAATCTGCAATTTGTCCACTAAAATATGCACATGCTCCAAATCCACGTTCACAAGGGTATATATGCAAATTTGATAAACATTCAATAAAAAATTAACACATAAAAAGCTAAGGACATATAATGCAAATATAGCACTACGCACGTGATGAAGCACGTGTCTCTAAACAACAAGGACTAAACTACAAATATCGAAAACCACAAGGACTAATATGCAAACAGTCCAACTGTAACTTTTATTTTACAAACTAAAACATAAACTAAAAGAAATGCATGGTAAAAGGTGCAATATACCCTTGACGGTACGTGAGATGCGCGTGGGAGGACAGTTGTCGGCTGCTGGCAGGGACTCAATCGTGCTCCTCTGCTCCTCTGTAACGACCAATCTGACGCTCAGGGAATGTCCTCGACGTGCGGTGCAGATGTGTCAGATGTATCAGATCGACGGCTGGAAGAGTGCAATGCTGGACGGCTCAGTGGGATCTGGCGCTATGCTCCTCATCCAACAAGGGAAGGTGGTAAACGAACATGGAGCTGGCGAACATCAAACTTAGATCAGGGTGAATTTGCCCAGCCGATCAGACCTCCAATAGGTCGAGCACCTCTTGGGAGGCACTCCACGTCAAGCCGTAGGTTCTGATCGTTCGGCAAATGGTCAGATTGATGGGATGATGGATCGAGGTCTGGAGTAGCTCCACCGAGTAGCTCGGAAGCAAATGAGGCTCCTCACTGCTCCAGGGTACCTGCACTGCGAAGCCAAGACTCAGAGCTACACTTCGGTCAGGTTTATTAGAGCTAAAGACGAAAGAAGCGAATGCGAATGGGGGTCGATCTCCGGCGGTCACGAGAGAGGGAGATCTGGGACCTAATCCTTGCTATATGAGCTAAGATTAGGGTGATCAGATTGCGTGGGAAGGTATAGGGCGAGCGAGCGTGGATATCGGAGCGGTTGGATGTGGGTGAATGAACTCCTACCAGTTGGTCGGAGTTGGAGGAGCTACAGTGGTGGCAGATGAAAGATTTGATAAACTACAGAGCTAAGAAAGATTAAAAGGCTACCTGAAGGTCCAGATGCATTCCTTAGCTCCAGGCAAAATGGTCGACGGGGTTATGGCCTTAACCAATAGTGGCAAGCGAGGGAGGCTTCTCGCGGTAGAGGTCCGACCATGAAGAGGGAACGTCGGCTACACTGCACCAAATCGACTACCGAAGGGCTCCTCCAATGGCTGTCGCCACACTGAAGGGTTCTAGGGTATCGAGAAGGTGTGCGGTGCGAGCTACCTTCCTGGGGAGGCGAATGAAGGAATTTATAATGCTCCCAGGTGGATGGAGAAACCGGGTCGAAGCGCGTGAACCGAGGAAGATCCGTGCCTTCCTAGGGATCCGCGAGAGTCACAGATCCACGAGGAAGGTGCGGGCGAAGATTCGGAGCATTAAGACGCATGATTCACCCAGGATAAATGGGAGAAGGAGGTCCGACAGAGCAGTTGGTTCGGGTCAAGCCTTAGAAGAGGGGGTTGACCTGAGTTAATGATCCGCTGTGGACTAATCAGAAAATCATTTTAAAAAAATATTTACAAATTCAATAAAAAATAATAAATGATTTTAAATTAAAAATATATAAAATGAAAAATGTTTGTTATTTTTCAAACTATTTTTCTATGATTTTTATTTATTTTTATGAAAAATAAATTATTGTATATACAGTATAATGTATTATATACATGTATAATATACCTATGTATTTTGTATAATTATTTTTATTTATTATTTTTTAAAAATACCCCAATTTGACGTTTTATTTATTTACAACATAATTTTTGAAGTATAAAATAATTTTTATTTTATTTTTATTATGTATCTACAAGTATAAAATAAATAGGGAAGAAGACCTATATACATGTATTATGTACAAGTGGGAGACAGAATTTTATTCTATTTTTATTTTATTTTTATTTTTTTATTTTATTTTTAGAAATATAAACAAGGAAGTAAAAACACATTTTTATTTTATTTTGGTAAAAATAATTTATGTACACATGGTATATATATACAAGCTATAGTGGCCCTATCTCTCTCTACTTATATTATTTGGAGATTAGGCCAATGCTTGGCCCTCTCTTGCGGTTCGGGTCACTCAGTATTTATTCTAAATACTTCCTTCCTTTTCTTTTTATTCTTTATGCTTTTATTTTTGCACAAATACATGCTAATTATGGGATATTAACACATGCATGCATAATGCTAAGTTGTTGTATTTACAACTATTTACATGATGCTTTGCCAATGTCCCCATTGAGTTGAATTCCATCATGATCTCTTCATCATCTTGAGTATGCACTAGGTCATCCTCGTTATCTGTAGGTCTCGTTAGCAGGATCTCACCAACTCTAGGTGACACACCAATCATTGGGCGCACGCCCTCGGCGTGCCCCCTCTTGGGCACTCAGACAACTTACATTGTGCCTCATGAAGTGACACCGCAAATCTCTCACGACTAGAGATTGTGCCAACATGCTCTAGTAAAGTGAATTGCACTCGCTCCTTTTTGCGCACTTATGTAGAAGAGATGCCGATATCCTACCGCTCTCTCATCGTATTGCTCGTCCTGAGAAGAACTAGAGCTCCATCACCTGTCACGACCCTTCCCTCGAGATTATACACCTTGTTCGACATCCTCATCCCACGCATCAACACATGTTCCCTTGCTCGCTCTGAGAACTCCCCCTTCAATGGTGACTCGAAGTCCTCGTGACTCAATCGTTTCCAGTAAAATCATATTTTTCTTGGCTGTAGGAATATGTATGACACCTGTCAGAGTTCGTACTGCTCCATCAAACATGCGGAACTACACTTATCCAATCCCCTTGACGTGGTGAACCTCCCCATCTCCTATCTTTACAGTGCCATCAATGCATGCCTAATATGTATTGAACTACTTTCTAGATGAGCATACATGATCTAAACATGCCGAGTCCATAAGCCATCTTGAATCTCCCTTCATCTCCCTAGAGCACACTAGCAAGTCTCCCTCGTAGATTGCAGTGGAATCCTCTTGGTCGGATTCAGAATCACAAACCTATTTCTTTCATTTCTCCTTCTCACATCTTGGACAATCAGCTATCTTGTGACCCCTACTTGTCACAATAGAAGCATCTGGTCGGACCTTGTGACTTGGATCGACCTCTGAATCTTGTCTCCCTTGATCTTGATCGTGTACCCTCAGTTGACAATACATGACCTTCATCATTCGTTACCTCATCTATCAACCTTCATGGAGACTCATTCATAAGAAGCGAAGCAATTGTCTCATCCAATGTGATGGTCTCCTTGCCATAGAATAACGTCATCACAATATGATTATAGGAAGATGGAATGGAACTCAACAAGATCAGTGCCTTATCCTCCTCCTTGAAGAGAGATTCTCCTTTCACATTGTTCTCCTCAAGTGTAAGCATGTGTGTCAGAATCTTGTTCAGTTCATCCAAGTGCACTTTGAGCTTTGTCTCACTGGTCAACTTGATATCATAGAGCTTCTTCTTCATCAATAACTTATTCATCAAAAATTTGGACTTGTATCATCCCTCAAGATTCATCCAAACCTCCATTGGATCCTCCAGACCGATGACTTCATGAAGAGTGTTGTCTGCCAAGAACAACTGTATTGTACTATTCCTGAGATCTCTCATCTCCTTCCACTCTTCCTCTTTCATCTTCTCCGACTTCTTTTCTTTATCCTGGAGAGATTTCACAAGTCCTTCTCGTGTGAGTATGTTCTTCACCCGTTGTTTCCATAAGGTGAAGTCATTCTTCCTGTTGAAGGGTTCCACGGAAAATGATGCACCCCTCTATGAAAATGTCACCATTTCTTTCTTATTGTACCTCCTTGTACGATATAAAAAATCAGACTAGAATCCTCTCGATCCGAATCGTTCAACCCGTCCAGAGTGCACAAAAACCCCTATATGGACTCTTGGATCATCTCAATCGGTTTTCGGATGCTCCCGATCTAAATGTTTCACCATAACCGTTGGATCTTAACTTCCTCTGAAGAAAGCACACCTGTTCTGTTGCATCATCTCCTCGACATAGAATCTCGCTCTAATCCGCCATATCCCTTGCTGTCGTCGAACCAAGCTTTGATACCAATTGTTGGGAACACGACCCGCTGATATCGTCTCCTCTCGGATACCAGTTGTCGGATACGAACCCCTCGGATACATAAGAGGATGCACAATCGAACATCAATACGGAAGCACATGAAGAAAAGACAACCAGATATAACGGTGGCCAGTCACCTCTCGTGACCACGAGAGAAAAAAATCACTATAAGAATATGAGTACAACTCTCTCTGTTCACTCACTCTCTTACCTGTCTCTTTTCTCCTTGCTCTCTCTCTCCCTCTCTTCTCTTGAGGCATTCCCTCTTGCTGTGGTGTAGAGGCAATGCCTCCACCCCCTCTTTATATAGCCTTAATACAACCCAATAGTCTGATTGTCAATAGGACAATAAATAGAATATAACTCGATAACTATTAGGATTAGGAGTTCAATCCCGATAGGATTCCTAATCCTAATATGACTCTAATCCTAACAATTCAGATGGAGTATGAATAGATGTAAAAGTTATCCATATTATATGGAGAATATGAAGTCCTTTCAACTTCAACACTATCGAAAATCTTATTTTTTTTTGTCACATGCATTTTCTTCCGACCTATCATCTGCATCGGAGATAAAAACAATCATCTAAGAGGAAAACCACAGAACGTGCATATCCTCCGACAATTAAAACATGTGATATGATATTATCAACTTATTGGAATTTTATAACTCAGTCAAGGTCAATGGAGATAAAACACAACCTCTACCTGGTTTTGGTGACAGTCATAATTAGATTAAGAAGAGTATATTTTGAGAATTACCATATTGGAGTAAATTATTGATATGACACAACTTAGATATCATGCATGTTAAGAAAAATAACTACGATAACATCTTTTATATAGTTTTGAATGTAGTTGGTCATACAAAAGATACTACTAATTCTCGTCGTGATTTAAGGATCATATGCAATTAGAAAGAGTTATATATTAGGGATAATGGAAGGGTCAAAATTCCGAAGAGAAGTAAACATTAGACAAAATCAAGTGAAATGTGTCTAGGAATGGACAATAAAATTGAAATTTACAGACGGATATGCATCGAGTTTATCAAATTTATCTGATTGAAAGAAGTTTTCACTTATAGGAATGAAGAGTCATGCCTATCACGTATTCACGGAAAGACTGCTACCATTATTGTTCAGGGGACTATTACCGAAAAATATCATCGATATTCTATCAGATGTCAACAAATTTTTTCGGATTCTATGTTCATCGTGCGTTAACCGGAAGAAGATGGAATATCTTGAGAAAAATATTCATGTGATTATATGTAATTTGGTTAAGATATTTCCATCGATTTTTTGATTCAATGGAGCATATGATGGTAATCTTCCATACAAGGCAAAAGTTTGCGGGCCTATAAAATATCGGTGGATGTATCCATTTGGACGGTATTTTTTAAGATAAATGTTTACATTGATTTTAATATTTTATTATTAAAAACACATTCTATTTTACGTAGGTTCATGTTCTTTTTGAAAGAAAGGTTTAAAACAAAAGTAAAGTCGAAGGATCTACCAGTTCTCAATATATTTCCGAGGAAGTAGCAATATTCTGTGCGAGGTATTTCCCTGAATATGTGTAGACGATCCATAACAGATTAAGGAGGAATGAGACAGTTTGCTCTGACGAAGAACCTCATATCAATGCCTTTCACCAGTCAGCACAACTAATTGGAAAGGCTAAAGAGTGTTTATTATCAATTAAGTGAAAGATGTTGTTGAGCTTTACGTACTAGATAATTGTGTAGAAATAACACCATACGTTTAGTATGTATCTTTATTATATTTTCCAAACAAAACAAAATTTCATTCTCCTTATCTTTTAATGGTTTGTGTACTCATTTTAGGGAATTTAGAAGGAAAATTATTGATGAATATCCTACATATAGAAACAATGAAGTTATGAGCAGATATAGGAAATAATTTACAGAGTGGTTTAAGAATGAATAAAAGAGTTGGATGGTAATGATTACAACACATAAGTATTAAAATACCTTTTAGAAGACGAAGACTTCATATCAATGGCATTCGCCAGTCAACGCAACTAATTGGAAAGGCTAAAGAGTGTTTGTTATCAAATAAGTGAAAGATGTTGTTGAGCTTTACGTACTAGATAATTGTGTAGAAATAACACCATATGTTTAATACATATCTTTATTATTTTTTCCGAACAAAACAAAATTTCATTCTCCTTATCTTTTAATGGTTTGTGTACTCATTTAAGGGAATTTAGAAGGAAAATTATTGATGAATATCCTACATATAGAAACCATGAAGTTATGAGCAGATATAGGAAAGAATTTCCAGAGTGGTTTAAGAATGAATAAAAGAGTTGGATGGTAATGATTACACCACATAAGTATTAAAATACCTTTTAGAAGGTTCAGTTTATAAGGTTCGATCATACATTGTTGTTGGAGTAATGATTATCGATTTCATACCATAACTTCTAATAGAAACTTAACAACTCAAAATTACAGAATGATGGTCTGTGGATCTTGTTACGAGGAAGATCATTTGAATTATTATGGAATCCTAAAGGAGATATTGGAAGTAGAATACAATATTGCAGGCTTAAACAAAGTAATTCTTTTTTTGCGTGACTGGTACAATTTAAATAAAGGGGTAGTAACTGAATAACATCGTAGATGTTATATAAAGAAATTTTATGTATAGATTTGAACCATTCGTACTCGCTTCTCAAGTGGACCAAGTCTGTTATCTTCATCAAGTTTCAAAGAAGAGAAAGAATAGTGAAACTTCCAGTGTCATCAAGGAAAATTCACGAAGTTCTATTTCTAAAGAAGATACTCCTATAAAAGATGTTGTAGATGAAACTTTCACTCCTAGTCTTGAGCGAATAAATGTACCAGGTGAAGTCCCAATCTTTGAATCAATTCGATTGGCGGATAATGAGGTTAGATGATGTAGAAGTTACAATTGATGATTCAAACAACTCCATAACCAATGAAACACATTATAATTTATCTGAATCAAGTGATGAAGATTAACTGCAAGTTATGGTAAAATATTGTTCTAGGTAAAAAATCCACTGATAAGTGTATAACTAACTATTACATTGCCATTACAGTCATGGCGGGTTTTGTATGTGGCGGCTCTCATGGATCTCAGCGATCTACTCGTCCGACCTCCTCGGACTCACCTTCTTCTACAAGGCATCCTACCATGTATTTTGATTTAGATTCACTTCCTAAAGAGAATTGATGAGTCATGGTCTACTACCAATCTCTAGGTTATCCTCCTCCTTCCTTTTATAGAGAGCCATCTTCCTTAGCAGCTCGCAATGCATGTCTTGTCCCGATACCTGCACAGACATCGATGGATTCTTATTATCTTTCTTTTAGATGTCCATGCACCTATGTGCCTATACCCAGTGGAGGTAGGCAGACATCGGAGTCCTTCCCTTTGTTGGAGGTTACTGTGGATGGGAGGTAAACTCTTTTCTACATTTTTCTCATTTTATCTTTCATATACATAGCCGAATCGCGAAACCGTTATTTGCAGTTCTCATTTCCGTCATCACGAACTCACTCTTACTTATCGAGCTGGAACAATTTGTTCTTCCTGAATACCCTGATTTAAGGCCAAGGAACGATCATTTTGTCACCAACTGCCTTCATTCTCATCTTCTTTCAAGATTCTATTCTCTGGCTTTTATTGAAGGCGATGCCCCATATAATATGTAGTTTTTTCATCATATTATAGGCCTTCTTGTTCATCAATCTCCAATCAAGACAAAGCGGGCACTAGGGTTCGACGTGAAAGACATATTTGACTAACACACAATTCTGATGGTGTTGAATATGAGAGATTGTTTGAGATTTTCTTGGTAAGATATAAAGAAAATTTACTCGAATCATTTGACAATTATTGCAACTCAATTATTTAAAAATTTTCAAAAATTTTCAGATTAGCTACCATTTTGTTCCTGGTCTAAGGAAGGAGGCTTACCGTTGAGTCTTTATTTGGTCGGTAAAGAAAAGGATGAGCGATACAATTTTTAAGGTAAGGAGAGACTCCCATGCGAAAACGGGATGCATGGAAATGCATTTTGAGGAGATAAAGAGGTTCCCACCGTCATGGTGCACAGAGGAAAGGTGTTGTCTTATCATCATAGTTTAAAATATATTTTTTTAAAAAAATTATATTCATTTAATATTTTTGCAGGTGGGTGGATTTGTGTGATGCATTCATTACAAATTCTAAGTTTGGAAGGAGGTTGATGGTGTGAAGGGCAAATTGCCAAAAATAGAAGATTAGATTGACTAGTGTCTCCAAAAGACAAAATCAGATTAGAGTAGAAATAGTAATTCCTTTTAAAAAGTTTATTTAAACACTAATTTATTATAGTTTCATTATGTTATTATTATTTATCTTTATTTTTCAGGCGGCTAGGTTGGAAAGAGAACAATCGTTTCGGGAATGGAGTACATGGGTGAGAAATATGGAGCGCCCCAATAGTCCACTCCAAAAGTAGGATAAATGTTGATTAATCTTTATATTTTTAATCAATTTAAAAGATATATTACAAAAAATTCTTATATTTTTTTCAACTTATATTTCAAGATCGTTATTTGGAACTATATGTAGAAAAATGAGGTGGGACACCTGATAGGGACCAACCACCATTTGATAAAGCTATTCGAAAATATGTATAGAAAAATAGTAATTTATTTTATTGAAATTTTAAATATATCTACATATTACACAATGATAATTTTAATATGTGCTGGAGGAGAGGGATATTGTGGCGAATCAGAAGTAGACGTTTGGTGGTCTTCCTCCATACTATGTGGAGGAGCATCGTCAATCGTGTTCTACTTATGGTCAGCCGTTGTATTCACAGACACAATCATCACAGACATCACCACAGATGGAGTCCTAGATGGAGATGATGGTGGAGCAGGTGACGAAGTTATGAGAATATTGGACAACATACATGTAATTATTCTACTTTAAATGAATAATAATTTCATGGTTCTCTATCTTCACATGCATACATTATATTTTCCTTAATATATGTCACACGAGCATCAATCTCAATATTTGAATCAAATGACAAGGAGGAGAATAACCCGGAAGAAGAGGCACGCATGTATGACAAGTTTAAGGAGAAGGAGAAGGATAAAAAGAATTGAAAACAGAGTTTGATTTCAAAATATTCATATATTGAAAAAGAAATGATTTTTTTATTTTTTATTTTGTGTAGTTGTTTAATTCTAAGGAAGTCTTTAATTTTTTAGAAACTTTGATATTAGATCCAGTTGTACTTGTAGATTTTTTCAACTGTAGAACCTTTAGAACATCTATTAGTTATACATTTATATATACTATAGAATTATATGAACTTATATGTTTAGTTCGTAAGTAAGTTCATAGATATTATGTGAGTTTGATAGTACAAGTTAGTTGTATAGCTATAAGAGAATGTTGGATACTGGGCATTTTACAGGTACATTTCTCAACTCTAATAAATACCTACAGTGGATTCTTAGTAGGTTTTATAGGATCGACAGGGTTTCCAAACCCGCCGAAAATGTATATAATTTTTCTGCTCTTCAGGTTGGGTGAGTACATGCGCTCGCCAGGGCTCTCAGACCGCTCCCCCTTTTTGTTACGGGTGAGCGATTGGGCAGTCCCACATGTGCATGTCTAGATGGAGGGCGAGGACCTAGCGTACATAGGTGCTCGCATGCCTGCCACTGTGATAGGTTATCTGCGAGCATGCGTCGGGCGAGCACATACGCTCCCTGACATTTGGGCGTGCACAAGGCGTACACATAGTGTGTACATGATGAGCCACCATGTGCATGTCATTCATGACTTTTTTGTAGTATTTTATTTTGGAATTAAATACATATAATTATACAATATTTATAGGTCAATAGATGAATGTTATTTTGTACAAGTTAATGATATATACATGCATTTAGCTAGGGATTTAAGACCAAAATGAAAGAAAAAAGGTGATGAAATGGAAATTCATCAATATGTTATACATATTTTGACATGTGTATATTTATATTTTTTAAAAATAGACGTAGATACAAAAAGGGTTGCAAATATGCAACCATTTAAAACCTAGACACAACTATGGAAACAAATATCTTGCAAATATTAAAATCATGAACCATACTCTTAAATATGAATACATATATGAAAATTGATAATCACAAATGATACGATGATTATGTAACAAACAAATGTGGATTATCTTGTACATAATAAATGTCTACTAAGTTCTTATATTTTAAAATTTTTTTGTAATGGTTATATTAATTAATAATTGGTAGATCACAATTGCACAAACTACAAATAAAATAAATAAAATAAATAAAATATTAATATGCTAATCTAACATAGCTTGTAAATAAATGATTAAATATATAAAAGATATATATTTTCCTTTCATCATTTGAAAGTAATCCAAAATGAGATATACCATATGTAGTCATGTACCATATTTAGATATCTTTCTACACAAATTGATATATGCCAATACAATATATACATATAGAAAAATATGTAACCATATCCATGCTCGGATTCGAAAAAAATGAAAGAGATATCCACATACATATTTGTATATACAGAGAAAATAAAATGAAATATCCTTATATATATCACATAAGGTAAAATAAAAATACATATATGTAATTGCTTAAAAGAAGTTTTTTTAGAGAAAAGAGGGTGTGATCCCGAGTTGGGACTCACTGCATTACGTCTTTATATATAATAAAAAAATGAGAGAGACACATTACCTTGTGGACCAGAAACGATAAAGGGAAAGACAATAAGCTACAACATTTTTGGAATAGAACCTTTGTTTTCTAAAAATTAAGTCATTTCTACCTCCACAAATGGACCAAAGAGCTGCAAAAGATAGAGCGCAGTCGTCAGTCGAGTTACTTCCAATGGACCTTAATGACCTCCAGAAATCAACTAAGCCACCGTGTGTGACCCACGATGCTCCTAGCTTCTTCCAAACCTACTCCGTCAATCGACATGTAAAGAATAAATGCTCTACATCTTCTGTGTCTGCGCCACATCTGTCACCCCGGATGTTTGGAATGCCCAAAATCCTGCCCCTTCCATATTTGTCACATAATCTACCCCTTCTTAAGCACCATAGGAAGACTTTTACTCTACATGGGATCTTGTTCGCCCAAATTAACATCATATCTTGCTTCAAGTTTTGGTGCAGATCATTTGTTCTTCCTCTAAATACAGTGCATGGCTTCTTCAACGAAAATCTCCCCTCCTCCCAAACATAATGATCTCTCCCCTAAGACAAACAACTTCGAGAGGGTAGTTCTGACTGCAATCTAGCCAGGTCCTCCAATCTTCAGTTTGTAAGGGCAGATAGAAACTGCGGGACCCATGAACCAGTCCCACCAGCATCTACTACAACACACTCCTTGTTTGTTGCCATCGCAAATAACCTTTGAAACCTATCGCAGCACATCCCTTCTCCTGTCCAGTTGTCCTGCCAAAAATGAAAGATCACCCCTGATCCCACCTTTGGCGTCCTTGTCAGCCTGAGCTGTGGTAAAATGTCATGGACCCCACTCCACAGGGAAGATTCAAACCGCATTCTATCTTCCTTTACGAATCCTTTGACATCATAAATGGTACGTAAATGCCTAATAGCCAATCACTTTGTGTTACCTCAAATCTGCACTACCCATTTAGCCAAAAGTGCTTTATTCATGCAGCACAGATCCCGAATTCCTTGGCATCCTTCACTTTTCTGCCTTTCTAGCTCCTCCCATCGAATTAGGTGCATTCTTGGTCTCTGCTGCTTCCCATCAGACCAAAAAAAATCTTCTCATCATTATCTCAATCTTCTTTCTGACCCCCCGCCGGCATCATCCGAGTTGAGAAGAAGAAGATAGGAATTGTTGATAGCACATGCTTCAAGAGAATCAGCATCCCTCCCTTAGATAGGGTAACCACCTTCCAACCTACCAGTCTCTGCTTGAATCTCGTGAGGACCATGTCCCACTCCGCCTTTCTGAGTCTGCTTGCCATAGAGGAAACCCTAGATAGGAAATCGGTAGCTCACCTAGAGGGCATCCTAAAATTGCATCCCTTCTGCTACTCTCCTCCCCGTCCATCCCAAACTTATTTACCACTGACTTGTTTCCATTGATCTTGAGATCGGAGATGCTGCTGAAGATCTCTACCAGTTGTCTCGCCCTTCTATCCATTTCTTCCGTGCCCCCCAGATCACTATGTCATTGGTATATTGTAAAAGTGGAATTGAAATAGATCCCACACGTAAACCCTCGCACCACCCCTCATCAACCGATCTCCTGAACATCACTACTAAAGAATCTACCACCAACACAGAGAGCATCAACACTAACTAGCATCCCTGTTGAACCCCCATCTGTGGCTGAAAGAAACCCCCTTCCGACCTTCTGTTCACCAGAACTATATAAGACGAGGTCGTTACACAGCTCCTCATTTAGGCTATTCAGAGATCAGTGAATCCACACCGATGAAGCGACGCCCACAAGAAAATCTAATCCATACAGTCATAAGCATTTTCAAAGCCGATCATCCACACCAACCCCTTCTTGTTTTTGTGTTGCCATTGGAGGTAAATCTCAGATGCCATCACTAGCGCATCAGCCATCGGTCGTCCAGGGATGAAAGCAGACTGATTCTGCAAAATGACATTATCTAGTACCTGCCTCAGTTTATTTTCCAGCACCTTTGCAACTATCAAATAGATTGCATTTGACAACGTGGTCGATCTACAATCTTCCACTCGAATTGGATGCTCCTTCTTGGGTAGGAGGAAGAGCAATGCTCGGTTAACCTTCTTGATGCCTCTATTGCCATCTCCGAACTCAATGATTACATCCATGACCTCTTCCTTCTGCAGGTCCCAAAATTCTCTGTAAAACATAATTGGAAAGTCATCCAGACCAAGTGCCCCATCTCCATTTAAACCCTACACCGCACTTTTGACCTCATCCTCTGTAAAAGGTGCTTCAAGCCCAAGCGCCTGTTCTTTCGACACCGACCTCACTCCTACTCCATGCCACCCCCACCCCTCACCTTGCTTTCTCCTCAACATCTGCACAAAATATTCCTTGAGATCCCACTCAAGCAAAGATTCCCCCACCACCCTTTCCTCCTTACTTCCATGCACTGAATAAAATTCCTTCTTCTCCTTCCGGAAGCCATTGAATGAAATAACCTCGTATCCGCATTTCCCTCTCACAACAACTTCTGCATAGATCTCTACCTCCATTCCACTTCCTCCTTCCGGTCCTCCATAAGCAAAACTTCCAGCAGCCCTGCTCGTTCCTGCACCTCATCGTTCTCCCACTCCCTTTGATCCTCTAGCACATCAAGCCGAACCACCCACTACTGAGCCTCATTACATTGCTCCCTACGTCGAGCCTTTACTCCACGAGCGACATCAATTAAGAAGTTCTTCAGCAACACCATCTTGGCTACCAAACGAGTCACGGTTGACCCCTCAACCCGCCACCCCCTCAAGCGTATAGCCACCTCCTCTCTGAACTCTTCTTCAAGCAGCCAGGACTGCACAAATCTGAAAAAGGATCTAGGCTGCCTACGTTCCTCAGAAGACCATAGGATTGGTGTGTGGTCTGAATGGGCACGAGGCAATGCCCATGCCCAAGAAAGGGGGAAAACTCTATGCCTTCTGACAAAATAAGAAATCTGTCCAGCCAATATCTGGACCTAGTATTCCGCCATGTGTAAGCACATCCTGCTGCATCAATGATTGTGAGCCCCAAGGCATGCACATGGTTCCTGAGAGCCTCTGACCCCGGGTCCCTTCCACTACACACCCTCCACGACCTATCATTTGGTGATAGAGTAATATTTAGATCTCCTCCAACTAGCCAAATTCCTTCATCTCTGCCAGCTCCCACTTCTGAGACATCCATAGCCAAACAACTTGGTGCTGAACCCATAGAACCATAAACATTGGTTACAGCAAACAAGACCCCATCCACCTTCCACTTTAGTGTCACAAACAAAGAAAACAAAGAAGTCCTCTCTACCAGCTTCTCAAAGTCACTATTCCTCCACCCGGTGAGTAGCCCGCCAGCCGCTCCCTGAGTCTCAACTTCTACAAAGTTTTAATATGAGCCACCACCCAAGCCTCGCCACCCCTCCCCCTGACCTCTAAACCTTTGTCTCTTGTAAAAGCACTACATCTGCATGAGCTTTGTCAATCAGATTCTTGACCCCCAATCGTTTCTCGAGATGACCCAACCCTCTTACATTCCAGGAGAGCACCTTCATGAGAAACAACTTTGGTCTTCTCACGAGGTGGCACTATAACCAAGCTTTCTGCAAAATTACGATCTAGCAGACTAAAAAAACTGGGTTTTCCAATAGGCGACCATATTTCTTCCTCCGCTCCCTCAGAGCACATGTCTTCATCCCGCCCCAGCCTGCGTCCTGCCTCCTCCAAGGACCTTCTCTTCTTTTTCTTACTCCAAACCCGTCGCTTCCGTTCGAAGCACCAGCCAAAACGCTTCCCCCTCCCATCCTGCGTAACTCCCTCCACCTCCTGCATCCGCCCCTGATGAATCCATGATTCATCACCTTTATTCTTTTATTTTAGCTTTATTTCCTTAGTCAAATACTTGTAAATATCCACTAATTTCATGAAATTAGCATTTTGCATGCATTTGTTAAATATGCATTTTTAACACTCTTTATATTCAAAATAAATAAATAAAGAAGAAAAGAAAAGAATAAAAGAAAATAAAAAAAGGATGTATTTATGAAATAAATGCAGACTAATCCGAACCCTGAAAGAAGGTCAAGAGTTGACCTGATCGATCCGGAATAATGTAGGGGTTTAACTCAAAAATCTCAAAAATAATTTGCAAATTTTTCCCTTTATATTTGTACAAAAAATACACAATT
This sequence comes from Ottelia alismoides, assembly GCA_037367405.1. NCBI lineage: Eukaryota > Viridiplantae > Streptophyta > Magnoliopsida > Alismatales > Hydrocharitaceae > Ottelia > Ottelia alismoides. The sequence goes on from JAZKJV010009198.1 coordinate 330,956, forward strand.
TTATTTTATATAAATTAACCACAAACTAAGTATTTTTCTAAATAGAAATTGTAAATAAAAATGTTTTGTAAATAATAAAAATAGCTGCAAGTAAAACCATGTACAGATTAGAAGTATCACACTCAGTAAAAGACGTAAAGTGACAATTGAAAGATCAATTCCATCTCCATATGAACTCAAATTGAATCAAACTCACCTCCATTGTATTCTAAATTAAATTATCTTTAAAATGATTGTGGTTTCATAATTTTTGGAGTTACTGTTGAAAAGTCGATTTCCTAGGGTGGTTTTTGCAGTTTTACCACTTACTTATTGTATATATGAATATATTTATTCATATTTATTTTTTATACATAATGTAAATAATTATAAATATTCTCTTCATTAATAATAATAATAATAAAATTAAAAAAATAAAAATTATTTAAAAATAATTTCCTTATTTGTATATGTGTATATTGTACAATATTTATATATTACTTGTACACAACTAATTTCCTTATATAAAAATCACCAAAAAAATTAATATTTAACATTAATTAATTAATTTAATATAATTACGAATTTTTTATATTATATATTCATTTATTTGATTTGAAAACATGCCTTGTATATAAGATTTGATTTTTTTACCTTAAATAACCACCATTAAGGTGGCTAATTAATTTTTGTAAATTAATTGTTTTAATTATTTTATTTCATTTAGTATTTCATTTTTAATTAATTTAATTAATTAATTATTATTAATTAAACCAATACACACATTCCTTATTTATACATATTTTCCTTTTTGTTTTTTTTCTTCTTTTTATTGGGATCCTCTTTCACTTTTCCTTTGATCAATCTTTGGTGGAGAAGGAGCCTCATTCCCGAAATCCCATCGGTCAATAGAGGAGCCCAGCCCTCGAACCGTTCGGTGACAACAGACCAGTTGTCGTTGAGGCCATCATGGTCCCCGTCTCCCTCGGGTTAGATCTAATTTTTACTTCTCACTTTTCATCTAGATTAATCGTAGGGTAAATTGTCATTTAAATTTCATCATTAATATTTCATTCGTAAATTGATCATAATTTTTAATCATCATCAAAAATTTATTCCAAACTGACACCGATTTCGATCTCATATTCTCGATCTCTCCATGTTCACATTCTACCTCATGCAAACACTCGCTTCCAGTCACGCACGGTGATCGGATCTCTGGATCCATTCCATCACGACCGCAGGATCCATTACCCATCCATTAGTTCCTATTTTGATTTTTGAGATAGAATGGTCGTGATCGTATCCTCCTGTGTTTATGTAGAATAAATAAATAAATAAATAAATTGTATTTCTTTTGCTAAATTTTGTTTTGTAGGAATTTACAAAAAAATTAAAAATAAAAAAATATATAAATATAAATATAAACTTCTATAGTTTTTGTTGGCCAAAAAAAGTTTTTTTACTTTCTTCTATTTCTGTTTACAAAAAACTATATACATATAAAAAATACAAAAACAAAAAAAAACAAAAAAAATTTGCAGCAGGAAGCAGGGCCGCCACCCCCCACTACTGCCCGACATCGGCGTAGACCTTCAGTGTCACCGTGCGCTTCTCTCCGTGGCTCTGCCTCTTCTCCATCGCGACCAGCAGGCACCTCCCTCCACGCCTCCATAGTAGCACCCCACTGCGGACAGTGCGAGCCCGCCACCTCTGCCATCCCGTAGCTGTGAGCGTGGCACCTCCTTCCAACCTCCAGCTCCTCAGCCGCTCAACTATCTGCTACCACATCTCCTCCACACTCGCCCTCATCGCCATGAGGCATCATCGATAGCGGTGCCCACCACTCTAGATGAGTAGGGAGGAGTGCTCGAGAGCGATGCTGTCAGAGGCAACCTAAGGGATCTCCTGTCCATCATCATGATGTGGGAGTAGTGCGGATGAGATCTTGATGCAAACAAGATCAGAAGTCAAACCCCCAATTCACGTACTCAACACGAGCCGATGACCATAAAGGTTCAGTCGTTTATCTTGTCAATTTTATTTTAGGTAATAAATCAATCTTGCAGACTGATTAAGCTAGTTGTTAGGAACCCGATTCTCCCAGTAGACTGGCCCAATCCCAAAGCTAGATCTTTCCTAGGTAGTATGAATTGCAGACCGTTTACCGGCTACCCGATCAATTCAATCTATTAAGGATGTCACAGGTTGCTTTACCGATTAATGGAGAGATCACCACTGGAGAATGACTAACCCCAAGACCAGTAGTCTAACGGAACTTCATGTATGGCTCTATCCTAGTGTGTGGGTCTCTCTCTTAGTCAAGCAAACCAAACAATGAGGGGGTGACTCTCCCCAAAACAAATATTTTTAGATGAGGTGGGTTTTAGGGTCAAGTTTGCATTAGAAGTCCCAAATTTTATTACTTTCACTTTTTTTAAATATTTTTCAAAAACAAACAATGCCTAACGAATTTTTTCGATTTCCTTTGATTATTTTGAGTCCAAAAATAAGGGGAGGAAGTCGGAAAAGCCGATGCGCGGTCAAACACAATGATGCATGCTGAGATAGAAATGTGTACCATGCTCCAACATTCTACATGCAATATGATTCACGCATAAAATTAAATACTGAAAGGAAACTAATTATATGATGCACAAAGAAATCAGCCTTAGACGAGCAACTTCTATTGATCGTGAAGAACATATAGCTAACTAATCAAACGGATCCTGCCAGCACTGTATACGACCTCTAGCGCGTGGCCTCTCAAACGATTAAGTTAACTTTTTTAAATTTATTTTTAGCTAGGTGAAATTACGATCTATAGGAACAAGCAAGCAATTAAGTATTGGGCCTTATCTAATTACGTCACAATCAACAAAAATCCTAAGTCTAGGTGCCAAATCCACGAGAATCAAATAGAAAGTAAGGTAGTGAAATCAAAACACGAGAAAACAACGGTGAGGCCCCCAAGTGCACAGGCACTTGGCGAAACAGACCCCTGAAATGTCAGAGTGTCCAACAAGTGTCCAAAGTCTAATTATTACAATGGTATATAATTGTTCTCTAAAATAAAATAACTATCTTCTATCGTTCCCTGCTCTTCCTCTTATGCGGGTCCTCCAAAAAGACTCCAAATCGTCCTCCAAGCAGTTCCTCGCACAAAAATCAAAGCAGACGATGGTCAGAGAATAGTTATAACATGAAGAGACAAATAAAATAAAACTGAAAAATGACTACAAAGCGGTGCTCCTCGGCAACGACGCCATTCTGATAAGCATCTAATCAACTAGCGTTAAGTATGCAAATATATCAATGGTTGTTGCGACCCTAATTAATCGGCTAACTCAATGAGGAAAATATACAAAAACACTTAAAAATCAATTCATGGAAAGCAATGTAAGCGGTCTTCGCTATTTTAATTTACCTACTATAGCGACCAGGGTCGAACACAAGGAGCACGTTTGAAGAACTCAATAGGCAAATTTCGAAAATAAAGGATTTTTAGTGGTTTTTTATTTTTAAATTTTATTTTCAAATAGACATACAAGTCACAATATGTACACACACTTTTTGTATTTTTCAATTATATCAAAATGCTCAACAAAATTATAGAAAAAATGTTTTTGTGTTTTATATGTTATAAAAAGTTTTTGATAATTTTTATAGAATTTTCAGATATTTTTGTATTTTTATAAAAATCAAACAGTGCTCAAAATACAAAAAATGCATAGCCTGGATTAATTTGCAACTTAAAAATATTTTAATGCCCAAAACTCCTAAAAATTAATTGTATAATAAACTATAGAAAAATGTCTACACATAGGAACTTAAATCACTATTTTTTTTATTTTTCTACAGTTTTTTGATGATTTTCAGTATTTCTCAAATTTTTTGGGTTTTAAAAATGATTGATACACGAAATTTGGATAGAAAATAAAAGACAATGAAATACACCTAATCTATTTTTTGGATTTTTTAGATAATATTTAAATTTTATGATTTTTCAAATTTTAGGCAGAGAAAATGACACTATTTTTGATTTTTTTTAAAATATCAAATAAAAACAAAATGCAATGAAATTTATATACAATGAAGAGGAATATAGCAAGAACATAACATGATTTTTTGAGAATTTATTGAGCAATGAAAAGATTTATTTCAAATAAACAAACATGCAATTTTAAGTCCTGAACATAGAGGATTGAATTGCAATTATTTAAAAGTTTTACAATAAAATATAAAAACATTAAATTGTAGGATAAATATCGCAAATTACCTAAGAAAAGCGTGCTACGTTCATGACTTGATCTAGAGCAGGGGATGATTTGCAATTTTTGAAACTTTCAAGGGCCTCTCCAATAATTTTCCAATTTTTTTAATACGCCCCCTAGGGCTTCTTCCTATGTTCTTTCATTCTGGCCTTCAAACCACAAAGGGGTTTGCCTCCCCTTCTATTCTCCTTTCTCGCCCAAGCCGCTAGAGGCAGCTGCGTGGGTGGGAGGCGGTAGAGGCTAGCGCACGGGCGCTGCTATCGGCAGTGCCTAGCGGCAGCGAGGGCGAGCACGAAGGAGACGTGGCAGCGGACAATTGAGCGGATGAGGAGCTGGAGGTTGGAAGGCGTCGCCGTGATCACGGCGGCTGGATGACAGAGGTGGTGGGCTCGCACTGTCCGCAGCAAGGCACTACTATGGAGGTGCGGAGGGAGGCACCTGATGGTCGCATTGGAGAGGAGGCGGAGGCACGGAGGGAAGCGCACGGTGGCACTAAAGGTCTGCGCCGATGTCAGGCGGCAGTGGGGGGTGGCGACCCTACCACCTGCTGCAATTTTTGTTTATATGTATATATTTTTTGTAAACATAAATATAAGAAAGTAAAAAAAATGATCACAAAAACTGTAGAATATTATATATATATATATTATTTTTTATTTTTTTGTAAATTCCTGTGAAAAAAAGTTAGAAAAAGAAATACAATTTATTTATTTATTTATTTATTTTGCATAAACACAGGAGGACACGAACACGACAGTTCGGTCTCAAAAATCAAAACAAGAATTAATGGATGGGTAATGGATCCTACGATCGGGATGGAATGGATCCAAAGATCTGATCACTGTGCGTGACCGGAAGCCATGTTTGCATGAGGTAGAATGTGAACATGGAGAGATTGAGAAGATGAGATGGAAATCAGTGTCGGATTGGAATCATTTTTTGAGGATGATTAAAAACCATGATCAATGAGGATTATGAATGAAATATTGATGATGAAATTGAAATGACAATTTACCCTACGATTAATCTAGATGAAAAGCGAGAAGTAAAAAACTGGATCTGTCCTGTGGGAGGCGGGCGTCGTGATGGCCTCAACGACCACCGGTTTGCTGTCATCGGACGGCTCGGGGACTGGGCTCCTCTATCGATCGACCGGATTTTGGAACTAAGGCTCCTTCTCCACCAAAGATTGATCAAAGGAAAAAGAAAGGAGGAGGAGATCAATAAAAAGAAGAAAAAAATCAAAAAGGAAAATATGTACAACTAAGGAATGTGTTTATTCGTTAAATAAATTAATTAAAAATGAAATTCAGAATCAAATAGAATAATTAAAATAATTAATTTACAAAAATTAATTAGCCACGTTAATAGTGGTTGTTTAAGGTAAAAAATCAAATCTTATATACAAGTTAGGTTTTCAATCAAATAAATGAATAAATAATATAAAAATCCATAATATATTAATTTAATTAATTAATGTTAGATATTAATTTTTTGGTAATTTTTATATAAGGAAATTAGCTGTATACAAGTAATATATATATAGTACAATATACACATATACAAATAAGGAAATTATTTTTAAATAATTTTTTTAGTTTTATTATTTTATTATTATTATTATTTTAATAATGAAGAGATTATTTACAATTACATTATTTATAAAAAAATAAATATGAATAAATATATATACACAATAAGTAAGTGATGAAACTGCAAAAACCACCCCAGAAAACTGACTTTTCAAACGTTAATCCAAAAATTATGAAACCATTTTAAAGATAGTTTAATTTAGTGTACAATGGAGGTGAGTTTGATTCAATTTGAGTTCGTATGGAGCCGGAATTGATCTTTCAATTGTCACTTTACAGCTTTTTCCGAGTATGGAACTTTTAATTTATACATGATTTTACTTTGCAATTATATTTATTATTTACAAAATATTTTTATTTATAATTTCTATTTAGAAAAATATTTAGTTCGAGGTCAATTTATATACAAGTAAAATAGTGTAAGTTTAGTACAAATGAATAGGGAAAAATTTACAAATTATTTTTGGGATTTTTGAATTAAAGACCCTATCTCCCCCTACTTTATTCATGGTCGATCAGGTCAAGTCTTGACCTTCTCTCGAGGTTCGGGTCAGTCTGCATTTATTTCGTAAATACATCCTCTATTTTCTTTTCTTTTCTTTTTCTTTTCTTCTTTATTCTTTTATTTTGAATATAAAGTATATTAAAAATGCATATTTAACAAATACATGCAAAATGCTAATTTCATGAAATTAGTGGATATTTAGATGTATTTGACTAAGGAAATAAAGCTAAAATAAAAGAATAAAGGCGATGAATCATGGATTCATCATTCCCCTATACTTTACCTTCGCCAGTCCCTTAGCAAACACTTATTTGGGAAATAAGTGAAAACAAAAAAAAGAAAAAAAGAAAAGAAATTAGAACAATGTTGACTTTTAAACTTATCTTCATAAAATTGTAGTATGGAGCTCTATCGGATCTTTGGATTATTAGTGTGGCAGAACCTTGAAGGGAAATGGATATAAAACCTAACAACCTCTAAGGTCCAAAAGACTCCTATTCAGATCTCATCAACAATCAGTTCAGAACAAGTCTATATACACAAATTCTTATGACTATGAATCCTCACTTGAACGTTGTAAGTGAAATATAGCTCCTTATCCCAAAAGTAGCAAAGAAACAACCTCTCTCAACAAGGTAACTCTAGTCCCTCGATCTAGCCACTCTTTCCTCAAGGAGTGGGGATATTCCCTTCTAAGTTCAAGTCCAACGACCTCAAGAAGAGGGGATGGAGAAGAGCATGGATGGTAACCGGTATAGCTACCTATCCTTGATTGCATGACCAGTGTAGCCAAGTCATCTACTACAAGCTTACAAACATTTGACTTTGAAGCTCTTATTCTTTTTTTCACTTGTAAATACACTACGGGGGGCACTTTACTTTTCAATCACCTATCCACTTTTGGAGATTCTGCATTTTTTTCTTCTTTTTTTTTGAAAATATATACAAGGTACAACATGTACATAAGGAGTTTTTCCTCTTGAGCCAGCAGACAATCCCTCTTTTGAAGCATTATTGTAACTCCACAACATCCAGTCTTTAGACCTCAACATCGCCAGACCAGGTTGAGATGCACTTCATTCTCTCGAGGAGGACGAGAGGTTTCGCCTATATGTACTACCCTCGTATGCTACCCCAAGCTAAAAGATTCTGCCCCCTCATTACCTCCTCCATGAAGAGCTACGTGTAGAGTGCTTGTCCAAGATAAGCCACGGTATGAAAGAATCATGCGTGTGTTTTAAATATTCTACTTAGACTAATCAAGATGACATGTGAACATAGTCTTATGGACTCAAAGAATTAAGTCACTAGGACCTGAAAAGTCTTAACTCCAGTTCTTATAAGGTACCTCTGAAATTAATTAGATTAAGGTACAACTAAGATCCATTCCTCAATTTTATTCCAGACTTAGTTTAAATGTCAAAATTATCCCAAAAAATGCACATTCTAATGCAAGAAAAAATGTACAATGCAAGAAAGTAAAATCTTTTTGTGAAATAGATTCCAAATTTTAAACTTTTTATGGATTTTTGAAAAATAATGCACGTGTAAAAAGAGTTCTTTTATGCAAATTTTTATAAACTTTTGGGTTTTGTAGGTTTTTTAGAGATTTTTTCAATAAGGGTTAGGGTTAGCAGATACGATACAGAAATTTACACAGGAGTGAGTTAATTATTAATAGGAATTACGTAGATAAGTAATTGATACAAGTATATATGTAGTTATAATTTTATTATTATTATTTTTGTGATGCACATATTCCTTAAACTTATTTGAAAATAATTTTACAAATAATTATGAAAACTATAGTCCAAAATAAATTTTCAAGCAATTATACAAGCATTTACAGTCATTTGAAAACTATTTTGCACATATTTTTCAAATAGTATATATAGATTTTTTTTCAAAATAATTTTTCAACCATTTTCAAAACATTTGCAGATAGTTTTATAAAATAATTTTATTTCACGTAAAGAAGAAAAAATTTTACAAGAGAAAATATTTTTACAAAGGTTGAAAATATTTTTCATACATTTTTCAAATAGTTTTAAAAAAAAATTCAAATATGTTTTCAAACTACTTTCAAAATATTTTACCTTGACTTATAAATCAGTATATATAGAAAAAGAATTTTGAGGAAATATCTGCATCTTTTTATTAGTTATTTTTACTAAATTTTATAAGTATTTATACAGTATTTTATCCATTTAAAAGTACAAAAGTACGAGTTATGGCTAAATTATATATACAATATATACGACACCCCCCTATACTTAGCTCAAACTATGTCCTTACATTGATCAAAGAGCTGCAACGGAAGACATAACTCGTGCTGAGCATTGGGAAGTGAAAAGAGTACTATACTACAATGAAGAATAAAAGAATATATCAATAGAAGTCGGTGATCCCCCTATACTTAGGATAAAGTAATCCTAAGTATAGAAGATTGTACACAAGGGGAAAATTGAGGGTTAGAATGTACAGTGTCTACCTCCCCTATACTTAGGGTAAAATATCCCTAAGTGTAGGCAGCAAAATAGAGGTAAAAAGAATCAAAAGAACAATCAAAAGTCTGACACCCTCCCTATACATAGGGAAAAGTACACCTGAAGTATAGCACAATCATAAGATGGAGATGGGGTGTTAGACAACAGAATGTGCGATATGGACAACTGGATCTATACAACTGCGGAAGCAAGTGATACTCAGGCATGAGATGCAAATGATGTGAGTCAAAGACCTCATCTCATGCAAAATGAATAGGGGCAACATCGACAATCATCGGATCATGATCTAGATATGGCTTTAGGCGATAAGCGTTAACTCGAAAGGTTGACTCATATGACATCTCAGATATATCAATGCTGCCATTGTCATTCACCTTTCAGATCAAATATGGTCCCTTCCATTTACTCTGTAATTTACCTGGAAATAGTCTTAACCCTGCATCAAATAGCCATACATTCGGGTTCGGCTCTAACAGTTTATAGCTGATATGAGAATCATGCCATCTTTTCACTTTGTCCTTATAGTGAAGGCTACTTGCGAAGTATGTATCTCTCAATTCCTCCAGGGCTGCTAATTCTTCTCTCCTCTAATCTCCTAAACTCTCAGGATCTAAGAATATCTCAGTGACTACCCAATGTGACTTATGATTCATCTCAACTGGTAAGTGTCATGGCTTGCCATAAACAACTCGGAATGGAGATGTGCCCAATGGAGTCTTGAAGGATGTTCGATATGCCCACAAGACCGAGTCTAAAAGTTGTGGCCAATCCTTTCGGTCTGGACAGACTACCTTTTGCAATATAGTCTTAATCTCCATGTTAGAAACCTTAGCAAGACAATTCATCTGTGGATGATAAGGAGTGGCAACTCTATGATCTATGCTGAACTCGTTAGCGAGGGCCCTTCCCTTGTCGTTGATAAAATGAGTTCCCCCGTCTGATATCAAAACTATGGGTACTCCAAACCGTGAAATGATATTTTTCCTCAAGAATTTGCAAACAGTATTAGCATTTGCGGTTCGGGCGGGGATGGCCTCAACGCAACGACTCACATAATCTACAGTAAGCAAAATACACTCAAATACTTGACTCTTAGGAAATGTGCTCATGAAATCGATGCCCCATGCGTCAAAGGCCTCACAGAAGTGAATGGGATGCATCAGCATCATATCTCTCTGTCCACAAGTGCCCATTTTCTAACAGTCAGTACATCTCTTCACGAATTCATCTGAATCCTTGAAGAGGGTAGGCCACCAAAGGTTAGATTGAAGCATCTTTTGTGTTGTCTGCCTCCCAGAATGATGTCCTCCTGCCTCAAGGTTGTGGCAATAGGTGAGGACGCTATGCTGCTCTTCTTGAGGAATACATCGTCTCCAGATGCTATCCCCCCCTTCATTAAAAAGAGTGGAATTTTCCATATGGTACGACTTGGCCTTCACAAGAAAGGTCTCAAGTCGGTGTCTGGGCCAACCTTGTTGAACTTTCTTTGCGATAAGATAATTTACAATGTCGGCATACCATGAAAGTGAGGTGGTCGCAAGGATCACCTCATCTGGGAATGTCTCTGTAATAGGTGTGATCTGTTATGAATCCTCAAGGTTCTCTAAATGGGAGAGGTGATCCGCCACCACATTCTTCACTCCAGGTTTATCCTTAATCTCAATGTCAAACTCCTGGATTAAAAGGATCCATCTGGTCAATCTAGCACTGGCATCCTTCTTTGCCATGAGGTATCAGATGGCGGTGTGATCAGTATAGATAGTCACTCTAGATCCGATAATGTAAGATCGAAACTTATGAAGAGCAAACACTATGGCTAGCATATCTTTCTCAGTCACTGTGTAGTTCTGTTGAGCGGCATCCAATTTACGGCTAGCATAGTGAATGGCATATGGTAATCCGTCCCTCCTCTATCGTAGCACAGCTACTACGACAAAATCAGAGGAATCCATCATGATCTCGAATGGGAGAGACCAATCAGGCGGTTGAAGGACAGAAGCCTCAATAACTAGATTCTTAAGAGTCTCAAATGACATGAGACACTTATTATCGACAAGGAACTCGATGTTTTTTGTCAACAAATCAGTGAATGGTCGGGCAATCCTGCCGAAGTCTTGTATGAACCATTGGTAGAAACCGACATGCCCCAAAAAAGACCGCAACTATCGTAAATTGGACGGTGGATTGACTTCCTTGATGATATTCGAAGCACCAGCCAAAACGCTTCCCCCTCCCACCCTACGCAACTCCCTCCACCACCTACATCTGCCCCTTCAACTTCTCTACCTTTCTCCCTTCACCTCTCACTCCATCCCTCACCCCCTCCTCATAAGCCCCAGCTAACCCATGCTTTAACCTGACTTACAACTCATCATCAACCTCCTCCACTAAGTGCACCCCCTCCCAAAAGATCCACCAATCCCCTCCCCAGTGCAAATCACTACCATACTATTGTACGACCACACATGCTCCTTTGTCCCTTCCTCAAACCGTCCTCTCCCGGGCATGCACCCAAGATCCGATGCCATTTCTTACTTCATACCTGAAGCATGCCTCAGGTCCACCACCAGGTCGATCCGAGCATCTGACCCCGACAATAAAGCAATCTTGCGCTCTGGATCTGCCACTCCTAAAGCCCCATGGTCTGCAACCAGAGGAACCGACTCTCGTGATATGGTTTCCACCTCCTTATGGGTCAGGCTCCTTCTCAACTCAGGCCCAACAAGTGCAAACGAATCCTGACCCGAACCAGCTTCCAGCCGCCCGTATGCGGTGGTCCCCATCTTTGGAGGAAGTGGCACCAAGTTTGCAGCCTTTCCATTTCCTTAAGTTATTGTGGTATGTCTTTTATTCACTGTCCCAAATGCGATTGCAATATCCTCATGTATGACATAATAGTTGCCATTGATTTCGCGAGACGAATCGTTGCAGGGATCAAGGGATTCGACGCAATCGTGATTGGTCATGGATAGTTCACATATACACTAACCATGTACTTAGACTCATCGACCGTCGTGATCTTTGGAGGCTCAGCAAGCTCGACTTATCCTGTCGTTACCGCTCTGCTCGACCATAGAAGACGGTGCTCCCCCCACACACAAATCAGCCGACAAGAACTCCAACTGAAGCCTTTGCCCCTCCTTTTGCATCGACCACCAATCCGACATCTGTAGTTGAAGCTGATGGACCCTTATCAGAGGATATACTCCCTCTCCAAGCGAAACCCTAGAGACAACCAAGGCCTCCACCTATGCAATCCCTTCCAGCAAAAGTTGTACCCGTTGTAGGCTTCTCTAAAGCAAAGGGATCCCCTACATCTTTACCATAGACATGCTCCTCTGCACCAAGACGACATAATCCTCTCGCACATTCCTCCACTTGAGCAACAACTTCCCCGTAAGCGATAGAGAAAGCAGAGAACTTGCCTCTCCCTCTGACAAGCCACATGCAACAACCCTCCAATGTGACATAGCAGCCACATCCCCCTTGGTGGCACCTTTTGTTGCTACGGCCACATTAGACATCCTCCTGAATAGGGCTCCCTCGACCCCGCCCTCCCCTACCAAGATTCATGTTGCCATCGCAGAACCGACGGCCCCCCGCCTTAGATGACCTCCTGATCTGCAGTTGTTGCTATGATGTGCGAAGCCCAAGCACTTGTAACAACAGATAGGATCTCTACACTGCCTCATCCATTGTCCTAACGAGCCGCAATGAAAACACCCCAGGTTGAACATGGGAGACAACCCTGGGTGGTGGAGGCCCCCGCGATGAGCTCAATAATGAGAACCTTCCCCACCACTTCACTTGGTAGTTGGCCGACTGCGCACCTCAATCCAACCCTCCTCGCTCTCTCTCTCTCTTCCCATCAAGCCTTAAAAGAGGATATGATGGTGGACATATATGGATATATCAATATCTAATAACACACAACATGTAAATATTAATAGTTAGTTTTTGTAGTAAGATCAAATATATTTATTTAAGTATTTCAAATGTCAATGTGTTGTTGTAATTACATCGGGAATTCGGAATCGATCAAGAAATAACCACAGTAAACTTATTTAAATTTTAATCGATGTGGTTTTATGATTATTATACTTGTGCATGATCCAAGATAGAACACAAGGAGGCAAAGGAACAACCTATAATTTTATCTATCAAAGTTCGTGTACGATTTTCGATATGGTATTTTTTTATATTTTTAATGCAATTTTATAATGGCAAATGCAAATGTGGCCAATTTTAGAGACTAAAATGCAATTTTCAATCAAATGATGTCTAAAAATTATGAAACTTCGTCGAGATGTAAAATAGGGAGAAATGAACATGTTGTAAATTTTTTTTGGAATTTTTGGATGCAAGATGAATATTTAAAGAATTTATGAATGTAAATGGTGTGAATTTCAATATTTAATTATAATAAATATTAAACCTACTAATTTTTAGAAAATAAAATTATATAGGATATATCACTATAATTTTAGTGAAATATGTAAAATGATTTTTAGAGCAAATCATGCATGCAAATGCAATTATTTTTGGGCACGATGTAAAGTAAAATAAATATTCTAAATTATGGATTTTTGGAAATTTTTCGAGCATCGGTTAATTTAATATGAAATTATGAGCACGGATTGGGTAAAATATGCAATTTTACATAAGAATATTAATTATTAAATAACCTCAGATCACTGTGTCATACTGTAGAGATTTAGTTATAGAATAAAGTTCTATTTTTAGAATAATAAAAGGATGCAACGTAGAGGTTTAAAGTAAAGGGGGAATACATGGGACTCAATGCAAAATTACAATAATTAAATAATGCAGAAAATGCAGAACAGGAGCTAAACAAAAATTACATAAACCCTGGGTGGTTAACAGCTATCGCTCTGGTGGCATTGCGGTCGTTGGCTCACGGCAGGGGATGGAGCTAGAGCAGTAGAGGCGGAGGAGGGACGTGTTGCAGCAAGGCCAACGACCCTTGGATCTCGTCGCTGGTGGAGGATCTCTGGGTTGTCACAACCGGAGAGTACCTTAAAGAGATTAGGGCTATCGGCGGATGATTGGGGAGAAGGGCGACGTGGGTGTTTTATAAGGTGATGGAGGAACTGGTTATGGGAGGAAGGAGGTAAGGGCAAGGAGGAGGCCGTGAAAGGGAAAGTGGATCGGAGATTGGGGAAATGGATCTCACTGGGGATCTTAACGGGGATGCGAATTGGATCGAAGCTGTAGCGGCCACGATAGAAGGAGATCTTAGTGATTAAGGTGGTCGGATGAAAATGGAAGAAGATGGTGATGGGATCGCGGGCAGCGTCGGCCAGAAGGGGCGGGCGGATGGCGGTGCCAAAAGAGGAAAGGGAGGAGGAAAGGGGTACAGTGGGTACACCAGCCGTCCGATCGGCCGAGATCGGACGGGGATTGTGATGCCATGTGGCCTTTTATTATATTTTTATTTTTTTATTTTTAGTTAATTTATTTTCTATTTTTTATTTTTTAATAAAAAGAACTATGAAAATCTCATAAATGGGTGCCACATGGGGACTCCAGTAGCTGCCACGTGGCACCTCCAGAAAATTTGAAAACAAATTATAAAGATAAATCGAAAATAAATAGCAAATGACCTCGGATTAAAAAGTTTTTCATAACAGTTGCTCGTCTCAATGAGATCTACAACTTTCATGAAGAGATCAAAACCAAAATCGATCATTTACCCAAAGTGATATTTTTGGGGTATCCCATGTACTTAGAATACCTTGATTTTTTGGTTTTCTAATTTTTTTATTATTTTTTAAACAAGATAAAAATTGGAAAAAATTATGATAAAATCAAACATAAATATCTACACATTAATCTAAATTTTTTATATTTTTTATTATTTAAGAAAAATAAGAAATAAAATAAAATACGAAAATGACAACTTTTGTACAGACGATCGGTGAAGACTCGGACCCACTTAATTTCTTTGATTTCATGCTCATTTTGGATTTGGATTTTTGTGCATTTTAATAAAACTTTCGTCAAAGAAAATAAATGAAAAATATATAAAATAAAATGATTTAATTATGTACATAAAATAATAGGTCGAAATTAGGTAAAATACAAAATGTACAAAAGAGGCCCAAAACCCAACTTTCTCGTATGAGCTCTGATTCACTTTAACTTGTTCTTGTTTTGAAGGTATTTGATTGTACATTAGTTCAAAATTAAGTAGGATCAAATTAGATACTATAAGAGGATGATATCAGCATTTTAATTCGAAAATCCTGGAATTAGGTTTTGAGTTTCTTGTCCACTTATTTAAGTTAGTGATATTTTTGTATTTTTCATTTATTCTTGTTAGTAATATGTACACAATGGGGTGGTTTCAGGTCATTGGATTGAGCATGAATTAATTAAAAGTCAGGGATGTTAGGATATTTTACATGTTAATTGGGTTAAGATTTTTGGCTTCTTATTTTATGCAATTATACGTGATAAAATGCAATTATTATTTATACGTGTGTGAATGATAATTATACACAATAATGGTAAAGCATAGATGAATTTTGGGGATTTGAGCTTAATTAATGACATTTGAAGGGATGAATCTGAGATTCATCATCCCCCTATACTTAAATTGTGCTCGTCCCTGAGCATCTAATGAAATGCAATGAGGTGAAATGAGATTGGATTTCATACCAAGACCATGAGCAGAAGGTGAAAATGGAACTAGTCCCGACCTTTGGATTATTAGTTTGGCAAAAATTTTATGAGACTTAGGATTTTAAAATCAATAGCCTCCAAGTTCTGCATATCTTTGTCACAGTTTCGACTCAGAAGTCATCTTAGATCAATCCTCCTCCCAAAGCATACCCCATGAATATTGAACAATCGACTCATGTGTGTGAAAGGTTTTAGCTCTTCCCATCCAGAATGTTGTACTACCATGCAAACCTCCTCTCGAATAACTCATCCTCCAGGAGTTAGGTATTTCCTTCTATGGTCTATCATGCTTTGTTCACAATCGAATAGACAGAGAAATTAGAAGGAGGAGAAAACAACTGGAGGGTAACCAGTAAAGTCACCTCTCCTTGTGAAGCCGATCAGTTTAGCCAAGACTGCACCAAGATCTGCAAGATTTCTTGAAGCTTGGACCTTTTTGGTCAAATATTTATTTGGAAGGTGGCTTCCTTGTGTTTGGATATTTTTAGCTCTGCTTGGATCTTGTTGTGCCCCTACAGATATGGCATCTTTTTTTCTGTACATGTTTTGGGTCTTCGAAAAATTGTGCCCAGTCGTCCATCCCTTTTCCGAAGCTTTATTTCAACCCGTACTCCAATCATTATATGTCCATGCTACCAGAAAAGAAACTCACACAGTCTTCCAATACCCAGTCTGAGTTGAGCTTAGTGCATGGTGCGAGAGTACAAATTAATTCCCTATTCCAGATTCGTACCCAGAATGAAGAGACTGGGTTAGACACTAAGAGTTAAACGCTACACATTATCATGTGGAACTCGAAGAATTAAGTTATAGACCTGAAGCTTCTAAAATCCGATTTCTTGGTGAAGTTCCTCTGAAAATTAGGTGGATTAAGGTCAAGTCCAGACCATTCTCGGTTTCTGCTCATAACTCGATTTGAAACCCAAGGTCTTTTCACAAATGCATGTAATGATGGATAAAGTGTAGGTGCATGAAATGCAGACTTTTTTTATTTTTTATTTGAAATTTAAATATTTTTTAATGCAAAGATTTTTTTAAAGAATAAGAAGTTGTTTTTCAAAATTTTTTGTTGGACACAGTCACTATTAGTTGTAAAACGTTCTCTCTTTCTTTTTCTTTTTTTTTCAGTTTATATATATATATATATTCAAGTTAGTTACCCACCCCTTAAATACATATAGACTTACATGAAAGCACGAGCTATGGGTAAAATATATACACAGTATATATACACACCCCCTATAGTTAGCGTATGTTGTGTCCTCAGAGCACACGAAGCGTAAAAGACATAGCTCGGGCTAAGCGTAAGAGAGCGAAAAAGGAAAATAGTAGAAGTCGGCCCACCCCCCCATAGTTACATTGTGATCAGTCCAAGTATAGAAGAAGAGCGAAACTAAGGTGGTTGGGATATGTGAATGAGGAGAGTATATACATATGGGCATCAGTTCCCTCTATACTTAGGCTCTGGTCAGCCTAAGTACAGAAGAGGGGTGGAAATGGGGCAATCGTGAGAAGGATTGGATGAGGAGAGTGGTATATACAGATGGCATAGGTCCCCCCCCCATACTTAGGCATTGGCCTAAGTAGAGGAAGAATATGTACAAGGAGATCGATGGGGTCGGGAGGGTAGCCGATGATTAAGGTGATTTTTAGTCGATCTTTCTGTGAGCCTGTGGTGGGAGATCGTAATGATAAGAAGATTAAGCATATGAGTCCCAACTAGTGTCAATGTTATCATCAGAAAGTCATGCTGGAGAGTATATGAAGCGTATGAATCAGATGATATCCAGCCATCGTTGGAGTTATCCTCAGAGGAATAGTATTTGAAAGTGGAGGTACTCCAAATATTCTTGTTCTTTAGTTACTTTAGTTGTTTTCTCGGAATTTATTCCTTCTTGGGATCAAGCGATTCATCTTTGGATGATGAATACTCAGAAGCACCAGTCTCAGTCAGTGATAAGAAATTATTCCAGTATATTTAATGAGATCAGGAGAATCGGCTTTGGATGAATAATAGTGAGGAACATGAATCATCCAACGTGAATCGATGTTTGGATCCTTGTGTAGATAGGGTTTTAGAACAGCCGAACAGACCTCACTCATGTAGATTATCCTTTCCGGACCTGATGAGGAATCATCAGGCAATTCCTTTTCGAGATGTCAATGGTATCTTTCCTATTAGATGGAGGAGTAGTCATTTTGTTTTGTGTTGTCAGTGAAGATGTTGGTCCTGGGAGTGAGGTGTTGACAATAGAGTCTCTAGCTGAATAACCATTGAAAATTTCCTCCTTGGTCGGTGTACGTCCCACATATTTATTCTTAGTTTTCTTAATGTTGGTACGCTCTTGAGTCTGATCGATTTGGTCAAGGTGGTCAGAGAAGATTTCGGTCGACTCGGGATGCACCCATGCATATGTCTCAGGATCATATAAGAATTCCTTTACCATGGTGAGAGCAGCGGGAAATGGAACAATGGGGAGAGTCTCTGAACTAGTGGTTAGTGCACGTCGCGCATATTCGTTCTCAATTGACTTGATGTTGTTACTGTGTCAGGTTGATTTGATTAAAGCGTTCAGAGGAGATTTCGGCCGACTCAAGATGCGCCCATGCATATGTCTCAAGATCATATAAGAAGTCAGTACCCATGGTGAGAGCAACTGGAAATGGAACAATGGGATGAGTTGCTAAACCAACAGTCTCTTCAACAACTGTTTTCTCATATGTAGCAGTAGGGTAGGGATCATCTACTGCTTGATGGTTACAGTTGTTGATAGCTTCATGAGTTGCCTCAGAATATCGTGTTTCCACAAAGACCGGGTGAGATCAAAGTTCACCCAATGCTGTAAAATTGATTTCTCGAGTCTTGCATTCAATAATTGCCTCAACCAATGCCAAGAATGGATTTTCGAGAATGATTGGAGACTGGTTGAATTCTTCTTGATGCTCAATATCAATGATCATGAAATCCAGTTTGAGAGGAGCACCTAGGAATGTAACGATGACTTGAATGGTTCCTCCCAGGCACTTTACTAATCGATCAGCTAGTTGAACGATTTCTTGTATCTTCCTGATAGGTCCGACTTTTAGCTTGTCAAATATAGAGGTCGGGAGGATACTGATTGGTGAGTCGTCATTGATTTGAGCATGGGTCGATGTTGTGTCTTTGATTTCACAATCAAATATGGGCAATCGCTTCACTATATGACTCTTGGTTTTTCTCCTCAATACCAAGGATGTGTCCATTGATAATATATATCTTTCAATCTTAGTTCTCGTCCTGCCTGACTTTTTCATCATTATTTGATCATTACAAATCCTTTAAGGTTGGGGAAGTGTTCAATGGCATGTATCAAGGGAAGTTCAAAAATCAATCTTTTCTCCAGTGCTTTCCTTAGAGCAGGATCCAAATTCTTCAAATCCTCCTCACATTCATTTTTTATGAATTTTTCTGGTTTTTTTCTTTTATTTGAGTGTACTTTAATATTTTGATTTTTTTGGTGTTTTCGGTGTTGTGTATAGATGTGGTCTTTTCTGTAGATGATAAGGGGTTTTGATTGGACAAGTAAGAATCAGAATCAGAGTCATCTCTAGGGGAGTAATATGCAGAGGTGTCGCTGTCAGAGTTGTCCCTATGGTGGACACAATCTATGGGTTTCTAAATATACTCATGGGATTTCAACAGGAGGTCCAATTTTTTCATCTTCCATTTTTATACCTGAGCTACCATAGAATGAAATTAGTCGGTCAATGAAGTTTTTAAATTTATCCTGCATTAATTCATACCTCTTATTTATCCTCGAAATATCATCCTCTAAAAACTTTTCATGATCAATAATGGGAGCAGTCGATGTGTGTTCTCGTTTTTGAATTTGAGATCTAGTCATTTCATCTTCCATTTTCCTCTATGAGCTGGGAGGAGATTCTCTTGGAATATCCAATATATGATTGTTATTTTCTGAAAATTTCTCCTCAAAAATTATGGAAGGAGTCTGCTAAGTGGAAGGATTTTGCGGGAATCTGTAGGTCTCATACTCAGTATACCATGACTTAAGCATGCAATGCTGGTTTGAGTAGAGTATACTTCCATGGTCATGATTGATCGTATTGCCAAACAATGGAGTCATACAGGGTTCATATGTGTCGATATCATCAGTTTGGTCCTCTATATGTGAGGGTTGTTCGAAAGAGTGGTATTCTGGTTGGTCAATAGAGATGTGATTATTATGGTTAATCCAACACTGATGATCATTGGGTGCAGACCTCTCCTTGTGGTTTGATCGGGCATTCAGATTATTACCTAAGGTCCAGTCCGAATATATTTCTGTGAGTTGTGGACCTGTCCCAACATGATTGTGAGGAAAGAATGAATGTGGTTGGGTTTGGTGTCTCGACCAGTCGTGAGTCTCAAAAGTGATTTGATCTTTAAATGGTTCATTAGTTTCAACGAGAAACCAGGAATAAGTCAGGTCATTCCAAGATAGCAGTGGTTCACATGTAGGAAAGGTCAAGGGAGATGGGATATATGTAGAAGTGATCAGAAGATCATGGTAAAAAGGTTTTGAATTAGAAGATTGGACCAGATTTACCTGAGGGTGAGAGTTTCCTAAAAATGTTGGAGGATTCTTGACATGAGAGGGTTTAGATGCTTTGGGTCTGTGACATCCATTCCCCTCTAGGATCTGGGTACTCGACAAACCAATCCATGCACATACATTCCACATTCGAATATTTAACACTCATAAAAGAAGGAGAAAATAGCAACATGTATTGGAGTTTAAAATTTTTCCTTGCTTTGCATTCAACAAGTTCACAACAACAACCTGTATTTCCATTCATTCATTCCATAAACCAATTTCCATTACATTCCATTGTCCATTTTTAGGTCAACAAAAATATACATGTATGCATAAATATAGGTGTCCACCATTATACATTACATGTCATGTCTCTTAAAAAGTAGAAGCTACAAGTACATGAAACAGTAAAAGGAACTACCAATATTGTACTAAAAAAAGGGTGAAGCTGCACAAAAAAGGATGGTGCCTCCAACAAATCATTGCTGTGAACATGCGGATCCACACATAGATATGTTATAAGCAAAGTTCCCCAATACGATTTAAACAAAACTAGACAAAAGAAATGCATGATATAATTTAAATATGTGCAAAGAGAAAGAAACTATGTAACTGATCTCATAGGAATTACATTTTTAATTATTGTTATTAGATATTAATATGAGTAACCAAGCTTCGTGGATAGTCTGTGGTCCTGGTCATGATGAGACCTCACACTATGACTCTAAGGCGAAAAGGATGCCTTAGGGTTGTGGTGCCTCTGTGGGCATGAGTTGGGGTACAATGCATCCTAACTAAGTTCCCAACACGTCCACTTAGCCCTATTTGCCAATGATACTTCCGCTTCACAATTTAGATTCCAACATGTGAATCCTTGCGATAACCCAGTCCTCCTTATGCCCAGGAGAACTACACCATTCCCAACTTCATTAAACCACATTTATCGGAACACCCCTCTTAGCGCTCCCACTCAGAATATCGGCCAATGTGGCCTACACTGGCTTGTACACGAGTGTTAACTCTAAGTGACAAGCGAAGCACTAGTAAACCAACCGTGACTATTTGGCCCGCGCTCGAGTATCGGGCTAAAGCACGCAAGTACCGAGGCCAACACCGTCAGACTAACACCTCAGTGTGCCAAGCAACATGTCCCCCAACCATCACAGCTACAATAGCAGTTGGGATCGTGGTCATCTAGGCTTCTACCCGAGGCCCTAAGGGTGCATGCCCAATCCCTTGAATTGCCTACTCCGTCTACACATTCATCATGAAATCTTTCTTATAAGGTGGAAAAATAAAACTGTGATGATTTTAGTACTACCTTCACAAGATCTAGTTCATGAGAATTTGGACTAACTACAAGTAGCATACTAGACTTCAGCCTTTACCCACCATTTGACTAGCTAATGTCCAACACTGTAGCACTAATTCAGGATTCATTTTCAGAAGTTACTCTGACCTAGACCAAGAACGATAATCACCAACTTATAGGAGGCAAAGGAGAGAACAACAATCACAGAGGTTGTGTTATCATCCTAGATCTTGCGGAATTTGATTACAATACTCTACCCTCATCTTCTTAGGAATGCACTAAGTTGCATTCACTTCTCGTGACCACTTGTAATTTGATTTTTGAGAATCATAGTTACCATTCTTTAGATTTGTATATTAAATAATAGCCAAAAAATATCTAGGTTAATTGGAGATTATAGTCAAGCCATAATTTCCTTCATATCTTAGTGGTTGTACATGGACATATACACATACTTGCGCTGTGGAAGTGGATGGGAAGAGAGAAATCAATAGACAATTCCGGAAGTATGTGTATCCAATCTATGGAAGGGTCAACCGTTGATATTTATGTGAGAAGATGACAAGTAATCAAAAAAAGATGGGTGAAGATATGGATCTCATTTCTAGCAACCTAGTAATCTTAAATTGGTCCTTAAGGATTGAGGATTGAATAAATTAATCAAGACCGACCTATACATTCTTAGAGAAAGATTTGATCTTGAGCAAGTAATGTTACTATACGCTAGTTGCCAAGAAAAGCATGGGCATGCTATAAGAAGATTGACTGAAATAGCAAATCAATAGAGGATATTTACAAAAGCATACAATTTGATAATGATACTATGAGAGGAATGTACAACAAGGAATAAATTTAATCCAGGATATCTCTTATTCTACCTCAAAGCCCAAGCAAACGAAACTGCCATCCCTGGAATCAAACTAATTAAAGGGCACATCACATTTGCTGGACTCCATGTTATTAAGCTAGAAAATATTCCACTAGATTTCTTTTGTTGGTGGCGTTTCTCATTGCCATTTTAGAGACAAACAATCAACGCATGCAGCCACTTCTTCCCGGATCATATAGTGTAACCCGTGAACTGCAATGCAATTTAGACCGTGTAAGCTCTAATTCTAGTAGCGTGTATACATCAAGCTAATATTCCAAACTTGACAAAGTCAAATAGAGACAACACATCCTTGGATCTTTCAACAACCCAACTGAACCCCCTCACAAAAATTTCACCAATAAAAGAAACCCGTTATATCTCCAATAACAAACGAATACTTAATTGAGTAAAAGGTCTACCAGTTCCAACCAAGGGCCTTGTTAGCATGGTAACCCTTCTTCCTATACCGACTCCTTGCACCTGAACCTACCAAGTTTATCGTAGCCAAAAGCACAAGGTGAAGTCTGCAATAAGGAATTCAACTAAATCGAGCTACGAGGCTAGTGCCAATTCAATAAACTAAACAATAGTAGCAAATATTATAGATGAAGAACAACCAGATGGGTGGGCCTCTAACTGGCCATGTTTCTAATATGTGGCTTTGCAGGGAAATCTAGACATCAAAACTGATGTTAAAAGAAATAATTGTGTTGCACATTTAGTTCAAATTGAGGGTCCTAAGTATCATCTTCCTGCTCCAATCACTTGTTCACGATACTACTAATTTGGCCCACATGAAGAATTTGAGAGAGGAACGAGAGGTTCTACTTCAACATATTTTGTATACTGCATTTGCAATATGAAATCTATCATGGAAAGCATGAGATCTTCGTACATGAGAAAAGAAACCATACCACCAATGTTGATATGGCTCAAGATGATCTAAGACCAAAATTTGTGTGAAATCCACAGCAAGAGGGAAGGGGATGTCGTAGCTCAAAAAGTTGTCTACCTCGTTTTCTTCACCCGAAAAGAATGGTGCACTCGTCGCTCCGTTCGTGAGGTGAAATCGCTCATGAGGGTGACCTCGTCCTTGTCTACGTGGATTCGGTCTTGGATCGTTGTTTCGAAGCGTTCCGATGAGCTCCGACGGAGCTCCGGCGAGGGAGAGGGAGGAGGAAGGCAGAGGAGATGGCTGGAAATGTGATTTGGGCATTTTTGGGGAGGGGGTTTGAGTTATATGAGTTGGGATCCAGATTTGGATCTGGGTCCGAATCCGAATATGGCATGGACCCCCTTTCGCTAAAATAATCATAACTCGAGCTCTCAAATTCAGATTTTCACATTCTTGGACTCGTTGGAAAGACTGGCAAGAACTACGCAATGAACTCTTTACTTGAATTTTTTGGTCACTGGACGAGTATAGATTTTGTAATTAATCCCAAACTCAATCATGATTTGTGTTTTAGTCCATGTTTAATTTTCAGGATTTTCACATCATAAAAATCTCAAAGGATGTCTCGTCCCCGATACTTAGGATGATTCTAGTCAATTTCAACTCCCGAACCCCATTATATCTAAGTCTCCCAGAAAAATGAGTCCATAAAAATCTCAAATAGTGTAAAACCTATAAAAATCTCAAAGGGAACTTGACTTCGGTTTCAATTCCATACCTGCGAAAAATTGAGGGTATTTCTCCCTCATGTCCGCCTATGGTTCCCATATCACCTCCTCGATGTCTTGACTTCGTCATAGGACTTTGACTAATGGGATCTTCTTCTGCGTCAGCTTCTTGACCGCGTGGTCGAATATCTGCACCGACTCTTCTGGGGAGGAGAGGTTTGGCTCCACCGCCAAGTCCTCGTAGTTGACCATGTATAAGGGATCTCGGATGTACTTCTTAAGATTCGACACGTGGAACACGTCATGGATGCCCTCAAGGTGTGGAGGAAGGGCCACTTTGTAGGCCACTTTCCCAACACGGGCCAAAATCTCGAATGGTCCCGCGAAACGCGGTGCTATCTTGCCCTTGGCACCGAATCATTGTATGCCTCTCATTGAGAACATGCGTAAGAATGCGAAATACCCATCCTATGATCTTGAGAAACACTTTAGTCATACAAGATTGGCTAAGAATCATATCCATTAGGGCACGAGTGTAGGACAGCATATCTGAAACTCAAGGTCTCTACGCCGCTAGTAGACGTAACTCTTCTGGTGGCTCTACATGGTCAGCAATTTCCTCCTAGCAGTCTCCACTACACTGGAGTTCTCCTCAATAATCTGCGGGGTGAACATGGTGTTGTCAACCACCTGCTGCCAACACAAAGGAGTGGTGCACCACCCGCACAATGCCTCAAATGGTGTCATGCCTATACTGGCGTGGTAGTTATTTTTGTATGTAAACGTAACTAGTGGGTGGTAATCCATCCAAGAACCCTTCCGCTCAACCGCACATGCTCGTAGTAGATCATCCAAGGTCTGAATGTTCCTCTCGGACTGCCCATCTGTCTATGGATGGTATGTTGAACTCATGCACTGTTCGATCCTCATGTCTCTCATGAATTCTCCCAAGTAGTATGATGTGAAATGGGAATCTCTGTCTGACATACTTTCTTGGGATGCCATGCAATCGAATGATGTGTTGAATGTATAACTTAGCTACCTATACTGGTGTATATGTCATGTTGACCGGGATGAAATGGGCTGACTTGGTCAATCAATCAATGATGACCCTTTTAGAGATATCTGGCTCATCCCTGTAGATTACTTGAATCGAATCAACGACAGCCATGAATGTATCATGTTCAAGGTATGGCTTCAGAAGTTATCCATTGACTACAAATGGTTGTGCATCAACTGACAAATTGGATATCAATACACTTCCGTTGTCACGCACCTGCCCAACAATAAACGGCCCAGTCCATTTGCTCTTCAATTTGCCTAGAAAAATATTTAATTTCGCATCAAACAACCACACCTTCTGACCCGTCTCGAAGGACTTGCGGCAGATATGCTTGTCATGCCATGTTTTGACTTTCTCCTTGTACATCAGGCTGTTGTCATATGCATAATCTCTGAATTCCAATAATCTGTTCATATCCAATTTTCTATTCTTCCCTGCCTGCTCGGAATCCAAATTATAGATGTTGATGGCCCATAAAGATTTGTGAATTAATTCGACGGGAAGATGACATGGATTGCCATACACCAGGCGGTAGGGAGACATTCCAAAGGGTGACTTGTACGCTGTTCTATAAGCCCAAAGAACGGAATCAAGCAGTTGAGACCAGTTCTTCCGATCCGGACGCACAAGCTTCTGTAGAATTGTCTTGATCTCCCTGTTTGAACATTCAGCTAAGCCATTGGACTGCGGGTGGTAGGGTGAAGCAACACGATGTTCAATGCAGAATTCCTGAGTCAGCTTCTTCACCTCTCTGTTTATGAAATGACTACCCCCGTCAGATATGAGAATCTTTGGTATCCCGAACCGTGCTATAATGTGATCTCTCAAGAAGTGACAGACAATCCTACTGTCGACGGTTTGGGCGGGGATAGCCTCCACCCAGTGACTTACATAGTCGATGGCAAGCAGAATATATTCATAGCCCTGGTTGTTGGGAAATGGGCCCATAAAGTCGATGCCCCATGCGTCGAAGATGTCTGATATCTGAATGAATTTCAGAGGCATTGTGTCTCTCATTCCTATGGTTCCGCCCATCTTCTGGCAGTCAGTGCAACATTTGACATAATCATCTGCATCTTTGAATAGTGAAGGCCACTAGAGGATGCTCTGAAGAACTTTTGTTGCCGTTCGTCTGCCCGAATGATGTCCTCCAAAATCTCGGTCATGACATAAGGCGAGGACACTTGGAACTTCCTCTTGAGGAATGCACCTTCTCCAGATATAATCTGCCCCCTCACGAAATAAATACGGATCCTCCCACTGGTAGAAATGGATTTTAGACAAGAATCTGTCTATTTTCAATCGGCCAATCTTGTGGGATTTTCGTGGTCACCAGATAATTCACGATGTCTGCATACCAAGGAAGCGAGGTGACTGAAAGAATTGCCTCGTCTGG
The DNA here is from genome assembly GCA_037367405.1 of Ottelia alismoides. Lineage (NCBI taxonomy): Eukaryota > Viridiplantae > Streptophyta > Magnoliopsida > Alismatales > Hydrocharitaceae > Ottelia > Ottelia alismoides. Next base: position 357,357 of record JAZKJV010009198.1, read on the forward strand.
AAAGGTTTCTGTGATTGGTGGTAGGCTCAGCTCAGGAGAGTCCGGCTCAGGATGCCTTGATAGATGATCGGCCACCACATTCTTTACCCCAGGTTTATCTTTAATTTCCAAGTCAAATTCCTAGAGGAGAAGGATCCACCGGATAAGACGGGGTTTGGTGTCCTTCTTCTGCTGTAAGTATCGAATGGCCGAATGATCAGTGTAAACGATTACTTTGGATACGAGGAGGTAGGATCTGAACTTTTCTAGGGAAAAGACTATCTCTAGCAGCTCCTTTTCAGTGACAGTGTAGTTTTGCTGGGCTTCATCGAGCGTTCGGCTAGCGTAGTGAATCGCAAATGGTACATTATCTCTCCTCTGTCCAAGTACAGCATCAATGGAATAATCTAACGCGTCGGTCATTATCTCGAAAGGCTGAGTCCAAATCGGTGGCTACAAGACAGGGGCCTGTGTGATGAGTTCTTTGAGAGCACACGGTCATCTACAATGAATTCATTATCCTTGTCGAACAATTCAGTCAACGGTCTGGCCACTTTGTTGAAATCTTTGATGAATCGCCGGTAAAAATCGACATGGCCCAAGAATGGCCTCACTTGTTTAATTGTTGTAGGTGGCTCAAGTTTGGAAATTACCTCCACCTTGGCTTGATCAACTTCCATGCCACGTTTAGAAACAACGTGACCTAGCACTATTCCTTCGGTCACCATGAAGTTGCTCTTTTCCCACGAGAGCACAAGATTTATTTTGCAGCACCTCCGCAAAACTCGATCTAAATAACCCAGACATTGATTGAATGAATCCCCGTAGACCGAAAAATCGTCCATAAAGACCTCGAGAAAGTTGCCCACCATATCGGCAAAAACTGCAAGCATACACCTCTGAAATGTGGCTGGGGCGTTGCAAAGCCCGAACGGCATCCGTCTGAAGGCATATGTACCAAAAGGACAGGTGAACATGGTCTTCTATTGATCTTCAGGAGCAATAGCAACTTGATTGTATCCAGAGTAACCATCTAAGAAGCAGAAGTATTCCTTCGCGGCCAATCTCTCCAAGATTTGGTCGATGAAGGGTAAAGGGAAGTGGTCCTTCTTGGTGGCAAGGTTAAGTCTTCTGTAGTCCACGCACACTCGCCACGAAGTGGGTACTCTGGTTGTGATCTCCTCTCCTTTGTCATTCTTCACAATGGTGATCCCTGATTTCTTTGGCACAACATGCAGATGGCTCACCCATTTGCTGTCGGAGATGGGAAAAATGAATCCCGCATCACACCATTTCTGAATCTCTTTCATAACAACCTCCCGCAGATTAGGATTTAATCTTATCTGAAGTTCTCGAGAGGGCCCATAATCTTCTTCCAGAAAAATGCAATGCGAGCACAGTGATGGATTGATCCCATGGAGATCCGAAGTTCGCCAGCCTATTGCCTTGCGGTTGCGTTCAAGAACCTCCATCAAACGAGATTCTTGGTCTTTGGTCAGGTGTGCATTAATAATGACCGGTACATGTTCGTTTCTCCCGCAAGGAAGGTATATTTCATGTTTGAGGGTAAGGGTTTCAACTCTGGCAGGGTCTGAACTGCTTCAGAAGTGACCTCAGCTATTAATGCAGGTGACGATTCTTTCATCTGTTTGGTGTCCACCATACTCTGTTCTGTCTCTTCACTTATATTTTGAGAGAATGCTTCAATGATTTCCTCTTCATCCCAAGGTTCTTCAACAATTTGCTCTTGGTTTTGAAGGCACATCACCTCCATGGCAGTCTCATTTAACACATCAGCGAGTTCCTCATCCTAATCGATAAGGGGAAATTCAACTGCGGTCTCCAATCTCTCCTCGGGGAAGAGGAGTTCATGGATCTCATTGTCATCCAAGAATAAGTTTGTTTCTTGAATTTCTGCTAGAAAGTCGCACTCGTCAGAATACTCAGTCACCCTTGCTCATGATTGATGACCGAAAAATCGACGAAGGACTAAGGTAGATAGATAACTAAGGTCATTACGACCTCAGTCGCTCGTAGAATCGATCAATCAAGAAAAATAAAGATCATACCACCAAACAAAAAGATAGAAAATCAATAAAACAAGATAGTGGTCCTGACTATGAGATTAGCCTGGTGTAGCACCCAGGGTCGGACTCAGGGAGCACGAGTTGGATGGTCAAATGGGTGGACGGAGACGGCTGGCGACAGCGGCAGAGCTAAAAGGGATGAAACCTAAAGATCGAAATTTAAACTAACCTATAAGCTATCTAAGCTACCTGGCGGTCGAAGTTGTCTAGGCTGGAGCTCTGGGGGTCATGGTCTCGATGGATCGACGGCTCCAGAGGCTGAGCGCACCTCGCGGCGGTGCACGGCGATGATCGTCGCCGGATCAGTGGTTCCCGACTGCCCGGGCCTCGCTGCAACCCTCCTCCGCACGGCTGTCACTCAGGCGGTGGCAAGGAGCTCACTGGCGTTAAGGGGGAATGCCAAAGATAGCGTGAAATGGCGGCCGGAGCTGGATCTTTATACAGCTGAGGGTCCGAGAAGATGAGGTCGGGCATGGCTCTGTGAAGCTCAGATCCCTAGAATCCACCACGGGCGAGGGTCTCGGATAAGCAAAGATCAAATGGAGCCCGGGGTTTGGGTATTTGGCGATCGGATCAAGCGGGGAAAAAGATGAGAAATCGGGTTGGTCGCGAGATCTGCGGGGAATGAGGTCCGCGGGGGAGAGTTGACCGGGGGTCAACATCCCCCGTGGGCCAATCAGAGCTTGCCATTTAATAATTATTTGGAAATTCACTAAAAAATAATAAATGAACTATTTTTGAAAAACTTAAAACATGAAAAATGTTTATTTATTTTTAAATTATTTTTTAATGATTTTTATTTATTTATTTGAAATATAATTTTGGTATTTACATTATATTATTATTATATATAGGTATATACATATAGGTATTTTTTATTTTTATTTTTAATTATTTATTTTTATATATTTATTCAAATTTTATATTTTATTTATTTATAGTTCAAAATTTGGAATAAAAGGGTATTTTTATTTTATTTTTATTATTTATTTACAAGGGTTAAATAAATACTTTTATATACATATTTACATGATATATATACAAGGTGGGTTTTGATTTTATTTCTTTTTCTTTTTATTTTATTTTTATTTTTATAATTTTTATTTTATTTATTTACACCATGAAATATGGAATGTGAAAATATTTTTATTAATTTTTTATTAATTATTTACAAGGGGAAAATAAATATGTAGGTTATTCTATATACATGGTCCATATACAATAGTGAGAGAATTTTATTTCTTTTTATTTTTATTTTATTTTTCCCATTTTTATTTTACTTTTATATTTATAAATATGTACAAATAAATTGACACCCATTTTTATTTTTATTAAGGGAAAAATAATTTTATTTATATACATAGGTATATGTACACACAATTGAGCTTCCCTATCTCTCCCTACTTGAATTCTTTTGCGGTCAGGCCCATGCTGAGCCGTCCCTTGGGATTAGGTCACTCAATATTTATTGAAAATATTTCCCTCTTTTTCTTTTATTTCTTTATTCTTTTATTTATGCACAAAAACATGCTAATTATTGTAATTTACACAATGCATGCAAGATGGTAATTTATGTTATTTACACATATCTACATGTGTTTTGCAAGGGTTTTGTAGCTAAAATAAAAGAATAAAGAGTGATGAATGGGTATTCATCAATGATGCAGATCTTCATTCAGCTAGTGCTCCCTCAGGCAGGGTCTCCACTCCGATTGTTTCGTTGCTAGTGCCAAAAGTGATTTCTCCAGTCCCATAATTCACTACTGCGTTCGACGTCCGCAAGAATGGTCTTCCAAGTATGATTGGGGTGAGGAGTAATGGAGCGGGGACGTCCATATCTAGAACCACAAAATCGACCGGGAACTGCTTTCCCTGAACCATAACTATCACGTCCTCCAACAGGCCCCTAGGCCGCTTGACTGATTTATCTGCATACTGCAGAATCATCTTTGTAGGCTTGAGCGGTCCTAGCCTGAATTCTGTAAGCGGTGAGGATGGAATCAGGTTGACGGAAGACCCGCTGTCGAGAAGTGTTCATTCAAATTCCTGATTGAACATTTGACATCGCACAAGAGGTGCTCCCATATCTCTCTTATTATCCGGGAGGTTGCTGATTGCATTAACTGCGGCCACTGTAAGGATATGCTTTTTGGTCTTTCCACCTTTGCTCCTGGAGTTGTGAGGGTGAGGTCTACGCTTGGTTGTACATGCATCTTTCAATCCTTTCTTTACAGCTGGCATGTACTCAAGAGCTTTCATCAATGGCATGTTCAACACCAAATTCTAGATGATTTCTACGATAGCAGGATCAGACAAAGCATTTTTCAAATTTTTCATTTTTTTGTGTTTTTTCATTGCTTCTGGAAAAGGAATATTTACAAACTCTTAAGCACTGTCATCCAAATACTATCCATATTGTTGTTTACAGGTAGATGGCAAAAAGGAATAGAATCATCTATAAGATGTGGACTAAAAACGACAGGCTCGACTTCAGGTGTTGGCGTTGGACTTGCTGTAGGTGCAAAATTCCTTCTGTCTGTGGCTGGCTCTGTAGCAGGTGCAGACGTCTCCAATGTTGGCTTATCTCCACCGAGGTCGATGCTATATTTTTGTGTTTTGTCGTTTTCTTCATTTTTTTTGATTTTCTGGTTGATGGTGTTGCTCCTAAAATGCTTTATGGCCCTGGCATTGGCCAGGCTGACGATTCACCGTCAGATGCAAGATGCTTCCCCTTCACGGTTGCTGATGGCCTGAGTGTCCTACCGCTCCTGAGAGTAACAACATTAGATAAAAAGCAATTTAATTCACCTGATTTTGGTTGGACACTACCGGCTACCTACTCCTTGCGTCGGAAATTGTTCGGGTTTGCCTCGACTTAAATAGAGATGGTTGTTTTCACAGCCGTCAAGTCGTCGATCTTCTGGTTCATCTCGGCCATATTCTTCATCAACTATTCAAGACATGTCAGGGCTGGATTAACCGGTACAATCTCAGAAGAATCCCCCTGCTGAGGCCTAGAGAGCTGGTATGACGGCTGAGACTGCGACTGGCAACCCTGAGAGAATTGGCGAGGAGGAGGGTTGGAGGAATACTGTGAGTTCTGATGATATGTAGTAGTCGGTTACTGATGATACCCTTGTCCGCGGTATCCGGACTACTGAGGACCATGCTGGTAGTTCTGCCTCCATGTGTTGTGATGACCGAAAAAATCAATCCGGGCAAAGTAAAAATAATAACTCTCGGGTCGTTGTAACCCGGATCGAGAGGGATCGGTCAATCGAGAAAAATGAATATCAGACCACCAATCAAAAGAGGTAAAAACAATCAAAACAAAATAGCGGTCCTGGTTATGAGATTAGCCTGGTGTAGCACCCAGGTTCGGACTCAGGGAGAACGAGTTGGCCTCGCGACCTACGAAGTAGTCTAAAAACAAGATAAAATAAAAACAAGTATTTTTGGTGGTTTTTAATTATTTTTATATTTTTTGGTATTTTTAATAATAAGGAAAAAGAAGAAAAAGGCAAATACAAGCAACTTCAACCAATTATTTAATCACTCAAAATGCTACAAAAATTCAAACAAAAATATTTTTCAAACTTTTTAGGTTCTTTAATGTTTTTGGTGAATTTTTAAGATTTTTATAATTTTTATATGATTGTCTAAAAGTCAAAAATGGCAAAAACAGTAAACTATTGTCCAGCCAGGCTTGAAAGATCAATTTAAAATAGCAAATTGATCTTTTAAAGCCTGGAGGTAATTTTTATGAGAAATATATACAAAAACAAAAATTCAGAAAAAAGAGTTTGTAATTTTTTGAGTTTTCTACAGATTTTTAGAATTTTTATAAGTTTTTAATGGTTTTTTAATTTTTAGGGTTTTTATATTTCCAAAGATAGCCAAAATTGCACAGAAAATCAAACATACCAAAAGTAGCAAATCCTATTTTTTTAGAATTTTTAAAATAGTTTTAATATTTTTCTATGATTTTCAAAACTGGAAAGAAGCAAAAACTACTATTTTTGAATTTTTAAAAATGTCAAAACACCTCAAAAATGTTCCAAATTTTTGGTGAAATTTTCACAGTGGAAGGAGCTAGTATCCAAATTTCACGCAATTTGGCTTGATTTGCTATTTTATTTAAATAAATTAGAGGCTCACAGTCACAGGGACCTAAACGTAATAAAAACTACTTCCAGGGACCAAACGATAACAAACAAATAAAACCCAGGGCCCCTTGTGCAAAATGTCCAAGTAATCACGTGCTACACACGTAAATCAGGCACAAAGGGACCTATTAGCAATTCCTATTTCTAAAATATCAAACAATAACGCACATAAAGCACATGGTATAAAATGCAAATGAACCAGAACCTCACGTGTCGATGCACGTGGCCCACATATATAAGGACTAAAGTGCAAATAGGAAAAATATAAAGGTCCAAAGTGCAAATATCCAAAAATAAAAACAACTGAATTCAATATTTACAGGACTAACTAATAAAAAAACGAGAAGGGCCTAAGGGACATTTACCCCATATTAAAAGCGGACGACCGAAGAAGCGCCACGTGGCTGATCGGACGGTGGAGGTGCAGCTGGCGTCTCTTCGAAGACCGGTGCTTGGATCCAACGGACGAGGGGCCGCCACGTGTGAATCGGACGGCTGAGACGTGAGGGTAGCCCTTCGTCTAGATGGACGGTCAGATCAGGCCTCAGAAGGATCGGATGGTGACTGGTTGCTCCTCAAATAGATGGCTAGGATCAGATCTGGAGCGTTGAGGCAAAACGAATGGCGTAGGAGGGTCTTGGAAGAACAAAGCTCCGACGAACTTCACCGGAGCACCACGAGCGCGCTGGGCCTCCTCCTAGGCTGCTGGAATGTGGAATGTGATCGCCAAGGTCCTCCGCAGCTAATGAGCCCCTCCGATGAGGCCGGGAAGCTCCGAGGAGCTCTGGAGATGAAGGCGGAGCTGAGCCTCTGTGCTCGAACTTTGGACCTCCAGATGAGGTCCCTTTAACCTGCAAAACCGCACCAGAAGCTTCCTGGGTCGAGGGCAAACTGCCTCGACCCGGTTAGGGGTGGAATGGTGGTCGGGTGCGTCGGAATGGATGACCTCCGATGAGGCGATGGCAGTGGAGGTCGGGCCTTGGTTCCGGGGCGAACCAAGGGGAGTGAGTGGGTGCATAAGGTGGGTAGGAGTCTCACGAGTGTTACGGTCGAGTCCGATGATGAAATGGGTGATCAGAGCGGGCGAAATCGATCGGCGACGGTGATGGGGTGATTTGGGCATAATCGCAAATTAGGGAAAACTAAGGGGATTCGAGTCTACCTGATGGATGGAGTCGACTGGGGACGAGTGCAGTGAGCTCTGGGTCGTAGCCTCGAAGGGTCGTCGGGTCCCGAGGCTCTGGCGCACCTCGTGGCGGCGCACGACAGCAAGAGTCGCCGGATCGATAGCTGGAGGCTCTCTCTCCTCTCTTCGACACCCTCCTCGCACAACTGTCACTCTGGGGAGTAAGGTGGAGGTCCTGGGACGAAAGGGCACAACCAAGGATCGCGGGGAAAGTGTGGCAGAGGTGGAGCTATATACGTCTAGGGGTCCGGCTAGATGAGGATCGGGCGAGAGATTCGGAGCACGGATCCCTATGTAGATCTCTATGCAAGAATCTTGGATCAGCAAGGAACAAATGGAGCCTGGGGTTTGGATGTTTGGAGGTCAGATCGTGTCTAGAAAATTCGGCGAATGTCGGGTCGGACACAAGATCCACGGGGAAAAGGTCCAGGGGGGAGTTGACCGGGGGTCAACATCCCCTGTGGACCGATCAGAGCTCGCCATTTATTAATTATTTGGAAATTCAATAAAAAATAATAAATTACTTATTTTCGAAAAATTTAAAACATGAAAAATGTTTATTTATTTTCAAATATTTTTTTAGTGATTTTTACTTATTTTTTTGAAATATAAATTATGTATTTACATTATATTATTATAATAGGAGAAACTTCAAATGAGGCGGGGTCTCACCATATATACGGTGAGCCACCCTCAATTTAGGCATCTTTCTAATATATTTTTCAATTTATTGTTTCATGTATATAATAATAAATATTAACACAATATGTATAGTGAAATAAAATTACGAAAATATTATTATAATGGATGGAAATATTGATTTGAATTTAGATGCTATATTTTACAAAATTCATTTTTTTACAATGTACAGTTTATATTTTACAAAACTGTTACAGAGTTTTTACTAAATTCGCAGTGGCTTTTACAATTTCAGAAAAGCCCCCACCTCATTTGAAAGGTCCCCAATTATAATATATAGGTATATACAATATGAATTTTTTATTTTTATTTTTAATCATTTATTTTTATACATTTATTCCAATTTTATATTTTATATATTTATAGAATAAAATTTGGAATAAAAGGGTATTTTTATTTTATGTTTATTATTTATTTACATGGGTTAAATAAATACTTTTATATACATATTTACATGGTATATATACAAGGTGGATTTTGATTTTTATTTTATTTCTTTTTATTTTATTTTTATTTTTCTAATTTTCATTTTATTTATTTACACCATGAAATGTGGAATGTGAAAATATTTTTATTAGATTTTTATTAATTATTTACAAGGGGAAATTAAATAGATGTGTTACTTTTATGTACATGGTCTATATACAATGAGAGATGTTTTGTTTATTTTTATTTTTCTTTTATTTTTCCCCTTTTTATTTCAGTTTTATATTTACAAATATGTACAAATTAATAAACACATTTTTTTTAGTTTTATTAAGAAGAAAATAATTTTTATTTATATACATAGGTATATGTACACACAATTGAGCTTCCCTATCTCTCTCTACTTGAATTCTTTTACGGTCAGACCCATGCTGAGCCCTCCCTTGGGATTAGGTCGCTCAATATTTATTCTAAATATCTCCCTCTTTTTCTTTTATTTCTTTATTCTTTTATTTATGCACAAAAACATGCTAATTATTGTAATTTACACAATGCATGCTTATTGATAGTTTATGCTATTTACATGAATATACAATGTGTTTTGCATAGGTTTTGTAGCTAAAATAAAAGAATAAAGAGTGATGAATGGGTATTCATCACCCCCCTATACTTAACTTTGCTAGTCCCTTAGCAAACACTTATTTGAAAAAGAAGTGAAAAAGAGAAAGGAAAAAGAAAAAGAGGAGAAAATGTATGGATCAATGCTGATTATTAAACTTGCCTTCATTAAATTGAAATATGGAGCTCGATCAGATCTTTTGATTATTAATGTGTCGGAACCTTATTTAGACTTAGGTTTAAAACTTAACAGCCTCTAAGATCCACTAATCTATAGTCCAGACTCCTCAATAATCCAGATCAGAATAAGTCTACATACACAAACCCTAAAGACCATGAATCTTTCCTTGTACAGTGTAAGTGAGATATAGCTCTCCACCTCAGAAGTAGCAAGTTGACAACCCTCCCCAACAAGGTAACTCTATGACCCTAATCTGACTACTCTTTCCTCGGGGAGCGGGGTATTCCCTTCTAAGTTCAAGTACAACCGGCTTAAGAAGAGGGGGAAGAAGAGAATGGACCATGGCCAGTGTAGCCATGTATCCTTGCGAGCTCAACCAGTGTAGCTAAGTCTCCCTGCTGCAAGCTACATAAGATGGAACATGAGTCAAAAGCCTTGCTTATTACACTATATACATACTCTGGTGGGATTATCATTTCTATCAGACCCACCACTTATTTCTTTGGAGTTATTTTCTTTTTGCATTTTTTTTCAAGTGCATCTATACAACATACTTACAAGGTGCAACATATGTACATAAGGAGTTTTTCCTCTTGAGCCAGTAGACTATCCCTTTTTTGAAGCATTATTGCAACCCACAACTCCTGTCGTTAGACCTCATGGCAACCAGACCAAGTTGAGACGCACTTCCTTCACTATAAGAAGAAGAGAGGTTCCGCCTAGAAGTACTACCCTCATATTCTACCCCAAGTCAAGGAAGACTGCCTCCTCACCACCTCATCTGTAGAGAGCTCGGTGTAAAGTGCAGGTCCAAGTCAAGCCATTGTCTATATGAGTCATGTGTGTGTTGTTAAGTGCTCTACTTAGGCTCATTGAGATGACATATGATCATAGCCTAGTGGACTCAAAGAATTAAGTCACCATGGACCTGAAAAGCCTTAACCCTAAGCCCTATAAGGTTCCTCTTATAATTAGGTGGAGTAAGATCTTAACCAAGCTCCATTTTCCAATTTAATTCCAGGCTAGTTTAAATGTTGACTATAATCCAAGAAAAACTATACAAGTATTTACAAAGATGCTATTTACAAATATTAACACATGTGCAAAATTTTTGAAAAATGTTTTGAAAACATGAATGTATGCATGAATGCAAGTTTTGCAAAATATTTACACAAATTTAGACAAGGTTTTTGCAAACTTTTGATTTTCAAAACATTTTGGAAAACTTTTGTACTATATACATAATTTTGATAAGAAAGTATTTACACACTATTTACACAAAATGTTTTTACAAACATTTTTACGAAAATAATTTTGTACAATAGCTATGTATGTGCAATAAAAGAATGTGTATTTACAAGGAATTTTTTTTTAATTTTTATGGATTTTTGGGTTTTAGGTTTTTAGCCATTTTTATTTATTAACACACTCACACAAAGTACGAGTTATGACTAAAGTATATATGAAATATATACACACCCCCTATACTTAGCTCGAACGATGTCCTTAGAGTCAAGAGAGATGAAGAAGACATAACTCGTGCCTAGTATAGGGAAGTGAAAAGGAAGGCTATATACAAAGATGAATGAGAGAATAAAAATAAAGAGGATCTCGGCATTTCCCCCTATACTTAGGATCAACTAATCCTAAGTATAGCAGGCTATAAACAAAGGAAAATCCGAGTGAGAATGTACGGGGTCTACCCCCCCATACTTAGGGTAAAATATCCCTAAGTATAGGCAGCAAACAGAGGTACAAATGAATAAAAAAGAATACCCGAGAGTCCTACATCCCCCCTATACTTAGGGTAAAGTACACCCTAAGTATAGCATAATCATAAGATGAGAAAAGGGATGTGGGACTAAAGAATAGAGTGATATGGACAACTAGATCGATACAAATCGGGAGAACAGTGATAATCAGGCGTGAGATGCAATAGATGTGAGTCAAAAGACCACATCTCACGTAAAGTGAATCGGGGCAACATCAACGACCCGCGGCTCATGATCTAGATATGGCTTGAGCCGCTGGCCGTTCACTCGAAAGGTACTCTCAGAAGACAACTCAGATATGTCGATACTTCCATTGTCTTATACCTTTCTCACCAAATACGATCCCTTCCATTTTCTCTGTAGCTTCCCTAGAAATAGATGAAGCCTAGCATCAAACAACCATACTCTCTGTCATGGCTCAAAATGCTTGTGGCTGATATGAGAATCATGCCACTCCTTCACTCTCTCCTTATAATGTAGGCTGTTTGAAAAGGCGGTATCACAAAGCTCCTCCAAGGCTGCTAACTCTGCCCTCCTCTGATCTCCTACACTCTCTGGATCCAAAAATATATCAGTGACAACCCAAAGTGACCTATGTCTCAGGTCAACAAGTAAATGGCATGGCTTGCCATAAACGAGGTGAAAGAGATATGTGCCCAAAGGTGTCTTGAAAGACGTCCTATATGCCCACAAGACCGAGTCCAAAAGCTATGACCAATCCTTTCGGTCAGGGCGGGTGACTTTCTGCAATATAGTCTTGATCTCCCTGTTCGACACTTCGGCAAGAACAATCGTCTGAGGGTGGTATGGAGTGGCAACTCGATGGTCTATGCCGAACTCGCTAGCAAGGGCCTTTACCTTGTCGTTGACGAAATGAGACCCCCCGTCTGATATCAACACTCGAGGTACCCCGAACCGTGAAATGATATGCTTCTTCAAAAATTAGCAAATAGTCCTAGCATCTGTGGTTCGGGCGGGGATGGCCCAACCCAACGACTAACATAATCCACAGCAAACAGAATGTACTCGAATCCCTGACTCTTAGGGAATGGACCCATGAAATCGATGCCTCATGCATCAAAAACCTCACAGAAGTGAATGGGCTGCATCGGCATCATATCACGCTGTCCACAAGTGCCCATCCTCTGACAGTCAGTACACCTCTTCACGAACTCATCAGAGTCCTTGAAGAGGGTAGGCCACCATAGGATGGATTGGAGCACGTTCTGTGTCGTTCTCCTCCCAGAGTGATGTCCTCCTGCCTCAAGCTTGTGGCAGTAAGTGAGGACGCTATGGTGCTCCTCCTGAGGAATGCACCTATGCCAGACATTATCCCCTCCTTCATGGTAAAGGATGGGATCCTCCCAGTGGTAGAACTTGGCCTTCGCGAGGAAGGTCTCAAGACTCTGTCTGGGCCAATCTTGTGGAACTTTCTTAGCAATAAGAAAGTTCACAATATCGGCATACCACGGGAGAGAGGCGATAGAAAGGATCTCCTCATCTGGGAAGGTCTCACATATAGGCTCAATCTGCTCAGAATCCTCAAGATGCTCTAATCGGGAGAGATGATCCACCACCACATTCTTGACTCCATGCTTATCCTTAATTTCTATGTCAAACTCCTGGAGTAGAAGGATCCATCTAGTCAATCTGGCTTTGGCATCCTTCTTTGCCATGAGGTACCTGATGGTGGTATGATCAGTGTATATGGTCACTCTAGATCCAATGATGTAAGATCTGAACTTATCTAGGGCAAAAACTATGGCTAGCATCTCCTTCTCAGTAACTGTGTAGTTCTGTTGCACGACATCCAATATACGGCTAGCGTAGTGAATAGCAAATGGGACTCCATCCCTCCTCTGTCCCAACACGGCCCCTACGGCAAAATCGGAGGCATCCGTCATGATCTCGAATGGGAGAGACCAATAAGGCGACTGGAGAACAGGAGCCTCTACAACACATCTCTTGAGAGTCTCAAACGACGATAGGCACTTTTCATCGACAAGAAACTCGATGTCTTTCTTCAGCAGATCAGTCAACGGTCGGGCAATCCTACTGAAATCATGAATGAAACATCTGTAGAAACCGACGTGCCCCAGAAAAGATAGTAACTGCCGCAAGTTGGACGGTGGTGCGAGTTTTCTAATGACATCTACCTTGGCCGGATCAACCTCCATGCCCCTGTAGGAGATGATGTGGCCAAGCACCATCCCTTGAGTCACCATGAAGTGAATCTTCTCCCAAGACAACACAAGGTGAACCTCAATGCATCGCTGAAAGACTTGGTCTAGGCAATCAAGATAGGAGTCGAATCCGTCGTCGTAGACCGAGAAGTCATCCATGAAGACCTCCAAGCACTCCCCCACCATGTTTGAAAAGATAGACAGCATTCATCTCTAAAAATTCGTAGGGGCATTGCATAGCCCAAATGGCATGCATCTGATGGCATAAGTCCCAAAGGGACAGGTGAAGGTGGTCTTGTCCTAGTCCTCGGGCGCGATGGCCACTTGATTGTAGCCGGAGTACCCATCCAAGAAACGGTAGTGGCTCTTCCTTGCCAGTCTCTCAATGATCTGATCAATAAAGGGAAGGGGGAAATGATCCTTCAAGGTGGCCTGGTTGAGTCATATGTAATCTACGCAAACCCGCCAAGAAGTGGGTACCCGGGTAGTGATCTCCTCTCCAGACTCGCTGAAAACTATAGTGATGCCCATCTTCTTGGGCACCACATGCAACGGACTGACCCACTTGGAGTCGGAGATGGGGTAGATAAAATCGGCGTTCCACCATTTCGAGATCTCATTCATGACAACCTCCCGAAGATTCGGGTTCAGCCGCCGCTGGAACTCACGCGACGGCTTCGCCTCATCCTCGAGATAAATATGGTGGGAGCACAGGGCCAGACTTATCCCCTGGAGATCGGATACACTCCATCCTATCGCCTTGCGGTTCTTTTCAAGAACCCCCATCAGACGAGATTCCTACTCTCTAGTCAAATCGGCAGAGATAATGACTGGGTACGTCTCATGCTCACCCGCAAGGAACCTATACTTCAACGACGTAGGAAGTGGCTTCAGCTCTGGACAAGTAGGTGCTGGCAGATCTGGCCTCTGAAAGCTCTGAGTGAATGCTGCCAAATCTGCATGGGAGAATGGAAACTCTCGCTCACAATCAGTATCTGGAGAAGGCTGCTCGACTGGACTGTCTCTGCTCTGCATGGCATCAACCTCCTCCATAGCTGCAGTCTCAGTGGAAGTCAGACATGGTAGGAAATCATCAAACTCTACCCAATCAACATCTGACTCTGAGGGATCTGTATCATACTCACAACAATCGGTCTCGCGGTCGGGAATAAGCTCTACTGACTGACAAGTATCCTGGACCAGGAATGCGCTCTACAAGCTCTCCTCTGCTGGCATCTCTACATCAGCGAACTCTGAAGGTGAGAGGATGGCCTGTGCGACTTGATCTGCCCAAACTGCCTCATCATCTGTGAACACGAAATCGCTGTCCTGGTGTATGTCTCGCCCTGACTCTGTCATCTGCTCTGAATCTGTGGTCTACTTTGAGCAATCTGATTCTCTAGATCTGATGTCCTCGACCGTCTCGATTTGTACACTCTCGCCCTCGACGTGAAAGTATACCTTCCCGCTATCATGGTTGGTCACTGCCTTGGTAGTGGCCAAGAACGGGCGACCTAAAATGATGGGGGTATCGGTCACAGACTCAGGGATCTCCATGTCCAACACAACGAAGTCCACGGGGATTTGCAGGCCCTGAATAATGACGACAACGTCCCTAAGCAACCCCTTCGGCCTCTTGATAGATCGATCAGCAAACTGAAGGACTCTCCAGCTCTGTTGTAGAGTGCCCAACTCGAAGCAGTCGAGAAGGGCTGCCGGAAGTAGGTTGATCGATGAACCGCTGTCTAATAGAGTGCGGTCGAACCTCTGCTCATGGATATGGCATCTGACATACGGGGCTCCTGAATCTGGCCTCTTGGCTGGCAGACGGTTCTGGATTGTGAAACACGTGGCTCTGGTAAGCACATGGATCTCAGACTGGTGGTTCCTCCTCTTCCTTCTAACTGTGGTCCTATCTCTGAGTGATCTCTGGAGTAGAGGGATGTGCTCCAAGGCCTCCTGGAGAGTCAGCTGGATATGGAATCTGTCGATCATTTGCTGGATGAACTCTACCTGCTGGTTCTTTTTGGCATTTTCTTTTTCCTGCCCCTTACCCAAATGGAGTGCTCTAGGGAAGGGGACTACAGGGTCCTTCTCAGATGAAGGACTAGGAGAGGGTCTAGGCTGCTCAAGCACGGCAGAATACACACATACATCATCATGCACCACAGGTGGATCAGAATAAAATAAACCCTTTCCTTTATTTCCATATATGTCCTGTGATACATGTACAGATGGAAAGACTACATGACTAGCAGTAGTAGAAACGATGGCCTCAGCACCACCCTCCTTAGGTCGACTCGCAGCATCAGCACCGCGCTCTGGCTCGGCAACTATGGTGGTATCAGTACCACCTCCTCCATCTGGTGAAGTGACAGCATCAGTACCATCAGTGGGATCAGCATCCATGGTGGCATCAGTACCACCGTCATCATCTCTCACGGCATCAGTACCGCACTCCTCCTCACCTGGCGCTCCGGAAGTGGCATGGGGTCGTCGCTCAGACGAGGCACCGCCTGCTGGCATCCTACCGCTCCTAAGTGTGATAAAGTCAGTATCAAATAGATATGCGGTCATATCACCAAATGAATCACTAGGAGGACAAACTATGTGAAATCTACCTACTCGGACTTCCTCTTCAAGTTGTTCAGGTTCGGCTCACTCTGGGAAAGTATGGCAGCCTTCCCTCTCACTATCTCCCGCATCTCCTGGCGGAACTCATCCATCTCCCGTTTGAAAGTAGCCTTCTTCTCGGTCACGAGGCAGGCTATGTCGTTTAAGGCATGGTTCTCATAGGATGGCCCATGAGAACCTGACGGGTGGCCTCGCTGGTAGTGAGGTTGCTGCTGTGGCTGATGCGGGTGAGAGGGGTACTGCTGATGCTGCTGCTGAGGCTGATCACGCCTCCAAGAATGTCCCTGCTGATAGGGACGAGGACCATACTGGGATGATTGCTGCTGCTGCTGTTGGTGGTACACTGGGGGTTGCTGCTGCTGGTGATCTCGCTGATGGTCGTACTGGCCACCCTGAACTGGAGGCTGCTGCTGGGAACTGGCACCTCCGGCCGACCAACGGAATCTGGGATGGTCTCGTCGGATCCCGGGCTGGGGTCGGTCGTACCAAATCCCGTTGACATCCATCAATGGCTCCGGCTCGTAGGGGGTGGCGGGAGTACTGCCAAAGGTTGATCCGGCGTGTAGACCACCATCTGAGTGTCTGGGGATGGTGGTGACTAGTAGTAAGGCTGCGGCTGCTGGTACGACTCCGCCTATACAAGGTGGACATGTCTAGGCTGACTGGAGCTGGAGCGTTGGGATGAGCTGCCACTGCCACTCGGATCTCCTCATGACTGAAGACGGTGCTAAGAAGCCGACTGTGCCTCCTGGAGACACATGACATGTGTCTTCAGGTCACTCAACAACTGTGCCATCTGCTCCATCTGCGATATGCTCTGGCACTGCTTCTTCTCGATCAGCTCCATCCGGTCCAGCTTCTCGCTGATAATGCCCATGTCAGCGGTTGTGAACTCGGCCTGTGCGGCTGCTGCTGACGAAGTGGAAGGACCGGCGTCGACACGTGCGATCCTCTGGTACTGCACGGTATGTGGCTGGGGGCGTCCCTGAGTGTAAAGATGGATCTGGGACATCACTGTATAGTTCTCGGCCATCTCCTCATAGATGGCCCAGACCTGGTCCTCATCCTTGGTGAAGTAGGAACTGCCACAAGAAGCGTTCACCAGGCCCTGCAGCTCTGGTGTCAACCCGCAGAAGAAGCTCTAAACTAGGTTCGGCTTCGAGATCTCGTGGTACGGGCATCTGTCTGTAAGCTCTCTAAACCTCTCCCATGCTTCGCGAAACTGCTCGTTGGGGAGCATGGAGAAGTTGCTGATCAGGGCCCTCGCTGCGTTCGTTCGCCCGAGTGGATAGTACTTGTTCAAGTACTCGGTACGAAGCTGCTCCTAGTGTACACGAACTTCCCCAAGTGCTTCAACCAGGTGGCTGCTCTGTCTTCCAGTGAAAAGGGGGTAGGCAATCATGTGAATGGTGTCCTCGTCCACCTGACGGTCGTGGATGGTGCTGCAGATCATCAATAACTCCTGGAGATGTAGATGGGGCTCCTCCGTGGCGAGCCCATGGAAACAAGGTAGAAGCTGCAGGGTGTTCGGGGGGAACTTGAAGTACCCCATGATCGATGGTAGAACCACCCAACGGTGCGTCAGTGTCAGTCTGGGGTTGTGCATCTCCCGCATCGATCTCGGCTGATCTAGTGCTGCCGCTGCTGCGGCGGCTGCTGCTGCGGCTGCGGATGCGGTTGCTGCGGCTGCTGCTGCATCGTCGGATCTCCTCGATCCGTCTCTGGGCCTGCGCTGGTCGCGGTCGACTCTCATCTGCTCCATCTCTCTCCTCATCTCAATCATGAATGCACCCTGATCCCTCAGCTGCTGCTGCACTGTCTCTCTAGAGAGGCGATCAGGGTGGTATTGCTCGCAACCTGGTCCATGATAAATGTCTGCTCTACTCGGGGACCTCCGGTGCGGTCGTCGCTGCTGCCGGCCATGGTCTCTGCAAAGGAAAAAGACCAAACTCAGGTGCCGAAATATCTGACTGTTGTCTCATCTGGCACTGGTAACTCAGGAATGGTAGAAGGGTGGTCAAGGGGGAACAAGGTGGAATCGAACTCGAGTTCGGAGAGCGGGTCTGAGCTCTCACAAACCAACCTAGATGAAAGGGCTGGAGTGCTAAAAGCGGAGCAGCCAGAGGCTGCCTAAGAGACCTCCTGCCCATCATCTTGATCTGGCGAGTCGGGTGGATGGGATCTGGAAACAACTACGATGAGCAAACAAACCCTGGATTCACCTACTCAACACGAGCTGAAGACTGTAAGAGTTCGGTGATAAACACGGAATTCAAGAGAGCATAAATTGTGTCTCACACAAGGCGGAGACGACCGTCGCTGTGCGACCCTCAAATGAACCTCGTATTTAATCAACAATTAACCCACACTACAGATCATCAATTAGAAATAAATGTGGAGTTAAAATTTATTTTTAACTCTGCACAAATGGTATATAGGACAAGTATGCAGAGAGTTCGAACACAGGGAGCAAACAGGGTAGAAGCACAAAAGTGTGTGAGTGAAAGTGTGTGGTGTCTACACTAAGCAAGCAAGCAAAGATTTTTGTGGGTTTTTAATTTTTAATTTAATTTTTTTAATTTTTAATTTTGTATTTCTGTTTTTTATATATAATTTTTTATTTTATATTTTTTTCTTTTTTTAATATTGGAATATAAAGACTATGTAATAAAAGAGAAGATAGAGTATTAATAAAAATATGAAAAAATAACCAAAACATAAGAAATAAAATCTTTTTGGTATTTTTATCATTTTTTACTATTTTTGTGATTTTTGGGTATTTTTCAGAATATTTTTGGCATTTTTAAATGCTGAAATAAAGGAAAACAGTGAAATAGGTACTGGCTGGGGGTAAAATTGGAATTAAAAATAACAAACAGTCACCAAAATTTTTCAAGCTAATTTTAAAATAAATATAATAAAATATAGAGTAAACAGGAACTGAGTTTATAATTTTCTGAATTTTCATTGATTTTATAGATTTTTTTGAAGTTTCAGAGTGTTTTTGAATTTTTAGGGTTTTTCTTTTGAGATTTTTAGTGATTTTTGGATTGACACTAAAATAGGTTAAAATACATAATAGGGAATTTTTTGGAATTTTTCGAGATATTTTAATATTTTTTTGGCCTTTTTTAAGCTAGATAGTGAATAAAAAGCATGTTTTTGATTTTTAATAAATATAAAAATAAAATCAAATCAAAAACTAAAAATAGGGCATTACAGTACAAGCATACAGTAGCTTAACCCTAGTTTTTGAGAATTTTTGGAATTAAAATGGGGTTCCAAATAATTAATACAAGCACATAAAAATATCACAGCCTAGTAGGGGTATAAGTGCAAATATTCAAAAGTCCTGGGGCATACATGTAATTTTCCTCAAAAATTAACACTTAATAATTAATTTCCATGACCAAACATAAATTACAAAAGTCGCAGGGGTGTCGGCGTAATTTTCCCACCAGGGCGCGTGACTTACACGCGCCTGGCGAGGACTGAAGTGTAATTTTCCAAAATCCGAGGGCTTACATGCAATTTCTCCAAAAATATAACACTTAATATCAAAGTTTTGGTACTGAAACAAAATAAACCAAAGACCGAGGGCCTCTCTACAAAATGCCCGCACCTCACGTGTACAGGTCACGTGAGGTGACGTGGCAGAGAACCTAAATGTAAATACTAACAGTAGAAGGGTCTACTTGCAAAATTTACAAAATTTTTAAACTACGAATAAAGTTATTGGACTAAAAGAAAAATACAAAAATAGCGAGGGTATACTTGCAAAAATCCCTCGCAAGGCGGATCCAACGGCCAAGGGGCCTTCACTTGACACGTGGCGACTCCTCTGCCCGCGATGAAGATTCGGCCTGGACGTCTGAGATCAGATCTCAGATGAGATCCGACGGTGGCGGGCGCTGACGATCGGACGATCCACGCTAAATCTGGGGCTCCTTCTTGATCGGACGGCGGCGAGGCCAGGAGGAAGAACGCAGAAGAAGGCTGACGACGGCGAACTTCCGCGACCTCCCCCGTCCTCCTTCGTCGGTGTTCAGGCCTCAAAATGGCCTAGATCTCCTCCCGCAGGTGTCCTCCATGGTTGGGAAGCTTCAAGACGGCCGGAAGGGTGCTAGCCTTCACCTACGACGGCGGCGGAGCTCAATGCCTCCAGGTATCTCCGGCGTCTCCAAAATGGGCTCGCAGGTATGCGATTTGGCTCAAAACCTGCAAGGAAAGGTCGTGAAAGGACCAAGGGCAAACTGCCTTGGCCGCGTGGTGGCTGGCGCACAGTGGATGTGACGTAGAGGTGGCGGCCGAAGGAGCACTCCGGCGATGGAGTTGAAGGTGCGAACCGAGCGAGGAATCGAAGTTGATTTTAAGGGGTTTTTGATCCTAGGACTACGGCGACTCTATTGAGCGAAAGATATGGATGAAGGGGGGCCCTCGATGGTCGGAGCCAGAGGGGGAGATGTACCTCAACCGCCGGTCTTGTGGGAAGTGGTGGAGGCGCCCTCGACCTCGTACGCCCTGGCTAAGGAGCTCGCGGCAGAGCTGTCACCTCCAGCAAGCTTCAGAGCACCAGAGAGGCGGAGAGGGGTGGACCAAGGGGACTCGATTTGAATTCAAAGTAGGGTGGTCGCTTATATTGGGTTTGACCCTGAGCTGCAAGGGCTCAAAGATCAAAGAAGCTGGAGCGCCTCAGTGATGCAACCCCCAATGTAATCGCAAGGCGGGCAAGATGGTTGGTAGAGGAAGAAGATTGCAGAAGGATTCGAGGAGAAATGGTGAAAGCCTCGGCCTAGAAAAATCCGCCAAATGCGGCCAAAAACCAGGCCTGACAAGGGCTACAGGGGGTAGGGTGACCAGTTGACTGAAGTCAACTAGGGCTGAAACCTGGTTGGTCCACGTGGACCAAGCAGGAAAAATCCCTGATTATTATTTTATTAATTCATTTAAAAATAGAAACAAGCCGAATTAAATAATGATTATAAAATAAAAAATATTCGTTATGTTATGTAGTATTTTATTATGCTTTTTAATTTTTTTAAGAGGTCTATTTTTACAACTTCACTTTTTAGCCCTATATAGGTATATTACCTATGTATTTTAGTATTTTATTTTTATTTTGTGTATTTTAATTTTCTAATTTTTATTTCTTATTTAGTAAAATTATAAATCACTTTTATACACATAAAGATATTTTTATTTTA
Source organism: Ottelia alismoides (assembly GCA_037367405.1). Classification (NCBI taxonomy): domain Eukaryota; kingdom Viridiplantae; phylum Streptophyta; class Magnoliopsida; order Alismatales; family Hydrocharitaceae; genus Ottelia; species Ottelia alismoides. The sequence goes on from JAZKJV010009198.1 coordinate 378,492, forward strand.
TTTTTCTGATATGTTTTGTATAATTAATAAAATATAAGTATAAAAAGTATAGGTATAAATATAGGTAAGGTATCTATGTATTTGATATATACAAGTATTTTTATTTGGATTTCTTTTGTATTTTTATTCTGATTTTAATATACATATTTATTATAAGTAATATTTACAAGATTATAAAAATATAAAAATACAAAAATAACGAATAATTAATAAATTGAATATTTTAATTTGTACAATTATACAATGTGGGTCCAAAACTCAACTTTCAAACCGTAGCTCCGCCAAATGCGAAACCACCACCATTAAATAGCTTATTTTATTCTATATACAATTAAAGGTGAGTTTCTGAATTTGGAGTTTTCATTTGTGAGATACGAGTCTGGGAAGTTGGGATTCTGGATTTTTATTCAGACCATAACTTTTTATCTGTACATTGTTTTTTCAGTGAAATCAATTTTGTATTTTTCTTTATAAAATTATCTACAACTTTCATATACAAAGTTTCTTTATTTGATGTATAAGAAGTGGAACCAAAATAGGTCCCAAACTGAATAAAGAATGAATAAAAGGTATAGGTATTTTATCTGTATTTTGGCAATTATCTCCCCCTACTTTATTCATGGTCGACCTATTCATCAAGATGCCTAGGTCTCGGGGTTTTGGGTCATAAAATATTTACAATATTTTATTCTTTTTCTTTTATTTTATTTATTCTATATTTTTGGCTTTAATTACAGTATTTTATACACTATTTAGATGCACATGCATAAATGCTAAAATTGTGTATTTAAGGCTATTTACAGGTATTTGCTTGGGTTTTTGGTGCCAAAATGATAGAATAAAGATGATGAAATGTGGATTCATCATCCCCATATACTTTACCTTTGCTAGTCCCTAGCAAACACTTATGCAATAAGTGCAGAAAAGAAAAACAAAGAAAAGAAAAAGAAGAAGGTGGATTCAGTGTAATGATCAAACTTGTCTTCACAAAATCAAAGTTTGGAGCTTAAGTCGGACCATTGGAATTTTAGTGTGGGCGGAACCTTAGTGAGAACCGAATTTGAAATCCAACAGTCCTTGAGAATCCCAAAACTCTGCTCAAGTCTCCTCAATAGCCAGGTCAGAAATATCTCAATTCATACGCAAACTCTTATGACTATGAATCTGACTCGTACAGTGTAAGTGATGGTGGCTCTCCCCAACTAGAATGGCAAAGAAACTGACTTCTCCAGTACGACAACCCAATGATTCCCCAATCCAATAACTCCATCCTCGAGGAGCGGGGTATTCCCTTCTATGTTCAAGTGGCAACCAGCTCAAGAGGAGGGGGTGAAGAGAAGAATGGACGGTAGCCAGTGTAGCTACCTATCCTGGGATGCAAGACCAGTGTAGTCAAGTCATCCTGCTGCAGGCTCACATGATATGACTTTGGAACTCAAGCTTGCTTATTGACTTTGTACATACTTTGCAGGCTTTTTATTTTTGTATATGCCCGAACACTCTTTTTTTTTTCGAATACTATATACAGCAGCATTTACATAAGGAGTTTTTCCTCTTGAGCCAGTAGACTATCCCTCTTTTGAAGCTTTATCGCAACCCACAACCTCCTGTCTTTAGACTTCCTTATCACTGGAGGGGTTGGGGTGCACTTCCCTTCCTAGAGGAGGACAAATGTTTCCACTTGTGTGCGTCTCATACCGGCAAATCCAATCCCCTCACCACTCCAACTGAGTTGAGCCATGTGAAAGGTGCAGGTGTCCAAGTTAGGTCATTATCAACAAGAGTCGTGCGTGTGCTCCGAAATACTCTACTTAGGCAGTCAAGAATCCATTGAACTAAGTCCCGTGAACCTCAAAGAATTAAGTCAACTAGACCTGAAGTACTTCAAACCCAGTTCCTATAAGGTTCCTGTTATTAGGTAGATTTTAAGGTCCAATCAAGCTCCAATCTCCGGATTTTACTTAGACTCGTTCAACTATCAAACTCAATCCGAAAAATGCGAATGCTATGCAATGCAAAAAATATTTTTGTGATGCAATTTTCAAGATTTTGAACTTTTTATGGATTTATGAAAAGATGATGATGATGCATATGCATTTTTTTGTATTTTTCAAAAAGATTTTTCATATGTTTTTGGATTTTAGTTTTGCAAATGTTTTTGGGATTTTTGAAAACAAGAAGTTTTTGGCTGAAAACTAGGTGAAAATATGTACATGGGAGTGCTTCTTATATATACAAGAAGTGGATTTTAAGAATTTACAAGGGTAAGTAATCAATTTTATAAGTATATATAGTGTATTTTGGTGAGATGTACGTATTCCTCAAACTTATTTGACACAAGCTTTTTCACACAATTTTTGAAAACTATAGTCCAAAATAATTTTTACAAACATTTTTACAAACATGTACACAAATTCGAAAATCATTTTGCAAAGGTTTTCAAAACAGTATATATAGATTTTTCAAATATTTTTGCAACCATTTTTCAAACCATTTGCAAATCATTTTTCAAACATTTTTATTTCACACAAAGAAAAGAAATTTTACAAACCACACATTTAAACACAGGTTGAAAACATGTAACAAAACGTTTTCAAAATAGTTTTCAATAGATGTTCACAAAGATTTTCAAACTATTTTTCAAACATTTTGCAAAAAAACATTTTCCCCTGATTTATTAATCAGTAATTACAAAAACAATTTGAGGAACAAGACATCTTTTTATTACGGATTTTAATGAATTTTGATGCATGATTAGCCATATTATTAGGAAAATATGAAAGTACGAGTTATGGCTAAAGTATATACGTAGTACATACGACCCCCCCTATACTTAGCATGAGCTATGTCCTCATAGATCGGAGAGAAAAGAGAAGACATAACTCGTACTAAGTATAGACAAGTCTAAAGAATAAATAAAGAAATGAATGAATGAACCAATGAGAAGTTGACCGTCCCCCCTATACTTAGGATCAAATGATCCTAAGTATAGCAGACTGTACACAACGCAGGGAGGGTCAAGGGTGGGAATGAACAAATCGTACTCAGATTGTCTTCCCCTATACTTAGGGTGAGATATCCCTAAGTATAGACAAGAAGAGGAGACAATGGAGAGGATCAGAATAAATGAAAACTCGGGGTGCGCACCCCCCTATACTTAGGACAAAGTACGTCCTAAGTATGGAAAACTGTCTACAAGGGCGGCACCTTTTTGATAGACAGAGAAGATAGAAAATGAAAAGAAGAAAAGAAGAAAAGAAGAAAATCAATCAACGGATGAAAGAGTGATATGAACAGATGGATCTGTACAGTGGAAGATGGAATTGATCACCATGTATGAGATGCAAATGATATGAGTCAAAGATCACATCTCATACCAGAAGAATGGGGGCAATGTCAATGGTCGGCGGATCATGATCCAGATATAGTTTCAGGCGTTGACCATTGACATGGAAGGTAGAGGAAGATGACGGTTCGGATATGTCGATGCTGCCATTGTCATGTACCTTCCTGACCACATAGGGACCTTTCCACTTGCTCTGTAATTTCCGTGGGAATAATTTCAGCCTGGAATCAAACAACCATACTCTCTGATCTGGCTCAAATTGTTTATGGATGATATGCGAATCATGCCATGTCTTCACTTTCTCCTTGTACTGTAGGTTGTTGGAAAAGGATTTATCTCTCAGTTCCTCCAGGGCTGCCAATTCTGCTCTTCTCTATTCTCCTATACTCTCGGGATCTAACAGTAACTCAGTGACTGCCCAAAAGGATTTATGCTTGATCTCTACTGGCAGATGGCACGACTTGCCATAGACGAGTCGAAAGGGAGAAGTCCCCAATGGATTCTTGAAAGAAGTCCGATAGGCCCACAAGACCGAGTCCAAAAGCTGTGACCAATCCTTTCGGTCTGGGCGGACAACTTTCTGCAAGATTATTTTTATCTCCCGGTTCGATACTTCAGCAAGACCATTAGTCTGAGGGTGATACGGTGTGGCAACCCGATGGTCGATGCCGAACTCGTCTGCAAGGGCCCTAACCTTGTCATTGATGAAGTGAGACCCCCCGTCTGAAATCAGGACTCTAGGTACCCCGAACCGTGAAATGATATTTTTCCTCAAAAATTTGCATACGGTTTTAGCATCTGCGGCTCGGGTGGGGATGGCCTCAACCCATCGACTGACATAATCTACAGCGAGCAAAATATGCTCGAATCCCTGACTCTTAGGAAATGGGCCCATGAAATCAATCCCCCATGCATCAAAAACCTCACAAAAGTGAATGGGTTGCATGGGCATCATGTCTCTCTGTCCGCAGGTTCCCATTTTCTGACAGTCAGTACATCTCTTCACGAACTCATCAGAATCCTTGAAGTGAGTAGGCCACCATAGGTCGGATTGAAGCAACTTTTGTGCTGTCCTTTTTCCAGAATGATGTCCTCCTTCCTCAATCTTGTGGCAGTATGTGAGGACGCTATGATGCTCTTCTTGAGGAATGCACCTCCTCCAGATACTGTCCCCTCCTTCATGATAAAGGATGGGATCCTCCCAATGATAAAACTTGGCCTTCGCCAGGAAGGTCTCAAGTTTCTGCCTGGGCCAACCCTGTGGGACCGTCTTGGCGACAAGATAGTTCACAATGTCGGCGTACCACGGGAGCGAGGTGATAGCCAAGATCGCCTCATCTGGAAATGTCTCTGTGATAGGTGCGTTGGGCTCAGATTCCTCAAGATTCTCCAATCTGGAGAGATGATCCGCCACCACATTCTTTACTCCAGGTTTATCCTTAATCTCAATATCAAATTCCTGGAGCAGAAGGATCCATCTGGTAAGCCGTGCTTTGGCATCCTTCTTAGCCATTAAGTACCGGATGGCGGAGTGATCAGTGTAGATTGTTACTCTAGATCCGAGAATATAAGATCGATACTTATCCAGAGCAAAGACTACGGCCAGCATCTCTTTCTCAGTCACAGTGTAATTCCGCTGAGCGGCATCCAAAGTCCGGCTGGCGTAGTGAATGGCAAAAGGAAATCCATCCCTCCTCTGTTCAATCACAACCCCAACGGTAAAATCTGAAGCATCTGTCATGATCTCAAATGGAAGAGACCAATCAGGTGGCTGAAGGACAGGAGCTGAAACAAGCATATTTTTGAGAGTCTCGAAAGACGCAAGACACTTATCATTGACAATAAACTCGGTGTCTTTTGTCAGCAAGTCAGTAAGCGGTCGGGCAATTTGACTGAAGTCCTGAATGAACCGTCGGTAGAAATTGACATGCCCCAGAAAAGACCGCAACTGATGCAAGTTGGACGGTGGATTGAGTTTTCTGATGATATCCACCTTGGCCGGATCGACCTCCATGCCCCTGTTGGAGACGATATGACCGAGGACCGTCCCTTGAGTCACCATGAAGTGACTCTTCTCCCAGGATAAAACAAGGTTGACCTCTATGCAGCGCTGAAGCACACGGTCTAGGCAGTCAAGACATGCATCAAACCCATCGCCATAGACCAAGAAGTCATCCATGAAGACCTCTAAACAGTCACCCACCATGTCCGAGAATATGGACAATATGCACCTTTGGAATGTCGCTGGAGCGTTACATAGGCCAAAGGCCATCCGTCTGAAAGCATAAGTCCCAAACGGACAGGTGAATGTCGTTTTCTCCTGGTCTTCGGGCGCAATGGCCACTTGATTATATCCAGAGTACCCGTCAAGAAAGTAGTAATGACTCTTCCCAGCTAACCGCTCGATAATCTGATCAATGAAGGGTAGCGGGAAGTGATCCTTCTTGGTGGCCTCATTCAATCGTCTGTAATCCACACAGACCCTCCAAGAAGTGGGCACTGTGGTAGCGATCTCCTCTCCAGACTCATTGACAACTGTAGTGATACCCGTCTTCTTGTATACCACATGAAACGGACTAACCCATTTGGAGTCGGGGATGGGGTAGATAAAATCGACGCTCCACCACTTTGAAATTTCATTCATGACTACGTCTCGAAGATTCGGGTTCAGCCGCCGCTGGAACTCACGCGACGGCCTAGCGTCATCCTCAAGATAGATGTGGTGGGAGCACAGAGCCAGACTAATCCCCTGGAGATCAGCCATACTCCACCCTATTGCCTTGCGGTTTCTTTCAAGAACCTTCATCAGACGAGATTCTTGTTCTCCAGTCAAACCTGCTGAGATAATGACTGGGTGCATATCTGGCTTACCCGCAAGGAATCTATACTTCAGCGACTGCGGCAGAGGCTTCAGTTCTGGACAACTGGGAGGCGGCAGATCTGGCTTCTGATATGTCTGTGTGAATGCGACCAGGTCTGCATGGGAGAACTCTCGCTCTGCATGAATATCTGACGTAAGGCGGCCTGCTGAATCATCAATGAACCGCACTGGCTCGCACTCTGTCATGGTTGTTGGCTCAGAAGGAATCAGACAAGGCAAATAGGCATCAAAATCATCCCAGTCAATGTCTGAATTCGAGGGATCAGAAGAAGATGAACAAGAATGGAAATCATTGGCACCACTCGTCACAACACTGTTAACCTCAGGTGTATCTTCATCCAGGGGTGTGCTCTCCCGGCTCTCGACTGCCATGAGATTTAGATATAGTGAATCTGTAGGCAGGGCGAGGGTCGGTGCTACAGGATCTATCCAATTGGATTCATCATCAGTCATCACAAAATCACACGCCTGGTGGATGTCTAACTCGTCCTCTGTCATCTGCGCGGCTTCGCTTGACTGCTCCGAGCATTCTAACTCTCTAGCTCTGGTTTCCTCGATCATCTCTATTTGTATGGTTTCGCCCTCTACGTGAAAGCATACCTTCCCGCTATCATGGTCGGTCACCGCCTTGGCTGTGGCCAAGAATGGACGTCCGAGTATGATGGGGGCATCGGTTACCGACTCAGGGATCTCCATGTCCAACACAACGAAGTCTACGGGGAGTTTCAGGCCCTGAATGGTAACGACCACGTCTTTCAACAACCCTTTCGGCCTCTTAGTCGACCTATCAGCAAACTGAAGGACTGTCCTGCTCCTAAGAAGAGGACCAAACTCGAATCGGTCGAGTAAGGCTGCCGGAAGAAGGTTGATTGAAGAGCCGCTGTCTAACAGAGTACGATCAAACTGTTGCTCCTGAATCTCGCATCTGACATAGGGAGCTCCTACGTCTGGTCGCTTGGCTGGCAGCTTGTTCTGGATGGTGCAACAAGTGGAATGAGTGAGCACATGGATCTGATCTCTATGGTTCCGCCTCTTCCTGCGGACTGTGGTCTTCTCTTTCAGGTTCTTTTTGAAGAAGGGGATGTGCTCAAGTGCTTCTTATAGAGTCAGCTGGATATGGAATCTGTCTATCATCTGATTGCTGAACTCTACCTGTTAATCTTTTTGTGGATTTTCTCTTTTATTCCCCTTCGCCCGACGAAGTACCTCAAGGAAGGGGATGGTAGGGGCCTCCACAGATGGAGGAATAGGAAGAGGTCCCTGTGCCTGTGAAGAAGGAGAACCCATACAATCATCATCATGCAACACATATGGATCCGCAATGTGAACAGAAACCTTTCCTTTATTCATATTTTTGTTTTTCTTTTTGTTTCCACAGTCCATAGGTACAAAATGTGGTAACACCACAGAGGGGGGCTCAACAAAAGTAGAAGTGGTGGCATCAGTACCACCACCAGCACCTGTCCCTGCGGCATCAACACCGCGCTTTGGTTCAGCATCCAAAATGGTGGCATCAGCACCACCGTCTGCATCTGGTATCACGACGGCCTCAGTACCGTCGTATGGATCTCCATCATTGGTGGCCTCAGCACCACCGTCCTCAACATCGTCATTAGCGGCATCAACACCGCTACTCTTCTCCTCTGGCGCTCATGTTTCTGCATCTGGTTGTCGCTCAGAAGAGACGCCTCCTGCGCGCATCCTACCGCTCCTAGTAGTCACAAAATCAGCATCAAAGAAAGAATAAGACATATCACTCAAATAGTCACTAGGAGAGGTGTACTCTGTAAACTCTACCTGCTCAGACATCCTTTTCAGATTGTTCGGGTTAGGTTCAATCTGAGCGGGTATGGCAGCCTTCCCTTTGGTAATCTCTCTCATTTCCTGCCGGAATTCATCCATTTCTTGCCTGAAAGACACTCGCTGTTCGGAGAGCAAGCGAGCAAGATCATCGAGAGTTGGGTTCTCAAAAGTGGGACCCTGAGAACCGGATGGTTGTCCCTGCTGGAAATGGGGCTGTTGCTGTTGTTGTGGTTGATACTGGGGATGGTGGGGATAAGATTGCTAAGGCTGCTGTCGCTGCCTCCACTGCTGTCCCTGATAGGCAGGACGAGGACCACTCTGATACTGTTGTGGTTGGGCATACTGGGGCTGTTGGTGTTGCTGTTGCTGCTGGCTGCTCTGCTGTCCTTGAGCGGGATTCTGCTGCTGGGATGAGGAGCCACCATTGCCCCAACGGAATCGTGGATGATCACGACGGATCCCAGGCTGAGGGTACTGGTCGTACCAAATCCCATTGACTTCCATAAATGGTTCCTGCTCAAAGGAGGGTGGAGGAAGAACTGCCAGTGGTTGCTCCGGCTGATACACCACCATCTGAGTGTCTGGAGATGGCGGCTGTGCTGGGTAGTACTGTAGTAGTGGAACCGGCTCTGCCTGGATATGGTTCACCTGGCGGTACGAGGTAGAGGTTTGGTTAGAACTGCTACTGCTGGGGTCAACCCGTGACCTGGGAGGCTGCTGGGAATGAGTTTGTGCCTCCTGCACGCAAAGGATCTGTGTCTTCAGGTCACTCATGGTTTTGGCGATCTGGTCCATCTGGGCCATGCCTTGCATCTGCTTCTTCTCGAGGATCTCGAGACGGTCCAGCTTCTCACTAATGATGCCCATGTCGGTCGCGGCTGATTCAGCTTGGGCTGCGGCTGCCGACACTGTGTTGGGACTGGCATCGATGCGGGCGATCCTCTGGAATGATCCCGCTCCTTGTGGGGGCTTCTGCTGTGTGTAGACTCGGGCTTGGGCCATCACGGTTGAGTTTTCTGCCATGCCCTCGTAAATGGCCCAGACGTCGTCTTCACCCTTGGAAAAGTACGACCCACCGCAAGAGGCGTTCACTAGCCCCTGCAGCTCCGGTGTCAGCCAACAGAAGAAACTCTGAACTAAGTTGGGCTTGGAGATGTCATGATGTGGACACCGGTCGATGAGCTCTAGAAATCGATCCCAAGCTTCATGAAATTGTTCATTGGGGATCATGACAAAGTTACTGATCATGGCTCTGGCTGCGTTGGTCCGGCCGAGAGGGTAGTACTTCTTCAGATATGCGGTCCGGAGATCTGCCCAAGTGTCGATGAATCGCCCGAGGTGTTTGAGCCAATATGCGGCTCTGTCAACCAATGAGAACGGGAAGGCGATCATCTTGATCGTGTCCTTAGTCATCAACCGATCATGGATCGTGCTGCATATCATCTCAAACTCTTGGAGGTGGAGGTGTGGCTCTTCGGTCGGCAACCCGTGGAATTTGGGTAGAAGCTGAATGGTATGGGGTCGCAACTCGAAGTCTCCATGGATTGGCGGGAGTCTGATCCACCGATGTTTAAGGGACGCTGCTGAGTTATGCAATTCTCTCATGATGGTCTGCGGCGGTCTCTCAGCGTCGGGATCGCCTTCTCTTGCATCAGGTCCTCCTCCTCCTCCACCACCACCGCCCCCAGGTCGGTTTTCTCTCATCTGAGCTATCTCTCTCATGAGATCACCCATGAAGGTTCCCTGGTCACGGATCTGCCTCTGCATAGTCTCCAGGGATGCTAACAAGGAATTGTTGATGGTCGCCTGATCAAATATGAACGGAGGGTGATCATGGTCATCTGGGTGCTCGCCTCTATCTTCCATCACTGTACTCTCTGAAAAAGCAAAAGAGGCCATCTCAGGTGCTGTCGAATGATCTGAACTCTGTGATGCACTGAATTCTGAAACTATTGGACCGAGAGAAGGAGAATGGGAAGGGTGGTCGAGGGGGAACAGGGTGGATGTAAACTCAGGCTCGGAGAGCGGACTCTCCGAGGTAGTCCTAGATGAATGAGGAGGAGTGCTGGATAGCGGTGCCGACAAAGTCGGCCTAAGAGATCTCCGTCCCATCATCTTGATTATTAGGAAGAGCAGAGGGAATGCAGAAGTAGAGAAATGAAGGAGAAGCAAAATTGCGCACAATTATGTTGTGTTTTTGATCTTGACCTAAATAAATCCAGCAATCAAACTCAAAACAGGGGTGAGTTCACCAACTCAACACATGAAGCCGTGAAGGTTCGGCTTTTATCTTGTCAATTTTAGCTTGATTCAGGAATTTATCTTTTCATGAGTCCTTAGAACGCTACGCCTAAAGGAGAGAGAGTACTGCCAGAAAAATATTCCCGTACTTGTCCTCCTCCTGTGTAACCTGTAACTTGCGCTTTTTAAGGTCCTTGTAACTCTTCCTGGATCCCTACTCAGCCAAAGAAATAGAGGGAGGAAGCCGATAGGCGAAACCGATACTTCGCATCTCGCTCGCAACGGAATCACCTGTGAGCGTGCAAGATCCTACTCGGACGCAGCCGGTGAGACAGACACACCCGTGAAGGCGTGGCCTATGCTCGGTACTTCGGACAAGGTCGATGCTCACACAATAGTGAGTCATCAATGGCGACCAAGCCCTACTCGACTACGTACGATAGTAGCGCTAATACTTCGGAAATCCAGGCGATACACAAGGCAGCCACAAGTTGGGTTTTTGGCTCTAATCCTTACGAAGCGCTCACCTCACTTGGAAGGAGACCTTCCCATGCAACCTGAATACAAGTGAGGGTGTTACTCTCCCCAAACAATGAATCCAATTACCCATTTTATTTTTGGTCAAGGTTTTCTTAGCAGTCCCTTTTTTTATTTTTTTGGTGTTATCGCTTCTTTTGAGTGAATTCAAACAAGCGCCTAACGATTTTTTTTTGTATTTTCTTGATCCTACTTTGTTCCAAAAACAGAGGGAGAATAGAGTCGGAAAAGCCAATGCAAGTCGACACCAAGGTGGAAATCTCACCTTTGTGCCTAGATGATGGATGCAAAGTGAGAAAGTGAATCCCAGCTCTCTCCATGCGGGATGCAAAGCAGAATTTGTAAACCTAAACTACATGGCGGTATGCAAAGAGGAAATCATCCTAAGGTAGGCAACTGCTAGCGTGAAGAACCACAAGCTAGCCACTAAATCTCAATCCTAATGTCCGGTCTAGGCTCACCCCTCCTCTGCTCAACACACTTGAGTTAGGAGAAAGCGCTTGTGTGGGATGAGCTCGCGGCGCGCGGATCAAAAGCTAATGACCAACTATTTAATTAGTCTAAGTACAAATACGAACTATAGGAGCATGCAAAAGTGATTAGTGTGTTTGGACCTATTCTAATTGAATGAAGCAAGGCCTACAACTAAGGGCTCAATCCACAAAAGAAATGAAAAAGGAAAACAAAACCGGAAAATGACAACGGAAAACGTGAGAAAAACCGTGGCGAGCCCCCGGGTGAACAAACACCCGGAAATTAGGCCCGAAGTGTCCAAGAGTCCAGATACCTGTATTATTACAAATTATCAAAGTCACTCTCTCACAAAAATAAATTGCAACTAATCTACCACTCTCTCTCACTCCTCCTGCTCTCTCCTGCCAGCTTGGCTAAAGAATAGCCGGATCCGCTTCCCGAGGATGCTTTGGGTCACCTAGGCGATCTGCCTTGCTCCGCGGACCCTCGCAAGAAGACAAGAAAAGAATGGTCAGACAGCTCAATCAATGTATATCAAAAATGCCAAAGAGATAAAATAAAGCTATAGTAGACAACAAACACAAACAGACAAAAATGTGAACTACTCGTTGTTGCTCCCTGGCAACGGTGCCATTTGATCAACACGGAATTCAAGAGAGCCTAAATTGTGTCTCACACAAGGCGGAGACGACCGTCGCTGTGGCGACCCTCAAATGAACCTCGTATTTAATCACAATTAACCCACACTACAGATCATCAATTAGAAATAAATGTGGAGTTAAAATTTATTTTTAACTCTGCACAAATGGTGTATAGGACAAGTATGCAGAGAGTTCGAACACAGGGAGCAAACAGGGTAGAAGCACAAAAGTGTTTGAGTAAAAGTGTGTGGTGTCTACACTAAGCAAGCAAGCAAAGATTTTTGTGGGTTTTTAATTTTTAATTTATTTTTTTTTAAATTTTTAATTTTGTATTTCGATTTTTTTATAGTTTTATATTTTATATTTTTTTCTTTTTTTTAATATTGGAATATAAAGACTATGTAATAAAAGAGAAGATAGAGTATTAATAAAAATATGCAAAAATAACCAAAAATTCAGAAATAAAATCTTTTTGGTATTTTTATATTTTTTGACTATTTTTTTGATTTTTGGGTATTTTTCAGAATATTTTTGGGATTTTTAAATGCTGAAATAAAGGAAAACAGTGAAATAGGTACTGGCTGGGGGTAAAATTGGAATTAAAAATAACAAACAGCCACCAAAATTTTTTAAACTAATTTTAAAATAAAGATAATAAAATATAGAGTAAAAAAAACTGAGTCTATAATTTTCTGAATTTTCTTTGATTTTATAGATTTTTTTGAAGTTTTAGAGTGTTTTTGAATTTTTAGGGTTTTTCTTTTGAGATTTTTAGTGATTTTTGGATTGACACTAAAATAGGTTAAAATACACAATAGGGAATTTTTTTGGAGTTTTTCGAGATATTTTAATATTTTTTTGGCCTTTTCTAAGCTAGACAGTGAATAAAAAGCACGTTTTCGATTTTTAATAAAAATAAAATAAAATAAAATCAAAAACTAAAAATAGGGCATTACAGTACAAGCACCAGGAGCTTAACCCTAGTTTTTGAGAATTTTTGGAATTAAAATGGGGTTCCAAATAATTAATACAAGCACACAAAAATATCACAGCCTAGCAGGGGTATAAGTGCAAATATTAAAAGTACAGGGGCATTCATGCAATTTTCCTCAAAAATTAACACTTAATATTTAATTTCTAGGACCAAACATAAATTACAAAAGCCGCAGGGGTGTCGGCGCAATTTTCCCACTAGGGCGCGTGACTTGCACGTGCCTGGCGAGGACTAAAGTGTAATTTTCCAAAATACGAGGGCTTACATGCAATTTCTCCAAAAATATAACACTTAATATCAAAGTTTTGGTACTGAAATGAAATAAACCAAAGACTGAGGGCCTCTCTGCAAAATGCCCGCACCTCACGTGTACAGGTCACGTGAGGTGACGTGGTAGAGGACCTAAATGTAAATACTAACAGTAGAAGGGTCTACTTGCAAAATTTACAAAATTTTTAAACTATGAATAAAGTTACTGGACTAAAAGAAAAATACAAAAATAGCGAGGGTATACTTGCAAAAATCCCTCGCAAGGCTGATCCAACGACCGAGCGGCCTTCACTTGACACGTGGCGACTTCTCTGCTCGCGATGACGATTTGGCCTGGACGTCTGAGATCAGATCTCAGATGAGATCCGACGGTGGCGGGCACTGACGATCGGACGATCCACGTTAAATCTGGGGCTCCTTCTTGATCGGACGGCGGCGAGGCCAGGAGGAAGAACGTGGAAGAAGGCCGGCGACAGCGAACTTCCGCGACATCCCCCGTCCTCCTTCGTCAGCGTTCAGGCCTTAAAATGGACCAGATCTCCTCCCGCAGGTGTCCTCCATGGCTGGGAAGCTTCAAGACGGCCGGAAGGGTGCTGGCCTTCGCCTACGACGACGGCGGAGCTCAAAGCCTCCAGGTATCTCCGGCGTCTCCAAAATGGGCTCCCAGGTATGTGATTTGGCTCAAAACCTGCAGGGAAATGTCGTGAAAGGGCCAAGGGCAAACTGCCTTGGCCCCGTGGTGGCTGGCGCACAGTGGATGTGACGTAGAGGTGGCGGCCGCAGGAGCACTCCGGCGATGGAGTTGAAGGTGCGAACCGAGCGAGGAATCGAAGTGGATTTTAAGGGGCTTTTGATTCTAGGACTACGGCGAATCTATCGAGCGAAAGATAAATGGATGAAGGGGGGCCCTCGATGGCCGGAGTCAGAGGGGGAGATGTACCTCGACCGTCGGTCATGCGGGAGGTGGTGGAGTCGCCCTCGACCTCGTACGCCTTGGCTAAGGAGCTCGCGGCGGAGCTGTCACCTCCAGCAAGCTTCAGAGCACCGGAGAGGCGGAGAGGGGTGGACCAAGGGGACTCGATTTGAATTCAAAGTAGGGGGGTCGCTTATATTGGGTTTAACCCCGAGCTGCAAGGGCTCAAAGATCAAAGAAGCTGGAGCGCATCAGTGATGCAACCCCCAATGTAATCGCAAGGCGGGCAAGATGGTTGGTAGAGGAAGAAGATTGCAGAAGGATTCGAGGTGAAATGGTGAAAGCCTCAGCCTAGAAAAATCCGCCAAATGCGGCCAAAAACCAGGCCTGACAAGGGCTACAGGGGGTAGGGCGACCAGTTGACCGAAGTCAACTGTGGCTGAAACCTGGTTGGTCCACGTGGACCAACCAGGAAAAATCCCTGATTATTATTTTGTTAATTCATTTAAAAATAGAAATAAGCCGAATTAAATAATGATTATAAAATAAAAAATATTCGTTATTTTATGTAGTATTTTATTATGATTTTTAATTATTTTTAAGAGGTCTATTTTTACAAGTTCACTTTTTAGCCCTATATAAGTATATTACCTATGTATTTTAGTATTTTATTTTTATTTTGTGTATTTTAGTTTTATAATTTTTATTTCTTATTTATTAAAATTATAAATCACTTTTATACACATAAAGATATTTTTATTTTATTTTTCTGATATGTTTTGTATAATTAATAAAATATAAGTATAAAAAGTATAGGTATAAATATAGGTAAGTTATCTATGTATTTGATATATACAAGTATTTTTATTTGGATTTCTTTTGTATTTTTATTCTGATTTTAATATACATATTTATTATAAGTAATATTTACAGGATTATAAAATTATAAAAACAACAAAAATAATGAATAATTAATAAATTGAATATTTTAATCTGTACAATTATACAATGAGGGTCCAAAACTCAACTTTCAAACCGTAGCTCTGCCAAATGCGAAACCACCATCATTAAATAGCTTATTTTATTCTATATACAAGTAAAGGTGAGTTTGCTGCATTTGGAGTTTTCATTTGTGAGATACGGGTCTGGGAAGTTGGGATTCTGGATTTTTATTCAGACCATAACTTTTTATCTGTACATTGTTTTTTCAGTGAAATCAATTTTGTATTTTTCTTTATAAAATTATCTACAACTTTTATGTACAAAGTTTCTTTATTTGATGTATAAGAAGTGGAACCAAAAATAGGTCCCAAACTGAATAATGAATGAATAAAAGGTATAGGTATTTTATCTGTATTTTGGCCCTTATCTCCCCCTACTTTATTCCTGATCGACCTATTCATCAAGATGCCTAGGTCTCGGGGTTTTGGGTCATAAAATATTTACAATATTTTATTCCTTTTCTTTTTTTTATTTATTCTATAATTTTGCCTTTAATTACAGTATTTTATACACTATTTAGATGCACATGCATGAATGCTAAGATTGTGTATTTAAGGCTATTTACAAGTATTTACTAGGGTTTTTGGTGCCAAAATGATAGAATAAAGATGATGAAATGTGGATTCATCATTTGGTCAATTATCTTGTCATTTTTTATTAGGTGATCAAGTCAAGATAGCAGAGTGGTTACGTAACCTGTTG
This sequence comes from Ottelia alismoides, assembly GCA_037367405.1. Taxonomy (NCBI): domain Eukaryota; kingdom Viridiplantae; phylum Streptophyta; class Magnoliopsida; order Alismatales; family Hydrocharitaceae; genus Ottelia; species Ottelia alismoides. The sequence goes on from JAZKJV010009198.1 coordinate 394,296, forward strand.
GGAATCCAATCCGCCAACCAGACTGTCCCATATAAAAGGTCGGTAGTCTGATCAGGGCTCGGATATGGCTCTAGCCTAGTGTGCGGGTCACTCTCTCGCGCATGCAAACCAGACAATGAGGGGGTTCCTCTCCCCAAGATAGATATTTATGGTGAGTGTCTTTTAGGGTCAAGTTGGTTTAGCAGTCCCAATTTTATAGTTTTGATTTTTAGATATTTTTCAATAACACACAACTCCTAACGAATTTTTCGGTTCTCCTGATTATTTTAAGTCCAAAAACAGGGGGAGAAGTCGAAAAAGCCGATGCGGGAAATCAATGATGCATGCACGAGATAGAAGGTGTACCTGACTCCAGCAGTCTACATGCAATATGATCCGCGCATAAAGTAAAGACAGAAAGTAAACTACCTATATGATGCAAGCGGAAAAACCGTCCCTAAACGAAGCATTTCTACTCGAAAGAACAATGGCTAAATGGGCAACAGGAGGGGTCAGTGTCCGATCTCGGATATCGATTAGTGCCCGCCACAACGGGTCCTGCCAACGCTGAATACGACCTCTAGCAGCGCGGGACCCCTCAAGTGACCAGATAGTCTTTTTTTATTGATTTTTATCTTGGTCCAATTACGGTCTATAGGTACAGGCAAATTATTAGGTGTGTAGACCCTAATGATTACGACGCAATCAAGCAAAAATCCTAAGTTAGGCCTGAAATCCGCGAGAATCAATAAATCAGTAAATAAACGATGGAAAACCACGTAAAAAGCCGTGAAAATCCGGTGGGGTCCCCCGAGCACACCGGTGCTCGGCGAAACAGACCCCGAAAGTCTAAGTCTCGGTCTTTGGTCCCTGTATTATTACAATTAATAAAATGTGCAGAAAATAAACCTAATCTAAACTACACTACTCCCGCACTCCTGCTTGGCTCCTCGCACTCTCCAGCAGCTCCGTGCAGAAGGGAGCCGCCTCTGACTCCCGCGGTTGCGTCGGCTTCTGAAGAAGCCGCCTCGGTCCTCGGGCCCTCGCAAGAAAAAGAACAGAGTGTCAAACCAGATAGTTATATAAAATAAGAACAAATATATACAAAAATAAAATAAACATACAAAATAAAAACAAATACAAGCAAAATAAAACAAAAGAAAATAAAAACAAAAAGAAAATAAAAGAAAACAGAAAGCTGTGAAAAGCCACTAACGAACAAAAAGCCGCGGAAAACCGCGAAAAACAAAATAAAACAAAAACGAAAAGAAAGATGACTACTAAGCCGTGCCACCCAAGGTCGGACTCAGGGAGAACGAATTGGACTCGCGGCCTACGAAGTAGTCTAAAAACAAGATAAAATAAAAACAAGTATTTTTGGTGGTTTTTAATTATTTTTATATTTTTTGGTATTTTTAATAATAAGGAAAAAGAAGAAAAAGGCAAATACAAGAAACTTCAACAAATTATTTAATCACTCAAAAATGCTATAAAAATTCAAACTCAAATATTTTTTACTTTTTAGATTTTTTAATGTTTTTGATGACTTTTTCAGATTTTTATTATTTTTATATGATTTTCTAAAAATAGAAATGGCAAAAAAAGTAAACTACTATACAACTAGGCTTGAAAGATTAATTTAAAATAGCAAATTGATCTGTAAAAACCTATAGGTAATTTTTATGAGAAATATAAACAAAAACAAAAATTCAGAAAAAGAGTTTGTAATTTTTTTAGTTTTCTACAATTGTTTAGAATTTTTATATGTTTTTAATGGTTTTTTAATTTTTAGGGTTTTATATGTCCAAAAATAGCCAAAATTGCATAGAAAATCAAACACACCAAAAGTAGCAAATCCTAATTTTTTTAGAATTTTTAAAATAGTTTTTATATTTTTTTATGATTTTCTAAACTAGACAGAAGCAAAAACTATTGTTTTTGAATTTTTAAAAATATCAAAACACCTCAAAAATGTTCCAAACTTTTGGTGAAATTTTTACACAGTGTCAGGAGCCACGGAGCCAAATTTCACGCAATTTGGACTTGATTTGCTATTTTATTTAAATAAAATAGAGGCTCACAGTCACAGGGACCTAAATGCAATAAAAACTACTTTCGGGGACCAAACGATAACAAACAAATAAAACCCAGGTCCCCTTGTGTAAAATGTCCAAGTAATCACGCACTACGCACGTGAATCAGGCACAGAGGGACCTATTTGCAATTCCTATTTCTAAAATATCAAACAATAATGCACATAAAGCACAGGGTATAAAATGCAAATAAACCAGAACCTCACGTGTCGATGCATGTGGCCCACATATATAAGGACTAAAGTGCAAATAGGAAAAACATAAAGGTTCAGAGTGCAAATATCTAAAAATAAAAATAGCTGAATTCAATATTTACAGGACTAACTAATAAAAATAAAAACGAGAAGGGCCTAAGGGATATTTACCCCTTATTAAAAGCGAACGGCCAAAAAAACGCCACGTGGCTGATCGGACGGTGGAGGTGCAACTGGCGTCTCTTCGAAGACCGGCGCTTGGATCCAACAGACGAGGGGCCGCCACGTGTGAATCAAACGGCTGAGACGTGAGGGCAGCCCTTCGTCTGGATGGACGGTCCGATCAGGCCTCAAAAGGATCGAACGGTGAGTGGTTGCTCCTCAAATAGATGGCTAGAATCAGATCTAGAGCGTCAAGGCAGAACGGACGACATAGGAGGGTCCTGGAAGAACAAAGCTCTGGCGACACAGGCGCGCTGGGCCTCCTCCTGGGCTGCTGGAAAGTGGAACGTGATTGCCAAGGTGCTTCGCAGCTAATGAGCCCCTCCGATGAGGTCGGGAAGCTCCGAGGAGCTCCGGCAACGAAGGCGAAGCTAAGCCTCTGTGCTCGAACTTTGGACCTCCAAATGAGGTCTCTTTGACCTGCAAAACTGCACAAGAAGCTTCCTGGGTCGAGGGCAAACTGCCTCGACTCGGGTGCGTCAGAATGGATGACCTCTGGCGAGGCGACGACGATGGAGGTCGGGCCTTGGTTCCGGGGCGAACCAAGGGGAGTGAGTGGGTGCAGAAGGTGGGTAGGAGTCTCACGAGTGTTACGGTCGAGTCCGATGATGAAATGAGTGATTAGAGCGGGCGGAATCGATCGACGATGGCGATGGGGTGATTTGGGCGTAATCGAAAATTAGGGAAAGCTAAGGGGATTCGAGTCTACATGATGGCTGAAGTCGACTAGGCACGAGCTCAGCGAGCTCTGGGTCGTAGCCTCGAAGGGTCGTCGGGTCCCAAGGCTCCAGCGCACCTCGTGGCGGCGCACGACGGCAAGAGTCACCGGATCGATAGCTGGAGGCTCTCTCTCCTCTCTTCGACACCCTCCTCGCGCAGCTGTCACTCTGGGGAGTAAGGTGGAGGTCCTGGGACGAAGGGGCACAACCAAGGATCGCGGGGAAAGTGCGGCAGAGATGGAGCTATATACGGCTTGGGGTCCGGCTAGATGAGGATTGGGCGAGAGATTTGGAGCACGGATCCCTATGTAGATCCCCGGGCGAGAATCTCGGATCAGCAAGGAACAAATGGAGCCCGGGGTTTGGATGTTTGGAGGTCGGATCGCGTTTGGAAAATTCGGCGAATGTCGGGGTCGGAGTAAGATCCGCGGGGAAAAGGTCCAGGGGGAGTAGATCGGGGTTCAATATCCCACGTGGACCAATCAGAGCTCGCATTTATTAATTATTTGGAAATTAAATAAAAAATAATAAATAACTTATTTTCGAAAAACTTAAAACATGAAAAATGTTTATTATTTTCAAATAATTTTTTAGTGATTTTTATTTATTTTTTGAAATATAAATTAAGTATTTACATTATATTATTATAATATATATGTATATACAATATGAATTTTTTATTTTTATTTTTAATTATTTATTTTTATACATTTATTCCAATTTTATATTTTAGTTATTTATAGAATAAAATTTGGAATAAATGGGTATTTTATTTTATTTTTATTATTTATTTACATGGGTTAAATAAATACTTTTATATACATATTTACATGGTATATATACAAGGTGGATTTTGATTTTTCTATTATTTCTTTTATTTTATTTTATTTTATTTCTCTAATTTTTATTTTTATTTGTTTACACCATGAAATGTGGAATGTGAAAATATTTTTATTAGTTTTTTATTAATTATTTACAAGGGGAACATAAATAGATGTGTTACTTTTATGTACATGGTCTATATACAATGAGAGATGTTTTGTTTATTTTTATTTTTCTATTATTTTTCCCCTTTTTATTCCAATTTATATTTACAAATATGTACAAATTAATAAACACATATTTTTATTTTTAGTTTTATTAAGAGGAAATAATTTTTATTTATATACATAGGTATATGTACACACAATTGAGCTTCCCTATCTCTCTCTACTTGAATTCTTTTGCGGTCAGGTCCATGCTGAGCCCTCCCATGGGATTATGTCGCTCAATATTTATTCTAAATATCTCCCTCTTTTTCTTTTATTTCTTTATTCTTCTATTTATGCACAAAAACATGCTAATTATTGTAATTTACACAATGCATGCTTATTGATAATTTTTGCTATTTGCATGAATATACAATGTGTTTTGCATAGGTTTTGTAGCTAAAATAAAAGAATAAAGAGTTATGAATGGGTATTCATCATGTTGCCGTGAGACGGAGGCTGGTCCTGATATGAGGGCTGGAAGGGTCTCCCACCCTGCTGCTACTGGTAATAGGGCATGTTGCCCATGTTCTGACCCTGAGTATGTCCTTGAGGACAGGTTAGTTGTGATTCATTGTTCCATACACCATTGGTTTCCTGGATCAGTGGCGGGGGTAGAGATAGATGCTCAGAGTAAGCAGGCTAGAACTCTGGTTGATATACAACCATCTATATCTGAGGCTGCGGGGCTGCTCCGGAACCTGCACGTAATACACGTGCTGAACAGGGTGGGGTTGCGGTGGAGTTGGCTGAGGGTTCTGCTGTATTGTAGGCTCCTTCTTCTCAGCGTTTGGGTCGGCAGTAGTAGACACATCGTTCCACATGTTGGCATTCAACGCACGAACGAGCTACTCCATGATGACCCGAAAAATCCACGAGACTCGGGTGAATGAAAATAGATCAAGGGTCGTTGCGACCCGGATCTTGGAGACAGTTCAGTCAATCAAGAAAAATAAGAGCAGACCACCAAAATAGAATAAAAATCAAAGGAACTCAATAGTGGTCTTAGCTATTGGATTAGCCTGGTATAGCGACCAGGGTCGGACTTAGGGAGCACGTAATGGCCTCGCGGCCTACGAAGTTGTCTAAATAAAAAATAAAATAAAAGAAAATGCTTTTTGGTGCATTTTTAATGTTTTTAAAATTTTTTGGATTTTTAAATTAATTAAGAAAATAGGAAAACAATAAAACAACCAACTACAAACAATTATTTAATCACTCAAAAATCACCCAAAAATCCAAACAAAAATATTTTTTATGTTTTTTTTTTATATTTTTTACTGTTTTTGGTTAATTGTTGGTAATTTTCTGATTTTTAGGGAATTTTATAAAAATAAAACAAGACAAGAAAAGAAAGGTGCTATCCAGTCAGACTTGGAGGACCAAAATAAAATGGATAATGGTCCTATCAAGGTCTGAAGGTAATTTTCCTGTAAAGTAGAAAAACAAGGAAAATTGGGCACTGGAATTATTAATTTTTTATTTTTCTTTTAATTATTAGAATTTTTATGGGTTTTTAGGGGTTTTGTAATTTTTATAGGTTTTATAAATCTAAAAATGACCAAAATTGGTCAAAAAATCAAACAGCACCAAACAATAAATAATTTTTTTGTAATGACCGCAAATCTAATCTTCTCATTGCATCTGAATCATATTCAGATCAATGTCCAATATTTTGACTAAGAACAGATTACTTCTCTACTCAGAGGAGTCACTAAAATCCAAGCACGTTTCATCACTCCCTAGGAATGGAAGCATCATGGTAATACAACTGTTTATGATCACATCACCCTCGTGTATTCCTAATACATGTACCTCATGCATATTGGAAGACCCAGAATAATCCCAAAGTATAAGATCAATTTTATACTGTCTACTTCAGGGATTTATCATTAAGTTTCTCATTCGATCATTAGGAGTTGGTCTCGATCATATACTTTCCAAAAGCATATATCATACCTAGGTGTTGATCATATACTTTTTAAAAGTATATATCAATCCTTAAAATTAAGTCAAGCTTCCAAAACGAGACGAGTGCGCGTGGAATTTAATTCATCCCAATATCTTAAGAGTGAGCTCATGTCATCCAGTTTAGGAAATGAACCTGTTTGATCCCTTTGAGAGATCGTATTACTCATATGCCCTTGTATTCACACTAATGTGTCGGTGTATAGACCTTGATTAGTTCAACAACCTATTGGTCTGCCAAATGTACATACTCAAACATATAGTAACACATCTGTCTCCGGTCATAGGATGCGTGCCTATATCATGGCAGCATACGACATAGGACTTTGGTTGTCTTGATCTCGTTAAGTCAACTCTTTGACCTAACTAATATGACACCTCCGAATCTCTATTCCCATGTAGAGGACATGCATCAAGAGGTCGGTCAGATATCAGCCAAGTGAGAAAGGATTGCCATCTCCTACTCAGGCTGGAGATCCTCTCATAACAATCATTTGACGGTACTTGATGAGTCCTCAATCTAACTCTATAGATATTCATCCAAGCACCATCCTATGTGATTTAGTAATTGAATCAACAACTGTATGATCATTAAGACGGCCATGGTGCATACCCCTAATTGTACTAAGGGACCTATTATGTAAATTAGTTACTCTTCATTTCATATCAGGTAATGATATTCACAAAAACATTTATTGCGTATTGGCTCGCCGTGGGCTCGCATGCCTAACAATCTCCTACTAGCCCAAAGAGCCATTAATGGGATAATCATTTAAACCCACACTCATGTGACAATCATAGGCTATTTAGAAAATAGCTAGGTAAGCTGATCAGTCACTTTGTTCCCAAGAGACTATGCCAAGTTCTTTTACGACACTTTGCACATCTCCCAGTAAAAGTGTTCGCATCTAATGCGAATGTTGCATCTCATGCAACCAATACTCAGCCATGTCAGTCGTAGTGTCCTTGACACTACACCTCAATAATTATTATAACCAGTATGTAATTTCTACTATCCTTATCAGAATACCCTTATTCCTGGAGATCTTTATCTCAAAAGGTATCCGTAGTTAAGACCTTTTAGATCTCCATCTATAAAGTCTTAATTTCTTGAAGATAAGACTTAGAGATCACTATCTCTAAAGTCTTGTCATCTTTGAAGATATTGTTATTACTGCAATCAAGTGTTATATCTCCATTGTAGGATTAGTAACGGTTTACTACTCCCACTGCATGGCAGACATCTGGATTGTGTACACATCTAGCATGCTTTCAGCTTCTCGTAACTGATGCCCAAAGGGAAACCAATTTTAGCATTCACTTCCTCAACTCTTTGAGGTGCTATCCCATTAGATAGGTCAGTACCATATCTATAGGGAAAGAAGCCTTTCTTGAAGATTTCTAGAAAATGGAAATGTCTAAGGTGCTCCATTAATGTGACGGTCCCAATACCCTCTTCTATTTGCTTCTGAACAACTTCAGAATAAGATCTAAGAGGTATCCTTGAGATCATATATCGAGGTATGGAACAATCGGATTATAAAACACTTATTATTATCTTCCTTATATCATTCCAAATGATTAGGATATTATCTACATTTAGTACGATGAACACAATGGCACTCCCACTAAGCTTCACATGTTTCATCAAGATCCTATCTGAAATCATAACGTTTATAATTTCATCAAATCTTATATTCCAAACACAAGAAGCTTATTTGAGTCCAAAGATGGATTTCCTTAGCTTGCACATCTTGCTTTCCTCAACTATGAAGAACTGGGGCTACTTCATATGAATATCCTCAGAGAGGTATTCACAGAGGAATGCCATTTTGACTCACATCTTGAAGATGTCATAGTCAAGTTGCGTAGTATAGTTACCAATATTCTGATGGGTTCAAGCATTGTCACTGAAGAGCATGTCTCATCACAAGAGATGCCTTCTCTTCGGTGCGCAACTCATGGCTACGAACCGTGCTTTGTAGGTCTCTACCTTCTCGTCAGGTTCCCTCTTTCTACTGAAGATCCATTCACACCTTAATATGTCTTACCCATATAGGTGGATCCTCGAGGGTCCATATACAACATTTGTATATGAAGTCTACTTTAGACTTTATTGCTAACATTCATCCTTCCTTGCTATGATCTTCAGAAGCATCATAGCCTTCAAGCATTTTCTTTTTCTTATCAATGAATAGATCTCTTTACTTGTAAGAGTCGATTTCGGTTAGCTACAGAAAGAAGGATAGCTTGAAGCATGCTTGACTGTGTTGTTTAGGGTATGTAGACCTGTAAACAAGTTAGAGTCTGAGGAAGGGAAAGAGAATGTTAAATAAAGAAGTAGAAAAAAAAGAACACCAACACGATATATATATGTAACTGGTACCAAAGATCGGGATGGTCTTGATATTGGGAAGGAGCTGCTGGGTACCGAAAAGATTGAAGTCAGATCATTGTCAGTTTCAACTGACACATGTAATCCATCTTCAAACTTATTTGAAGAGGTATCAATGTTTCATCTTTAATTGTCCTTTTAGTTTCCAATTTTAGGAGCCTCATTATATTCTTAAGATTAAATGAGTTCTTTCACTTCAATTTCATCTTCATTCTCAAGAGTCTCATCCTCTAATAATCACATTCTCATAGATGAGATCTTTTAAGAATCTCAATGTCATAAAGTAGGTATCCAATACCATCTTTTATTTTCCTAATGAAGTAGCACTCTCAGGTGTTAAATTCCAGCTTACTTGCTTGGAATCTTACTAAGGATATATATTGTAGTCTCTACTACATATATACCTTGGAAACTAAGAGTTAATTATGCTAAGAATCATCATTGATCAAATCATTTCACACATGATCCAATTGTATCTCCCTACAACTCCATTGATTTAGGTTTAATAGGAGGAGTGAGATAGAAATGATATTCATATCTTTATATGGTATTCCATGAATTCATCTAATACGTACTGACTACCTAGATTGGATCAAATTCATCTTCATCTTCCTTCAAACTTTGGCTCTAACCAAAATTGTGAAATCTTTGAACATTTCAAAGTTTTCTAAGTGAACAAATAATCATCAATAGACACCATATATCCATAATGTTTATTCTGATATAGATGATTCACATACGTCAATATGTATGAGATCTTGAATACCTTGACATCTTACACCATTCCAAGGAAGGGTGTATTGGATATTTTTACTTTTGAATACAATATTCACAAGTATGTAATATTTGAACCTTTTGACAATCTAAAGTTTCTTCTCTTACTAGTCTATTGATCACATCAACAAACAAATGTCCAAGGCTTGATGCCATATCATTGTCAAATGATCTTCATTCTCCTATTGATCTTTTAAAGTTTAATTTTAGTATTAGAAATGTTAATGAACCATTAACTAATTTCTAATTTAGTAGAGTCCACTAGATTTTAGATTACTATCAGAAATATCTCCATCATAACTCTTTATGATAGGTCTATTCCAGAATTCATGTTTATTCCCAACGTTTAGAAATAAACAATGAGTGTATTCTAATATCTAGGTCATAGAGACATTCTCTAAGCTAAGGACTCTCCCACTGAAATTAGGAAGTCTATTAATCCCATAGAGGTTCTTACAACAATTGCATTAACATCCATGTGGATGACTATTGAACCTTAAGATCAGATTTTCTAGTCTTCTAAAACATAAGCAACCAATTGCAAGTGTTATTTGAAAATGAGATAAAATTATTAGACTTTGATCTTATCAAATAAGAAAATCAATTTTAATGATTAAATGTAGATGTAGATTATTCCGATGCTCTATCCTGGTCCCTCTCAAAGGATGCTAGATAGACTAGGTAGTCACACTATCAATACATCGGCTTATTGTAGTATTGGCATTCATCCAACTATTTGGATGTCATATGGAAGTTACAGAAGTACAATAACTACTTTTAACTTTCCTTCTTACTTGGATCAAACCCATGCTTCCACTGCGCTCCCTTTATCTATAAACAACCATTGCTTAAGAGGAAGGATCTCTTATGTTGAATTCAAAAGATTTCAATATAAGAGTATTTCAATGTTTATACATGCTTCATTCAATTCATACAATATGAATATTCTGAAGCTTCATGAATGACTAGAGTACATATAATACAATGATGCCACTCATCATATCTACATACATCCTAACTCTTAAAGACTTAGGTTTAGGCAGGTACTCAAATATTTTGAATACATTATCTCTTATAGAGCTACCATTCTGCATGATGTAGAGAACCATGTCATTCATAATAAAATGTCAAGTGCACATATACATGCCAAAACATCCTTTTAGATTTTATAAGGATTATTTGACAATTGTGATCATCATCGACATGTCACTTCCAAAGCACACTTGATGAGAAATCTAGACTATAGAGACATACAAAACCTAGGGGTGTAGTTTTATCGTCTATTTAATTGTCATTCCTCATTATTATGAGGAAGACTTGCACATTGCAACAACATACATTATGTTTCCAACTGCAACTACAATATCTTCATCATGGATCCAATAAATGATAATTTACTGGTTATTATCTAGTATAGTATTGAGTGGGTTTAACGAAGGATATCTGAAATAAGAAATTCGCATAAATATATCAAAATATATTTTTTTACTTTGATTTAGGAATTTTTATATCAAAGTTGTCTTGCCTTGTCAACACTGAAAGTTCATTCCCTTAATCACTTTCAATGTAAGAGATATACTTACCATCTTATCTCAGCAAGATTTGGGATATCCTTCCTTATCTATGTCACATCCCAATAATATGAGAACCTGTAACTCAGATAAAAAGAAGCGGGAACATATTCTGCCTTGCAAGTCCAACTTGCATCCTCAATTTGGTCTTTAACACCCGGGCCCACCACCCCTAAGGTGATGTTGACCCGTCATTAATTGAACCAACTGTCAACAGGAATACAACTCGCTATGCGCATTCCAATATCGCTCCATTAATATGACGACCAGATATTGGGGTCACTACGCATACATCCTTACTCTTTCGAGAAGCAAAGAGCCTGATCCGAATGGATTGTATACAGGAGTTGTCACTTCGGACATGCATTTCCTACATATAATATATGGCTACGGAACCCTTCACCTTAACAGGAGACCATGTATGCCACTTATGTGATCCTCTATATCATATTCAAATTCTAATTAATGATCATGAATCATATTCATTATGATTAATTCTTTCAAGGGAAATAACATCTCTATTAAAAATAGAGTGTTTAATTTTAATTGGATTCCAATTAATTTAATTATATTAAATTAATGATCCAACTAATATCCAATAAACAATCTTTTATTATTACTTGAATTTTGGTATTATCTCAAATACACATTATTCTGAATTTTAATAATTAGAAAATACATTGTGATCTCTCTTGCATTATTAAGTCCCTACCCATTGTCATTGCCAGTACCAACGTGAGTGGGACAGACCGCACACGGTGCAACCTGCTACCCCAATGCTCCATGACTAGACAACATATCCACCTCGGGAAGAGATAATGCTAAATTGATCATTGTGTACTAGAGATTATAATCAGTCTTTCAACCGAAGTTATACCATATATAATAAAAATCACAAAATTTTTGATTAACATTCTAATGAGATTTTCCAAACAAATCCCAAATCCTATTCAAGCAACATTGTTATTTGGAAAATGGATTGTGTAATCAATTGTGATCTTGATCATATCTATTCAATTACTGGTTAAGTCAATGTCATTTAAGGAAATAATTATCATCAAATATTTCACAAATATTTATCTATAAATATTCCAAGTAATTAAACCATTTAATTTCACTAATTAATTAAATGACAATAACATGGTTCTTGATTAGAAAAGTAATTTCCAATAGTGACCCTCACTTACTAAAATTAACATATCTCAATCAATTTAAATCCAAATTGAGCAAAATAAGTTTCCAAAGTTTGATAATTTGATTTACAACAGAACCTAAGTAATTTGCATGCATTTCTAGGCGTTTCAAATCCGCAATTAACTTTTTAATTACGTTAAGATTCGCAGTCCCCGAAACAGTGGATACATGTTCACTAATTTGACCATTTGAGCAAATGGATTCGAAATCACACAAACTCAGATCCTACGGTTTCCTAATTTAATGGGGAACAAAATAAAAATTTTATTTTCGTTTTTAAACAGTTTAAACAAAGCCGAAAATTATCATTAAACAGAGATACGAAAATGAAATGCGATAAAACTTTCGCAACCCTAACGAACCCAAGTCAGCTTAGGTTTATGGATCGTATCTGAAACCTTCAACCTATGGCTCTGATACCACTTGAAGGATATGGGGAGATCCTTAAGCACATCACGGAAGCATGAGGATCGCATCGTATACGATCGGTAGTGACTAGTCGCACTAGTTGCTCGTGGCAGCGGAAATTAAAATTTTCTTGTGACGAAACAACATTATCCAAGAACACTTATTGGATCGTTTCATATAAACCACAAAAAAATGATAGGATTACCTCTTGAAGCGTGGTTGCAATCGAGTCTCTAAATGAAGAGACCTCCTGTTTCAAGTCCGATTCGACGGAGGAGATGCTTGCGAGCGTGTTGATGAAACATGTGATCCTCGCAATCCATGTTGATGATCCAAGTGGCGAATCTCCTGATCTCGACACATGAGATCCAACATCTTCTTCACGAGCGAGGTGCACCGAAGGAGATGGAGATCCACGAGCAAACAATTGGGCAGTATAACAACAACGCTGTGGCAATGGAGAATCTCTCTACGGCATCCATGGTGGATGGCCACACGAGAGAAGGAGAGAGGTCGTGCAGAGAGAAAGAGAGAGAGAGAGCCTTGTATTTCTCATTAGCATTTGAAGAGAAAGGGGTGCCCTTCTATTTTTAATATTTTGGGATCCATGGATCTCAATCCATAGGTAACGCAATACGAACGGCTCACATTGATTTGTGTTTCTTTTAATGGCTAAGAATTTTGTTGGTAAAACCAACAACAATTTATTTAATTTGGATTAAATGTATATTGATAAATCAATATGATTTAATCCAAAATTAAATCAATCGGGCAGGGAGATTATGGAATGAAGATTGCCTCCTTCCATAATATGAGATTTGGTGGCAATCTCAAGTAATCTCATGATATATAAAGATATTACATTATTCCATGGAAATCGCCAAGATTTGCAACAACACATGTTGTAAATTATTAAACAAAAGTAATTCATATTTATTTTGTGAATATTACAATCTTGCAATTGGAAAATTTCGAATTACATTCACAACCAAAAATAAAATGTGGATAACATTTTCAATTAATTGTCCAATCTGAATCCAATTCACATCAACATTTAATTAACTAATGTAAACTACAAATGGCTCTCTTTTATATATTGTAAATCACATTTCTAATATATATGATTAATATGGATAGTACTATCCACATTATTCATATCCATGATTATTAAATCACATTTAATCATCTTGGATCTAGATTCTCATGTGCCCAGATAATATGAATTGTATTCACATTATTCACATCTTTGATAATCAAATCACATTTAATTATCTAAGATAACTCTTTTTATAATATGAATCAAATTCATATTATTCATGATAACTAAATCAGATTATCCATTTTCTCAATGCTCGGAAACATATATCAACAATGAAATCATCTTGAACTCTTTCAAGGATAACGCGCTTTCTTCGCCGATACTTGGAGATAAGGACAGGGCGATTATATTATTCCACGTATAGTGACTTGGATATTGAGATCACATCTCAAATCCTGATCTCAGGCCTCCCATAGATGCTTGATTAAATCAAGACCGCAAATCTAATCTTCTTGTTGCATCTAAATCACATTCAGATCAACGTCCAATATTTGGACTAAGATAAGATTACTTCTCTAATGAGAGGAGTCACTAAAATCCAGACCTGTTTCATCACTCCCTAGGAATGGAAGCATCATTGTTATACCACTATTTATGATTACATCCCTCATGTATTCCTAATACCTGTACATCCTGCATACTGGAAGACCCAGAGTAATCCTGAAGTATAAGACCAATTTTATAATGTCTACTTTAAGTATTTATCATTGAGTTTCTCATTCGATCTTCGGGAGTTGGTATCGATCATATTCTTTCCAAAAGCATATATCATACCTACGTGTTGATCCTATACTTTCCAAAAGTATATATCAATCCTTACAAATTCAGTCTAGCTTCCAAAGCGAGATGACCGCGCGCGGAATTTGATTGTTCTTAATATCTCATGAATGAGCTCATGTCTTCTGGTTCAGGAAATGAACCTGTACGATCCTTTTGAGAGATCGTATTACTCATATGCCCTTGTATGCACACCAGCGCGCTGGTGTATAGACCTTGATTAGGTCATCAACCTATTGGTCTGCCAAATGTACATACTCAGATATATAGTAACACATCTGTCTCCGGTCAGAGGATGCGTGCTCATATCCTGATAGCATACGACATAGGACATTGGTTATCTCGATCTCGTTAAGTCAACTCTTTGACCTAACTAATATGACACCTCCAAATCTCTATTCCCATACAGAGGACATGCATCAAGAGATCGGTCAGATATCAGCCAAGTGAGAAAGGATTGCCATCTCCTACTCAGGCTGGAGATACTCTCTTAACAATCATTTGACGGTACTTGATGAGTCCTCAATCTAACTCTTTAGATATTCATCCAAACAGTAGCCTCTATGATCCAATAATTGAATCAACAACTGTATGATCATTAAGACGGCCATGGTACATAACACTAATTGTACTAAGGGACCTATTATGCAAATTAGTTATTCTTCATTTCTGATTAGGGAATGATATTTGCAATAACATTTATTGCATAATGGCTCGTCGTGGGCTCGTATGTCCAACACCCGCCACTATGCTCTAGAATGTCATTGTGCCCCGACTGTTTCGACCCGTATATCCACCCCATCATTGGTCATGGTAAACTTCTCTACATTTCCCTTTTTGTTTCCACCATGGATTCTACACGAATATGAGCCCCCTAGCTCCACCTCTGCTACCTTCACCAAAGCTTAGTTTCCCACTCCGTCTTACTTGCTATTCATCTTCAATTGGGGTCAAGAAGGAAGACCTCGAGCTCGTTGTTCTTTTTGTGCAGAAGGAGACACTTGAGGAGCCACCTAGAGATGAACCCAAGCTCAAGATAGAGCTTCTAGTGCATCGAGCTCCATGTTTCCTCCGATGGGGCCCGGACCCAACTAGACCTTCCTATAGTGTGACTCAGTCTCAAGAAGCGAAAGGAACTATCAATGAGGAAGGAGGAGGATGTAGGACGAAGAACATGATGATCGAAAGTTGGGGAAGAAGGCATTCTTCCCCATTCTTCTAATTAGCGTTTCAATTTTCAGATTATTTGCACGACCCAGATCTAATATGGGCTACTTATTTCAAGTGAAATGAAGCTACTCCTCTGCCATTGATCCAACCAAGTGAAAGACGCTCAATTGTATTATACTATGCCTTTTGTGGGTAAATATTTAAACTGTCCCCACATATTTTTCTTAATATATCTTATGTCCTGTAAATATTGAAGTACACTTAATTACTTTTGTAAAATTTACAAATGCCCCCACACTTTCTTGTATATTGTATCGAGGTCTACACCAGGTCACCTCACGTGACGACCCACGTGAGGTAGGCATTTTGAATAGAATCCCACCTGATTTCTTGTATTTATTTTTATTGATAAAATATGTAATATAAGTGTAAAACTTTTGATTATTTTGCACAAACCCTCTAGATTATATATTTATTTTTTAAATTTCCATTGCTAGTATTATATTTTTTCTTGTCTCTATGTTTAGTAAATATTGCATTTATGTTAAAAATTTTGGAAAATTTGTGGAAGATGCTTAATCATGTGATTATGTTTGTTCATATTTTTATGTAGCATTTTACGGCATTTTCCTAAATATAATAAACATAAAGCTATATATACCTTATTTTCATAAAAAAAATACAAAAACTATAAAACCACTTTTAAAAATTCCAATGAATCTACAGTGTGGATACTACTAAATATTATAAATACATACTAAAAATCACAAAAAAACATAAAAAGAAAACTCTAAAATTTAAAAACCCCTCAAATACTATAAAATTGATAAAAAAATCTTATAAAAATACAAAATATTTATTTCTATTGTATATTTATCTTCATATTATATATTAAAAATAGTTTTGGTAATTTTTGAACTTATTGTCTATTTTTAAATCCCAAATCAATTCAGAGTATTTATTATAGTTATTGTTTCTATATATTTAATAAATTAAAAATACTTAAAAATTAACAAATTTTATAAGAAAATTCACTAAAAAGGAAAACTTAAAACCATAAAAATATTTTAATTTCTAATATTTGACTATATAGAGTTATATTTAAAATTTTAAGAACCTATATTAACCTATTTGTAATATATTACATAAATACTTATTATTATTACCTATAAATACCAAATAAATTTCGAAAACCATAGAAAAATAAAAAAAGATAGTTATTGTATATAATTCCCCATTTTTTTCATTTATTAAATACATTATATATTATTTATTACATAGATTATATCATTATTGTTATATATAGATATATATTATAACTTTAAAAAGAAAAAAAAACTAAAATCATAAAATTAAAAAATGAAAAATATAAAAATTGAAAAACAAACATTAAAAATCCATAAAAATATATAAGTTAAAACAAAAACAAAAAGCAGAAAAAGTGCAAAAATAATTATTATTCATTATTCTAAAATAATTAATAATAATTATACCTATCCATGATTTAGTCTTAGTGTTTCGACCCCAACACTTTCTATCACTACACATCTTTATGCTGGGTATAACAAATTTCAACTCGCATTCCTTTAGTGTTTTATCAGTATTGTGGGTTGATTGTTTGCTTCTTCTCATTGATTGAGTTATGAGTACCATGAGAGCATCCAAAACAATGATTGTCGGATCCGACTTGTTCAGCACTGCATTCCTTCCAGGATCAAGCATTAGGAACTTCGATATAAGTGATCAACAAAATGACATCTTTGGTAGGGAGAAACACTTATGATAGGATTTTTGCACATATATGACTTCTTATTTACCTATATTTTATTTCTTTTTATAAATAACTCTGTATATGCTTCTGAAAAATTTCTCTGTTGAATTCTTTGCGGGTGCCTGCTACACGAGGAAAACTTTCTAGGAAGCCGAGGCAGCCAAGCATTACAGAGACCAGCTCTTACTTCATGAGCTGGTAGGAGAGAGCAAGGAAGAGACAGATAGAGAAAGAAGAGGCAACAACGTTTAGTGTAGATTTTTTTCTTTTTATGAGAGTGAGATAGACAATTTAATTAATTTGTAATAATACATGTACATGGACATTTGGACACTTGAACTGTCGCAAGCCTATTTTACCATGTGTCTATTCACATGGGGGGCCACTCAGTTTTCTTCGTGTTTTCTTATCTTCTACATTTTAGTCACCCTATTTTGTATTGGTTTATATATGTTTCCCGCATTTTGAGTTTTCCGCTTTTATTTTCTTTGTTTTATGTGAATGAGCCCTTAGATTTTAGGAACTACTTCATCGGTTAATTTAGGTCAAAATCCCTAATATTTGCATGGTATTGTAGTCTCAAATACCTTTGGAACTAGATCAAACTTAATTGGTTCTTTATACCAATAACACTTTCTACTTAGGGTGATTTTGCTAGATTACATTTGCATGTAGTGTAATTTAAATTCCTTGTCTTGAATCCAACATGTATAGCGTTGGGTATCAGAGCGAGTCTTCCTACTGAGCATTCATCATGAGATACAAGGGTGAGATTTCCATCCTAATATCCAGCACGAATTTTTTGTCTTCTCTCTCCGTTTTGTATCACTTAGGTTTTAAAGAAAATACAAAAAAGCATTTGGCAAATAATTCTGAAAAATATTAAAAAAGTGAATATCAAGAAATTAAATACGGGGATCATTAATTAACATTTACCAAAAATAAAATTTCTAATGAACATCATTGTTTAGTGTTTGTAAAGCTCACATTGTTTTTAGGTACCATCAAGACAAAGTGAGGCACGACCCTCGAAAATTAGAGCAAAAAATCATGCCTGAGTACTGCCTTTTTATTGATCGGATTTGTGAAGTATTGGTGCTTCTATCATACATGGGCGAGTAGGGCTTCGTCTGCTTGCAGGATTAGTTTGAAGTATTGATCTTAGGCCATCCCCTTATGGGTGTGTCTATCTCATCGTTCCAGGTCTGAGTACCCCACAAAGGGGATGTTTTGGTTTCACCAATTGGCTTCCTCATATATTCTTTGGCTGAGTAGTGGATCCAAATCCAGTAGCAAGGATTCTCTTAAAAAGTATAGACAATAAGATACAGGAAGTGGTAAGTACGTGATACTTTTCTGGAAGTACTCACTCTCCTATAGGGCTATCTTTTAAGGACATGTTATAAGATTGCCTGCGAAACAAAATAATGTTAAAAAAGATAAAAATAGCGAAACTCTTATGGCTTCACATTGTGTGAGTTGGTGAGCCCATTTTACATGTTTGTTTGAGTTAGATTTAGGCCAAAGATCCAGTCCTGCATACTTATGCCTTTTCAATTCATATGTTTTCATTTCATCTTGCCTTGCTCTTTTTGAGCCTTCCATAGTTTTCCACTTCATTTCATATATTGTTCATCATTGTATTCCCATTCCTCATCTATTATGCTTCTATCAATGTTGTCGACTCATGGATGGTTTATTCGGGACCCCGTGAACAACCTCACAGATTCCACGAATTTGACATCTTCAATAATTTGAGGCCATTCCTGATAACCCGGTTTGGACTTTGTGAACCGATATGCAGACTCCTCAACTTCTTTCCATTCGTCAATAAACTAGGATCACTCTTGTCCCAACATTCTCACCTTGTGGATGGAGATCGATTTTAGTTCATATCAAGTACACCATTTATATCTTATTAGAATTGACCCTAATTCTAGATCCATCTTTCCATTTAGTGCCAATAATTGTCAGTCATAAAAGGATGCATCTTATTGTGCAGAACCGAACCTAGCCCCCGTGCAGATTAATTCTTCTGAGTATGATTAAGAGATGTCTATTTAGGGAAAAGGAAAGGGACCGCAATAACAGAATTATGGTCTGCAGCTAGATCTAAACACAGTGAATGCACAACTTCTTGCTTCCATACAATCTATCCAACAACATCTGACAGATCATACTCTTTCCCCAACCACCTTCCATGATATTCTTAATTACAAGATGATAGAGAGAGAGAACGGAGGAGAAGGAGGATGAGGAAATGATTATGAATAAGGGGATGGACCTCGTGGGGATCCAACAGATGAGCCAAGGAGAGAGGCTCCTAAGCCTACTCTCAAAGAGACATACAATCTTGGCTCTGTCCAGATGATTGAGTGTATACAGATTCTTGTAGTCCATATACATTTTGAGCAAAAGCCTTAGTTCTTGGCTCTACTTTCCTCTTCCCATAGGAACTCCAACAAAGAGCCTTATATCCATCTCCAGCAATTTTCTCACATCTACCGCACTACTTACTACCATAACATCTCGTTAGTGTAGTCAAAATAACCCCATCCCCATTCATACTTTAGTATACGCTTAATAGTGGATAAATCAATTAGGAAAGGCCGTGACGGCCAAGAGGAATTGAGATATGCATTCCTCCAAAATTTCTACCCTCTTGGTCATGTGAACCAAATGCGAGCGCGTATCACAATTTCTCTGAGGGACTGCAAGAGTCCATTAATGAAGCTTCGGGGAGGTTCGGAGATATGAAAGAGAAGTGCCTCAACCAAGACACTCCTTGGATTAGCCAAGTCTAACATTTCTTTGGGAGTCCGACTCCATATAGGCTAGTGGATGCTGCATATGGCGGATCTCATTTCAAGAAGGATAAAGATGTTGTCTGGTAGATATTTGAAGAAATAGTTGAAGGAGAGGCCGCATTATCTTTATCCCATGAATATCAGCGACATCCTTAGATCAACCAAAAGTCTATCAATATGGCAGCAAACCATGAATTATACATGGACGAGAGCTCCAATCTCAGCATCATTGGGAGCTACCTATCCAAGGTTGATATCATTTAGAAACGATTACAGGACCTAGAGAAATTGCCTATGATCGAACAGAGAAACCAAAACATGGACAAGTTGGATTAGATTTCTAAGTAGTTGGAGTTGCTGGAAAGCACCATCAACATCATACAATCTACGACCCGTCTGTCATACCTCTTGTTGAGACGAAGGAGCCTTCATCGCCACCCTATCCTCTGCCTATTTCAGGGCAGCCCCAGGTCCAACTTGTATACTTTGTACAAGCACCAGAACGGGCACTACAATAGCCATCGTAGTAGATTGTCATTTACTAGCCAGTGCCCCATCCTCCATCATTTGTTGATCCATTTTTCCCACCACCACCTCAAATCCAAGAAGTGAATGACATGTGGAATAACTCGCCCAGGTGGACAGAAATAGGTCCAATCATCAGCTATTAGGTTGTATCACTAGCTTTCCTATTTTAGGTTTGTTTAGAACAACCCACCTCTGCACCAATAGTCTCCACCATATAAAAATACTTGGATACAACAATCATACCGATAGTTGTCGTACCGCCACTACCAATCACATCTTAACTACATGGTTGCTCAGCACCAGTAGTACCTTTGTCCTCCTTCATCAGCAACTACTTACTCCTACTACAACAATATTTTCCCCCCCAGCTGCCTCCATAATAGTATAATTCCTAATGTGCTCATCACACTGAACCTGAGGCTACTCCAGCAAACCCAGCTCTTGACTGCTTGGCCCAACTTGTCAAAGCCCTAACAGAGACGAGTTAGAAGATTGAGAACCTCACTGTAACCAAAACTCTTATTCCAGCTCAAGTTGAGACTAACCCCAATAACATCAAGCATAGAGAGCAGCTAGTTTGTAATATCTCGTCTGGTCCAATAGAGTAAGGTATTTTAGATTTTGTGTTGTCTCATTGATGAATCCATGATTCATTAACATTTTTGACTCGTTTTGCATTAAAACTCTTAACAAATACATGTAAATATGTATTAATCTTCACTTTTTTAACAAAATAACATTCATAAATAAAAATGCATTTTAATACATAAAAAATATATATAAATAATAAGAAAAATAAAAGCAAAAGAAAAAAATAAGGCAATTGTAAATATGTATATATTGTATTGGATGACTTAGAATATATAAATATAGATGTAAGATACGTTTTATAATTTAGCCCTTGAGACCAAGTCAGCATGGCTTGGTCGACAAACAATAAAGTAGAGTGAGTGATGAACTTGATTTTGTAAGGGTCTAATGTGGTCTACACATAGAGAGACAAACAATGTCACCGAAATGACTGCACACGAAATCCTAGATCAATGAACAATTAACTCACAATAAGATAAAAAAAAGTAAAGCAAAATGTGGAGTTAGGATTTATTACAACTCTATAAAAGATGTATATATGACGAGTAGTATAGATTGTCGAATACATGGAGAAAGGGGAATAGGCAACAAAGAATAGGAAAAAAGTCAACAATTATTTTTGGTGTTTTTATGTATTTTTTAGTGGATCTTTAAGAAATTCATTTTTTGGAATTTTTGTTTTTATATTTTTTATATTCTTTTAATTTTATATTTTTTATATTTCTTTTTATATTTTCTTATTTTTTATTTTATCTCATATATACACATATATATCTAATGTTGTCAAATGGTATATAGATATAATATTTATAAGAAAGATGATAAATAAAAAAGAATAAAGTGAAAAAAATAAAAATACCCTAAGGCACCATCATTAATAATTGTAAAGTTTTAACGATATATTTTAATCTTTTTTATAAATGAATAATAATAAAGAAGTATAAATAGTTTTATATAAATAGATGTCGTCGTTCTATGTTTATGAAAGAACTATAATACTTCAAAAATAAAAAAATAAAATGTTTTTGTCTTTTTTTAATATTTTTCTTTATTTGTGATTTTTTCTCAGAATGTTTTCTTTTTTTTGTATTTTTAATTTACTTAAAATGCCAAAACAATTACTTATAATAGTAGGCGTAATTGTTTTGGATTTCAAAATAGCTAATAGGTCAAAAAATTCCAAAACTAATTTTTATTTATAGGGAATATAATGAAGAAAATTGAGAAATAGAAAAAGTAATTTTTAGATTTGGAATGATTTCTTGATAATTTTTCTAATGTTAAAAAGATTTTGCTAATTTTTGTTTTTCTTTTTATTTTTTAGTGAATTTAGGTCTTTTTTTGTTAAATACAGTAACAACTACCCCCTACATTGTTTAGAAATTTTCAAAATGTTTTAATAATTTTTATGGGTTTTTAATGTAAATAAGGAATATATATAATATTTTTGGATTTTAAAATATGGAAATTGAATAATAAATGCCCTACGTAAAATGCATGTGATGTAATATAATATAAGGGACTTATATTAAAAATTCTACAATTTTTGCAAAATGACATTTTTATTATAGAGAATACACTAAATAAAAATGCATTGCTAGCAGGGACTAATAACAAAAAATGCAATTTAGAACTAATTTTCAAAGTATAAGGTCCTCTACGTAAATTACCCACGAATATTTAATTCATTCCACGCTAATACGGATATAGATGCTATTTACAAGAGACACTAGGGCATAAATGTAAAATTCCTTCAATGTTTTAAACTAAAATATAAATTGTCTAGAAAAAAACAATAACATACAAATACAGTGGGGTCCTTGCAAAAATGCAACGCCTCACGTGTATGGGCACGTGAGGTGATGTGGTCGAGGACCCAAGTACAAATAAATGTAATATAGGTGCCTAATTGCAAAATAACCAAAAGTTTTACACTACATACAAAAGTTTATGGATTAAAAATTAAATACAAAAGGTAGGGATATAGGGCAAAATTTCCACCTTTATATGCTGGTGGACGACTAGATACGATCCACTAATTCACTAGGCGGGTGATGGATGGTTGATACCCCTTCGACGATGAAGGGACATGATTAGAAGGTGGTTGATGATCCAAAAACATATATTGGTTGCATTCAACAACATCTGTGTGATATGGAGCTCCTCTTCGATCAAATATTATAGATAAGGAGGGAAGAACTGGGAAGAACGGATGTTCAGACAAACTTTGATTCGCTCCCCTACACGACTCTAGTGGTGTCTAGCTTGACGGTGAGGTGCAAAAGGCTCCTGATGGTCATGGGGTGCTCCTAGAGCATTCAGATAGGGTCGAGGGTCATTGGAGTGAGCCCTGATAGTCAAGGAAGAGTAACACCTCCAAGTACCATAGCCAATCCAAAATAGAACCGTAGATGGCTCTTTGTCATCCAAAACCTGCAGGGTTAGTTCCAGCAAAGAAAAAAGGAAGGTGCATGAGGTCTGAGCGGGAAGAATTGAAGATGGAGGCGGGCGGAGCTTCTTCAGCTTACGATAGAGGAGGAGAACCGATTCCATGATCCAACGAGGATCAGGTTGAGTGGAGATGTGTTGGATTATCAAAACATGGAGGGGAACGCAATAAGAGTGTTAGCCGGGTCGAGGAACGACTGGAAGAAGACAGAACAGTAGCCTTAGTAGAAGCTTTGACAAACTTCGAATTTAGACTTTTAAGAAATAAATGTGAAAAGAAGCGAAAAAAATTCTAAACTAGTATATCTATGATGCTAGGAAACATAAAGAGATAAGAAACTAAGGTTCTATCTGAGAATGAGGGGACCAAGGAGGAGCTCCGCCAGCTAGTCTGGCAATGCTTGGATCTCCTTCGACAGGCCTTTTCCTCCACACTAAGCACATGGGTGAAGTACTTGCTGTTACCGGCAAACTTGGGGACCAAAAGACTCTTGGATATCGAAGCGAAAGTAGAATCAAAAATCAAAAGGTGGATGATGACTTAGTTTTATACATGCAGCCTTTGACTAAGCCCACTGATCACCTCAGCAATCCATTGATCGAGGTGTCAATGCTATGTGAAAGTTCATAGATCGAGGAACAAAATCGTTGAAGGAATCAACTCAAAAAAAATGCAAGGAGGAGTTAGGACAAATCGATGAATATGGGTGCTCTGTGAAGCTACATGATCTAGGGTAGTAGGGTCTCAGTTGACTGATGGGTCAATCAAGGCTACAACCATATTGGTCCACGTAAGCCACAACAAAACAAAACAGATAAGAAATTGAAAAAGAACTTAAAATTAAATAATAAATGATTTATTTAGTTATTGGTTAAAACATAAAAAATATTTATTATTTTATATTATATTTTAATATGTAATTTATTTATTTTTACAAGCCGATTTATGATACATTATTTTTTACATGTATATTTGTAGTATATTTACCTATATTTAGGTTATTTTATTTTTATTTTATATTTTCAATTTTTTATTGTATCGACATAATTTATATATCTGTAACTTATTTTATTACATATAAATATATTTTTATTATATTTTTTGAATTGAAACGTACACTTAAATAATAAAAGGTATTAATTATATGTATATGTAAGTACATTTCATCGATAAATCATAATTTACATATTTATTTCAGGGTGTTTTTAATGGTTTTATTTTGGTTTATTTATTTACATATGTTACAAATAATATTTCCAAAATTATAGAAATACAAAAGTATGAAAAATAAAACGGATAAATAAAATTATTATTTTATTCATGTTCAATGTACAATATAGGTCCAAAACCAAACTTTTGCATCTTAACTCCAAATTAAATGAAACCACCTTTATTCAATAGCTAATAAAAAGATATATATAGTTAAAGGTGATTTTGATGAATTTTGATTTCATATGGACAAGATATGGGTCTGTGTTGGGATTTTGATTTTTATTCGAGTGTGGAAGGTGTATGATGCATTTTTAGGGTTCTTATTAGTTGTACCCCTTTGAGATATTGCAATGTCAGTTATGCCCCTCCCTTTTTTGAAATATCAGTTGTGCCCCTACTTTACCTTAACCTAAGGGCAGAATGGTGAATTTTGCAAGAAGATAGGGGGACAACTGATATTTCAAAAAAGGGAGGGGCATAACTGAAATTGCAATATCTCAGAGGGGTACAACTGATAAAAACCCTTATTTTTATGTGAATTTTTTTGTATTTTTCTATATATTTTTATCCACAACTTTCATGTAAAAATTTTATTGTTTTGAAGTATAAATAATAAAGATTTTATCAGATGTGCCCCTTTGAGATATTGCGGTTTCAGTTATGCCCCTCCCTTTATAGGAATATCAGTTGTGCCCCGAAACTTCTTCCCTTTCTACCACATGTACCCCTAAGGTTAGTCGCCATTCATTCACAATGCAAACAGACGTTAACTCTGGGACATAACATGAACTAAATTAAAAATAAAGGCTGAAATGGTCATTTTATAATCCTTTCTTCCTCCTTCTTTATCCTCTTCCTCTTCTTCCCCATCTTTTCCTCCTCCACAGCCTCCTGCTCCTCTACCATCTCCTACCCTGTCCCTATGTGAGTCCTCTACCTAGAGCTCCTTCCCCCGCCATCGCAACACCTCCTCTGCTCTCTGCCCCCCATCGCCCATGCGCCTTCCCCATCCCCAACCTCCACCCCCGCCGCTGGGTCATCCCCCCTGCCCCGACCTTCTCCCCCTAACCCTGCCACCCTCGTGCCACCCCTCCCCCTACGCCTCCCCCTGGCTCCGCTCCCACTCACCTCCCCCTACGCCTCCCCCTACCACCGCCGCCCCCACGCCTCCCCCTCCCTCTGCACCTCCCCTACCCTCGCCGCCCTCACGCCTCCACCTCCCTCGATGCCTCTCCCTGCCCCACCGGCCCCTCGTCTCCTCCTCCTCATGTACCTCCCCTGCCCTACCTCCTCCCCCGCACCATCTATGTTTATAGCTGAGCAGCTGTAGCTCGGTAGCCACTCCGGATCCACTTCCATCTTGGGTTGGCTGTCCTTATTCTCAAGAGCTTGCAGGAATCAAAGAATCGAAAAGAGCAAGCAACTGCTGAGATAGATGATTTGCAAAACTATATGCCCCCACATACTTCATTCTCACCTCAAGTAGGGACCATACAACAATTTACATACACGCATCCCGACTTGACCTTAAGGCATAACATGGTCGATCGAACAACCCGAATGGAGAGGCCTACACATCCTGATTTCCTAGACTTGATTGACTTTAGTGATCAAGCCTCCATTAACCAGCCTTCATTCAAAGAGCCTATACATTCACAAGATTGGACTCATGACCTAGACTTATCAGTCCATGTTTCATTGACTCCATCATATGAGGCTCCGACCAATATTTGCCATTTGGATAGTCCATACTCGACCCAGCATTACATGCTAGAGTCTAGGTATGTTGAGTATGATACCCCAATTTCTCAGCAGTATCCTCCAATTGAGCAGAACTCACCATGATTTGTCATGAGAATATTTAGGAGGATGACAGTTCCAGACTTATTGAGAAAAATAAAACATTAGGTAATAAGTTGAGAGATGTCATGAAAATATTACACTCAATTTCTGCCAGCTTGGGAATGAAAGTGGAAAAGGACGTAAGTAGATCTGATGTTGAAAACCAACCAAGCATTAGGGAACCCACATCTTCTGTACAGTTGGAGTCCATTCTATCTCCCTCTTCTACTAACCCCTTGCCTTCCAATCTTGAGTCTGATCATTATCCATCAAAAACACCAAAAAAATTGAAAAACCAAAAAAACACATAACAATTGAAAATGAAAAAGACCTAAAAAAATTGGATCCTGCCCTAAGCGAAACACTCGATGAAGAACTGATTTTTAATCTTCCCTTAATAAAGGCCATAGATCACTTTCCCGACCTCAAATGATTTGTGAGAAGTAAATTGATGCCCAAGAGGTCGGCCAATAAGAGGACAAGGACTGAAAGACACATAGTGTCTATGGCCACCTCCTTGGTGATGGGGAGAAAGACCAAAAGCCGCAGAGTGAAGCGGTTTCCCCGAGTTGAATGAGAAATCAAAGACACCATCTTTACCCATGCAAGAATTGATGATGACCCGATAAATATCCTCCCGACCTCCGTGTTTGACAAGCTCAAACTCAGGCCACTTAGGAAGTCGAGAGAGATCGTTCAGCTGGCAGATCAATCTATCAAATGGCCGAGAGGAAACATTTCAGTCATCGTTACTTTTCAAGGTGCTCTACTCCTGGTGGACTTCACGATCATTGACATTGAGCACTGAGGAGAGTTTTCCCAATCTCCGATTATTCTTGGGAAGCCATTCTTAGCCTTGTCTAAGGCGACTAGAGATTGTGAGACTCGAGAAATTGATTTTACAACATTGGGAGTGCTTCGACCTCATCCATTCTTTGATAAACTTTACTCTAAGATGACCCGCACATCCGCTGACAGTCGTGACCATCAAGAGGAAGATGAGTCCCGCCTCTCTACTACACCTGAGAGACCGATTGTCTGGACGACTGTTGGTTCAGAGACTCCCCACACCTCCTCAACTGCTTGCACCACCACCGTGACAGCTTCTAAGGTGGACTCACGACCAGAAGCTGACATTGAGTCGGACAGGATTTTTGCTGACTGTCTTGACCATTTTGATGATCCGACACAAGAGCCCAATAATGTCAAGCCAACTGAGATCACTAGCACCTTCTCGAGATGCATGCTGACCCTTCTGGAATATTCTAATCTATATGGCGACTCATCTGATGAGGAACCCATGGTCAGCACCGCACCTCAACCTGGACCTTCAAAGGAAACAACCAAGATTAAATTAGCTCCACATAAAAACACGGTTGCTCCCTCTTCTAGTGGGCTATCTAGTGAGAGGAAGTCGAGAATTGATTCCTTGAGGTGTTACCCCGAACCTCTCAAGGCGCGTCGCTCTCATCTCCCTCAATGATTCAGGTTCTAGAAAACCGACCAAGAAAATTTCCTTCAACATTCCGGAGAAGAAAGTTTCAGAGGAATCCTCATCGGGTCCGGACAAGGTGATTTATATGTGTGAGCTCAGTTCGGCTGTTCTTAATCTGTAGCTAAGCAAGAGTCATGTGTCGGCCCGCGTTGGATGATCCCTTCACCACACTACTATTCATCTGAGGACGATTCTGACAGCGACACACTTGTATATTACCCACCTCCTCGCTCCCGCAAGAAGGTTCGTCACAAACCTTCTTGATCCCTGTATATTCTCAATCCTTCTTGTATATATTTTCCATCCCTCCCTAGTGATTCGAATCACTCGCCCTGGCTCCATATCATTTCATTTTATGACTATACTTAGGATGATCATATCCTAAGTATAGAGAGGAGAGTGACTCAAGTCTCTTCACCGTTCATTGTACATTCTCTAAATCTCATCGGTTCTCACACTCACTCCTGTCCTATACTTAGGCTGACCAGAGCCTAAGTATAGGGGAGACCGATGCCCGCCGTGTATATACTACTCCATTTCCCCTCTTAACCTCGCCCGCCCCATTTTTGATCTTCTTCTACACTTAGGCTGCCAGAGCCTAAGTATAGGGGGGCGAGACGACTTGTATACTTTTTGTTATTTTAGCTCTCCTAGACTTCGCATGAGCTATGTCTTTTTCCTCGCTTTTCCTGCTCTGAGGACATAGCACATGCTAAGTATAGGGGGGCGTGTATATATTACATATATACTTTACCCATAGCTCGTACTTTCGGGTATTTTCGCGTATTTTTGTATATATTTCGTAATAATTACAGGTGGGTAAAAAATTGAAAAAATTTTTTGTATATTTGTATAATACTTATAAAACTCTTGTAAATTGTTGTAACATAGGAGGTATACCAAAATTTGAAAAAACAAAAAATAGGATTCTTATTTAATCTTTCATATCATCCTTACATTCAAAAAAAAGATAAAAAAAGAAAAAAAAAAGAAAAAGAGTCTTTCATTTACATTCATCTACATAGCATGTCATATGCATCTCATCTGCATATCTTGCATATGCAAAGTGAAAAGCTAGTGGGTTCTGAACCAAGTAATGAGTAGATATTGAGAATGGACCTGATTTGTCCTTAATCCACCTAATTTCAGAGGAACCTTATACGAACTGGAGTTAAGATTTCTCAGGTCAAGTGACATAATTCTTTGAGTCCACAAGTCTATGTTCACATGTCATCTTGATTAGTCTAAGTAAAATAACTCGTGCACACACATGATTCTTTTAGATAATGACCTAACTTAGACAAGCAAAATGCACGTAGCTCTTCATTGATGAGGTGGTGAGGAGGTAGAATCCTTTAGCTTGGAGTAGCACACGGGTGGAAACATCCATCCTCCTCTAGGGAGGGTAGTGCATCTCACCCTAGTCTGGTGGTGTTGACATCTAAGGACGGGACGCTGTGGGTTGCAATAATGCTTCAAAAGAGGGATAGTCTAGTTGCTCAAGAGAAAAAACTCCTGATGTACATGCTGCACCTTGTATATAGTTCAAAAAAAAAGAAAAAAAAAGAAGAGAAAAAAAATGAAAGAACTCCAAAAAAAATAGACAGGCCAGATAGAAAAAAATAATACCTGTCGGAGTATGTATATTAGCAAGAAATATGCAGCTGGATGACTTGGCTACACTGGTCAGGCATCCCGGGATAGGTAGCTACACTGGCTACCGTCCATTCTTTTCTCTACCCCCTCCTCTTGAGTTGGTTGCACATGAACTTAGAAGGGAATACCCCGCTCCTCGAGGAAAGAATTACTGGACCGAGTTATTTGAGTTATCTTGTTAGAGGAGGCTGGTTCTGAGCCATTTCTGATGTGGAGAGTTACATTTCACTTACACAGTACAAGTAAGAATCATAGTCATCAGAAATTTGCGTTTGAGGATTTGTTCTGACCTGACTGTTGAGGCGTCTTGGATAGAAGACTTCTGGAACTTGAAGTATGTTAGGTCTTGAATTCAGATCCTAATAAGGTTCCGCCACACAATTAATCCAAAGGTCGAGTCCGGCTCCATTTTCAACTTTTGTTCATGACCTTGGTATGGAACCCAAAATCATTTCACTCTTGCATTTCATTTTAGTTGCTCAGGGACGAGCAAGGTTTAAGTATAGGGGGGGATGAATCTGTGATTCATGACTCTAAAAGTTGAAAATAGAGCTTTGTTCCTGAGTAATTAGATGCATATTTCCACTTATATTGCATAATTAGCATTCATGCATGCACAAATAATATCTACATTTTAGCATTCATATTTGCATAAAATAAGAAGCCAAATTCACTTGTATATATTCACCTGTATACTAGCCAAATTTAACCTATTTGTATATATTTTATACTAATTCTAAACCCAATAAATCCAACTCCATAGTGTATATATTACTAACACAAATTAAAGAAAAATATCTAAAAAATATTAACTTGTAAAATTGACCAATAAAACCCCAATTCAAATTTGAAGCCGTAAACCTTAAAATGTGCATATCTCTCTCATACAGCCATCGAATGAGGTCTACTCACTTTTAAAGTAATATACATTCCAAGACCTTCGAAATAAGACCAATTTCGTTAAAATCGGAGCTAGTATGCAAAACTTGGGTTTTGGGGCCCTTTTGTATATTGTACATATTGACCGTTTTACCCCTGTATTTTATCTTTTTATTTTCTTAATTATTAAAAATCCATAAAAATATTAAATTGTAAATATTCTTCTCATATTTTCTCTATTTTTATTTTGATTTTTCTCTTATTAAAAAAATGACAAAAAAATTGCAAAAAGAAAAATGTGGAATTTTATACCTATAAGGTACCACCAAAAAAACATTTTGTACAAATGATCTCATTTGATTTCCAGCCATTCACAAAGTTGTAGATCTCGTCGAGACAAGCAACTTTCGTGTTGACCACATTTTGATTTAATCTCTTTTGTTATTTCTTTTTTATTTTTGTTTACATTTAATTTTTGAATTTTCTAGGAGTGACATGTGGCAGCTCCAGGAGCCGCCACATGTCACCCCTTTATTTTATTAATTTTGGATTTTTTTTATTTTGGGATTTATTTTTATTATTATTTTATTATTGCTATTTTAATTATTTTTAGTAGCCTAGTTTTATTATTTTATCTATTTTATTTTTTTCCCTTTTACCTCTTCTTGTCTACTTGCCTTCTACTCCAAGACACCATTTTCCCCACTTCCTCAACCATTCCCTCCACTCTCTCCATCTCTTCTCCAACTCCCTCCTCCTCTTTGTATTCACCACCACCTCCATCATTTTCGATCATCCACATATCTTGAGAGAGAGAGTCCTAGTGCTCTTATCGTTCCTGGTGATAGCAAGGACGAGACGATCTGAGCGACGACGAGCTCGGCCATTTTCGACCGTGGTGAGATCCAAGGAGCCTCACAACTCCTTGTTGCAGCTTCCACAGAAGTTGCTCAAGCTTCGGAGCACCCGCCATCTCCTCGAGGTGACGACAGAAGCCGCACGACGCGGCTCCACCTTCGACGAAACACTGCTAAGTATCCCTCTAACTTTTCCTTGTCATTTTTTAATCTAATATTTTCCTTGTTGTTTCATCCACAAATCACTACACAAAATCACCACCAACCACCACCAATTATCATCATACATCATCACCATATTTACAACCAAAACCACCATCATTACCGACAAGCATTCACCATTTATCATCTCTATTGTATTCCCTATTTACAAAAACAATAAAATAAAATACAAAAAGAAATAAAAAAAAACAGGAGCATGTTCCATGCGTCTTCCCCGTCGCTGCAACCACCCCTCCGCCAGCAGCAGGAGGCTGCTCAACGGCGGCCGCCCGTCTCCGCCACCCTGCCTCAGGCAGTCGCACGCCCCGCGCCGCCAGGCCACCCCAGCAGCCCCCGCGCACGGGCACCTTCCTCCTCCACCACCCCGCCTCCGCCAGGTGTCGCGCACGCTGCCTGCGGTGCACTCCTCCACCCGCCTCCTCGTCGCCCGACGTCCCCACGCCAACGCATGCCCCTCCTATAGGCGGCTGCCACAACCGCGCGGCCCGACACCGCCTTGTTCCTGGAGCGCTCCACCCCGCCCGAACCAGCGCTGCCACATGCGACGCAGCCCTCCCGCCTCCATCGTGCCCACGAGCGTCGTGCGCCCTCCGCCCAGCTCGACAGCCAACCACCACTCCATCGCACCGAGCGCACGGCTGCGCCTCCCCGCACGACACGCCGCAAGACCCACCAACGCCGCCGCTCCCTCGTGCGGCCCGCCGCCAACGCCAGCCACCTCACGTCGCGCGTGACCGCCCTAGCCGCTCTCTTGACTACCGCACACTTTTCCCTAGCACGGGAGCAAGCAGGTCCATTTTCTTCTTTTTTATTTTGTGAAAATTGCATTGTCGTATTTCAAGTTATTTTTATTTGCAGAAGTGTCCATGTACATGTTTTAATTTGTTTTGTTTCAACTATGTATTGCACGGGCAACCCTAACTTTGATCATCAATTTGGAAGTCATTTTTGCATCATTTATTTTAATGAAAAATAGCCTGACGATGAGCATCTAATTATTTATCTTGTGGCTATTTATTTACATTTTTGTTAGCATTTGACATTTTATTATAAATCATAGATTGAATATGAGTGATATTTTACCCATTTACGCTCTGAAATTCGCACAGGCTTGTTTATTGCTCAAACAATTGTAAAAAAATTTTGAATGGTGCATTTGTGCTTTAATTACTATCCAAATTTCGTCAAATTAGGAGTTGTCTTGTGCATAAAATAAATTCTAGGGTGATTTAGGTAATTACTTTTTAATTAATTACACGAATAAGATTTTTGAGAAATTTCAAAGCTCTGGATTCCTTATTAAAATATTTATTTGAGAAAAATAGCTCTCTAGATAATTTGATTTCGTGGATTTATTCGAAATTAAATACCCGCAGTCGCTCTGTTTTCAGTAAAAATTCATAAAGAAATCATAAAGTGTCAAAAAAATCCAAAAATATTAGTGTAGCTTACTTTCATCATGTTTATCTCCCAGTAATATTTTCATAATTTTTGCATATCATTTGCACGAAAAAGTGCATAAAAACCTAAAAAGCTTCAATTTTTCATTTGTGTATTTAAAATCCAAAAATTCCAAAAAAATCTATTTTGCATTAATCATTGAATTAGGTTTACCGAAAAAAATACAATTTGGTCATTTTGGATTAATTTCACATTAAAATTAACTTTGGCTAAGTTGTTGATTTTCTTAATAACCTAGTTCATTCATATTCTGCATTTGGCATTTTTTATTATATAAAAAATCATAAAAAAATCCCACTTGGAAAACCACAATCTAATACCTCTTACTTGATCCTGAGTTGTTCCTTTGCCTCCTTGAGTCGACCATGGGGCTTGCCCAGGCTAAATAAAAATAAAACAACGTGTTAATTCATTCGACGATTAATCAAGTCGTACGGTTAATTTTTTATCGACGCGGATCTATCCGACTGCAAAGAAACCGTCAATCCGACAATATTAAAAGGGTAGGTCCGCAACCTGTCAGTCTACATGCAATATGATTTTCCCATAAATTAAAACTAATCTATATGATACAAAGGCGAGAAGTATCTTAAACATAATCTTCTATAATGGGAGGAACCACTTTATTTTGACTATGTCCAATCGATTCTTTCGGAATAGATATTTTATTAGGTGTTTGGACCTAACACTACATGTCTCAACTAAATAAAAGCCTAAGTCTAGGGCTCACATATAGAAACAAAATAAAATGAAGTCAGAAAAATCAAATCCACGAGAAATAAAATAAAAGTAGTGAAAACGGTGATGAAAACGCGGTGAGGTCCCCAAGGGCACCGGCACTTGGTGAAACATACCCCAGATAGTAGAGTGTCGAATGTCTCTTACAATTATTACAAGTTCATACAAAAATGAAAAAAAATGCCTAAAAGTAAAGCCTAAACACTAAGATAATCTTATGCTCCTTCTACTCCTCCTCAATTGCTCCCTCCTGCAAGTTGGTGTTGAACGCCTAGACTCTACCTCTCTCGAGTGCGTCAGCTCTCCAAAGATAGCCTCCCTCGCTTCGCGGTCCTCTTCGCAATAAAGGTGAGATAAGAAGAGCATCATAAGTAGTTATGAGATATAAAAGAAAGTAAAATCGAATAAAATAACGAGAAAATAAACATAGAAAAAAACAAACAAGAAAACTGAATTCCAACTACCTATCCATACTCCCTTGCAACGACACCATTCTGAAAATGACTTTGCCAACTCAGGTTAAGTTGACTAATTAAGTGGTCTTTCCCACCCAAGCTAACCAAGTCAAAATCAAGAAAATTACTTAACCAAGAGCAAATGAAACAAGTAAAACAATGGTCTAAGCTACTTTTATTAACCTGGTATAGTTATCAACGTCGAACACAAGGTGAACTATGATAAACTAGATTTTCAAATTCAGGGAATCCGAGGATTTTTATTTTCTTTTTATTATTTTAAGTGGTTATTTATTTAGAAAATTTTTATTTGTGAAAATAAGGAAAAGAAAGACATAGAAAGAAAGGATACACACATATTGTTTTTGTACTTTTGAAATAAGATAAAAATACCTAGAAAAATATCTTTGTGTTTTATATATTTTATATTATTTTTGTTTAATTTTGTGTGATTTTTTAATTTTTTATGGATTTTATAAAAATCAACATATAAGAAAAACACAAAGAGTGACCAAGGAGAAGTATTTTTCAAATTAAAAATATCAAATATGTTAAAAACTCCTGAAAACCAATTTTACCAAAAAGTGTATTTAAATATCTATAAAGTAAAAGTGAAATCATCACTAAAATTGTATAGAAGATAAAACAAATCTAAACAAGGCTACTCGATTTTTTTTAATTTTTAAGGCTTTTTTTAAATTTTACAACTTTTCTAATGCAAATAGGGACAATTTATATTATTTTTGAATTTTTAATAATATTTATTAAGAGAACATCTCACATGAAAATTACCACTCAAAATACGAACTAGCATGAACTCTAGGAAATTTTCATGGAATTTTTGGATTTAATCTTGCATTTATTGCATTTAATAAAAGAGCACAAAAATTAAACAGTGAACAAAGGACCTCAATGCAAATATTTCAAGTTCTAGGGCCAAATGTTAATAAGCAATATAAGTACAATGTCAAAAATTCAAAAATCCAAGCAAAATTGTGTGTTACACATGACAAAGTTTCACAGGGGTATAAATGCAAATACTTAAATATTTCTTCTATTTCAACAACAACTAAAAGCTCAGGTTCAGATATACAAATATCCTAAAGAAAAGACGTGAACGCACACGTAAGTGCAGTTCGGCTGGACTAAAATGTAAATAAAGAAAACAAAAGGTCCTAATAACAAATGTTCTTAACTAATTATTATGTTTATTGTATTGAAAAGAAATAAAGAAAATGAGAGGGTAAAAATGTATTATTCCCTTGCAGACACATGCATAACTCATAGTGGTTCTTACGTATGGTCCTGATGAACCATTATCTAAATCTGACGGCTTTGGAAAGGGCAGGATGTGTGTGTCAGATGTGTTGGAGAAAATATCTGACGTCCCTGGCAAAAGTGTGATCGTGCGGCTGTGATCAATAAAATAAAGTTATATAAAAACATAGAAGAAATACCTATATGTATATAAAGAAAAGGAATTATATTCTTTAATTTTTTCTTCTTTCATATTTTTAGAATATTGTCAATACTATATATATCCTATTAAAAATGCAAAACAAAAATAAAAACTCATTAAAATGCATTAAAATAAAAAGAAGTACACAAAACCTAGGCAAAACACCTGCACCTATATCTATACAATTCATACACCTATTTATTTAAATATGCAAATAAACTCATAAAAATCTGATAAAAATATGTTTAGACTCAAAAAAATAAGTTATAAATATATAAAATAAGAAAATAAAATATATAAAATAAAAATAAAAATACACAAAACATAGGTAAATATACATATAAATACACTAATAAAAATTAATTAATAATAAATCAAGACAAAAAATTAATAAAAATCATATTAAAATACTACATAAAATAATAAACATTTTTTGTTTTATAATCAAAAAATAATAAAATCATTTACTATCTTCAATCAATTATTTTCGAATAAACATTTCTGTTTTGTCCTGTAGCGGCCAACGTGGACCAATCCGCACACAACCATGTTGACCTATGGTCAACTGTCCCATCTACAACTCTAACCCGTCAGACCTGGTGAATCCCCGATTTCTTGCATTTTTCATGGGCGTCTCATCCATAGATCGAATTCGCTTCCTTCACAAGAATTGTTCCTGGTTCATTGTACAATCACGCCAACATCTTAGATTGCTCGAAACACATCAGAATATTTGATTTTAGCCGGTCAGTAAGGGTGCACACCAAGGTTTATAATAAAGGGCTCTGACCTCCTTCGCAAATTTGGTCAGTTTTAGTCTTCTCCCTTCCTCGTATTTGATCATGGAGGTTTCCTCGTGACAAGAGGTGGTCTTTGTCACCTTCAATCAGTCGGAGGAGGTGGGAGCTGCATCCACGGCGGAGCTCCGGCGACGACACGCTCCCTGGTTCCCCACCATGTATTTGAGCACCTTTTCTTGCTTTATTAGGTAGATTGTAATTCCAGCTTTTATTTCCAGCATTTTGTTTCGTCTTTAGTTAAGTAAATCACCCAGATTCGGTTGAGTCGTAGTTCGCCGGAGCTCCGCTCAGGCGATGACTCCCGTACCATCCAGTTAACCTCCAACGCTCGTATCACTCCCACATCGTTCCCTATCGCCTTCTCCATCATCCGCATGCCCCTGATCAACCGAATCCCTTATGGTTCCACGAATCGATGTTCGCCTCCGTCGCTCGTCGGAACCTCGCTGCCCACCTTCATTTTGTGTGCTAAATCTTCAAACCCCAAGTCGAGGAGCTTCGCCTCAAGCCGTTGGTTCTTCCTGTGCAAGTTTTGACCTAAAAAGATCCCTCTCAAGCTTGATTGATTCCAGGAAGAGGTTCCTGGAGGTCCTCCCCTTCCTCGAGCTCACCATAACGATTGGGACCTCCAGGGGCCAAGCGGAGACCATCAGGAGACGCGGGGCCCTTCCAGGCACATACATAGATCATCGGAGGCGACGAAGAAGGCCGGAGGCGCCAGCTATTTCCAATCGAAGCTCGCCGTGCGCGAGCTTCATCCTTGTTTGTCCACCATGCTCCATCGCCGTCCGATCAAGATAAAGGCCCCAAGTGTAGCAATAGTCATTGGATGCCAAGCCTTGTGACCGTCAGATCTCGCCAAGAGATCTAATCTCATGCGTCTAACCACGAAGCGTCATAGAATGTCAGATGGGCAACACATGTATAAGTGAATGAAGATCCGTCCGCGCCTAATAAGGGGTAATGTATACCTTTGGCCCCTAACTTTTTGTATTTATTATTTAGTCCATTATATATTTTGTGACGTTTAAAATAAAGTAGATATTTTGTAACACGACCCCTAGGTTTCTGGTATTTCCATTGAGGTCCAATCCACGTCAGATCACGTGCGGTCTCACGTGCCCTTGGAAAAGTTTCATGGATGCCCTTGTATTTATTTGTATTTCGAAAAGGTCCATTAAATAAAAGTTACAGTGTCATATTTTTGTGAAATTTGCGCATAGACCCCTGTACTTTCTGAAATTGCATTTTGGTCCCTATGCGTGTGAGTCACGTGTAGTCCCACGTGATGGGAAAATTGCAAGGACCCCCTAACGAGTTTTGAAATATGTGTTTCGTCCTGAAACTTCATTTTAACGTTCAAAAAAATTTGGTATATTTGCAAAGAACCCCCTGGACTTTATTGTATTTGCAAAAATACCCCAGCTAGTGTTGGAATTTCTTTTTGCTTTCCCTATTTATTGCATGCATCTATAGAATTCCAAAAATCACCAAAAAATTACCATAGGTTCATGTTGCATTGTATTATTACGCCATATTTTTATTTTCATTTTTATTGCATTTTCATATTTAGAAAAAAAAACATGCATTATTACTACTGTTTGCATAATAAAATCCTAAAAAAATACAAAAACTTCTTGAAAAATTCCCAACAAAATGTATGTTGTGCCTTTTAGTATGCTTTATTTTCTATCCAAAAGTCACTAGAAATTATAAAACAAAACTCCTAAGAATTAAGAAACCCCAAAAAACATTCATAAAAATATTAAAAATCCCAGAAAAATCTTAAAAATGCAATCTCTGTTTCTGAATTTTCTGCATTTTATTATCTTTATTTAAAATTTAATTAGAGGAATTTTTGGCACTATTTGATATTTGTTCATCCTCATTTTAATTTCAGCCAGCAATTTGTTTCGCTATTTTCTAGTATTTGTGTCATGAAAAATACCAAAAAGATTAGGAAAAATCGAGAAAAATCACAAAAACATTAAAAATTTATAAAAAACGCAAAAATACTTTATTTCCTGTATTTTGAGCATTGTTACCTATTTTTCTCTCTCTTATATCGAGTGTGTATATATATTCCTTATATATATTATGTGTCTATGAAAAGAAAAAAAATACAAAAATATTAAATATAAAAAGAAAATAGAAAAATCAAAAAAATTAAAAATCAAATAAAAAATATAAAACCAAAATAAAATAAAAAAATGGGAGAAAATTAAAAACCCACAAAAAGACTTGTGTGCATACATGACTAGCTTGTATAGAAATAATTGTAGGCTACTTGTTTTTGCTCTCCGTGGTTCGACCTCTACATACTTACGCACTACGCATCTTTATGGTAGAGTTAATAGATTTTAATTCACAATTTTGGGACTTAATTGCTTTATTTTGATTGTGGGTTAATCTCTGACTAATAGGGGTCTCGTCAGCGGTCACCACAACGACTCCTTCTCCGCCTTGTGTGGGACGCATTTTGGCCCTCGCAAAACCCTTGTTATCAGATGGCGTCGTAGCCAGGGATCAACGAGCATAGCTTACTAAGTTTGTCATGTTGTAAATATTTGCATGATCTTTTGAATTGCTTGTAAATATTTTTTGCCTTTGTTTTTATTTTGTGATTATTTGTGCTAATACCCTTTTTCTTGCATCTTTGATGTGAGGATCCGCCATGCGAGGACGGTCTTTTAGGAGGCCGGTGCAACCATGCATGAAGGAGGGTCACCCATGTTTGACCAGTTGGAGCCAGCACCAAGTAAGCAAGAAGAAGGCTTAACTAGTTATAAAAAAATGTGTAATTTTATGAGAGAGAGAGAGAGAGAATTTTGGCATGTAATAACTTGGACTCTTCTCTTCAAAACGAGGTCCAGTGCCCGGGTGTCTGTTCACCTGGGGGCCTCGTCGTGACTTTTTCGTGTTTTTCCGCCTTCTTTTATTTGTTTCCCCACAGTTTTGAGCTTTCCACCTTTCTTTATTTTGTTTTGTGTGCATGGAGCCCCTAGACATGGGTTGCGTGACTCGGTAGCTAGGTCCATACCTTAATAAGAATGCATGTTCCTATAGTCTCTTATGTATGGATCTAATCAAAGTTAATTGGTTCTTCACGATTAATAGAAGCTAATATTTAGGGCGATTTTGTCGCTTGCATACCGCCATGTAGTTATGTTTAAAAATTATATTTTGCATAACGCATGGAGACAGCTGGGATGCACTATAAGTCCTCTAACTCAGCATGCATCTTTTGGTTTAATGGTGAGATTTCCATCATGGAACCAACTTACATGAATTTTCCGCTATCTCCCTCTGATTTTGAGCACCTTGGACATAAATGAAAATCTACAAAAACGTTAGGCGCTGGTATGAAAACGGACTCAAAAAAAATGAAAACCCAAAAAACTAAAACAAGGGTACTGCTAAATAAACTTTGACCTTAATTAAAACTTGTAATGGATCATCATTGTACTGGGTTCATAAAGCCCTCATTGTTTTCAGGTACCTTCGGAGGGGGACCAAAACCCTACTCCCATGAGCGAGGCACGTCCCATAAGGAATAGAGCCAAAATCCCAATCTACAACTGCCTTGTGTATCGCCTGGATTTCTGAAGTAATGGTGCTTCTATCGTACATGACCGAATAGGGCCTTGTCAGCGATGGTGTTCCCGCCTTGTGTGGAATATCGACATGGTCTGAAGTACTGAGCATAGGCCACGCCTTCACGGGGGTGTCTGTCTCATCGATTTGCATCCGAGTAGGTTCTTGCACGCTCACGGGTGATTCTGTATCGAGCAAGAACCGAAGTATTGGTTTCTCCTATCGGCTTCCTCTCTCTATTACTTTGGCTGAGAAGGAATCCATGAAGGGTTACAAAGACCTCAAAAAGTACAGACTACAGGTTACAAAGGAGGAGGATATGTACGAGATTCTTTTCTGGCAGTACTCTCTCTCCTATAGTGTTAGCGTGCTAAGGACTTGTTAAAAGATATGCCTGAAATAACAACTCTAAAACTGAAAAGAAAATAAATAGCCGAACCTTCACGGCTTCACATGGCATGATTTGGTGAACCCAATTTTGTATTGTGTTTGTATGGCTCTAGATTAAGGTTCAAAGATCACGTCCTGCGCCTTTGCGCAAATTTTGTTGTATCATTCTCCTTTGACCCCTGCCCAGTCGATCCTTTCTACTGTTTTACACTCCTTTTTATTCCTTGTTGACCATCGTATCCTTCTTCCAACATACAATCCTCTTTGTGCTTCGCGAAGTCGATCCATGGATGATTTCCGTCGGGATCACGCCGACACCCACATCGATTCCATAGACTCTACTTCGCCAATAAATTCGAGGTGATTCCCGAGAACCCGACCCGAACCTTGCGGATCGATCTCCAGACTCCTCGTCTTCTACCTTTCTTTTGACCATCCAATAAACTGTGATCACTTTTGTCCCACTATCGCTGTTGTGAATGGAAGTCGATCACAGTCCATATCTTTTTCCGTTTACAACATGCTGGGATTGACCTTAATTCCATATTCCTCATGACAACTGAACAATATTGTAAGTGGTATTAGTAGGCTTCTCTCATTCCGCAGATAGAAGATAGATCGAGACATGGATTCCATTCCGGAATTCATTTCTTCTGACTCTAACCCTGACATGGCTCCTCAAGCAATGGGCAAGGGTCAGGAGCCACCCCAGCCAGAGCAAGGACAGATGCCTGATCAGAATCGGGTTAATGCACAACTATTGGCATCCATCCATGCTATCCAACAGCAGCTGACAGAGCATGCCCTAGCACAGATTGCTTTCAAGGATATGCTGAATGATGTAATGAATAGAGCCGAGGGAGGAGGAGGACGATGAGGAGGTGGTAATCCTCCTGATGATGAGGAAGAGCCAGAAAATGGGAGACCCAAACCTACACTGAAGGAGACCTATAATCCTGGAGATAGCCAGATGACCGAGTGGATCCTCATTCCATCGGTGCATGCTCACTTTGAGCTGAAGCCCCAGTTCCTTGCTCTTCTTCCATCTTTCCATGGAAACACCAGTGAAGAGTCGTACATCCACCTGCAGCAGTTCTCACGCATCTGTCGTACTACTCACTACCACAACATTCCTCTAGACATTGTCGAATTGATGGCATTCCCCTTCAGCCTGCAAGACAAGGCCCTTTATTGGGTTAACCATCTGGGGAACGCTGTGACAACCTGGGAGGAACTGAAATCGGCTTTCCTGCGCAAGTTTTATCCTCTCGGTCAGCTCAACCAGATGCGAGCGTGTATCAATAACTTCTCCCAGGGAGCCCATGAATCTATCCACGAAGCATGGGAGAGATTCACCGATCTGCAGGAGAAATGCCTCATCACGAGATCCCGAAGACCAGCTTGGTCCAGCACTTCTTTGGGGGTTGAACATCGAGATCCAAAGGCTCATTGACGCAGCATATGGTGGTTCACACTTCAACAATGATGAAGATGTAGTTTGGCAGATTTTCGAAGAAATGGCCAAAGGAGAGGCCGCCCTCTCTTAATCAAAAGAATACCAAAAACAGCCCCAGATCCTCCAGAAACAAGTGCACATGGCAGCGTCCCGCGAGACGGAGAGAGATGAGAGCTCCAATCTCAGCATCATCGGGGGCCATCTCTTGAAGGTTGATATCATCGAGAAACGATCACAGGACCTTGAAAAACTTGCTGTGATCGAGAAGAGGACTCAAAATCTTGACAAGCTAGATCAGATCACCAATCAGCTAGAACTGCTGGTGGGCACCATCAACTCTGTTCAGTCGGCAGCACCATCAGAAGCTCAAATTGAGAAGAAGGATGACCTACCACCGTCACATCAGCCTCAGTCGAGCCAACAGCCATTGGCAGTCCAGCACATATACTACGTGCATGCGCCCGACCAGGGCCAACCGCAACAGCAGATGGTTGTGTACCAACCAGAGTTTGTATCAGAATACGATCCAGTATTCCCACCACCACTCCTGATTCAAGAAGTCAACGGGGTTTGGAGCAATGAAGCACAAC
This sequence comes from Ottelia alismoides, assembly GCA_037367405.1. Classification (NCBI taxonomy): domain Eukaryota; kingdom Viridiplantae; phylum Streptophyta; class Magnoliopsida; order Alismatales; family Hydrocharitaceae; genus Ottelia; species Ottelia alismoides. The sequence continues at coordinate 437,139 of JAZKJV010009198.1, forward strand.
CGACCCGTCCTATGGGACAACCTCAAGGTCAACTACAAGCCAACCAATAATCCCACCAACCTCAGGGTGGTCGATTTGGGCAGCACTACAGCCGCCGCCACATTACCAACAACCTCCCGCATATGCAAATCAATGGAGGCAGAATCAACATTATTAGCAGCCGCAGTACCACCAGCCACAACCTTTTCATCAGTATGCAGCCGCTCCACCTCAACAATACCAGCAGTATCCCCCTTCTTCTTACCAGCAACTTCAGCTTCCTGCACCACCGCAACACCACCAACAACAACCTCAGCACCAACACATGCATCATCAGCGTGATCTGCACGCTCAATCTACTGAGGTAACTCATGTGAACCCAACCATGGATTGCTTGGCCCAACTCGTCAATGGGCTAGCAGATATGACTGAGAGGATCGGCGATCTGACCGCTACCAAGACCACTATCCCAGCTCAGGTCGAGGCCAACCCCAATAGCTTTAAAAAGAAAGAGCAGGTAGAATGTGATGTCATGTCTGTGTCTGTAGAGTCAGAAAACGATATATTGTTTGATCTAATGTTGTCACTCTCAGGAGAGGTAGGCCCTTGCATCCGCCTGCTATCAAGTATGGGGAGAATAAAGAACCAGGTGAATCGACATCTTCTACATCAGCCGTACCAGCTACAGGGATGGGTGAGGAGGAAGAAGAAGGAGGAGCCATTCCAGCCATCATGCAGCACCAGCACCCTCACCAAAAACTACAAAAAATCAACAAAATCAAAAAGAACAAAAAGAATTTTGCAGCCGAAGCAAATCCGTGCCAGCCTCAGAGGTGCCTCCAGCAGTAGCCTATCCCTCGCCAACCGACGGAGCAGACGCCCAACTTTTTGCTCGCCCATCAGCACCTGTATCACAAGATCCAGTTTGTACTCCTTTTTGTAGACCGGACGTACGACAATTTATGGGGGATAGTTATGATGTAAATAAGTACTATACTTTGCCTATCAGTGATGTAAATATTCCTTTTCCTAATGCAATAGAAAAATCCAAAAAAATGGCAAAAAGAAAATGTGCATTGTCTGATCCTGGAGTTGTGGAAATAATACATAATTTAACTGTTGAGATTCCCTTACTGAAGGCCATGGAGAATATGCCAGTAATGAAGAAAGGTTTGAAAGAAGCATGTACCAGCAGGCGTCGCCCACCATGCAAGAACAAACGCAATAAGTTCGAGGGGGACGTGCTTTCCACGGCCACTGTCACATCTATCAGCAATCTCCCCCAGAAGAAACAAGACAAAGGAGCGCCTCTTATCAGTTGTGAGATATTCGATCAGGTCTTCGAGCGTACTCTCCTTGACAGTGGATCTTCTATAAACCTTTTGCCCTCATCCCTAATGCAAGAATTTGGGCTAGGTCCACTCAAGCCAACACAAATGATCCTTCAGTTCGCTGACCGATCCACCAAGCGACCTAAAGGTCTGATGGAAGACGTTGTGGTGAAGGTGCAGGAGATATAATTCCCTGTTGATTTCATGGTCCTTGATATGGACTCACCCGCACCCTTACTCCAGACCCCTATCATCCTTGGCCGACCATTCTTGCATACCTCAGGTGCCATGGTTGACTATGGGTCAGACAAGATCACTTTCAGCTCGAACAACAAGCAGATCACTATCGACATGATCAGAGAGCCGAACGCCACGACTGATGAGAGATATACAGTATCAGAAGCAGACTGTGACTTTATTGTAGAGATCATCACTGTCATTCAATGATTCATGGACCCGAGAAATCCTCACTCTCAAGGAGGACTTGGAAAGCACAGTTGACCTATGCTCCGATGATTCTTGGGAGACAGACTCTCAGATGCTGGTGCAACTATGTGATTTCGAGAATTCACTCCAGCCCGAACACAATGAGCCTAGTACAGAACCGTTTGGCACATCATCAGGTTCTCAACAGAATACTGAGGATGGTATCTCCATCAAAAAAGTACATCCCACCACCAATATAGTGTCTGAAGAAACCAACAAGTCGGACAGATCAAAACCAGAACTCAAGCCACCTCCTGCAGGCCTGAAGTACGCTTTCCTTGGGGGTGAAGAACACATGTATCCTGTCATCATTAGCAGCAAGCTAAATCCGGATAAGGAATCTCGACTTCTCAAGATTCTAGAAATGAACCGCAAGGTACTTGGTTGGTGCGTATCAGATCTCCATACGATAAATCCAGCTTTGTGTTCACACCATATTTATCTGGAAGAAGATGCCTAGCCGTCCCACGAATTCCAAAGAAGACTGAATGCAAACCTCAGGGAAGTCGTCATGAAAGAGATCATGAAATGGTGCAACTCAGGCTTCATCTATCCCATCTCTGATTCAAAATGGGTAAGCCCGCTGCATGTAATTCCAAAGAAATTTGGGCTTACCGTGGTTACCAATAACAAAGGAGTGGAAATATCGACTCGAGTACCATCATCCTGGCAGGTGTGTGTTGACTACAATCATCTTAATGCAACAACTAAGAAGGACCACTTCCCCTTGCCATTCATTGATCAAGTTTTGGAAAGACTAGCAGGCAAGGCGTTCTTCTACTTTTTGGATGGGTATTCCAGGTGCAACCAGGTGGAAATCGCTCCCGAAGATCAAGAGAAGACTACCTTCCCTTGCCCGTTCGACACCTATGCCTTCAATAGAATGCCTTTTGGATTATGCAACGCACCTGCGACATTCCAAAGATGCATGCTAGCAGTTTTTGCCGAGATGGTAGGCAGTTTTTTCAAGGTGTTCATGGATGACTTCTCAGTCTACGGTGATAGTTTTGATTCTTGTCTTTGGCACCTAGACAGAGTGCTTTAGAAATGTCGTCAAGTCAATTTAGTGCTTTCATGGGAAAAGAGCCACTTCATGGTCATCGAAGGAATTGTACGGGGTCATGTCACTTCCAAACGTGGCATGGAAGTCGACCGGACAAAGGTGGATGTTATTGCTAATCTTGCGCCACCTCAGTCAGTAAAAAATGTATGGTCATTCCTGGGGCATGTGGGATTTTATAGACGATTCATTAAGGATTTTAGCTGCATCAACCGACCTTTGACAGAGCTTTTATGCAAGGAAACTGAGTTCAACGTCGATCACCAGGTTCTCCTTGCTTTTAATCAGCTGAAGGAGCTTATCACTCAAGCTCCAGTCCTACAACCGCCAGATTGGTCTCTTCCCTTTGAGATCATGACTGATGCATCAGACTTTGCAGTCGGAGCTATTCTAGGACAGGGAAAAGAAAAAGCACCCTACGCCATTCACTACGCCAGCAAGACATTAGATGAGGCTCAAAGAAATTACACTGTGACAGAGAAAGAGTTGCTGGCCGTGGTTTTTGCCCTGGAGAAGTTCAGATCCTATTTGCTCGGATTAAAAGTTACCATTTTTAGAGACCACTATGCTATCCGGTACTTAACACAGAAGAAGGATGCCAAGCCTAGACTGATTAGATGGATCCTTCTCCTCCAAGAATTTGATTTAGAAATCAAGGACAATCATGGAGTTCAGAATGTGGTAGCAGACCATCTCTCTATAATTGAGCAGTAAGATCCTCACCTGAACAATGCACCTATCACAGAAACCTTTCCAGATGAGTCAATTTTAGCAGTGGATTCCCTCCTTTGGTATGCTGATATAGTCAATTACCTCGCCTCAGGGGTAATACCATCGGATTGGTCGAAAAATCAGAAGAATAAATTCATTTCGACCATCCATTTCTACCAATGGGAAGATCCTCTCTTATTCAGGGAAGGAGCGGATTGCATTTAGCGCAGGTGCATACCTCAAGAGGAGCATTATAGTGTCCTCGAGCATTGTCACTCGCTCGAATCCGGTGGACATCACTCTGGTGACCGTACGGTAGCTAAAGTACTTCAATGTGGCTTCTGGTGGCCCGCACTATTCAAGGATGCAGCAGTATTTGTCAAACGATGCATTGACTGTGAGATATTGAAGGGTACACTCACTGCAAAAGATTCGATGCCTCTGAAGATCATTCAGATAGCAGATGTTTTTGATGCATGCGGCGTTGATTTCATGGGGCCTTTCCCTAACAGTCAGGGCTTTGAGCACATCCTTCTTGCCGTAGATTACGTGAGTCATTGGGTTGAAGCTATTCTCGCTCGAGCCGCAGGCAGCCGGACAATATGCTGATTCTTGAGAGATAACATCATTGTGCGACTCGGAATTCCAAAGATTCGCATATCAGATGGGGGTAGCCATTTCATTAACAAAGAGGTCAAGATATTAACGAAGGAGTACGGCATTGACCATCGGGTCACATTCCCTTATCATCCTCAGACCAATGGCATGGTTGAATTATCGAACAGAGAAATCAAGACGATCCTTCAGAAGCTTGTGAGGCCGGACAGAAAGAACTTGTCTCAACTCTTGTACTCAGTCCTCCGAGATTACAGAACCGCCTACAAGTCTCCCTTGGGCATGTCACCCTATTGTCTTGTATACGAGAAGCCATGCCATCTACCCGTCAAATTAATTCACAAGTCTTTATGGGCAATTAACATGTGCAATTTGTACTCACAGAAAAGTGGCCAGAAAAGAAAAGATGATCTGAACAGACTCTTGGAGTCCCGAGACTATGCATGCGATAACATATTGATGTACAAGGAAAAGGTGAAACGCTGGCATGACTTGTACATCAGACAAAAGACCTTTGAAGTTGGACATAAGGTGTGGTTACTTGATGCAAAGTTACGGATCTTCCCGGGCAAATTAAAGAGTAAGTGGACAGGGACATTCCGAGTTTGTGAAGTGCGTGACAATGGAAGTATTGCCATATCAAAATTGTCTTCTGATGCACAACCATTCGTCGTCAACGGTCAAATCCTGAAGCCTTACCTCGAGCCTAATACATTCTTGGTCGTTGTTGACTCCATCCAGCTTCTACGCCTGGACGAGATATCCACCACATTGTCAGCATCAGAAGAATCAGACGCCGCACCTCAAAAATTATTAATCTGAATTCTTCTTTTCTCATTTTCCTTTTATATTTTCTTTAGCTATCGAAAAGGTGCTGCCCCTTGTTGTCAGTCTACTATACTTAGGGCGCACTTTGTCCTAAGCACAGGGGGGTGTGCACACCGATTTTTCATTCTTTTCGATCCTCTCCATTGTCTCCTCTTCTTGTCTATACTTAGGGACATTTTACCATAAGTATAGGGGGAGACAATCTGAGTACGATCTGTTTATTCCCACCCTTGACCCTCCCTGCTTTATGTACCGTCTGTTATACTTAGGATTATTTGATCCTAAATATGGGGGGACGGTCTCTTCTCATTCGTTCATTCATTCCTATATTTATTTATTTATTCGTTCGTTAGACTTGTCTATACTCAGTACGAGTTATGTCTTCTCTTTCCTCTTCGATCTTTGAGGACATAGCTCAAGCTAAGTATAGGGGGGTCGTATATACTATGTATATACTATAATCTATAACTCATACTATAAATAAAAATACTACCTGGAGCTAAAAATAATGTTAAAAGTGTTTCTATTACGATAATGTAAAAAGTGTTCAACATTTGTAAATAGTTTTTATTTCAAAATTTTATTTTCTTTGAGTGAAATTAAAATGTTTGAAAAACGATTTGCAAATGGTTGGAAAAATGGTTGGAAAATTATTTTGAAAAATCTATCTATACTGTTCAATAACCTTTGCAAAAATTGATTTTCAAATGCATGTACATTTTTATAAAAATATTTTGGATTATAGTCTTCAAAATCTTTTGAAAACGTTTCTCAAATAAGTCTGAGGAGTATAAACAAAAAATTCTCATGCAAAAATAAGCAATAATTCCAAATAAAACTTATAAGAACCTAAACCATTTTGATCATAAAATTTAGTTTTCCTTTGTATATACTGATTAATAAATCAGGTTAAATATATTTGCAAAATGATTTAAAAAATGGTGTCAACCGTTTGGAAAACGTTTTGTGAATTGTTTTCAACATGTGTAAAATCTCTTTGTTTGTAAAAATTCTCTTCTTTGTGTGAAATAAAGGATTTGAAAACCTATGTGCAAATGGTTTGAAAAATGTTTGTAAAAACTATTTTGGAAAAAAATATATACATAGTGTGACAAATCTTTGTAAAATAGTTTTCAAATGCTTGTAAATGCTTGCAAAAATTATTGTGTACTATAGTTTTGAAAATGTGTTCAAATAATATATATATATATGGACATATCTATAAAGCCGTTAAATAAAAAGTCTTTATCAATTGTATACATATATGTACCTAAAACAAACAGGTTAACACTTGTAAATTGTTAAAATTCTTAATTCTTGTAAATTAAAGAAGCACGCCCGTGTAAATAGCCGTATATACTATTTGTGTGCCATGATTTTTTTGTTATTTACAAAAATTCTTTGTGTAAAAAGATTCTTTGATTTTTAAACTCTTTGTGAAAAAATACACCATTCATTGTGCATAGCATGTGCATATCAGTCATATTCTTTTTGAGTGAGCTTGATGATTCAACCAGTCCAATAAAGTCTAAAATTGGAGCTTGGTTGGACCTTACCGCACCTAAATGCACTGGAACCTTATGGAAACTAGGTTAAAGGTACTTCAGGTCTATTCAGACTTAATTCTTTGAGACATCAGGGCTTGTTTCAAGTCACATCAACTGCCTAAATTGAAGTTTTCGAGACACACGCATGATTCTTGTCGACCGTGACCTAACTTGAACACTTGCACCTTTCACTTGGCAACTCAGTTGGAGTGGTGAGGGGTTGGATTTACCAGTCTGAGACGCACACGGGTGGAAACATTCGTCCTCATCTAGGGAGGGAAGTGCACCCCAACTTGGTCCAGTTTCAATGAAGCTGAATGACAGGAGAGTGTGGGTTGCAATAAAGCTTCAAAAGAGGGATAGTCTTCTGGCTCAAGAGGAAAAAGTCCCTATGTAAATGCTGCTGTGAATAGTATTTCAAAAAAAATCCAAAAAAGTGGACAGGCTTGAAAATAAAAATAAAAGTGCCTGTCGGAGTATGTATATATGTTGTATAGAAAATAAGCAAGCTTGAGCATCAAAGTTATAACATGTGAGCCTGCAGCTGGATGACTTGACTACACTGGTCTTGCATTCTAGGATAGGTAGCTACACTGGCTACCATCCATTCTCTTCTTCACCTCCTCCTCTTGAGTTGGATGCCACTTGAACATAGAAGGGAATACCCCGCTCCTCGACGACAGAGTGATGGATTGGGGAATCATTGGGTTGCCATTCTGGAGAAGTCAGTTCCTTTGTCTTTTCAGTTGGGGAGAGCCACTATCACTTACAATGTACAAGTCAGCTTCATATTCATAAGGGTTTGCGTATGATGAATGCTAGTTATGACCAGGCTATTGAGGTGGGTTGAACCAAGTTCTGTGACTCTCGAAGGTTGTTGTATTTTAAAGTTGATTCTCGACTAGGTTCCACACACATTTTCACATTAAGGTCTAACCTGAGCTCCAAATTCTGATTTTGTAAGGACAAGATATTTCACTGAAAGCAATCCTATTCACTCTATCTTCTTCTTTTTTCTTCTTATTTGTTGTTCTTTGTTGTAGTTATTGCATAAGTAATTGTTAGGGACTAGCAAAGGCAAGTATAGGGGGGTGTTGGATCTCCATTTCATCACCTTTATTCTATCATTTTGGCCTTGAAAATCCTAGCTAATGCATGTAAATAGCATTAATTTACCTATAATAGCATTCATTATCTATTGTATTTATTGTACATAAAATAAGATTTTTAATGCCAAAATTATAGAATAAAGAGAAGAAGAGAAAAAGGAATAAAATATTGCAAATATTTTATGACCCTGACCCCGAGACCAATTCCAGAATGGAATTGGTCGACAAGGAATAAAGTAGGGGGAGATAAGGGCCAAAAACACAATAAATACCCCATTCATTCATTCTTGATTTATGCATTTTTGACACCTATTTTGTATCTAATTATTTATTCATCAAATAAAGAAATTTTTTACATAAAAGTTGTAGATAATAATGTAAATAAAAATATAAAATTGAGTTTTTACAAAAATAATATACAGTGTACATTTTATACCCAGAATAAAAAGCCAGAAACCAAACTTCACATATCCATATCTTCCAAATAAAAACTCAAAATCTATCAAAAACACCTATTGTATATAACTTTTCATGAGCTATTTAATGGTGGTGGTTTTATATTTTTTGGATTTACTGTGCAAAAGATAGGTTTTGGGCACCTATTGTACATAATACCGATTAAAATATTCAATTTTATCATCACTAATTATTTTTACAGATTCATATTTTTATAATTTTGTAAACAATATCTATAATATATGTGTACATCAAAATCAAAATAAAACTAACAAGAAAATAGAAAATAAAATAAAGTTATATAAAAACATAGATGAAATACCTATATGTATATAAATTAAAGGAATTATATTCTTTAATTATTTCCTTCTTTCATATTTTTAGAATATTGTCAATATCATATATATCCTATTAAAAATACAAAACAAAAATAAAAACTCATTAAAATGCATTAAAATAAAAAGTACACAAAACCTAGGCAAAACACCTACGCCTATACCTATACAATTCATACACCTATTTATTTAAATATGCAAATAAACTCATAAAAATCAAATAAAAATATATTTAGACTCACAAAAATAAGTTATAAATATATCAATAACCCGACCCCTTCCACCTATAGGTAATTTTAGGGAAGTTTCTTTCGTAGTGGATACATGAATGTAAGAAAATAGAAGAATAAAATAAAATACACAAAACATAGGTAATATACCTATAAATACACTAATAAAAATTAACTATTAATAAATCAAGCCAAAAAAATAAATAAAAATCATAATAAAATACTACATAAAATAATTAACATTTTTTATTTTATAATCGAAAAATAATAAAATCATTTACTATCTTAAATTAATTATTTTTGAATAAACATTTCTGTTTTGTCATGTAGCGGCCGACGTGGACCAATCCGCGCGCGGCCTTGGTTGACCTCTGGTCCACTATCCCATCTACAGCTCTGACCCGTCAGACCTGGTGAATCCCCGATTTTCTTGCATTTTTCATGGGTGTCTCGTCCATCGATCAAATTCGCTTCCTTCACAAAAATTATTCTTGGTTCATTGTACAATCACGCCAACATCTTAGATTGCTCGTAAACACATCAGAATCTTTGGTTTTAGCCAGTCAATAAGGGTGCACACCAAGATTTATAAATAAAGGGCTCCGACCTCCTTTGCAAATTTGGTCAGTTTTAGTCTTCTCCCTTCCTCGTATTCAGTCCTGGAGGTTTCCTCGTGACAGGAGAAGGTCTTTGGCGCCTTGAATCGGTCGGAGGAGGTGGGAGCAGTACCCACGGCGGAGATCCGACGACGCCACGGTCCCTAGTTCCTCACCAGGTATTTGAGCAACCTTTTTCTTGCTTTACTAGGTAGATTTTAATTCCAGCATTCATTTCCAGCATTTAGTTTCGTCTTTAGTTCAGTAAATCGCCCAGATTCGGTTGAGTCGTAGTTCGCCGGAGCTCCGCTCCGGCGACGACTCCTGTACCATCCAATTAACCTCTGACACTTGTATGGCTCCCATATCGTTCCCTATCGCCTTCTCCATCGTCCGCACACCCCTGATCAACTGGATCCCTCGTGGTTCTGCGAATTGAGGTTCGCCTACGCCTCTCGCCGGAACCTCGCCGCCCACCTTCATTTTTTGCGCTGAATCTTCAAACCCCAGGTCGAGGAGCTTTGCCTCGAGCTCCTGGTTCTTCCTGTGCAGGTCTTGACGTAAAAAGAGCCCTCTTGGGCTTGATTGATTCCAGGAAGAGGTTCCTGGAGGTCCTCCCCTTCCTCGAGCTCTCTTGAATGACTGGGACCTCCAGGGGCCAAGCGGAGACCATCAAGAGACGCGGGGCCCTTTCAGGCACGTACAGAGATCGTCGGAGGCGACAAAGAAGGCTGGAGGCACCGGCTATTCCCAATCGAAGCTCGCCGCACGCGAGCTTCGTCCCTGTTCGTTCATCTTGCTCCATCGCCGTCTGATCAAGATGAAGGCCCCAAGTGTAGCAGCAACCATTGGATGCCAAGCCTTCTGACTGTCAAATCTTGCTAGGAGATCAAATCTCGTGCGTCCAACCACGAAGCATCATCGACCGTCAGATGGGCGATACGTGTATAAGTGAATGAAGATCCGTCGTCCATCCGTGCCTAAAAAGGGGTAATTTACACCTTTGGCCCCTAACTTTTTGTATTTATTATTTAGTCCATTAAATATTGTGTGACGTTTACAATAAAGTGGATATTTTGTAACATGACCCCTAGGTTTCTTGTATTTCCATTGAGGTCTAATCCATGTCAGATCACGTGCGGTCCTACGTGCCCTTGGAAAAATTTCATGGAAGCCCTTGTATTTATTTGTATTTCGAAAAGGTCATTAAATAAAAGTTATAGTGTTATATTTTTGTGAAATTTGCACGTAGACCCCTATACTTTCTGAAATTACGTTTTCATCCTCATACGTGTGAGTCACGTGTTGTCCCACGTGATGGGAAAATTGCAAGGACCCCTTGGCGGGTTTTGAAATCGGTGTTTGGTCCTGAAACTACATTTTAACGTTAAAAAATATTTGGTATATTTGCACCAAACCCCCTGGACGTTATTGTATTTGCAAAAATACCCCTGCTAGTTTTGGAATTTCTTTTTGCTTTCCCTATTTATTGCATGCATCTATAAAATTCCAAAAATCACCAAAAATCTAGGTTCCTGTTGCATTGTATTATTACACCATATTTTTATTTTGCATTTTTATTGCATTTTCATATTTATAAAAATTCAAAAACATGCATTTTTGCTACTATTTGCATTATAAAATCCTTAAAAAATATAAAAACTTCTTGAAAAATTCCCAAAAAAATATATGTTGTGCCTTTTAGTGCTTAACTTTCTGTCCAAAAGTCACTAAAAATATAAAACAAAACTCCTAAAAATTAAAAAACCCCAAAAACATTCATAAAAATATTATAAATCCCAAAAAATCATAAAAATGCAATCTCTGTTTCTGAATTTTTTGCATTTTATTATCTTTTTTTTTAAATTAATTTGAGGATTTTTTGACATTATTTGATATTTTTTCATCCTCATTTTAATTTTGGTTAGCAATTTGTTTCACTATTTACTAGTATTTGTGACTTGAAAAATACCAAAAAGATTTGGAAAAATCGAGAAAAATCACAAAAATATTAAAAAATTATAAAAATCGCAAAAATACTATATTTCCTGTTTTTGAGCATTTTCCCTATTTTTATCTCTCTTATATCTAGTGTATATATATATTCCTTATATATATTATGTCTTTATGAAAAGAAAAAGAAAATACAAAAATATAAAATATAAAAAGAAAATAGAAAAATCAGAAAATTAAAAATTAAATAAAAATATAAAATCAAAAATAAAATAAAAAGGGGAGAAAATTAAAACCCACAAAAAGACTTGCGTGCATACATGACTAGCTTGTATAGGAATTATTGTAGGCTACCTGTTTTTGCTCTTTGTGGTTCGACCTCTGCATACTTATGCACTATGCATCTTTATGGTAGAGTTAATAAATTTTAATTCACTTTTTTGGGATTTAATTGCTTTATTTTGATTGTGGGTTAATCTCTGACTAATAGGGGTTTCGTGAGCGGTCGCAACAGCGACTCCGTCTCCGCCTTGCGTGGGACGCATTTTGGCCCACGCAAAACCCTTGTTATCAATAATTAAATGTGATTTAATTGCCATGATTAATCTGAATTCGATTCATATTATAAAGAGAATTATCTAAGATAATTAAATGTGATTTAATTATCAAAGATGTGAATAATGTCAATGTGATTCATATTATTTGGGAACATGGTAATATAGATACAAGATGGTTAAATGTGATTTAATTATAATGGATATTGAATAATGTGCATAGCACTATCCACATTAATCATATATATTATAAATGTGATTTATAATATACAAGAGGGACCTATTTGTAATTTACATCTATTAATTAAATGTTAATGTGAATTGGATTCACATTGAACATTAAATTGAAAATGTAATTTACATTTTATTTTGGGTTGTGAATGTGATTCACAAAATTCCAATGGCAAGATTGCAATATTAATAAAATAATTATGAATTATTTTTGTAGAATATTTTACAACAATTATTGTTGTAAAATTGGAGATACATGGAATTATGTAATCTAAGAAGATTACATTTGAGAGCCTCTTTCTATATTGGACGGAAGGGACAGCCACCAATTCCTACTAGGAAAGGGTGGCCGTCCCCTCCATATACATGGAAGGAGGTACTCTCCTTTCAATTATCTCCATATTTTGTTGATTTATTTTTGGGATTGATTTATATTGATTTATCAATATATTATTAATCTAAATTAAATTAATTGTTGTTGATTTTTACCAACACAAATCTTAGCCATTAAAAGAAACACAATCAATGAGAGCCATTGGATTTGTGTTGCCCATGGATTGAGATCCATGGATCCCAAAATATTATAAAAGGAGAGGCACCCCTTTGCTCTTCTTTACACACAAGAGAACATAAGTCTCTCTCTCTCTCTCTCTCTTTATCTCTACATGTCAGCCCACTCTCTTCCTCTCTCATGGTCGTCCACCATGGATGCCCTAGAGAGAGTCTCCATCACCGCAGCGTCGTCGTTATGCTGCTCGATTATTTGCTTGTGGATCTTCGTCTCCTTCGGTGCGCCTCACTCGTGAAGAAGACGTCGGATCACATGTGTCAAGATCAGGAGATCCGTTGCTTGGATCATCAACATGGATTGCAAGAAGCATGTGTTACGTCAACACGCTCGCAAGCATCTCCTCCATCAGATCGGACTTGAGACAGGAGGTCTCTTCGTTTAGAGACTCGATCGCAACCACGCTTTAAGAGGTAACCCTAATACTTATTTGTGGTTTAGATGAAATGATCCGAGAAGTGTTCTTTGATCATGTGATTTCATCATATGAAAAAATTTTAATTTCCGCTGCATAGAACAACTAGTCCGACTAGTCATTCTTCATCGTATTCGATACGATGCTCACGCTTCCGTGATGCGCTTGAGGATCTAACCATATCCTCCAGACACCACTGTGAGGGGATGTCCTAAGCTCCATACTTTCGACCAGGTTGAATGTTTTACACAATGCGAGAACACCGTTGTTGACAAGGACCTAATCGCCTCCATATATTAGAAGCGCAAATACTTCGCTAGTCTTAGGTGACAATCTAGGCAGCCACAGATCGGATTTTTGGCTCTATTCCTTAAGGGTTGTGCCTCTCTCAATATGGAATTACCTGAATACAATGTTGGCTTCATGAAACCCAAACAATGGTATTCATTACAAATTTTAATTAGGATCAATCTTTGTTAGCAATTCCCCTATTTTAGTTTATGGGGTTTGACCTATTTTAGTATTTTTCAGAGATATTTACCTAATGACTTTTTTTGGATTTCTTTTAATCCTATGTCTTCAAAAGCAGAGGGAGATAGTGGCAAGCAATGCAAGGTCACACTAGGATGGAAATCTAACCCTTTTGACAAAGTGATGAATACTCAGATAGAAGACTTACAACGCTTCCCAACTCTCTCCATGCACGCTGCAGGACAAGAATTACACCTAATTTATATGTAGTTTACAAATCGGTGAAAACACCCTATGTTGGAATTGCTATTATCATGAAGCACAAGTTGAATTTGAGCTAGATACAAACAGATCAGAGACTATAGGTACAAGAAAATATTAGGTGTTTGGACCTTATTTACTCGAACTAGCAATCCTAAAAATCTTTGGCTCAATCACAGAAAATATCTTAAAATAAAAGAGAAAGCACAAATCATGAGAAACATAAGAAAATAAGAGGAAATAGGGAGAGTAAAAGTGTGGAAGGTACTGAAAAAGCAAGAAAAATCGGTGATCCCCTAAGTGAACAAACACTTGGTAAAATAGGCCCGAGAGTTCGAGCGTCCGCCCTGTATTATTACAATAATAAATAGAGTCTTTCTCTCACAAAAGAAAGAAAAATCTAGTCTAGACTCTTTGCTAAAGTCGGTCTCCAAAGTTTGCTAGGTCACCTCTCCAATAGGCTCGTGAAGAAGAAGTTCAAATCCACATGACTTGGGAGCACGAATCTTATAAGGAAGATTGCCCTAGCTCTATGGTCCCCTCGCAACAAAGTCAATCAAAGAGATGTCTTAGCAAAGATAAACAATTATTTAAATAAAAGAAAATGAAGCAGAAAATGATGGATGAAATGCGTACATAAAATATATCCTAAGCATTGTTCTCCGACAATGGCGCCATTTGATAAGCTCTACTGAACGAGGTGTCTAATGTCTTTTCTTGGAGGGTCTGTAGTGTCTGACAATCGGATTTGACAATCGTTGTATCGGTCTCTCATACAACACTCAACACCCTATCAAAGAGTGTTAATCAACAATTAACCCACAACTATGATTGTGCAATAAATACATATGGGCTAAATTTTATTATACACTACAAATAAGTATGTATCGTATGCAAGTGCAGAGGTCGAACAAAAAAGGAGCAATGGGAATAGTCACTAAAATTTACAATCAAAGAGAAAATCAACAAATGTTTTTTTAAGTGTCTTATATGGTTTTTCAAAATTTTATGAGTTTTAGTTATATATATATATATGTGAATTTTATAGTTTTTTGTTTCTTTTTATATTTTATTGATTTTTAATTTCTTTTTTTAATAAGTAATAGGTATATGTATATATGAATATAATAATATGTATACGATGAATAGTATTTTTGCTATAAATATATATAATAAATATGAAATTTCATGAAAATACGAATAAGTAAAATGTCTTTTTTAAGGGTTTTAATTATATTTAGGGAATTTATAATAATAGAAATTAGAAATAATAATAAGCAATAAAATATATATTGAATATTTAAGCTCTTATATTTATAAATATAAGTTTATGTACTCTAAATTTTCAAAATGAAATGTTTCTTTTTATAAATATTCTTATTTATGTGGATTTTCTTGTAAATTTGTTTCTACTTTTTATTTATTTTTAAGTGATTAAAATATCAAAACAAGGACTTATAATAATAGGTCGGATTGTTTTCTAATTCCAATAAAGATAAATATTTCATAAATTAACAAAACTATTTTATAATATATCGATAAAAATCACAGATTAAATTTTTTATTTTTATATATTTTTAACAGGTTTTTATAAGCTTTTTTAGGGTTTTTTTCAAGAGTTTTTGATAATATTTTACAAAAATAAAAGTCAGAAATCCAATATGCAAAAATTAACACAAATGTATTATTTACGAACTTTTAAAAACAATTTTGTCATTTTTATGGAATTTTAAATGTAAAGACGGAAAATGCAATATTTTTGTACTTTTATAAATAGGAAAATAGTTTTGATTGCTTTAATAAAAATATATGTTATAGACTATGGTTCTAGGTACTTAAGAAAATTTTCCTCTATATTGGCAAATAAAATCCTATTTTTAATAATGAAAATATAAGAAAAAATTATATGCTATTTGGGGCTTAAATGCAACTTAATCAAATTTTCAATGCATTATAGAACACCTTACAAAAGTCTAGGGGCATACATGCAAAAATACTAAATATTTCAATATTAAGTTTACATATAGTGTTATTTTTCTATATACAAAAAGCAATAGGTCATGGTTACAATTTCTAAAAAATATTACACCGATGTTTTGGACCAAACAATAACACAAACCCAGATGAGTGTCCTCGCAAAATACCTATTCCCCTCACATAGGCATACATGTGAGGTGACACGTATTGTACTAAAATGCGAATATGGAAAACTTAGGTAGGAAGAATAAATATTACAAAAAATATTTGAACTACAATTGAAAGTTTATGGACTAAAACGAAAATACAAAAATGTTAGGGATGATTTGCAACATACCCACTCAGGCAATGATGGAAGGCTAATGAGTTACCACTTATTCACGAGGCACGCTCTGGATGGAGCATATCGCTTCGGAGATGGAGCATCAAGATCAAAGTTGGAGCTGACGGTTGGTGACTGTCTAGATCCGACGATAGAGATGAAAATTGGAGTTCCTCCTCTAATCCAATGGATGCAGAATATCACAAAGAACTGGGAAGAACAGCCAGTGGAGTTTTCTCTGATCCATTCCAGCTTAACTCCGACCAATTGGGTGTCCCCCAAGTGTCTCAAGATGAAGCCCATATCATTTCACATCTATTGATTGTGCTAAGAATGTCAAGGACCCATCATTGGGGTATCTTCTTCTTGGCCAAAAGTTTGTTCTCCAAGTCCTATCATGTTGGAGAACCTGAAGGTTAGCTTGTATATAAAAATACAAAGGACTAGAGATAGATTTGGGAAAAAACGTGGTGAGATGAGTCGGGTGGAGGTTTCCAGTGTACGACACAGGTATAGATCATGATCTCCTGACCTATGCAAGGTCAAGGAGTCTAAAGGGGTGATAGGTTTTAAGAAGAAAATGGGAAGGAAATGGGAATGTCGACGAGTCGAAACATGAACTGAAACGATAGTGAGCAGAAGCTGGAGCACTAGCTCAGACGAACTATGATTTTTATATTTTGTGAAATAAAAATTGAAATCAAACAATATAAAAGGCTAGACTTTCCTACTGCAGCTACTTGGAATTGGAGGACCAAAAAAAGAGCTACTCAAACCTGGGAACTAGGGAGCAGGAGACATTTGCTTGAGAAAGTCCGATGAGGCTTAGACCACGTCTCTTTGCCTCCTTCTCCGTGCCTAAATCTCAGGATTCACACCTACTATCACTAGGGACGGTCCTAGTAACGAGAAAAGGGGATTAAGATGGGTCAAGACAGATCTACTTCAAATGGACATTAGAGGTGAAACAAAATAGGGAGGGAACTTCGATTATTTTTTTGCAGGTGCATCAATGCTCCATCATTCGAGAAATCACTAGGTTGTTAAAAGAACAGTGAATGAGGAACATATTCGCATAAGGAATAAAACCCAAAAAGTGCAAGGATCGAGTAAGATAAATTGGAGAAGAGATGGGGTCAACCCTTTGAAACACCTAGGCTAAGGCATGGGTACTTTTGATCGACGGGTGAACCAAGACCCGCACCTGATTAGGGCATGTTAGACGCTAGAGGACAAAACAGAAATGAAAATAGATATGAAATAAAAATAAAATAGAAAATGATTTTATTATTATTTCCTTAAAAAATGAATGTTGATTCTCATTTTATATACTATTTTAGGTTAATTTTATTTAAATTTATCGACCTACTTTTTAGGTATTAAATTTTACAAGTGTAATTATATGTATAATTACCTGTAAATAGTGTATTTGATTTTTATTTTGTATTTTATGTTTTGTTATTTTATTTCTATAATTTATATATTAATAATATGTTTAATTATGTATTTACATAATTTTATTTTATTTTTCTGACTTTATTTTTGAACTCAAATAAATATGAGTATGTATAATATTGGTATAGTTCATCCATGTATTTTATGGAATTGTTTATTTTAATGAAATATTAAGGGTTTCTTTTTATATTAATAATTTTGATAGAATTCAAATAATATTTGCATATTTATTAAAATATGCAAACAGTAAAAAAATAATGAATGAATTAAACGTATAAAAATATATTGCTAAAGCATGTAATGGGACTCCAAAAGACAAATTTTGTATCTTAACTCCAATTTTAATGAAAGCAGGATCATTAAATTAATAATTTATTTTAGAGTAAAATAAAGGTGAGTTTGATCCATTTTGAATTCATATGGAGAAGATATGGGTCTTTGATGTTCTATTTGCGGCTCTTTCATCTATGTGTCCCAGTCATATTATACCTTCTTTTTATGCACAATTAATTTTTCTTCTTCTATGTATTTTTATGTACATGTTTGACATTGAAAGTATTTTTACTTGAAGTATACAAGAGAGTGTATGAATTAGTGAAAGTTTCAGCTTTATATACTGCACAGGTCACCTAGAGTTTCTAGATGATAGTGTCCTTTTTTATGTGTTTATCTGCATTTATCTCCCCCTATATTATTCTTTGTAGACCAAGTCAATATTGACTTAGTATCGGGGATTAGGGTCAGCCTGTATTTGCAATACTTCCTTTATTTTTCTTATTTTTATGCATTTATTTTTTTTTAAATACATGTATTTAAGCACTATTTACATGCAAAGGTCATAGTATTTATTTTTATAAGTTATAAATATTTACATGCATTTAACTAGGGTTTTAATGATAAAATAAATTAATAAATGTGAATGAATGGTATTCATCAATGGGTCATGCACAAAAGTTGGCAGTTCTTCTGGCGGTAGCACTTATAAAGAGACGGATCAGATGAAGAAGTAATTTGATGAGCTTCTTGCAGATATATAAGAGAGTTTTCTTGATCTCTTCACTTCAAATGATTTAGAATCATATTATCACTTACCTGAGTTCTTTAGTAAAAAAAACTCTATGAGGATGGGCACAATAGAGAGTCGGATGGTGTGATGGACACAATTATTGACACCTTCTATAGTTTGACTTAAGAGACATTTACTATGGTAGAGAGACCGATGTCATATACCGTACCCACTTACAGAGGTAACACTAATTGTTCATCTAAGCATTGGTTCACACTTTCACAATAGATGGTATCATAGGACCCAAGTTGACGAGATTCGTGACCCAAAAATCGAGTTGATTAAGGTGAATTAAATTAAGTGGATGTCGTTGTCGTAAATCAACTAAATCGATCAATATAGAAAATAAACCACTAATTAATCAAACAGTCAAATTGAGAGTTTCACAAATTTTATTAACCTAGTATAAAGACAACGGTCGAATTCAAGCAGCGTAATTATACACTAAGTAGGCGATTTCCAAAATCCAAAGATTTCTTGTTGCTCTTTTTTAGTGTTTTTTTTTTAATTTTAATTTTAAATTTTTTAAAGTAAAGGAAATAAGAACAATAAACAAAAGCATGCACACACAATCTTTTTATATTTTTTAAATGGCTAAAAAATACTCAGAAAATTAAAGTAAAAATATTTATGGGTTTTTTATTTTGTAGTGTTTTTGGTAAATTTCTATGCATTTTCAGATGTTTTGGTGGGTTTCCAAAAATCGAACAGTAGTTAAATAAGAAAACAGTGCACGAGCAGGAATGTTTTGTAAATTAAAAATAAGTAAATGGTCAAATTCATGGACTTTATTTTAGGACAATCTAGAAAGAAATACCAACCATTCGAACTAAAAACACTGTTTTTGGATTTTCCTATGATTTTATATGATTTATATAACTTTTTAGATATTTTGCAATTTTATAGGTTTTTATAAGGTATTTTTTAACAAAATTTATACAAGAGCTACAAGGTATCAAAAGGCAACTACAGCAATTTTTATAGAGTTTTTATATTATTTTTCGATTTTTTTATGTATTTTCCAAAATAAATAGATATTTTTAGTGTGTTTATGATTTTTAATTATAGAAAAGGCATGAAAATCAACAAACAAAAATCACCGTAAATACTACATGTAATCACGAAAAATGAGTAATTTTCAGGTATTTTTTGGAGTCCATTAAATATTTATTACAATTACCAAAATGCATGTAATTAAAAACAATGTACATGGACTAAAATGAAGTTATTTTAGGTCCTAGGGCCTAGAACATAACAAGTAAGAAAAGTTCGGGGGCCTCTAGGCAATTAAAACAACAAGCACAAGCACATCACAGGAATCCAGGCAGACAGAGGTATAAATGGAATTTCTTAAAACATTTCATTCATGACATAACAAGCTCAAAGTTTGGGGATAAACATGAAAATACACCAATTACCACATGAGGCTACATGTGACGTCTATTCAGATGGACTAAAATTCAAATGTGAAAACTTTAGGGTCATTAACGCAAAAGTTCTTAACTACACAGTACTTTTATTGGACTAAATGAAATAAAATAAATAGCGGGGTGAAAATGGAAATATACCCTTTGCAACATGTGGCCTTCGCTCGTGGTGGCTCTAACGTACGTTCTGATGACCATTGGCAGGTGATTCTGATGGCTTGTAAAAGCATAGGGACATGTGACTCAGATCAGCAGGCTGAAAAAGATATGGCGTCTGATGCTGCAGTCTGATCGTGCGAATCAAAGATGATCTGGCACTGTCTCTTCATTCGATGGTGGAGAGGCGGTCTGTAGAAGTGGGAAGAAGGGTATCTCTAGCAAGCTTAAATCACACGTACAACCTCTTTAGTGCTCCGATTGGATCACAAATGGCTTCACCACATTCTTTGTAGAGGAGTTTGTCAACTATGTCCATCAATGGACCGGTGAATGGTCGGATGCCTAAGGCGGTTGCAGGGCACTTGGAGGTACTCCTCTACCTCAACTAGGGCGTTGATTGGTGTTACACGTGCTCGCCTTTACCTACAAAAGATACTAGGAATCAGAGATGTAGCTCTGGTCCGATTATTGTTGCTGGAAAAGAGGGAGGTGAAGTGAATTGGGGAGTGACTTCTGAAGAGATGACGGATGAACGCCTTGGTTTTAAATCCCACCATAAGGTCGTAGGTAAGGATGATCAGGATGGGGGGGACTGATAAGGATGAGTCGAAGAGTTTATTAAAGCAGTTGGATGGGTGAGATGGTGCTCTGACCATCTAGTCGGAGCAAGTAGAGAAGCGGCGGAGGAGAATGGACCAATCGAAGTGAAAGAGGCAATGTACATGAAATAATGTGTACATGAAGCTTTTGATGGGCTCAACTACGTAAGGCGACGAGAAAAGTGGGGAAGTGGCCTCGACCGAGTCGTGGAAGGTTTGGGAGGCTCAACGTAGTGACGCTAATCCGACCACGTATGAGCAACGTGCTCCTGATTACCAAGTAAACCTCCTAAGGACACATGTAGGATCCTCTCACGATGTTGGAGGTAACAACATAAGGAAGGTGGCACGAGGAACGAGCTAGGGAGCAAGGGTGGAGGAGAAGGGGATTTATAGAGAAGCCTCAGAGTCTAGAAAGACCGATCAAGTGAGCGAAACCACAAGGATCACATATCCTACGAGGGGAATTGGGCATCGAAATCAAGGGCAATGGAGATCAGACCAGACCGAGGAATTGTGGCGAATCGGTCTAGTGACGAGGGAAGTCGGGTCGACTTTGTGGAGGAGGGGTTGACCCAGGTCAGCCAATAAGAAATTTTGAGGTGAATAACTTAAAAAAAAAATAAAATGTAAACAAATTTAAAATAAAAAATGGTAAAACATGAAAATGTTTATTAATTTTCAAGCTTTTTTCTATGATTTATAAATATTTTTATGAAATTCATATATCAAATATATAGTATGGGGTAAAGTATACCAGCATATTTTATCCTTTAATTTTTATTTTTTTATATAAATATATTTTTTTAATATTTTATTTATTTACAAAATAATTAAGGAGTATAAAATGATTTTTTTATTTTTAAAATTTAAATAAAGGTGTTGAATAAATAGGTATTGTATACAATATACATATATTTGGCCTTCTTTACACTGAACTTTGGATATTATTTTTATCTTATTATAAATTTTCTAATTTTTAAATTATTTTTATTCTATTTAGAGAAATATGTAGAAGTGTTTAGAATACGATATGTGCCAATTATTAATTAACATAATTAAATATGACTATTTACAAATATATGCATAAAAGGACAATACTAGGCACCCAAAAAGCCAGTTTTTGTCTCATAACTCCAAAATTTGTGGAACCACCATCATTTGAATGATAATTTAATTTATATTCCAATAAAGAAGATTTTGGAAGAATTTGAGATCATATGGAGCTGGAATTGATCTTTTAAGTTATTGTTGTATGGCTTTTCATGAGTGGATTTATTGGTATTATGTACAATAATTTATTTCCTAGGTATTTTTATTATTTGAAAGATGTTTTTATTTACAACTTTTATTAAGTAAATAATTGATTTTGAGGTTTTTTTATTGATGAATAAAATATATGAATATGATATGTACATGTAATGCCTAGTGAAGAATATACACGAACCCTATCTCCCCCTACATTATTCCTTGTCGATTAGGTCCATGATTGACCTTCTCTCGGGGCTTGGGTCAGTTTGTACTTATTTTATAATTGCATCCTTATTTTTTTTCTTTTCTCTCTATTCTTTTATTTTTGGAAAACATGTTTTAATTATGCAATATTAATAATGGCATGTACAATGGCAATTTATATATTTACACATATTTATTGATGCTTTTGCTAAAATATAAAGCTAAAATAAAAGAATACAAAATGAGAATCGGAGATTTATCATCCCCCTATACTTTACTATTGCTAGTTCCTTAGCAAACACTTATTTGAAAAAGAAGTGAAACCAAAAATTAAAGAAAAGAAAGGGAAGAATCAAAGTTGATTAGTATACCTGTCTACTTAAAATTGGAGTATGGAGCTCATTCAAACATTTGGATTATTAGTTTGGCAGAAGCTTATTGAGAAATAGGTCTAAGACTCAATATCCTTTAAGTTCCACAATTCAATGGTTAAGTCTCCTTAACAACCAGGTCAGAACAAGTCTACATACACAAACTCTAGTGACTGTGAATCTTTCCTTGTACTGTGTAAGTGATGTTTATCTCCCCGCCTAAAAAATGGTAAAGACAACATCCCTCAACAAGGTAACTCTAATCCTCCAGTTCTAGCAACTCTTCCCTTGAGGAGTGGGGTATTCCCTTTTAAGTTCAAGTACAACCAGCTCAAGAAGATGGGAAAAGGAGAGAATGGACCATGACCAGTGTAGCCACATATCCCTTGGAGCTTAACCAGTGTTGCTAAGTCTCCAGCTGCATGTTTCCATAAGATGAGATGGTGACATACATAAGCATTGCTTATTCACTATATACTCTCCGACAGGCATTTTATTTTCAATTAGGCATGTCCCCTTTTTTGGAATTTTTTGTATTTTTGCACTTTTTTATGACATATATACAACATATCTACAAGGTGCAACATGTACATCTCGAGTTTTTTTCTTCTTGATCCATTGGACTATCCCTCTTTTGAAGCATTATTGCAACCCACACTCTCTTGTTGTTAGATCTGAATGCTACTAGACCAGATCGAGGTGCACATCCCGCCCTACAGGAGGACGTGAGGTTTCAGCTAGTTGTACTACCCCCGCATGCTACTCCAAGCCAAAGGATTCTGCCTCTTCAACACCTCGTCTATGTTGAGATACATGTAAGGTGCATGTCCAAGTCAAGCCATTGTCTCTAAGAGTCATGATTGAGTTGTTAGATGTTCTACTTGGGCTAATCAAGATGGCATGTAAACATAGCCTACTGGACTCAAAGAATTATTAAAAAATTCGATATGAACCTAAAAAGTCTTAACCCGATCCTATAAGGTTCCTCTGAAGTTGAGTGGATTAAGGTCTTAACAAAGCTCCATTCTTCAATTTTATTCTAGACTTGTTAAAAATGTCAACCATGATTCTGAAGAATGCATATGCAACTCTTTTTGGTGGGAATTTTTTTGGACTATGCAAATCTTTATGGAATTATTTATTTTCAAAATTTTAGGTATTTTTGAAAAAGGAGTAAAAGAAAGAAAAGTTTTTTACAAAGATATCTGTATAATTAGAAAAAGGTTTATGTTACAAGTTCTATGTACCAATGGATTTTAATCTAGCATTATCAAGGATACATATGTAGAAAGAATTTTAGGGTTAGATTATGGTTTTTAATGCACATATATACAAGTGGTTTTCATACCCATAATTATTTCCCATGTGGCAAAATAATTTTGCAAACATTTTATTTACACATAATTTTTAAAAAATTTGTACAGTATACCTAATTTTGATACCAAAAATAATTCTACAAATCTCTTTCCAAACAAAACATTTTACCAAACTTTTCACAAACTTTGAACAAAATAATTTTTGCAAAGATTTCTACAAACAATTTTGAAAACATTTTTGAAAACATTTTTATTCTTGTTATATAAATAATAGACATGTTACTAACACACACAAAGTACAGTTATGGAAAATATATATATATAATATATGACACCTCCTATTATATAGCTCAAATGATGTCCTCAAAGTGATTAGAGAGCGAAGGAAGAAGACATAACTCGTCCTGAGTACAGAGAATTGAAAAGAATCCTATACTACCATGACTCAAAAAAATGAAAGAATATGAACAACAGAAGTCAGTTATCCCCCCTATAATTAGGATCAAGTAATCCTAAGTATAGGAGACTATACACAAAAGGGAAAAACTAAGGAGTAGAATGTACAAACATTACTTCCCATATACATAGGGTAAGATATCCCTAAGAATAGGCAGCTAAAATTGAGGTAATGAAAAATGAATAATCACATATTTAATACCACCCTATACTTAGTATAGAGTGCATCGTAACTATAACAAAATCATAAGATGGATTTGGGGTAATTAAACAAAATGAGTGAATGATATAGACATGATGGATCTATACAGAGATGGAGTAGAAGTGAAAATCAGGTATGAGATGCAAATGATGTGAGTCAAGGAACACATCTCATTCAAAATGAATAGGGGCAATGTCAATGGTCACAACATCAAGATCAAGATAAGGCTTTAGGCGTTGCCCGTTGACTCGAAAGGTGGATTTAGAAGACAACTCAGATATGTCGATGCTTCCGTTGTCGTGCACCTTTCTGACCAAGTATGATCTTTTCTTTTTACTCTGTAATTTCCCATTAAATAATCTCAACCTAGCATCAAATAGCCATTCTCTCTTATTGGGCTCAAACTACTTATGGCTGATGTGAGAATCAAGCCATATCTTCACTTTATTCTTATATTGTAGGATACTTGAGAAGGGTGTGTCTTTCAACACATCCAAGGCTACCAATTCTGCTCTCCTCAAATCTCCTATTCTCTCGAGATCCAATAATAACTCGATTACTTACCTAAGTGACTTGTGCTTGATCTCCACAAGTATGTGGCATGGCTTGCCACAAACGAGTCAAAAAGGAGATGTGCCCAAAGGTTTCTTGAAAGAAGTTCAATAAGCCCATAAGATCGAGCAAAAGTTGTGACCAATCCTTTCGGTTTGGGTGGACATCCTTCTGCAAAATAGTCTTAATCTCCCTATTTGAAACCTCGACAAGACCATTCATCTGTGCATTATAAGACGTGGCAACTCTATAGTCTATGTTGAACTTGTTAGCAAGGACCCTTATCATGTCGTTGGTAAAATGATTCCCCCCCATCAGAAATCAAGACCCTAGATACCTTGACCTGTGAAATGATATTTTTCCAAAAAAATTCAAATAGTCTTTGCATCTACATCTTGGGCGGGGATGGCATGTGCACAACTGCTCATATAATCAATAGCTAACATAATGTACTCAAATCCCTGACTCTTAGGGGATGGATCCGTGAAATCGATGCCCCATGCATCAAAAACCTTGCATAAATGAATGCGTTGCATCAACATCATATTCCTCTATTCATAAGTGCCCATCCTCTGTAGTTAGTACACCTATTTATGAATTCATCTAAATCCTCAAAAAAGGGTAGGCCACCAAAAGCCAGATTGGAGAACCTTTTGTGTTGTCCGTCTCTTAGAGTGATGTCCTCCTTTAAGGATATGGGATAATCCTCAAGCGCATCACGGAAACGTGAGCATCGTACCGAATACGACGAAGAACGACTAGTCAGACTAGTTGTTCTATGCAGCGGAATTTAAAAAAAAATTCATGTAACGAAACCACATGATCCAAGAACACTTCTCGAATCGTTTCATCTAAACCACAAACAAGTAATAGTATTACCTCTTGAAGCGTGGTTGTGATCGAGTATCTAAACCAAGAGACCACCTGTCTCAAGTCCGATCCAACGGAGGAGACGCTTGCGAGCGCGTTTATGAGATGCGTGCTCCTCGCAATCTATATTGATGATCCAAGCGGCGGATCTCCTGATCTCGTCATACGAGATCCAAAATCTTCTTCACGAGCGATACGCACCGAAAGAGATGGTTATCCACGAGTAGATGATCTGACAGCATAATGACGATGTTGCGTCGATGATCACTCTCACAATGCCTCCATGGAGGACGGGTATTATAAGAGAGAGAGGCTTGGTGTGTGGAGAAAGAGAGGGACGGGAAGAGAGAGAGCATCATTGTTGTGTATCTTGAAGAGCAAGGGGTGCCTCTTCTTATATAGGGTTTTGGGAGTCCATGCATCCCAATCCATGGACAACACATTATCAATGGTTGAGATTGATTTGTTTTCTTTCAATGGCTAAGATATTGTTGTAAAAACATAACAACTAATGATTTATATTTAAATCAATTTTCATTGATAAATAAACAAAATTAATTTTAAATTAAATAATCTTTGATAAAAGAAAAAATAATGAAGAGGATAAACCAATCTCCTCGAAAGAGGGGATGGCTACTCTTCTCCTCGTGGAGAGTTGTAGCCGTCCACTTCTATTTGGTGGACTTGGTCCATCTCTTCTAATTATAATGAGATCTCATTATCTCATGATATATATCATCATCTCTTGTCGACAATATTTTCACCAAAAAATAATTCCAAATTATCTTATGGAAAATATCAACCATGCCATTGAAATTATGTGAATCTCATTCACAACCCAAAACTAAATATAATTATATTTTCAATTAATCATGCAATGTAAATCCAATTCACATTGACAATTAATCAACAAATATAAATCACAATATGCTCTCTTTAATATATTATAAATCACATTTATAATATATATGATTAATATGGATAGTGCTATCCACATTATTCATATCCATGATAATTAAATCATATTTAATCATCTCGGATCTCTATTCTCTTGTGCCCAAATAACATCATATTCACATTATTTACATCTTTGATAATTAAATCATATTTAATTATCTTAGATATCTCTCCTAATAATTTGAATCGAATTCATATTATTCATAATAATTAAATAACATTTAATTATCCATTTTCTCAATGCTCGGATACATATATCAACAATGAAATTATCCATGAACTCTTTCAAGGATAATCCACTTTCTCCGCGGATACATGGAGATAAGGATAGGCCGATTGTATTGTTCTACGTATAGTGACTTGGATATTGAGATCACATCTCAAATCCAGATCTTGTGGACCTCCCATAGATGCTTGATTAAATCAAGACCATATATCTAATCTTCTCATTGTATCTGAATCACATTCAGATCAATGTCCAACATTTGGACTAAGATTAGATCATTTCTCTACAAGCAGAGTCACTAAAATTCAGACATGTTTCATCACTCCCTAGGAATGGAAGCATCATGGTTATACAATCGTTTATGATCACATCACCCTCAGGTATGCCCCATACTTGTCCATCCTGCATACTGGAAAAACTAGGTTAAACCCGAAGTTTTAGATCTCCTTTTAGACTATCTCCTTCAGGGTTTTATCATTATGTTTCCTCATTTGATCATTGGGAGATGGTATCGATCATATACTTTACAAAAGCATATATCATACCCAGGTGTTGATCGTATAATTTCCAAAAACATAAATCAAACCTACAAATTCAGTCAAGCTTCCAAAGCGAGACGACTGTGCACGGAATTTGATTCTTCCCAATATCTTATGAGTGAGCTCATGTCTTTCGGTTTAGTGGTGAACCTATATGATCCCTTTGAGAGATCGTATTACTCGTATGCCCTTATATGCACACCATCTCACCGGTATATAGACCTTGGTTAGGTCATCAACCTATTGGTCTGCCAAATGTACACAATCAGAGATATAGTAACACATCTGTCTCTGGTCAGAGGATGCGTGCCTATATCGTGACAACATACGACATATGACTTTGGTTATCTCGATCTCGTTAAGTCAACCCTTTGACTTAACTAATCTGACACCTCCGAATCTCTATTCCTATGCAGAGGACCTGCATCAAGAGGTCGGTCAGATATCGGCCTATATGAGAAAAGGATTGCCATCTCCTACTCAGGCTGGAGATCATCTCTTAGCAATCATTTGACGGTGTTTGATGTGTCCTCAATCTAACTCCTTAGATATTCATCCAAACACCAGCCTCTATGATTCAATTATTGAACCAACAACTGTATGATTATTAAGATGGCCATGGTACATAACCCTAATTATACAGAGGACCTATTGCAAAATATTTGTTCTTCATTTTAGATCTGGGAATGATTTTCGCAATGTCCAACAATCTCCTACTAGCCAAAAGAGACATTAATGGGCTAATCATTTAAACCCACACTCATGTGACATCATAGGCTATTTAGAAACAATAACTAGGTAAGATGATCAGTCACTCTATTCCCGAGAGACTACGCCAAGTCCTTTTACGACACTTGCATACTTCCTAGTAACAGTGCTCGCATCCAATGCGAATGTTGCATCTCATGCAACCAATAGTCAATCTTGTCAGTCATAGTGTCCTTGACACCATAACTCAATAATTGTTATAACAATATGCCCATAATCCTTATCAGAATACCCTTATTCCTGGAGATCTCTATCTCCTAAGGTATCCATAATGAAGACCTTTTAGATCACTATCTATAAAGTCTTAAGTTCTCGGAGATAAGAGTTTGAGATCACTATCTCAAAAATATTTTCATCTTTGATGTTATTGTTATTACTGCAATCAAGTGTTTTATCTTCTTAGTAGGATTAGTAATAATTTACTACTCCCGCTGCATGGTAGACATCTGTCTTTTGTGCACATTTAGCATCACTTCCTCAACTCTTTGAGGTGTTATCCCTTTAGATAAGTCAGTACCATATCTTAAGGGAAGGAAGCCTTTCTTGGAATTTTATCCAAAATAGAACATGTCCAATGTGTACTACTAATGTGACTTTCCCAATACCCTCTTCTCTTTGCTTCTGAACATCTTCAGAACTAAGATCTAAGAGCTACATATCTCGAGGTATGGAATAACTAGTATATAAAACACTCATTATTATCATCCTTATACCATTCCAAATGATTGGGATATTATCTACATTTAGCACGATGAACACGTTGGCACTCCCACTAAGCTTCACATGGTACATCAAGATTCTACCTGAAATCATAACAATTATAATTTCATCAAATCTAATGTTCCAACTTCAAGAAGCTTATTTGAGTCCATAGATGGAGTTATTCAACTTGCGCATCTTGCTTTCCTCAACAATGAAGCCCTGGGGCTACTACTTATGAATATCCTCGGAGAGGTATTAATTGAGGAATGCAATCTTGACTTCTATCTCGAAGATGACAAAGTCAAGTTGTACAACTATATTTAGCAATATTCTGATGGGTTTAAGCACGGTCACTGAAGAAAAATCTCATCGTAAGAGATGTTTTCTCTTCGTGTTTATCTTGTTGATACGAGCCGTGCTTTGAAGGTCCTTACCTTCTCATCAGGTTCCCTCATTCTCTTGAATATCCATTTACACCTTAACGGGTCTTACCCATATAGGTGGATCCTCGAGGGTCCATATACAACATTTGTATATGATGTCTAATTTAGATTTTATTGCTAACATTTATCTTTCCATGCTATGATCTTCAGAAGCTTGATCACATGAAGTCAGATCATTGTCAGATTCAACAGACACATGGAATCCATCTTCAAACTTATTTGAAGAGGTATTAGTGTTTCATCTTTAATTGTTCGTTTAGTTTCCAATTTTAGGAGCCTCATTATCTTCTCAAGATTAAATGAGTTCCTCCACTTCATTTCATCTTGATTCTTAAGAGTCTTATCCTCTAAGAATCACATTATCATAGATGCGATCTTTTAAGAATCTCAAGGTCATAAAGTAGGTATCCAATACCATCCTTTATTTTTCTAATGAAGTAGCACTCTCAGGTGTTGAATTCCAGCTTACATGCAT
The DNA here is from genome assembly GCA_037367405.1 of Ottelia alismoides. Lineage (NCBI taxonomy): Eukaryota > Viridiplantae > Streptophyta > Magnoliopsida > Alismatales > Hydrocharitaceae > Ottelia > Ottelia alismoides. The sequence goes on from JAZKJV010009198.1 coordinate 467,212, forward strand.
GGAACCTTATTAAGGATATATATTGTAGTCTCTACTACATATATACCTTGGAAACTAAGAGGTAGTTATGCTAAGATTCATCATTCATCAAATCATGTCACGTATGATAAAAAAAATTGTCTCTCCCTACAACTCTATTGAGTTTAGGTACATTTGGACGATTGAGATAGGAATGAAAATTCCTTTCTCCATAAGGTATTCCTTGAATTCATCTAACATATACATACTACCTTGGTTAGATCAAATTCATTTTCATCAACCTTCAAACTTTGGTTCTTAAACAAAAATTGTGAAATCTTTAAACATTTCAAAGGTTTCTAAGAATAAGTTAAGAAAACTCATATCACAAATAATCATCAATGGATATCACATATCATTAATGTTTATTTTGATATAGATGATCTACATACATTAATATGTATGAGGTCTTGAATACCTTGACATCTTGCATCATTCTAAAATAATGGTGCATTGGACATTATTACTTTGAATACAATATTCACAAGTATGTAAGATTTGAAATTTTAGACATTCCAAAGTTTCATCTCTTACTAGTCTATTGATCTCATCAAGAGACATACGTCCAATGCCAGATCATTGTCAAGTGATATTTATCGTCCTATTGATCTTACAAGGTATATATTTCAGTATTTATAAATGTTAACGAACCATTCATTAATTTCTAATTTCGTGGAGTCCTCCAGATATCAAAATACATATGAAATATATCGATCATAACTCTTTATGATCGGTCTATTCCAGAACTCATGTCTTTTTCCAACATTTAGAAATAAACTATGAGTGTTTTCTAATATCTAGGTAGCAGAGACATTCTCTAAGACTAAGGACTCTCCCACTGAAAAAATTAAGTCCATCTATCCAACAGAGATTGTTGCAACCATTGCATCAATATCCATGGTGATTATTAAACCTTAAGATCAAATTTCTCGGATTTTCTAAAACATATGCAACCAATTGCAAGTGTTACTAGATTATTTCGATGCACTATCCGGTTCCTTCTCTAAGGTTCTAGATAGACTTGATAGTCACACTATCAACACATCAGCTCATTGCAGTATTGGCATTCATCCAAGTCTTTGGATGTCATATGCGTAGAAACCATAGAAGTACAATCAACTCTTTGACTTTTCTTTTAACTTGGGTCTGACCCATGCTTCCACTGCGCTCCTTTGATCTATAGACAACCATTGTTTAAGACAAAGGTTCTCTTATGTTGAATTCAAAAGATTTGACTATAAGAGAAATTCAACTTTATACCTGCCTTATTCAATTCATACAATATGAATATATGAAGCTTCATGAATGACTAGAGCATAGATAGTAGAATGTTGACACTCATCATATATACATACATCTTACCTCTTAAAGACTTTTGGTTCTGGTAGGTACTCAAGCATTTTGAATACATCATCTCTTATAGAGCTATTATTCTGCATGTTGCAGTGAACCATGTCATTCTTGATCAAATGTCGCGAGCACATATGTATGCCAGAAACATCTTCTTAGATTTTATAAAGATTGTTTGACAATTACGATCATCATCGACATGTCACTTCCAAAGTACATTCAATGAGAGATCAAGACTATAGAGACATACAAACCCTCGAGTTTTAGTCTTATTATCTATTTTATTGTCAATCCTCATTATTATGAGGAAACTTGCACATTGCAACCACATACATTATGTGTCCAACTGCAAGTACAATATCTTGATCATGGATCCAATCCATGATATTTTACTGGTTATTATTGAGTATAGTATTGAGTGGGTTTAATGAAGGATTATCTGAAATAAGAAATTTGCATAAATATATATAAATATATATATATATACACACACACCTTCTACTTTGATTTAGGAATTTTTATATGAAAGTTGCCTTGCCATGTCAACATTGAAAGTTCATTCCCTTAATCACTTTCAATGTAAGAGATATATTTACCATTATATCTCAAGCAAGATCTGGGATCTCCTTCCTTATCTTTGTCACATCCTAATAATAGGTGAACCTGTGACTCCGATAAAAAGAAGCGGGAACACATTCTACTTTGCAAGTCCAACTTGCATCTCCCAATTCCGTCTTTAAAACCCAGGCCCACCACCCCTAAGGTGATTTTGACCCTTCATTAATTGAACCAACCGTCAACAGGAATACAACTCGCTATGTGCAATCCAATATCGCACCAATAATGTGAGGACCCGATATTGAGGTCACTACGCATACGTCTTTTCTCTTTCGAGAAGCGAAGAGCCCGATCCAAATGGATTGTATGCAGGAGCTGTCACTTCAGACAGACGTCTCCTACATATAACATATGGCGACAAAACCCTTCGCCATGACGGGAGACCATGGATGTCATTTATGTGCTCCTCCACCTCATATTCAAATTTTAATTAATTATCATGAATCATATTCATGCAATTAATTCTTCCAAGGGAAATACACATCTATTCATAATAGAGTGTTTCAATTTGATGTAATTAATTTAATCTCATTAAATCAATTATCAAACCAATTTAATCATCAAACCTGATTGTTACTTGAATTAGTAGTATTATCTCAAAGTGTGCATTATTCAAATTTTAATAATTAGAAAATACATCATGATCTCTCAAGCATCATCCATTCCCTACCCGTTGTCATGGTCAGTACCGGCAAGAGTGGGACATATCGGACATGGTGCAACCTGCTACCCCAATGCTCCCAAACTAGACACCATATCCGCCTCGGGAAAAAAACAATGCCGAGTCAATCACATTGTACTTGAGATGATAATCGGTCTTTCAACCGAAATTATACCACATAGCAATAATCAAAACTATTTTTATTATAAGGAAATTTGATAGACAAATCCCCAAAACCTATTCAAGTAACAAGTTTGACGAAAGTGTATCAAGTAACCAATTGGTGATCTAGATCTAATCTAATCAGTCATTGGTTGAGGCAATGACATTTAAGGGAATAATTATTGTTCTAATATTTTCCAAATATTATCCACAATTATTCCAGGAAACTAACTATTAATTTCGCAAATTTTATAAACGACAATAACGAGGATTCTAGATAAACATACAATTTCCAGCAGTGACCCTCACTACCTAAAATTAGCATATCTCATTTAGTTTAAATCCAAATTAAGCAAAATTAGTTTCTAAAGTTTGCTAACTTGATTTAAAACAGAACGAATTTCCCTCTCCCAAACCTGGCGTGAGATCCACTTTTCGCTTTCTCCTTTCCCCTCCGACGTCTCGCTTCGACGGCACACTTCGCTTTGGTCCTCCGCCGTTAGTGAGTAGACATCTGCCCCATTTCCGCGTGCTATTTCTGGGTCGAAGATCGGTAAAGAAGTGTGGATTCTGTTCGCTGCGTCTAGCCGACAGGCGAAGAGACGTTAGAAGTGAGTGCTGAGCCGACTTTGGATTACTCATGATTAGCACGCATTTCCAGGCATTTTAAAACAATTATTAACATCTTTGTTACGCCTCTAACCGCCATCCCCGAAACAGTGGACATATGGTCATTAAAACGATCCTATCCTGTGAAAATGGAATCCAAATTACGCAAACTCAAATCTCACAATTTTCTTGTTTAATGAGGAGCATTATCCAAGTGATAAATTCATATTTAAACATTTTAAACAGGGTCGAAAAATTATCACAAGACAGGGCTGCGAAAATTGAAATGCTAAAATCATCACGAACCCAAATGAGCCCAAATTTTCGTAGGTTCATGGATCATATCCAAGACCTTTGTAAACCTGGCTCTGATACCACTTGAAGTATATGGGAAAATCCTCAAGCGCATCACGGAAGCGTGAGCATCATATCAAATACAACAAAGAACGACTAGTCGGACTAGTTGTTCTATGCAACGGAATTTAAAAATTTTTTCATGTGACGAAACCACATGATCCAAGAACACTTCTCGAATCGTTTTGTTTAACCACAAACAAGTAATAGGATTACCTCTCGAAACGTCATTGTGATTGAGTGTCTAAACCAAGATACCTCCTGTCTCAAGTCCGATCCAACGGAGGAGACGCTTGCGAGCGCGTTGATGAGACGCGTGCTCCTCGCAGTTCATGTTTATGATCCAAGCGGCGGATCTCCTGATCTCGTCACACGAGATCCAACATCTTCTTCACGAGCGAGACACACCGAAGGAGATGGTGATCCACGAGTAGATGATCCGGTAGCATAACTACGATGCCGCATCGATGACGACTCTCACAATGGCTCCATGGTGGATGGCCATTATAAGAGAGAGACGCTTGGCATGTTGAGAAAGAGATAGAGAGAGGAAGAGAGAGAGAGCATTCATTATTCTGTATCTTGAAGAGCGAGGGTTGCCTCTTCTTATATACAGTTTTGGGAGTCCATGGATCCGAATCCATGGACAACACACAATCAATGGTTGAGATTGATTTGTATTTCTTTCAATGGCTAAGACGTTGTAAAATCACAACAACTAATGATTTAATTTAAATTAATTTTCATTGATAAATGAATAAAATTAATTTCAAATTAAATCATCTTTGATAAGAGAAAAGATAATGAAGAGAATACACCAATCTCCTCAAAAGAGGGGACGGCTACTCTTCTCCTCATGGAGAGTTGTAGCCGTCCACTTATCATTGGTGGACTTGGTCCATCTCTTCTAATTATCATGAGATCTCATTATCTCATGATATATATCATCATCTCTTGTCGACAATATTTTCACAAAAAAAATTCCAAATTATCTGATGCAAAATATCAAACATGCCATTAAAATTATGTGAATCTCATTCACAACCCAAAACTACATATAATTATATTTTCAATTATTCATGCATTGTGAATCCAATTCACATTAATAATTAATTAACAAATATAAATCACAATATACTCTCTTTAATATATTATAAATCACATTTATAAATATATGATTAATATGGATATTGCTATCCACATTATTCATATCCATGAGAAATAAGTCATATTTAATCATCTTGGATCTCTATTCTCTTGTGCCCAAATAACATGAATCACATTCACATTATTCACATCTTTGATAATTAAATCATATTTAATTATCTTAAATGTCTCTCCTAATAATATTAATTTGAATTCATATTATTCGTGATAATTAAATAAATTTAATTATCCATTTTCTCGATGCTCAGATACATAGATCAACAATGAGATTATCCATGAACTCCTTCAAGGATAATGTGCTTTCTCTGCGGATACTTGGAGATAAGGACATGGCGATTGTATTGTTCCGCGTACAGTGACTTGGATATTGAGATCACATCTCAAATCAAGATCTTGCGGACCTCCCATAGATGCTTGATTAAATCTAGTACGTAGATCTAATCTTCTCATTGTATTTGAATCACATTGAGATCAAATTCCAACATTGGACTGAGACTAGATCACTTCTCTACGAATGGAGGCACTAAAATCTAGACCCGTTCATCACTCCCTAGGAATGGAAGCATCATGGTTATACAATCGTTTATGATCACATCACCCTTAGGTATTCCAATACATGTACATCGTGCATACTGGAAGACCTAGATTAAACCTGAAGTTTTAGATCTCCTTTTAGGCTATCTCCTTTAGGGTTTTATTAAGTTTTTTCATTCGATCATTGGGAGATGGTATCGATCATATCCTTTCCAAAAGCATATATCATACCCAGGTGTTCATTATATACTTTCCAAAAGCATATATCAAACCTACAAATTCAGTCAAGCTTCAAAAGTGAGATGACCGTGCATGGAATTTGATTCTTCCCATTATCTCATGAGTCATCTCATGTCTTCCGATTCAATGGTGAACATGTATGATCCCTTTGAGAAATCGTATTGCTCATATGCCCTTATATGCACTCCAGCTCGTTGGTATATAGACATTGGCTAGGTCATCAACCTATTGGTCTGCCAAATGTACACACTCAGACATATAGTAACACATCTATCTCCGGTAAGAGGATGCGTGCCTATATCGTGACAGCATACGACATAGGACTTTGGTTATCTCGATCTCGTTAAATCAACCCTTTGACTTAACTAATCTGACACCTCCGATTCTCTATTCCTATGCAAAGGACATGCATCAAGAGGTCGGTCAGATATCAGCCTATATGAGAAAAGGATTGACATCTCCTACTCAGGCTAGAGATCATCTCTTAACAATCTTTGATGGTGTTTGATGAGTCCTCAATCTAACTCCTTAGATATTCATCATAACACAAACCTCTATGATTCAATTATTGAATCAACAACTGTATGATTATTAAGATGGTCATGGTACATAACCCTAATTGTACAGAGGGACCTATTATGAAAAATATTTATTCTTCATTTCAGATAAGAGAATGATTTTCACAATAACATTTATTGCATAATGGCTCGTTGTGGCCTCGCAAGTCCAACACTCCTACCTCAAGAACAACCCCTACGGTAAAATCAGAAGCATCTATCCTGATCTCAAATGGGAGAGACTAATGTGGTGGCTGAAGGATAGGAGCCTGAATAACCAAATTCTTGGGAGTATCAAAAGAAGACACTTATCATCTACAAGGATCTCTATGTCTTTTGTGAGCAATTCAATAAACATTCAGGCAATCCGACTGAAGTCTTATATGAACCATTGGTAGAAACCAACATGCCTTAGAAAAGACCACAACTATCTCAAACTGGACAGTGGAGTGAGTTTCTTGATAATATCCACCTTTATCAGATCAACCTCCGTGCCCCCCTGTTGCAGATGATGTGACCAAGGACCGTCCCTTGAGTCATCATGAAATGACTCTTCTCCCAAGATAAGACTAGGTGGACCTCTATGCAACACTGATGTACTCGGTCTAGGCAAGAAATACATGCATCAAAACCATCACCATAGACCGAAAACTCATCCATGAAGACCTCTAAACAATCACTCACCATGTCCGGGAAGATGGAAAGCATTCACCATTAGAATGTAGCCAGGGCACTAAATAATCCAAAGGGCATCCATCTAAAAGCATACGTTCCAAACTAACATGTGAACATCATTTTCTCCTAGTCTTCAAGCGCTACGGCCACTTGATTGTATCCAGAGTACTCGTCAAGAAAGCAGTAGCGACTCTTCCTATCTAACCTCTTAATGATCTGATAAATAAAATGGTAGCGAGAAATTATCCTTCTTGGTGGTCTGACTCAATCGTCTGTAGTCGACATAGACCCTCCAAGAAGTGGGTACTCGTCTCCTCTTGAGACTCATTCATAACTTTGTTGATACCCGTCTTCTTAGGTACCATGTGTAGAGGACTAACCCATTTGGAGTCGGAGATAAGGTAGATAAAATCAGCGCTCCACCACTCAGATATTTCCTCCATGACTACATCTCAAATATTCGGGTTCAACATATGTAGGAACTCACGTGATGCTTGGTGTCATCTTCGAGATATATTTGGTGGGAGCACATGGCTAGACTTATCCCCTAAAGATCTGCTATAGTCCATCTGATTGCCATGTGATTTCTTTCAAGAACCTCCAGCAAATAAGATTCTTGGTCTTCAGTCAAATCTGTTGAGATAATGACTGGGAACATATCAGGCTAACCTGCAAGGAATATGTCAGTTATGGACAAGTTGGAGATTGCAGATCTAGTCTATGAAAGGTCTCAGTGAAGGCGACCAAATCTGCATGGGAGAACTCTCGCTGAATCAGTGAATCTGACGGAGATGGCCCTATTGGTGTGTCTATCAATTGTACTAGCTCGATCTCCATCCTAGTTGTGGGATTTGTGGACATCAGACATGGTAAATAATCATCAAAATCCTACCAATCAAAATCGACTTTTGTGTCTGAGGGATCATAATCTTAATCACATGAAATATAATATGCTTCGCTACCCATATCACAAACATCACCCTCTAAGGTGTCCCGTGTCATAAGTGCGCTCTCAAGACTCTCATGGACTATTCTTTGTGGCTCTGCAATCTTTGATGGGGTGATAAGAGCTAAAGAAATTGGGTCTGTCCAATCTGTTTCATCACTTGTAATAGCAAAATCACACTCTTGGTGGACGTCTAGCTTTTAATATGTTATCTAATGTGTACTCTGCTTGGAGTAAGCTAAATCTCTGTCTTTGATCTCCTCAATCGTCTCTATTTGTATACTCTGGCCCTCGACGTGAAAGTATAACTTCCTACTATCCTAATAAGGCATTGCCTTGGTTGTGTCCAAAAAAGGTCATCCAAAATGATGGAGGTATCGACCACACATTTAGATATCTCCATGTCCAACACAATGAAGTCCAAGGGGATTTTCAGGACCTGAATTATGATGAAAATGTTCTTTAATAACCCCTTCGTCCTCTTGACAGGTCTATCTGCAAATTGGATAACTCTCCTGCTCTGTCTAACACGGTCAAACTCGAATCTATCAAGTAAAGCAGCCGGGAGAACGTTAATCTAGGATCTGGTGTCTAATAGAGTCTGATCGAACCGCTGCTCGTGAATGCGGCATCTCACGTAGGGAGCTCATGCATCGGGCTCTTGGTTGGACACCAATTCTAGATGGCAAAGCAGATGGCATGGACAAGGATTTCTACATTGTGATTTCTCCTCTTCTTCCTACAAATGGTAGTCTTCTCTCTAATGTTCTTGTGGAAAAAGAGGAATATGCTCAAGTGCCTCCTAAAGAGTCAGCTAGATCTGAAATCTGCAATCATATGCTTGTTGAACTCTATTTATTGTCTCTTTTTGTGATTTTCTGATTTTTGGTTGTTCTCTAAGTAGTGTGCTTGTGGGAAGGGTATAGAGGGACCCTCATAAAAAGAATGAGGGTCAGGAGCGGGTTTCTGAGCATGCATTATGCTGGAATCCATGCAAACATCATTAATATCAACATATGTATCCAAAGGGGATACAAAAACCTTTCCTTTATTAATATTTTTGATTTTTGAAGTCTATCCATTTTTTGTATTTGTAATAGATCTCCTCAGGTACAAGAGAGCATAAAACAACTAGAGGACTCTTGGTGGCATCAGTACCACCAAGAACATCTGAACTTGCGACATCAGCACCACGCTCTAACCTGCCATCTGGGAATTTGGTGGCATCAACACCACCATCTACAACTGGGTATTCGACAACATTAGCATCGTCATCTCGATCTTCATCCTTGGTGGCATTAGTACCACCATCATCATCGTGGTTAGCATCATCAACACCACTCCTGACTTCATCCGGTGCCCTAGAATCTACATCATGGTGTCACCTAGATAAGTCATCATCGTCTAGCTTCCTACCGCTCCTAAGTGTCACAAGATCAATATCAAAGAAATATTTCATGTCATTCAGAACATCCCTCGGAGAGACGGTCTATATCGATTGTACCTGCTGAGACTTTCTTGCTAGATTGTTCAGATTAGGTTCAATCTTTGAAGGTATGGTATCCTTGCCCTTTATTATTTCTCCCATCTCCTGTTAGAACGTGTCCATCTCTCGCCAGAAGGTAGCTTATTGCTCTAACAACATGCATGCAAAATCGTCAAGGGTAAGGTTCTTATAAGAGTGTAAATCATAACCGGATGGATTGACTCGCGGGAAATGAGGCTAGCTCTTCTATTGCTGCTATTGATACGAGTGATGAGGAGGCTGGGGGTACTATTGATGAGGTTGTTTCTACCTCCACTGTTAACCCTGATACAAGGGTCGGGGACCATGTTGTGGTTGTTGTTGGGAGTACTAGGATTGTTACTGCTAGGCCTCTGTCGAGCTTGTGTTAGAGGCTGCTGCTGGGATGAAGCACCTCTAGTCGATCAAGTCACTCCAGCATTATCAATTGCCACCATTGCCTTCTTCAAGCATTCACTTGGTGGTATATCATCCGGATCAACCCTTGGCGTCACTTCCCAGCTGGCTCACGAGCAGCAGGAGCTGTTGATGGATGTCAATGGGATTTGTACTACCAGCACCAGTAGTAGACCGGGATCCATGGTGACCACCTTAGGTGATGATACCCTTATCAGCAGTTGAGGACTCTACTAATGCTGCTGTCGTAGAAGAGGAAGAAGGACCGACCTCGAAATATGCTATACTCTAATATGATGTCGCCTGGTGGGGAGGCTTCCCCTGAGTGTAGACTCAGGTGTGGGACATCACAGTGTAATTTTTGACCATTTCCTCATAAATGGTCGAGACCAGGTCTTCGTACTTGGCGATGTAGGAACCTCCACAAGAGGCGTTCACTAGCCCTTGTATCTCAGGTGTCGGCCCATATAATTTTCTAAATAAAGACAATGTCTAACGAATTTTTTGATTTCCTTTTTATTTAAGTCCAATTGAATAGGAGGGGCAGAAGACGGAAAAGATGTTGTGCGATGAAATCAATGATGCGTACAGAGTAAGAAATGCCTACCTTGCTCCAGCAGTCTACATGCAAAATGATCCATGCATAAATTAAAGGCAAAATTTAAACTAATCCAAATGATGCATGAGTAAATCACCCTAAGATAATAGCTTCTGTTACTAGAAGAATTGGTACTAATTAATCAAAAAAGAGACATGAGTCTGATCTTAGATGCCCATCGTTGCCCACCACAATGGGATCTACAAGTGTTGTATACGTCCTCTCTTAGCACACGATCTATAATCCAATTAAGTTATCTTTTTATTTGACTAAGTAGAAAGCGTGATCTATAGGAGCAGATATTCAATTAGGTTGTTTGGACCATAGTTGTAACTGAGCTCAACCAGAATAAAACCTAAGTCTATGGGTTAAAACCTCGTGAAATAAATAAAAATAAAATGCGAAAAACTGTTAAAAATCCGATGAGGTCCTCCGAGTGCACCGACACTTGGATAAACAAATCCCTAATAATGTTCAAGTCGAAGAGTGTCCAAATGTCTAAGTTATTACAAGAATATTCACAAAAATAAAACTAAACTAAATTCTATCTAATATAACTACTTCTGCTCCTCATGCTCCTCCTCAGGGCGGGTCCCTTTAAAGCTAATCGATTCGTCATCCAAGCGTTACCTCGTACGGAAAGCAAAACAGAAGATTGTCAAAAACAAATATAAGAGAGAAGCAAATAAAAGCAAAAATAGATGAAATCTAACTACTTAGTCGTGTTCCCTGACAACAGAACATTCTGATGATCGAAAAATCGAGCTGACTAAGGTGTATTAAATTAAGCAGATGTTCTTGTCCTAAATCAACTATATAGATCAATCACGAAAATGAACCACTAATGAATCAAACAGTCAAATCGAGTGGTTTCGTTATTATTATTAACCTGCTATAGTGACCAGGGTCGAACTCAAGGAGCACAATTACACACTAAGTAGTTGATTTCCAAAAACTAAAGATTTCTTATTGCTCTTTTTTAGAGGTTTTTAATTTTTCAAATATAAAATTTTCAAAGTAAAGGAAATAAGTACAATGAACAAAAGCATGCACACACATAATCTTTTGTAATTTTCAAATGGTTTAAAAATACCCAGAAAATTAAAGTAAAAATATTTTTAAATTTTGTGTATTTTTAGGGTTTCTAGTATTTTTCTATGTATTTTTAGATGCTTTGTGGGTTTTTGAAAAGGGAATAGTGGTAAAAAAAGAAAATAGTGCAGAACCAAGAATGTTTTGTAAATTAAAAATAAGTAAATGAATCAAAGTTCTGGAAGTTATAATTAGGATAAACTAGACAGAAATACCTACAAAAAGGAACTGAAATCTTAATTTTTTATATATTACTATGATTTTTATAAGCTTTTAGATATTTTGCAAATTTTTAGGTTTTTATGGAGTATTTTCAATAAAATTTATACAGGAGCTAAAAGGTAACAAAAGGCAACTACAACAATTTTTATAGATTTTGTAAATGATTTTTTTTTGAATTTTTATGAATTTTCCATAACAAGCAATGACTTTTTAGGGTGTTAATGAATTTCTAATATTAGAAAATGCATGAAAATCAATAAACAAAAATCACCATAAATACTACACGTAATCACGAAACACAAGTAATTTTTAGGTAATTTTTGTTAATTAAAAATTTATTGCAATTATTACAATTCTAATAACTAAAAATAATGCTCACGGACAAAATGCAATTATTTTATTTCCTAGGGCCTATCAGATAACATGTAAGAAAAGTTCAAGGGACTCCGGGAAATTAAACAAGCAAGCACATGCGCAGCACATGAATCTAGGCATGCATGGGTATAAATGCAATTTCTTATAACATTCCATTCATGATAAGACATGCTCAAAGTTCGGGGAGAAATGTGCAAATACACCAAATACCATGTGAGTCTATACAAGACTTCGGTTTATATTGACTAAAATGCAAATGTGAAAACTATAGGTTCCCTAATGCAAAAGTTCTTAACTATACAGTATTTTAATTAGACTAAAATGAAATAAAATAATCAACAGAGTGAAAAGGTAAACATACTCTTCACAATACATGGCTTGCGCTCGTGGCAGCTCTGACGTATAGTCTGATGACTGTGGGCGGAAAGATCTGACGGTCTGGAAAAGCGGAGGAACGTGCAGCTCTGTCTGTAGGATGGAAAAGATCTCACGTCGGATGTTGTTGCTTTATCATGTGGATCAAAGATGATTTGGCAATGGTCTCTTCATCTGACGATGGAGAGGAGGTCTACAAGAACTAGTAAGAAGGGTATCTCCCTCGAGCTTCAATCACATGTATATGCCTCTCTGGTGCTCCTACTGGTAGGCAAATGGCTTCACCACGTTCATGGCGGAGGTGCTTGTCGACTAGGGTCCATCAGTGGACTGGTGAACAGCTGGACGATTGAGGTAGTTATAGGGCACTTGGAGGTACTCCGCCACATTAATTGTGGCTCTGATTATCGTTCCACACGCTTGCTTGTTTCTGCGAAAGATACTAGGACTCGGAGATGTTGCTCCGGTCTAATAATTGTAGATGGAAAAGGGAAGAGAGGTGAAATGGGGAGTCAACGTTCAGTGAGATGAAGGATGAAAGTCTTGGACTCAAATCCCCCCCTAAGGTCAGATCTATGGATGAATAATGATGCAGAGGATTGATGAGGAAGTGTCGAGAAGTTGATCGAAGTGGCTTGATGGGAGAGATGGGGCTTCGATTGGCTGGTCGGAGCAAATGGAAGGGAGGCGGTGGAGAATGGAACCATCGATGTGAAAGAGGCAATGCAGACAAAATAAAGGGTACCTGAAGCTTCTGATGGGGTTACCTACATCAGGCGAGGGAACCGACGGGGTAGTGGCCTCGACCGAGCGACGGAAGACTGGGGAAGCTCGACTCGGCGACGCTACTCTAGCCACGTATGAGCGGCGTTCACCTGGTCAGCAAATAGACCTCCTAAGGACATCTATAGGATCATGTGACGATGTTGAAGGTGCTAAGGGAAAGAAGGTGGCGTAAGGAACGAGTTAGGGAGCAAGGGTAGCGGAGGAGAGGATTTATAAGGAAGCCTCATGGTCAGAAAAGATCGATCGAGTGAGGGAAACCCTGGATAGATCTGACCCTTCCTACGGATCTATGAGGATCATAGATCCTAGGAGGGGAATCATGCAATGAAATAAAGGGCAACAGAGGTCAGACCTGATTGGGAAAATGTGGAGAAATCGGTCCGACGATAGGGAGGTCGGGTCGGGTCTGGTAGAGGAGGTTTGACCAGGGTCAACTGAACAAGGTCAGCGAATTAGAAAATTTGAGGTCAATAAATCAAAGAATAATTCAAATAAAATAATAAATGAATTTAAAAAAAATATAAAAATGAAAAATGTTTATTATTTTCCACCTATTTTTCTATGAGTTTTAATTATTTTTATGAAATGCATATATCATATATATAGTATGGGGTATATTATACATGTAAACTTTTCTCTTTAATTCTAATTTTATTAAATTTATATAAATATCCCTTTATTTTATATTTTATTTATTTACAAAACAATTTAAGGAGTGTAAAATGATTTTAATTTGATTTTTACAATTTAAGTAAAGGTGTTGAATAAATAGGTATTGTATACAATATACATACGTGTGACTTTTTGTAAAATGAATTTTGGATTTTATTTTATTTTTATTCTGTGTTTTCTAATCTTTATTTTATTTTTATCCTATTTTGAGAAATATATACAAGTGTTTAAAATACGGTATGCACCACTTATAAATTAACACAATTAAATATGACTATTTACGAGTATAGGTACCACATGACTATACAAGGCAACCAAAAAGCCAGATTTTGTCTCAATACTCCAAAATTTATGGAACCACCCTCATTTGAGAGATAAATTAATTTATAGTCCAATAAAGGTGATTTTGGAAGAATTTGATTTTGTGTGGAGACAGAATTGATCTTTTAGGTTCTTGTTGTGTGGCTTTTCATTAGTGGATTTATTGGTATTATGTACAAAAATTTATATCACACATATTTTTATAATTTAAAAGATATTTTTATGTACCACTTTTATTAAGAAAATAATTGATTTTGAAGTTTCTAATTGATGAATAAAATATAGGAATGTTATATGTACATGGAATGCATAGTAAAGAATATACACGTATCTTATCTCCCCCTACTTTATTCCTTATCGATCATCCATGATTGACCTTCTCTGAGGGTTTGGGTCAGTCAGTACTTATATCATAATTACATCCATCATTCTTTTTCTTTTATCTTTATTCTTTTATTTTTGGATAACATGTGTTAATTATGCAATATTAATAATGACATGTACAATGGTAATTTATTGTATTCTCACATATTTATAGATGTTTTTGCTAAAAGATAAAGCTAGAATAAAAGAATAGAGAATGAGAATCAGAGATTCATCAGTAATCTACTATGTACGAATCTTGTGACTACTTTCCTCTTCATTTTATCATGTATAGAGACCTTGATTCCAGTCATTTCTAGAGCACACACCACTTGTACTATCTTCTTAGTCCCAATCATCCTCATTTTCTTCTCATTTTTATACTCAGGGTTACAGATCCAAAGTATGGGGGGCAATTGTTTTCATTGATTTTCCACATTCTTATTTTGTTCTTTTTACTTTTCTTTGTGTGCATTCTTTTACAACTATCATTCGTCTTCAACTTTTGCCACATTCTTTTCTATACATGGATACTTGATCCTAAGTATAGAGGGGACAAAGTGATTTCATTGATTTTGTTTTTCTTACTTTTTCCATCCATTAATTTATTGCACTCGGTCACCTCATTTTTATCTCTCATTGTACTTACGATGACCAGGTCGCAAATATGGGGGGGGGCTAACTGACTTCTCATCTTTCGTTCTTTTTACCTAGTTTTACCTGGAATAAGTTATGTCCTACTTTTTCTCCTTTTGGTACTATGAAGACAGAGAACAAGAAAAGCATAGTGGAGTGTGTATATGTATGCTATATATACTTTTGTTCAAAACTCATACTTATATGTATATCAAATCCCTAAAAAGTTGGTGTGGGTAAAAATTATTTAAAAGCTATTTATTAAGTATTTATAATAGTTTTGTAAATAAATTAAATCTATGTAAAATTATTATTGAAATGCCTTGATTAAAATTGCTAGTAAAAAGGGTATATTTGTTAATGTATAATATTTTTTATAAATTCGCTATTTAGAAAATCTTGTATTTAAAATTTGAAAAATGCATTAGTTATTTAATCCATAATAAAATATTGGTAATTTATCTTGTAACTCTTTGTAAAATATGGTTTTTTATAAAATTGGGAAAAATTGCAAAATTCATAGAAAATACAAAGTCCTAAAATTCATAAAAAATAAGTCCTTAAAATCCATAAAAATTTGTAAAATTTAGGAAATTTACCTCACAAAAATACTGTTGCATTTGCATTTATTTCACAATAAGTTTGTGTTCTTGAACTAAAGATTGGAAATAGTCCAAAGTATGGAGCTTGATCACGACCCTAAATTCTAAGAAGCTAGGTTATGAATTGGAATTCAGACATTTCATATCTTTGACTTAAATCATTACGTTCCAAAGGACCGTGTTCAGAATTTGACTTAGAGTTGCCTAGGCAGGACACATGGTGTCGTCTGTTTAACTCTTCAATTGTGTACTAATTTTGGACATATGCACTATGAACTTAGCTTGTCTACTGGCACGATTTATTCTAAGACCCAAAAACATGGGCGGAACAAGTTATTCTAAATCAATCGAGGCATACACGAATTTAGTGTAATTATTTCTATTACCAAAAAACATGGAAGAACAAAAGATTCTATATACATATGGGAAAAATCGTTGAAGTTCATTGATGACCAAAAATGGTCCAACCTTGATATTGCCGGCACATCATTGTGGAGACTTGGCCACACTGGAGAAGCTTCACAAGATGTGACTACAAAGGTCACACCCCAATTCTCTTTGCATTCTCCTATCTTTTTTCCCTATTGATTTTGAACAAAATAGGACCTGAACTTAGAAGGGAATACCCCCCCCCCTTGAGGATCTTGTTACTGGGTGAGGAAGACATGGGATTGTATTACTGGTGTGGTTGGTTTCTTTGCCTCCTTAAGCAGGAAGAGCTAACACATTTCATACATAATACAAAATTACTTCAAGGTTGAAAGAGTTAGTGAGATGGATAAGTGAATTTGAGTCGGATGTTGAGGTGAACATGATTAAGGATTAATGGAGCTTGAGGAATGGTAAGACCACAATCATACTCCTAGCTTGAGGAATGGTAGGACTACAATCATAATCCTAGTTAAGTCTCTGAGAAAATGCTTATTCTAAGGCCCGATCATGCTATGTCCTTTGTCTCTTCTCATGAATTGATTTAGGAAAAAAGTGCATTCCAACTTTATTTCCTTTTCACTATTCTTCAAATAAATACTGTTAAGGGACTAGCAATGTTTAAGTATAGGTGTTAATGTATCCATGATTTATTAACATTTCTACCGCATTTTGTCTTAAAATCTCTTACTAATACATGTAATTATGCATTAATCGTCACTTTTTAACAAGATGACATTAACAAATAAAAACACAATTTTATACATTAAAAATACATAAAAATAATAAGAAATATATAAATATAAGAGAAAAATATGGCATAATTTGAATATGTATATATTGTGCAGTATGACATAGAATATAAATATATAATTGTAAGATATATTTATATAACCAAACCCCCATGACCAAGTCGGCATAACATGGTCGATAATATAATGTAGGGGGAGTTAAAGAAGAACGCACAAAAATAATTGACGTTATACATTACACGTTAATTCCATTTATTTATTATATATACAATTTTAACCTATTTTTATTTAAATCATATGTTCATATTTTTCGCTAATTTCTTCACATTTATGTATATAAAAATATATAAATTTAAAAATCATAAAAATGATATTGTAAATATACAAACTAAACGTACTTCCAAATTATCAATTTCGCAATTTCTGAACCTCATAACTTCAACTTACAAAATCCAATTTCACTCTACTCACCTTTAAAGTTCAAGTTATAACTTCTCTAATTAATGAAGGTGATTTCATCGAAAACGGGGTCTGTTTGCAAACGGTCAATTTTTGGACCTAATGAGAACTGGGTTTCTTTGTTATTTATTTTTTTTGTACATATTATTATTAGTATAGGTGATCTAACAATTTTTTTGTTTCTTTCGTAGTTTATTTATAAAATAAAATCCAAAAAAAAATCCTTATTTAATATTCTAAATAAATCAAAAACCTATTACAATAGGTAAATTTGAACTACATTACATATACTTAAATTAATTTTAGTCGTAAACAAAATTATTAAAATCTACAAAAATTCCTATAACTCATATTTATTATAATGTAAATTAATAAATTAAATAAATGTATCTTATTTATTAAATTATTGTTTTAAAAATTAAAATGTTTTTTTATAAAGTATATTACATATATTTATAAATATTTTATTAATATACCATAATATATATTTTTTTTATATATGTAAATACACCATAATTTAGATACTTTTTTTATCTTCATTTTTCATTTCTACATATTTTGAAAATAAATTAATTTAAAATTTAAAACATAATTATTAATGAGTTATGATTTATAAATTTGAGTGGTGCTGACACTTGTCAGTACCACAAAGCATCTTCTCCAAGAACTCTAGTTGTTGAGCTCTTTTCATCAAATCGATTTCACCATTTACTTCCACCCTCGATTTTAAACTTACATTCAATCTAAACCATGGACATTCTTCCTTGATCATACATAATCCACACCTACATTCGATTCAACCAAACTCCCATTCCTATCATCTATTCAAGGGCCACAAAGTTAGGCATTCGAACCAACTCCTCCAAACTGCTCCAACTTCCAGCATAACTTACTGAGTGATCCAGTAAGCTCCAAAGTTGCTTCGTTGGTGGTGACAATGTCAAGTTGATTGATCGTGAGGAAGAGGGTACATCTGGGGAGAGTTCCAAGGTATTTTCACCTTGAATTACAACTGTGACCGCCGTGTGCGACTCCAGGAAGTTGTTGTCTTGTCAAGCGATCACTACGAGATCTTATACCTCTAATGCCCAAGTATAATTCCTCCCCTAATTTCCAACTTTTTAGTTACATTTAAGCAAACCTAATAACTGTTTTAGGAACCTTTATGATCCAACCATCCATTTTGCTTTAATTCGTTATCAAATTTGATCTTGAAAGTCCTTCTTTGCTTGTTGATCCATATTCTATTAGGCAAGAATTGTACAAAAACATTTAGGCTGATTTCTTTGAAATCGAGCCATTATTATACTTTTGTAGGCAGCTCAATCTCCTGGAGATACTCTGTAGCAACATGAGGAGCATCTACTTCATATCAATCGTGGCGAATTGACAATGACAGAAGACCTAATGTTTAGCCAATATATGGAGCCATGGGGACTCTTGATTTTGATATTATTCTTCGACGAATCATCCTTGTAGCAGGGGAACTTAAAGGAGGAGGAGACTCCTTTTAGTCTCGCTAGAGACACAGAACCTCGGAAGCAACCGCAATTGTTACCGGAGATGATCGAACACTGTTGTCGTCGCTATTCTCAATAGATTTGGGGATAAATGCAAAGAACACCTGAAGCCATAGTTGTGCGATGCATGTCCAACAACGATGCTCCAGATTGCCTCGTACCTTCTCATCTTGATTGTTCGATGCTAAATAGTGGAAAATTTACATAATAAACTCACCAGGTGTTGGATACTTTTACGTGCCTCCAGACTTTCTACCAATTGCATTTAGGTCCCTCCATTGGTACCTAAACACATGAATTTCATATTATTCCAGAAACTTTTCTTGCACTTATACCCCTATAGTGAAGTGGAAATTTAGACACTATATGGACATCTTTTTTTATTTATTTTCTGGAGTAGTTACCCAACTTCCATATCATGATTTTAACGAGTTTTTTGAAGATTTTCTTCGCTTATTTTTCTTTCATTTGGTCTCCTGAACTTCATAATGACTTGGGTTTTGTTGTGTGTTTTTTCTAGCACGTTGCTCGTCTTTTGTTTGCGTGGCCTACCTTATACAATATCATCTATCTTATATCACCTACTTACTATATTGTATATCGATTTGAAAATTATATTTCTCATTTCTTTTTTACACTAAAATAAAAAAAATCATTTTATCGTTTTCTTCACTTTAATCATTATAGTAGATATCACAATACACTATATTCCATATACTATATTATATGCTTTTATGTCAAACTTATTCATTTTTGAAAAAACACACAAAAAAGCAAAATGAAAATAAAATGAAAATTTGAAAATAAAATCCATTAAAGACATAAAAATCACAAAAACAACCTTAGAAGAAGAAAGAAAATTAATCATAAAATTAATATTGATATCTAATTATACTATTTACCTCCTTATATTTTACCTAGGGACACTTACTTGGTTAATATAAAGAGAATAAACAGAAGAGAGAGAAATTTTATTTCTCACCATTCATCTCCACGTAATATCTCTCTTCTATTTTATAATTTTGTTTGAGACAGCACTCTTATCTATGCAGTCACAATATCCAACAATCATTTCAATTTCAACTGTGAAGGGGTGCACACACATGACTCATGTATTGACTCTGAGGAGCAACAAGATATTGCAGTCATCTTCAATAAATAAGGCGAAGGAAAAAGAAGCATCTAGCGAGTTGTCTTCTACATGAACCGATCCAAAAGTAGAGCCAGGTGAGGAAGAAGATGATGGAGGAGCAACATCAGCCATCCACCCATCCCATCATAAGAAAAATACAAAAAAACAACAAAAATAAAATCTCCAAAATGAATATAATAATTGAAGCCAAGCAGGACCAACCTTGAGGAGCCAGCACCAACAACATCTCTAGAGCCGACTAGTGAAGCCTAAGCTCATGTTGGCATATTTTTGCTTGTTTCACGTGACAGCCCACCTTCTGACTTGTCATTTGTACATAATGATGTATTTAAGAACAATGCATTTCCTTGTGTATAATCCTTTTTTAGATGCAAAAAATATTCTAAAAAATCTAAAATTTGAAAATGCATTGTCTGACACTGATGTTGTGGAAATTATTGAAAATCTTATTTTAAAAATGTCATTGATGAAAGCCATGGAATACATGCCAGTTGTTAGGAAGGTTTCAAAGAGGCATGTATCTCAAAGCGTTCGAGCCATAAGAACATACACATTCTAGGAGAAAAACACATCCTAACCATGGCCATTGTGAATGCTATTAGTGATCTACCTCAGAAGAAGAAGGACAAGTGACACCTCTCATTAGATGACAGATTTTTTTATCAAACCATTGAGAGAACTCTTCTTGATAACAGCTCTTCTATAAACCTCATGCCCTATTCATTGCTCGAAGAATTCATGTTGGGATTTCTTAGGGCCACTTGTATGATCTTTCAATTCATGATTTACTCGAGGACGTTATCGTGACTATACAGGACATGCGCTTCCTTGTGGACTTTGTTGTCCTATACATGGACTCTCCAGCACCGCTGCTCCAAACTCCCACCATTCTTGGTTGCTCATTCCTTCGAACTATCGAAGTGGTGATGGACTACAAGTTTGGAAAGAATACATTTCGCTCCTATATTTACAAAATTACAATGTATATGACCACTGAGCGAAAAGTCGCATCTGATGAAAGCAAGGAAGAAGTAGCAGCTGAAGGCTATGACATTATTGATATCAGTTATTAACAAATTTCTTTTAATGATATTATGGCACATGAAATCCTCTCTTCAGAGGAGGACCTAGGAAGCACAACCAACTTAGGCTTTCGTGTCAATTGGGAAAAAGATTCTGACTCACAGGTTTGCTTGTTTGAAGAAGATTCATGCCAAACCAAACATGAAGAGTCATTGTATATATGTTCAACACATTTCTATCAGATCCAGTAGTAAAAGAGGTGGACAACACCTCATTGATTTGAGTACACCATTCATCTTCCAACACTGTTTTTTTAAGTGTCCACAGAGCAAACTCTACAATTGAGTGAAATGAAATAGCTCCCCACATTATTGAAGTATGCCTTCCTCGGGAGTTATGAAAATATGTATCTGGTCATCATTAGTAGCATGCTAACTCCATATTAGAAATCTTGACTTCTCAAGGTTTTAGAAAAGAACCACAAGGTACTTGGTTAGAATGTATCGAATCTCTAGTGGATAAATACACTCGTGTGTTCACACCACATCTATCTTGAAGCTTATTGCAATGTTGGACTTCTGTGTCCTCAACGGCCATTTATGCAATAACATTTATTGTTTTATCATGTCCATCTGGAGTTAAATGAATAATTGAATGAATGAACTTTATTATTAATGTCCATTTGTACAGTTAGGGTTATGTACCATGGACATATTGAATACCATACAGTTGGGAGGAGACAAATGATTTCAAAGATTTGATATTCAATAAAAATCCCCAGTCTGAGAAAGAGATGGCAATCTTTCTCTAAAGACTAGTTTTCAACCAACTTCTTGATGCAGGTCATCTGCATTGGAATGGAGATTCGAACATGTTTAAATAATAAAGTCAAAAAGTTGACATTTTGAGGTCGAGATAAATTAGAAATGAATCATAACTATTACGATCATACACACATATGTTGACCTACTATTGATATACATCTATATGCCTTGGTATGCACATTTGATAGACCAATAGGTTGGTGACCTTGCCAAGGTCCATATACGGGTGCATTGGTGTGAATATGAAGTTGTATGAGATGTATGATCTCTCAAAGGAATCATGCATGTTCATAATTAATGAATCGGAAGACAGAGGTCACTCATGAGAAATTTTGGGGTCAAAATGAATTATGTACATGGTTGTCTTATTTATAAAATTCGATATATAATATATGCTTTTGGAAAGTATACGATTAATATTGTTGTCCAATTATCAAATGAGATATCTACTGATACATTCCTATGAAGACAATCAAACTAGGATTTGAACTTTGGATTTCAAAGTCTTCTAGTGCGAAAGATGGATGAGTATTTAGAATACTCAGTGTTACTTTTGTCATTGTAATGGATAATCTACCATGACACTTCCATGAAGAATAAGTGATGAAACATGATGGACTTTAGTGGATTGATTTACCAAAATTATTCATGATTAAATTGGATAAAGTCATAGTTCATTTGAATCCAATTTCCAATTCCAATTTCAATGTCCAAATGATGGAAATAGAAATGGTCATGAAAATGGAAATATAGAAGCTCCTTAACCTCATTTCTTAGATTCAAAAGGTTTGGACTACGACTATAAATGTCAATGAAGTTGGATTTAGCTCATCAACACATTGTCCAGTAATGGAGAGTGTGATGCATTTTCTTGAACTCACTGAGAGTTTAAAGTCAGACAACTTTATCTTAACATTCGTTCGTGATGGATTTTGCAAAAATGGTATAACTTGTGAATTTGGATAGTTATCCACATTTCATTTCATTTTACATTGATAGCATGTTCTCCTCGATATTATATCCAAGTATCTACATTCCTATTTCATAAATCCTAGTTGGATTCGGACTCATACCTGTTGATGACAAAATTGTAATAATTATCATTATTACACATTGTAATAAGGGAATTTTGTGATTGTTATTCACAAAGATAACTCATTAACTACTATGAATAGTTCTTTATAATAATTATTATTTATGTATATAATATTTACACAATTTTTCATAGTCATTGGATTTTGGGAATTTGATTCACATTAATTTTTTAGATGTAAATTGTATTTAGATTTTAATTTTATGATAATGAATATGATTCACAAGCTTTAAGGTTTTGCTTCGTAATTTCACTAATATTGATAATATGATTGTCAAGTAAATTAATTAATAAAAATTTCAACAAAACTTCCATATATGGAAGGTGATGTGGCATGTATTTATGATGTATACATCGCTTCGTATAGTTGATTTCTAGCTAAATTTGGACTCTAAAATTGTTGTTTATTTTATTTTAATTAATATAGATTGGATATAATAGGGAGATGATCCTTATTGAATTAGGACTTGGTCTTAGCCCTTGATTTAAAATCCAACGGCTACCAAGGAAAATGTAAGACGTGTGCTTTAAGTATAAAATTAGGGCAAGGCCTTCTCCTTTTAACAATAATCAAGATAGCAAGTTCTTATCTAAATTTCATACCCCATCAGAGAGAGAGAGAGTCTTGAAAGAATACAAATCTCACAACTCTCTTTTGCCCAAGTCGACATCTGGGCTCGTGCGAAGCAACGAGGCTCATCTCCAAGCCCTCGAGAGAGAAGTCTATAGATGGGACTTCAATTCGGGAGGTTTCTTTCATAAAAACTCACGCATCAATGGTAATCCTGATTTACCTCTCTTATTCATTATGAATATATTAAATCATAAAGGAAACCATTTCCTTATATATATATATATATGATTTCTATATGCACAAATCATTGTGCTACATTTTCTAGTTCGTACCATGAACTAACATTATTTTAGCAAAATGTTTGCTAAATATTCCATTTTTTCGTGATGACTAGTAAATATGTTTTTCATTTATTTCCTTTAATTGGTATCTAAGACATAGTTTAGAGGGTTCTTATTGCAACAATGTATGATGAACAATCAGTTGGATAATTCCTATTATCGTGTACTTTGTCTTGCGATAGTTTTAACTATTCGAATGATTCGGTGACATTTAAAGTTGCTAATGTTCCCTCCTTTTTTAAAATGTAATTTTAAGTTATATATGAGGTCTATAAGGTTTTAACTCAAAACCAAAAAATGATGTTGGTGACATTTGGCAGAAGATTCGGATGTTAAAAGTAATCGTACACTCTGATTTCGTACAAAGATCGTAGCATTAATGTTTTGAATTTTTATATATTTTTTGGGTCATATTGTTGGACATGCGAGCCAATGGCAAGCCATTATGCAATAAGTGTTATTGCAAATATCATTCCCTAATATGAAATAAAGAATACATAATTTGCATAATAGATCCCTTAGTACAATTAGGGTTATGTACCATGGCCATATTGATGACATACAGCTGTTGATTCAATTATTGAATCATAGAGGTTGGTGTGTTGATGAACATCTAAAAGTTAGATTAAGGACTCATCAAGCAATATCAAGTGATTGTTAAGAGATGATCTCCAGCCTGAGTAGGAGATGGCAATCCTTTCTCAATTAGGCTGATATCTGACCGACCTCTTGATGCTGGACCTCTGCATAGGAATAGAGATTCAGAGGTGTTATATTAGTTAGGTCAAAGAGTTTACTTAACAAGATCGAGATAACCAAATCCCTATATCGTATGCTGTCATGATATAGGCATGCATCCTCTGACCGAAGACAGATGTGTTACTATATGTCTGAGTATGTACATTTGGCAGACCAATAGGTTGACGACCTAATCAAGCTCTATACACCGGCATGCTGGTGTGCATGCAAGGGCATATGAGTAATATGATCTCTCAAAGGGATTATACAGGTTCATTACTGAATCGAAAGACATGAGCTCACTCATGAGATATTGGGAAGAATCAAATTCTGTGCACGGTCGTCTCGCTTTGGAAGCTTGACTGAATTTGTAGGTTTGATATATACTTTTGGAAAGTATGTGATCAACACTTGGGTATGATATATGCTTTTGGAAAGTATATGATCGATACCAACTTCCAATGATCGAATGAGAAACTTAAAGATAAAACCCTAAAGTAGACAGTGTAAAACTGATCTTATACTTCGGGATTATTCTGGGTCTTCCTGTATGCAGTATGTACAGGTTTTTGGAATACCTGACGGTGATGTGATCATAAACGATTGTATAACCATGACGCTTCCATTCTTAGGGAGTGATGAAATGGGTCTGGATTTTAGTGACTCCTCTCAGTACAGAAGTAATATGATCTTAGTCCAAATATTGGACATTGATCTGAATGCGATTTAGATTCAATGAGAAGATTAGATTTGCGGTCTTGATTTAATCAAGCATCTATGGGAGGTCCAAGATCTGGATTTGAGATGTGATCTCAATATCCAAGTCACTATATGCGGAACAATACAATCGCCCTGTCCTTATCTCCAAGTATCCGTGGAGAAAGCGCATTATCCTTGAAAGAGTTCAAGATAATTTCATTGTTGATATAAATATCCGAGCTTTGAGAAAATGGATAATTAAATGCGATTTAGTTATCAAAGATGTAAATAATGTGAATGTGATTCACATTATTTGGGCACATGAGAATAGAGATCCAAGATGATTAAATGTGATTTAATTATCATGGATATGAATAATGTGGATAGCACTTTCCACATTGATCATATATATTATAAATGTGATTTATAATATATATGAGAGAGCAATTTGTAATTTACAATTGTTAATCAAATGTTGATGTGAATTGGATTCACATTGAATAATTAATTGAAAATGTAATTCACATTTTATTTTTGGTAGTGAACGTGATTCACAATTTTCCAATGGCAAGATTGCAATATTCACAATAATTATTATGATTTATTTTTGTTGAATAATTTACAATAAGTGTTGTTGTAAATCTTGGAGATTTCTATGGAATAATGTAATATAATGAGCTATCACGAGATTACATGAGATTGCCACCAAATCCCATATTATGGAAGGAGGCAATCTTCATTCCAACAATCTCCATTATTGCTTGATTTAATTTGGGATTTATTTTTTATTGAATTATCAATATAGATTTAATCTAAATTAAATTAATTTTTGTTGGTTTTTACCAACACAAATCTTAACCATTAAAAGAAACATAAATCAATGAGAGCCATTGGATTTCTGTTGCCCATGGATTGAGATCGATAGATCTTAAAATATTATAAATAGAAGGGCACCCCTTTGCTCTTCTCTACACACAATGAGAACATAAGTCTCTCTTTCTTTTCCTCTCTCTACACGCCTACTCTCTCTCCCTCTCATATGGTCGTCCACTATGGATGCCCTAGAGAGAGTCTCCATCGCCGCAGCGTCGTCATTATGCTGCCCGATTGTTTGCTCATGGATCTTCGTCTCCTTATGTTCACCTCGCTCGTGAAGAAGATGTCGGATCTCGTGTGTCGAGATCAGGAGATCCACTGCTTAGATCATCAACATGGATTGCGAGAAGCACGTATTTCATTAACACGCTCACAAGCGTCTCCTCCGTCGGATCGAACTTGTGACAGGAGGTCTCTTCATTTAGAGAATCAATCGCAACCACGCTTCAAGAGGTAATCCTATTACTTGTTTGTGGTTTAGATGAAACGATCCGAGAAGTGTTCTTGGATCATGTGGTTTCGTCACATGAAAAAAATTTTAATTTCCGCTGCATAGAACAACTAGTGCGACTAGTCGTTCCTCGTCGTATTCGATACGACGCTCACGTTTTCATGATGCGCTTGAGGATTATCCCATATACTTCAAGTGGTATCAGAGACTTAGTCAGAGTTTTCGGATACGATCCATAAACCTAGGACAACATGGGTTTGTTAGGGTTTGCGAAAGTTTTATCGCATTTCATTTTCGCATCTCTGTTTTGTGATTATTTTCGGCCCTGTTTAAATTATTTAAATACGAAATTAACAATTGGATCTTGTTCCCCATTAAATAAGGAAACCGAAGGATGTGAGTTTGTGTCATTTCGAATCCGTTTGCTCAAGTTATAGTCATTTTAGTGAACATGTTTCCATAGTTTCGGGGACTGCGAATCTTAACGTGATTAAAGACTTAATTGGGGATTAGAAACCCTAGAAATGAGTGAAATATCACTTAGGTTCTGTCATAAATCAAATTAGCAATCTTTGAAAACTGATTTTGTCTAATTTGGATTTGAATTGATTGAGATATATTAATTTTAGTAAGTAGGGGTCACTGCTGAAATTACAGTCCCAATCAAGAATCATGTGATCGTCAATTAGTGAAATTAATTGTTAATTTCATGGAATAATTTTGGAAAATATATGAGAAATATTGAACGATGATTATTTCCTTAATTGGCATGGCCTCAACCAATAAATTGATTAGATTTGATCTAGATCATAATTGGAAACACAATCATCAAACTCCTTACTTGAATAGGATTGGCAATTTGTCTAGCAAATTTCCTTATAATAAAAAATGTTTTGATTATTACTATATGGTATAATTTAGGCTGAAGAACCTACAATCATTTCAAGTACAAAGTGATTGACTCGGTATTATTTTTTCCTGAGGCGGATATGGTGTCTAGTTGGGGATAGCTGGGGTTGCAGGTCGCACCGGTTGCAGTCCATCCCTCTCCCGTCGGTATTGGCCATGACAACGGGTAGGGAACGGATGATGCCTGACAGATCATGATGTATTTTCTAATTAATAAAATTCGAATTAATACGTACTTTGAGATTATACCATGTATTCAAGTAAAATCAAGTTTGTTGATTGAATTGGATTGATAATTAATTTAATGTGATTAAGTTAATTACATATAATTAAAAACACTCTATTATAATAGATGTGTTATTTCCCTTGGAAGTATTAATTATGTGAATATGATTCATGATAATAAATTAGAATTTGAATATGATATGGAGGATCACATAAGTGACATCCATGGTCTTCCGTTAAAGCAAAGGGTTTCTGTCTCCAGGGATTGCATATTGGAGACGCTTGTCTGAAGTGACAGCTCATGTATGCAAGCGCATCTAGATCGGGCTCTTTGCTTCTTGAAAGAGTAAGGTTGTATACGTAGTGACCCCAATATCGGATCCTCATATTATTGGGGCGATATTGGATTGTGCATAGCGAGTACTATTTCTGTTGACGGTTGGTTCAACTAATGATGGGTCAACATCACCATAGGGGTTGTAGGTCCGGGTGTTAAAGACCGAATTGGGAGATGCAAGTTGTACTTGTAAGGAGGAATGTGTTCCCGTTTTCTTTTATCCGAGTTACAGATTCTCATATTATTGGGATGTAACAAAGATGGGAAGGAGATCCCAGATCTTGCTGAGATATGATGGTAAGTATATCTATTACATTGAAAGTGATTAAGGGGACGAAATTTCAGTGTTGACAAGGCAAGAAAACTTTTATATGAAAATTCCTAAATCAAAGTAAACTATAAATTTATATATGTTTATGCAAATTTCTTATTTCAGATAATCCTTCTTTAATCCCACTCAATGTTATACTCAGTAATAACCAATAGAATATCATGGATTAGACCCATGATCCAGATATTGTACTTGCAATTTGACACATAATGTATGTGGTTGCAATATGCAAGTTTCCTCATAATAATGAGGAATGACAATTATAATAGACAATAGGACTTCAACCCTAGGGTTTGTATGTCTCTATAAGTCTTGATCTCATCGAATGTACTTTTAAATGACATGTCGATAATGATCGTAATTATCAAATAATCCTTATAAAATCTAAGAAGATGTTCTGGCATACATATGTGTGCTCGACATGTAATCATGAAAGACATGGTTTTCTGCATTATGCAGAATGGTGGCTCTATAGGAGATGTTGTATTCAAATTGTTTGAGTACCTACCTGAACCTATGTTTTAAGAGTTTAAATGGATGTACATACGATGAGTGTCATCATTCTACTATATATACTCTAGTCATTCATGAAGCTTCATAAAATTCATATTGTATGAATTGAATTAAGCATGATCCTGTCTTGAGCAATGGTTGCTTATAGATAAAGGGAGCGCAGTGGAAGCATGGGTTGGACCCAATTAAAAAGTATAGTCAAAGAGTTGACTGTACTTATGTGACTTCCATATGACATCCAAAGACTTGGATGAATGCCAATACTGCAATAAGTTGATGTGTTGATAGTATGACAATCAAATCTATCTAGAATCCTTAGAGAAGGAATCATATAGTACATCAGAATAATCTACATATAATCATTGAAATTGACTTACTTATTTGATAAGATAAAGTCTAATAATTGTATCTCAATCTTCTAATGACAATTGCAATTGGTTGCATATGTATTAGAATATTAGAAATTTGATCTTAAGGTTTAATGGTCATCCATTTTGGAAGTGATGCAATTGTTGCAACATTTTCCATTGGACCAATAGACTTCATATTTTCAGTGGGAGCCCTTAGTCTTAGAGAATGTCTCTGTGACCTGGATATTAGAATACACTCAGTTTATTTCTAAATGTTGGGAATAAGCATGAATTCTGGAATAGACCTATCATAAAGAGTTATGATGGGGATATTTCAGATAGTAATCTGACATATAGTGGACTCCAATAAATTATAAAATAAATGAATGGTTCATTAAGATTTCTAATACTAAAAATTGAACCTTTAAAGATCAATAGGAGAATGAAGATCATTAGACAATGATCTAGCATCAAGCCTTGGACATTTGTCTGTTGATGTGATCAATAGACTGATAAGAGATGAAACTTTAGATTGTCTAAATGTTCAAATCTTACATACTTGTGAATATTGTATTCAAAAGTAGAAATGTCCAATACACTCTTCCTTGGAATAGTGAAAGATGTCAAGGAATTCGAGATCTCACACATATTGATGTATGTGAATCATCTATATCATAATAAACATTATGGATATGTGATATCTATTGATGATTATTTGTGATATGAGATTTCTTCTCTTCACTATGAAACCTTTGAAATGTTCAAAGATTTCACAATATGGTTTAGAACCAAAGTTTGAAGGAAGATGATATGAATTTGATCTAACTGAGGTAGCTTGTACCTATTAGATGAATTCAAGGAATACCTTATGGAGGTGTGAATATCATTCCTATCTCAATCCTCCTAATACACCTTAACTTAATAGAGTTGTAGGGAGATACAATTGATCATGTGTGACATGATTTGATCAATGATTAATCTTAGCATAATTATCTCTTAGTTTCCAGGTATATATATGTAGTAGAGTCTACATTGTATATCCTAACAAGGTTCCGAGCTAGTAAGCTGGAATCTAGCACCAAAGAGTACTACTTCATTAGGAAAATAAATGATGGTATTGGATACCTATTTTATGACCTTGACATTCATAAAAGATCACATCTCTGAGAATGTGATTTTTAGATGATGAGATTCTTAAAGAATCAAGATGAAAATGAAATGAAGGAACTCATTTAATCTTGAGAAGATAATGAGGCTCCTGAAATCGGAAAATAAAAGAATAATTGAAGATGAAACACTAATACTTCTTCAAATAAGGATGTATTCCATGTGCCAGTTAAGTCTGAAAATGATCGGACTTCATATGATGAAGCTCTTGAGGATCGTGACATGGTAAGATGGATGTTAGCAATAAAAGTCTAATGTAGACTTCATATACAAGTGTTGTATATGGACCCTCGCGGATCCACCTATATGGGTAAGACACATTAAGGTGTAAATGAATCTTCAAGAGATAGAGGGAACCTGATGAGAAGGTAGAGACCTTGAAAGCATGGTTCGTAGCCATGAGCTGCACACCGAAGAGAAGACATCGCTTGCGATGAGATTTGCTCTCCAATGACCTTGCTTTAACCCATCACAATATTGTTAACGATAGCTACACAACTTGACTATGACATCTTCATGATGTGAGTCAAGATTGCAATTCTCTATGAATACCTCTCTGAGGATATTCACATGAAGTAGCCCTAGGGCTTCATGGTTGATGAAAGTAAGGTGTGTTAGCTAAAGAGCTCCATCTTTGGACTCCAATAAGTTTCTTATAGTTGGAACATAAGATTTGATGAAATTATAAATGTTATGATTTCAGAAAAAATCTTGATGAACCATGTGAAGCTTAGTGTGAGTGCCATTGTGTTCATCGTGCTAAATGTAGATATTATTATTATCATTTGGAATGATATAAATATAATAATAAGTGTTTTATAATTTGGTTGTTCCATACCTTGAGATATGTTCTCAAGGATACCTCATAGATCTTAGTTCTAAAGTCGTTCAGAAGCAAAGAGAAGAGGGTATTGGGACCGTCGCATTAGTAGTACACTTGGACTTATTCCATTTTCTGGAAAATTCCAAGAAAGGCTTCCTTCCCTTAAGATGTGGTAGTGACATATCTAAAGGGATAGCAACTCAGAGAGTCGAGGAAGTGAATGCTAGAACTGCTTGCACTTGTGCATTAGTTACGAGAAGCTGAGCGTATGCTAGATGTGCAAAAGAGCCAGCTGTCTACCATGCAGTGGGAGTAGTAATCTATTACTAATCCTACTATCGAATAAAACACTTGATTGCAGTAATAACAATATCTTCATAGATGATGAAACTTAGAGATAGTGATCTCAAAGTCTTGGCTTCAAAAGTTTCAGACCTTGTAGATGGTGATCTCTGAGGGTCTGAACTATAGATACCTTAGGAGATAGAGATCTCCAGGAATAAATGTATTCTGATAAGGAATATGGAAATATTGGTTATAATAATTATTGAGCAGTAGTATCAAGGACATTGTAACTGCTTTGACTGTATTGAGTAATGGTTGCATAAGATGCAACATTCGCATTGGATGCGAACACTGTCACTAGGAGATATGCAAGTGTCGTAAAAAGACTTGGCATAGTCTCTTGGGAACAGAGTAACTGATCAGCTTACCCATCTATTTTCTAAATAGCCTACGATTGTCACATGAGTGTAGGTTTAAATGATTAGCCCATTAATGGCTCTTTGGGCTAGTGGAAGGTTGTTGGACATGCGAGCCCACGACGAGCCATTATGCAATAAATGTTGTTGCAAATATCATTCCCTAATCTAAAATAAAGAATACATAATTTGCATAATAGGTCCCTTAGTACAATTAGGGTTATGTACCATGGCCATCTTGATGATCATACAACTGTTGATTCAAATATTGAATCATAGAGGCTGGTTCTTGGATGAACATCTAAAGAGGGATTAAGGACTCATCAAGCATCATCAAATGATTGTTAAGAGATAATCTCCAGCCTGAGTAGGAGAAGGCAATCTTTTCTCAATTAGGCTAATATCTGACCAACCTCTTGATGCAGGTCCTCTGTATAGGAATAGAGATTCGGAGGTGTTAGATTAGTTTGGTCAAAGAGTTTACTTAACGAGATCGAGATAACCAAAGTCCTAAATCATATGCTGTCATGATATAGGCACGCATCCTCTGACCGGAGACAGATGTGTTACTATATGTCTAAGTATGTACATTTGGCAGACCAATAGGTTGATGACCTAATCAAGGTCTATACATCAGCGCACTGGTGTGCAAGCAAGGGCATATGACTAATACGATCTCTCAAAGGGATCATACATGTTAATTACTCAACCGGAAGACATGAGCTCACTCATGAGATATTGGGAAGAATCAAATTCCATGCACGGTCGTCTCGCTTTGGAAGCTTGACTGAATTTGTAGGTTTGATATATACTTTTGGAAAGTATATGATCAACACCTGGGTATTATATATGATTTTGGAAAGTATATGATCGATACTAAATCCCAATGATTGAATGAGAAACTTAAAGATAAAACCCTGAAGTAGACAGTGTAAAATTGATCTTATACTTCGGGATTATTCTGGGTCTTTCAGTATGCAGGATGTACAGGTATTGGGAATACCCGAGGGTGATGTGATCAAAAACGATTTTATAACCATGACGCTTCCATTCCTAGGGAGTGATGAAACAGGTCTGGATTTTAGTGACTCCTCTCAGTAGAGAAGTAATATGTTCTTAGTCCAAATATTGGACATTGATCTGAATGTGATTCAGATTCAATGAGAAGATTAGATTTGCGATCTTGATTTAATCAAGCATCTATGGGAGGCCTGAGATCTGGATTTGAGATGTGATCTCAATATCCAAGTCACTATAAGTGGAACAATACAATTGCCTTGTCCCTATCTCCAAGTATCTGCGGAGAAAGCGCATTATCCTTGAAAGAGTTCCGGATAATTTCATTGTTGATATAAGTATCCGAGCATTGAGAAAATGGATAATTAAATGTCATTTAACAATCATGAATAATATGAATTTGATTCATATTATAAAGAGAGTTATCTTAGATAATTAAATGTGATTTAATTATCAAAGATGTAAATAATGTGAATGTGATTCACATTATTTGGGGACATGAGAATAGAAATCCAAGATAATTAAATGTGATTTAATTATCATGGGTATGAATAATGTGGATAGCATTATACATATTAATCATATATATTATAAATGTGATTTATAATATAAATGAGAGAGCGATTTGTAATTTACATTTGTTAATTAAATGTTGATGTGAATTGGATTCACATTGGATAATTAATTGAAAATGTAATTCACATTTTTTTGGTAGTGAACATGATTCACAATTTTCCAATGGAAAGATTGCAATATTCACAAAATAATTATGAATTATTTTTGTTGAATAATTTACAACAAGTGTTTTTGTAAATCTCAGAGATTTCCATGGAATAATGTAATCTCATGAGATATCATGAGATTACATGAGATTGCCCATTGGATTTGTGTTGCCCATGGATTGAGATCCATGGATCTCAAAATATTATAAATAGAAGGACACCCCTTTGCTCTTCTCTACACACAATGAGAACATAAGTATCTCTTCCTCTCTCTACATGCCTACTCTCTCTCCCTCTCATATGTCCGTCCATCATGGATGCTCTAGAGAGAGTCTCCATCGCCGCAGCGTCGTCGTTATGCTGCCCAATCGTTTTCTCGTGGATATCCATCTCCTTCAGTGTGCCTCGCTCATGAAGAAGACGTCGGATCTCATGTGTCGAGGTCAGGAGATCCACTACTTGGATAATCAACATGGATTGCGAGAAGCACGTGTTTCATCAACATGCTCGCAAGCGTCTCCTCTGTCGGATCGGACTTGTGATAGGAGGTCTCTTCGTTTATGGACTCGATCGCAACCACGCTTCAAGAGGTAATCCTATTACTTGTTAGTGGTTTAGACTGAACAATCCGAGAAGTATTCTTGGATCATGTGGTTTCGTCACATGAAAAAAAAAAATAATTTCCGCTGCACAGAACAACTAGTGCGACTAGTCGTTCCTCGTTGTATTCGATACGACGCTCACGCTTCCGTGATGCGCTTGAGGATTATCCCGTATCCTTCACATATAACATGATAAAATATTAATATGTCATTCCGTGTAATTCAATGTGAAAAAGTTCAGTACAATTCTGACCGTACGACCTCGAGAAATTCGACTTCTTCATAGGCGGAGTTAGAAGAGGACTAGCTTGTCTGAGACTCGTTTCTCATTTTTTGGGATTCAAAATTGATGGAATCATATTTGATATGTTTACATATGGAATTGGACCTAATATTTTAGAAATACAGGGTTCACAACAAATTTTAAGTCCAAGTTATATGGTGCTTTCTAATTTGAAGTGCGATTGTCGCAGGTTGCAAAGTCGAATCCGAAATCATTGTTTGCTTATTTTGGAAATATATAATAAAATAGAATGTTTTTATTTCATATTTTCGATGATTAGTTATTCACTTTGTTGTTTACAATGCATTTAGAAATTATGCAATAATTTGATTAATTTCACAAATTGTCTAGATTGTTGCACTAGACATCTTTTGAAATTGAAATTGTTTTGATTCAAGAAAGTGTTTAGATTGTTGAAATTAAAAAAGGAGTTTTTTGAATTCATAAAGTATGTATATTATTTCACTAGACCTTTTGGGAAATTAAGAAGCATTTTAAATTACTAAAATATTTAAGAGTTACTACATATTGTCACACATGGTCGAAATATCGATAAAACCTCCTTTGTACGATATATACCAATTATGGTGTCTTTAATTGATTCAGAGAAAGTGTCTAGGTTGTGGGAATGCTAATGAATTACTTAATTGGCACCCTACGCAGCATCTGTTGTAGAAGCACTCCCTATTAGCATTGTCTGTCCAACCTGGCCAGATCCATTTCAATGAAAGATGGCATGACGAGTCTTGGAGTACTATAACAATATAAATTGGAACATTAAATTGTGTCGAGGGTGTAATACTATATGGTAATATCTAGTGCATAAAAATATCAAACCCTTGTTGGCACCACTCGTGTCATTGTTTTAATTGGATTTAAACTAAGACATAGGCTTGTTTCCTAACTCTGTCCCTTACATTAATCACCATAATATCATTCAAAATGATTAATTATTGATTTAAACATGATATGGATTAAGTCATATGATGACATACGTGGTCTCCCATAATTGCGGAGTACTCCTTTGCAATGGGTTATATTTTTTGAGATGCTCATGCATAGTCATGACTCTGGAATACAAATTAACATGGATCAGATCTTCGTTTCTCGAAAGACATGGGTTGTATGCGTAGTGATCACAATGTTGTCCCCCAATTTATTGAGGTGGCATTGGATTGTGCATCGAGTAAATTGATATACGCTCATTCATGGTTGGTTTAATGTGCAATATGCTAACTCCATATATGTGGGGGTTGTGTGTGTTAAAGACTGAACTGAAAAAACAAGTTGGACTTGTAAGGTTGAATGAGTTCCCTCTTCTTCATTGTTGTTGCATTTTCTCATATTATTGGGGTGTAATGAAAATGGAAAGGAGACTCAAATGTCATAATGAGGCCTTTCATTAGCCTGTCTCATGCTTTGAAAGATTATAAGGGAATGCATTTCAAAAGTACAAAAAATACAAGAACTCTTGATATAAAATATTAAATTAGTTAATCTCCCTAATCAATATATTAAAGTGTATTCTATTTTTTGTCTTATTCCAGATGAAATCTCTCAACCCACATAACTATCTGCTTGAGGTCAATCAGTTGACCAGCCCAAATTATTTTGATGGAAGACATAATTTGGAACTCGTACTTAAGACAGAACATATAGAGTATGTGCTCTTGTCGGTAAAGTATGATAACCATAAGACAAATTATGCATGCGAGTTCAACAAGAAGTGGGACGAGGATCATTCAATCATCCGTTGCTTCATTCTTTTAATGTGCTTCAAAAGCAACTTATAGACATTGAATCCACTAATGACATCCTATTGAATCTGAAGAAGATGCATAGAGATGTGAATCACACTCTTTCGACCTTAATATACGTTGGGGATATTATGAAGAAATAATTTCCCTCTAGCGGTTGATGAATCCTAACTTCATCTCCTTTATTCTTTAATTTCGGTCTCACATCCCTAGCGAAATGCATGTATATATCATCCATTTGTCAAAAAAACATTTCGTAAATTGCATTAAAATATTTTACAAAATGTTGTATAATTTTTGCATTTAATTCCAAAATAGAAGAATAAGTAAATAAAAGAAAAGGAAATGAATTTTCAAAAACTCAGTGGCCCTAGACCCCGAGACCCAATCATCATGATGACTTGGTCTACAATGAATAAAGTAGGGGGAAATAGGGCAGATAAACTGTGTAGAAAATACACAGAAAACACCCACAAAACCATAATTTAATTTCCCAAATATTTCATGCTGGGACCAGCTCCTTATTTTATTTTTTTTACACTTCAAATAATAAAACCCTCAACAAAAATATTCTAGAAAAAAATACAAAGAAAAAAATGCAAAATTAGGTTCACAAGATATAATGCACAGTGTCCTTGAGATACACAAAATAAAAAGATAGAATAAAAACATCACAGACATGTATCTTCTCCATACAATATCAAAATTGACCAAAATCGCATCTAATTGTATGTAACTTTTAATATGATATTTGATGAAGGTGGTTTCATTCAAATTGGAGATAAGATATAAAAGTTGGGTTTTGGGCCCCCATTGTGCAATATAGATTTATATTATATTCTATATATTTATTCTTTATATTTTTCAGTTTCTTATATATTTTTAAAATTATAAATTTTATTTGAAACACGCCATAATTAAAAGAAATTTAAACCATCAAAATAGAATAAAAATAAATCAAATACTTTGATACATAGATGAAATATGCTTCCATATACATATAAAGAATATATACATAATTAATTATGTGTACAAATAAACTCATAAAAATGAAGCAAAAATTCCTTAAAATGTAATTAGATAAATAAAATTATTTAAAATAACATTATATATTAGTAAAATATATAATACTAAATAAAAATAAAAATATCAAATATACATGTATATTTACCTTTTATTATAAAAGTAATTATTAACCCCTAATAAATCACCCCAAAAAATTTGAAAATATGTACAAACAACTAAATAAAATGATAAACATTTTTTTATATTATAGCCTAAAATTAATTAATACATTTAGTAATTTTATTGAATTTATAAATGATTTTTGGGTTCCTTTTTTCTCGTTGGTCCATGTGGACCAACCAGAGACCCTCGACAGTTGACCTCCGGTCAAATGTTAGGCCAACCCAAGCCGCCCATGTCAAAAGTCAGATGCGACCCTTCTTCTCCATTTTCCACTCAACCTCCTTGCTTCATTCACCCTCAGCCCTTCACCCTTCCATATCTGGTACATCAGCCACGTTCGCCGACCATTCCATGGCCTCTAACCCGTACTCCTTTGCACGCCATTGCTCTTATAAAACCCCCATCGTTGCCATCTTTTGGAGTTTGATCCCCTTTTAAGCTATATTATCCCCTCAGACCATGTGCATCAGAGAGAGCTTGGTGACAGGAATCATCTCTGTCAATTTCATCGAGGAGAAGAAATTGGGTGTGATCCATACCATCACCGGAAGAGAAACCTAGAGGTTCCACCTATTTGGTCTCAGGATCAAATAGAGACCCCTTTACCACGTTTCTATGTTAGTCTATATATTCGATTTTGATTTCATAATTTAATTTTAGTGATTAGATGTAGTTTTACGTAAATTTCCAAGAATCTTGTATGCTCGAGCTCGTGCTATAGGTCAAAATCACCTTTATCCTATGTGTATGTCGACGCATATGCGCCCCCTCTTCGTTCCTCAACATGTTATTCTTCTTTCTCTCAACGAACCACCTTCAATTCATTAATAATTGAGGATCTACAGATCTCCTCTTCCTCTGTTATGTCGGAGCTCATCGCATCTATCAATCCACACTGCAATAAGCTTCATTTTTTGGCTGAGATGACTCTTATCGAGTCGTTGATCATTTTATGTTGGTCAGAACCTTCAAAGAGCACCTAGAGCATCAAATATAGTTCACCCTTGAGCTCTAGGTCACGCTGAAACCCTTCAACTCAAGTTCCCAATCGAGAGGACAAGGACCCAACTGGAGGCCATCTATAGCTGTAGGAGGAGACCAACGAGTCGTAGTGCCCATTGACGAGGCGAATGGTGGCCGGACCTATGAGGAATCGGCTATCGAAGTTGGAATAGGGAGGAGTTCATGGGATGTTCTTAATGACATCACTAGGACCATCAGATCACAAGTGAGGCCCAGATTTTCTCCAATATGAACAAAGCAGTACCCTCTTCCTCGTCATTGTTCGAGTTTAAGTGGCATGACGTGGCGCCTACTCTGCCATTCCTCAATGCCAATTAGTGAGTAAATATCATCGAAGTCCCATCGTCTTTCGTATAATAGTTAGCTATTTCAATATTTACCCTGTAATGTAAATAAATCATATTTTTTGCAAGGGAACGCTCAAATTTTAAACTATTTACATATAGATCCCTCTATGCTTCACGTGTTGTGACACGTGTTTTGTTGTAAAAATTACATGTGAACCCCTGTAGTTTATGGACTTATTATGAAATCCTTGGAAGTTTTATTTTACATCCCACCTTTTGAGTACCATACGATTCTCTCCTCTGATCTCTTATTCAACAAATGGCGTCTTTGCATGGGAGCAACATAGTTTAGCACATTTTGTACATTACTCTACTTAGTTATTTATTTTCTTATTTTTTCTTTTTATTTTTTAATTATTTAATTGTTTTAGCCATTTGTTATTTATTAATCTTTCTTATGAGGGCGCCCGCGGCAAAGATCGCTTTCTAGGAGGTGGATGCATTTGAGTCACGAGGAGATTGGTACTTCACTTGTGTGTCAATTGGAGAGAGCGGGAGAAGGATAGAAAGAAAGAAGGACAACAACAGTTCACTTTATCTTTTTTATTTTCTTTTATGTGGAGAGATTTTATTTTTCTAAATTAAATTGTTATTATTTTGGACACTAAACACTGTCACATCACCAGGTCCATTACCCGTGTGTCTGTTCACCTAGGGGCCTCGTTGAATTTTTCACCATTTTCTTTGCCTTTATTTTATTCACATGTTTTTAGTTTTCCACCTTTATTTATCTTTGTTTAAGATGGTTGTGCTCCTAGATTTTGGATTATTTGAATTTGTGAGATAGATCCAAAGCCTAAATAGAAGCATGCACCTATAGTATTTTATTCTTGTATATATTCAAAAATTAATTATTAATTACATGATTTCAAAACTACGAGCGTGATGGACTCCACATAGGGCTTGTAGGACTCGTTGTGGTGGGCACAAGGAGTCTTAAAGACCGGACACTCGAATCCATTTTTTAATAATTAGCATTGGTTCTTCTCGATAATAGTTATTATTGTTTTGGATGCTTTATCGTATGCATATCGCATATACAATGTATATATTTCAATTCTACCTTGCATCCCGCATGGAGAGCACTGGGAAGTACTCTAAGTCTTCATACATTGCATGCATAATTTGATACGAGAGTGACATTTCCACTCTAGTATCCACTTGCATTGCTTTCTGCCTTCTCTCCCTATGTTTATATCAATTAGGACAAAAAATAAAACACAAAAAAGATTAAGCGCTTTTGTTTGAAAAATACTCAAAAAATTTGAAAATCCAAAAATTAAAATAAGGGGACTGTTAATAAAACTTCTACGTTAAATAAAATTCATTATGGACATCCATCTTATGCGCTCATAGAGCCCTCCTTGTTTTCAGGTACATTTCTAGACTGAGGCATGACCCCCGATCGATTAGAGCAAAAAACCTTATCTATGGCAGCCTTGATTATCACCTGGGTTGGTGAAGTATTAGAGCTTCTATCGTACGTAGGCAAGTAAGACCTCATCGATGATAGTGTTCCTACCTTTTGTGGAGCATCTGACTTGGTCTGAAATATTAAGCATAGGGCACGCCTTCACGGGTGTCTGTCTCATTGTCTTGTAGAAGAGTACCTCTCTTGCGAGAGAAGTATTCGTTTCTCCTATTGTCTTTCTTTTTCTCTTATTTGGTTGAGTAGCCTCCTCGACACGAGATTAAGAACCTCAAAGTATTTAGATCAAAGGTTACAAAGGAGGAGGAATAAGTATGAGATACTTTTCCAGTAGTACAGACACTCTAAAAAGGACTTGTTATAAGATCTTGCCTGCAAAATAAAAATAAATTTGAAAATATAAAAATGGCCGAACTATCATGGCTTAATATGTGTTGAGTTGGTGAACCCAAACTTGTTTGGTGTTTGTTTGATTTAAGTTCAGTTCAAATATCAGTCCTGCACATTTGTGCATTTTTCACTTTCATCGATTTTATTCCTCATTTGACCCCCGCTCACTCTAAGCCTTCTACTAATTTCCCTTTATTTTATTCCTTTTTCATGACTGCATCCTTCATCCATTCTCACGTCCTCCTACCCTCTAGATATGGCAACTCATGGATGGCTTATTTGGGACTCCGTAGATAGTTATATCGATTCCATGCGCTCACCTTCTACAATAATCTGGTATGATTCACGAGAACCGGTTTGAACTCCACGAACCGATCTCTAGACTCCCTGCCTTCTTCAATAATTCATGATCACTCTTGTTGCGAACTCTGCCCCTTTTGGATGGAAAATGTTTTCATTCCTCGTACATTGCATCCTTAATGAAGTTTTGTGTTGAGCATAACACAAAACAGTTCTCTACATCTTATGCTTCAATTCAGACATATCGGGGCATCATTCCATGTACAGATCATGAGCCCGACCTGGATCCAGAGATTCTTTCATATGCATATTCAGATACAGAGATGGATCCGACTAGAAAAGGGAAGGGACCTCCGCATCCACATCTCTAGACCGGCCAACGGCTAGACCAATCTGCAGTTAACGCCCAGACATATCAGGGAAAAATTCCATGTACAGATTATGAGCCTGATCTGGATCCAAAGATTCTTTCATATGCACATTCATATACAGATATGGCTCCGGCTAGAAAAGGGAACGGACCTTCGCATCCGTAGCTCTAGAGAGGCCAACAGCAGGACCAAAATGCAGTTAACGCCCAGCTTCTCGCCTCTATTCATGTTATTTAACAACATCTCACCGACCTAGCATTGGCCCAGGTCGCTTTTAAGAACATGCGCAATGATCTGAGGTGAAGGAAATACAACATAGGAGGAGGAGGAGGAGGATAAGAGAAAGAGCAAAAAGATAAAGCCAACACTTGTCCAACTTATGAGCAAAGAGAGAGGCCCAAGCCTGTGTTCAAGAAGACTTACACCACTGAAGCAGGACAGATGACCGAATGGATCTAGATTTCAGTGGTCCATACACATTTTGAGCTGAATCCTCAGCTCTTGGCACTTCTTCATACCTTCCACAACATTGCGAATGAGGAAATGTACATCCAAACGCAACAATTCGTGCGCATATGTGGTACAACACACTAACCCAACATATTGTTTGGCATAGTCAAAATGATGACATTTCCATTCAGCCTTCAAGACAAGGGGCTTCACTAGATCAATCATATGGGGAAGGTTGTCATGACCTTGGAGGAGCTAAAGTATGCCTTTCTGAACTAATTCTACCCTCTCGATTTCTTGAATCAGATGTGTGCCTGCTTTGCCAACTTCACCCAAGCCTCCCACGAGTCTAGTCATGAGGCTTGTAAGAGGTTTACTGATTTAAAAAAGATATGTCCCTATCATGATATCCCTCGGACCAGCTTGGTCCAACGATTCTTTATTGGACTTACTATTGAAAGCCAGGAGCTTGTATACATTGCTTGTGGCAGGTCGTACTTCAACAATGATGAGGACGTCATCTGACAGACCTTCAAGGAAATGGCCGAAGCAGAGGCTAGCTTGTTTTCATCCGGTGCATATCAGTATTAGCCACACTATCTCTAAAAGCCAATTTATATGGTAGCTTCTTATGAATCGGACATGGATGAGAGCTCCAACTTGAGCATCATAGGGAACCAATCATCCAAGGTGGATATTATCAAGAAATTATCACATGACTTGGAAAATTTTTCTATGATCGAACCGAGGAGCCAACATATGGAGAAATTAGATCACATCACCAAGCAGCTGTAGCTGTTGGTGAGTACAATCAGTTCCAGCTAGTCAGTGTCTGCATCAGCTTCGACTCCTTTTGAGATGAAGGAGCCATCATCGCTTCAACCTCCTCACTAGAATCTATTTAAGCCAATGGTCCAACATGTGTACTACGTGCTAGCACTGGAGCCTGCCTCACCTCAACAGCTGCAATAACAACTAGTTGTTTACCATCTCGAGCTCCATATCATCTAGGATCCATGCTCGCTTCTACCACCTATCATTCAAAATATGAATTACGGGTGGTGTAACAATGCACAACTGGATTGTCCTGGTGGGAATCAGCAGGATCAATACAAAGCCAGTCGTCCATTCTCACAATAAGTCGGAGATTTAACAAGAACCAACCTCAGCACCACCAATAATCTCTGTCGTATCAGGGCAATTAGAGACAGAACCATTACTAGCAGCCGTTGTACCGAAAATACTAGGAGAATCAACAGTATCGGTGTCTCCATATCATACCCTCAGCATCAAAAGTACCACCCTTCTCCTCGTTATAAAGCTTAGCATTCCTACTCACAGCATCCACACCATTCTCAGTATAAGTGTGGTTAGCACCCTTCACCATCTGAGGATGCTCCTGTGAACCTCACCTTGGACTGCTTGTCTCCGTTGGTGAAGAGCCTTGTAGAAATGAGCCAAAAACATGATGGCCTCATCGCTACCAAAACCCTAATTCTTGTACAGGTGGAGGCTCATCCTAATAATTTTAGGAATAAAGAGGAGTTAGTTTATGATGAACCATCCAATCTAAGAGTGTCAGATATGCTTGATATATTTTTATCTAATGATATCACTCTTAGTAGCACTAGGAGATTGTAGCTGTCTACCACAATGAAAGGGAAAAATAAAGATTCTTTGGGGAATCACCCTCTTCTGCATCAGCCTATCTAGTAGTCGGGCCGGGTGAGGCTGAAGAAGATGGATGAGAAGAACCAAAAAGAAAAAGACAAAAAATCTACAAAATAAAAAATGACAAATAAAGTAGTGGCAACCGAAGCACTATTGTGCCAGCAACCGAGGAGGCC
The DNA here is from genome assembly GCA_037367405.1 of Ottelia alismoides. NCBI lineage: Eukaryota > Viridiplantae > Streptophyta > Magnoliopsida > Alismatales > Hydrocharitaceae > Ottelia > Ottelia alismoides. Next base: position 511,080 of record JAZKJV010009198.1, read on the forward strand.
ACACTAGCATCCAACTCAATGCCAATCGATGGAGCCTCAACTGCAAATTTTGGATGCCCGCCACTTTTGGATGACATTCCCCTTTTAGTCATTAGTTTTTATACCCAGATGTGAGCGCTGATTTTGATGTAAGTAAAAATAATATTTATACTTCTTGGTTATGTAATTGTTCCATTTCCAGATGCATTGAGAAAATCCAAAAAAAATAGAAATTTAAAAAAATACCTTGTCCGACACTGATGTGTTCGATGTTATTTAGAATATTGTTCTAATGATGCCTTTACTTAAGGCCATAAAGTACTTTCCCATTGTCAAGAAAGGGATGAAAGAAGCACATACATCAAAGAGACAACCACCTCGAGCCAGAGAAAATAATGTGAAGCATATTCTGACCGTGACTACTGTGAACATAATCAGAAATCTCGCAATGAAAAGAAATACACGTGAGCCCCTCTTGTCAGATGCCAGATGTCCGAATAGGAGCTCAATACGACACTCCTTGATAGCACATCATCAATCAACATGCTTCCTACTTTTTTTTTCAAACAATTTGGTTGGGACTTTTCAAATCCATTAAGCAGCCCAGTGGCATTCAGGAGGTTGTCTTTGTCACAATTCAAGGGATGCAGTTTCCTATGGACTTCATTATGATCCACATGGACACCTCAACTCCTCTATTACATACACTGGAAGGCCGTTACTTCGAACAACTGAAGACATTATGGATTATGACATTGGGAAGATCACCTTTCACTCTAGCATTGACAAGGTACTGATTTAGATGATCTAAGTGCCAAGACCTTCCAAATCTGCATCAGACGAGAGCAAGCCTATAGAGCAACAGACAAAAGACTGTGACTTTCTTGTTGAAATCCGTGATACAATTTTTTCATGGTTGATACCGACACCCACGAATTCCTCTTCACAGAGGAGGGAGTGAATAGCACGGTCGAGTTCCCGTATGTCTTCGAGAATGATATTTTTACTATGTTTCTTGAAGAATACATTATTGGCCACCTGCTCTTAGCATCGTAGGAAGAGATCATTTAAGATTTTTGTGAACAACATATGATCATTGAAGAATTCTTTGTTGCATTTAATGCAAAGATAGAAATGCCAATGGTAGACATAGTACAATTGAAAGATCTGATACCATCGCCATACAAAATAGACATTGAAATGATTCAGACACTGCCTGTGCTAAAACCACTCCCAAAAAACATGAAATACACCTTCCTTGCGGGTGCGTAAAACCTGTTCCCTATGATCATCAATTCACATCTAATGGAGAAATAATAATCTCATCTTTTCGAGGCTCTCGAAAGAAACCTCAAGGATATAGGCTGGAAAATTTCAGATGTCCATTTGATTAATCTATCATTGTGCTCGCATCACATATACCTTGAAGAGGACAACATGCGTTCTTGTGAATTACAGTGCAGATTGAATCCTAATCTCCAAGAGGTTATTACGAATGAAATTACAAAATGGTGTTATGATGGATTCATATATCCCATAATCGACTCGAAATAGGTGAGTCCCTTGCATGTTGTGCAAAACAAATCAGGGATTCACATGGTGATGAATGACGAAGGAGAGCAGATTGCAACAAGAGTTCCAACATCTTGGCACATCCGAGTGGATTATAGACACGCCTAAATTTAGCAATAGTGAAGGATGATTTCACACTCCCCTTCATCGATCAGATAGTCGAAATAATGGTCACGAATGAGGGCTTCTATTTCTTGTACGAATACTCTGGTTACAACCATGTCACAATAGCTCATAAAGATCAAGAGAACTTCACCTGTCCAGTTGGGACATATGCCTTGTAGAGAATGTTGTTCGATTTGTGTAATGCTCCATTGAAATTCCAACAAAGTATTTTGGTCGTATTCATAGATATGGTTGGTAGTTTGCTTGAGGTTTTCGTGGATGATTTCTCGATCTATGGAGATAGTTTTTATCAATGCCTATCTTACCTGGATAGAGTCCTAAAAAGATGATGTGAAGTGAATCTAGTGCTCTCGTGGGTGGAGAGCCATTTTATGGTGACCCAAGGGATTATTTGAGGCTATGTAATTTCCAAACGTGACGTGGAGGTAGATCCTACGAAGGTAGACGACATTTCAACCTATAAATTAGAAGCAAGTCTGGTCATTCTTGGTACATGTTTGTTTCTACCAGAGATTCATCAATGATTTCAGCAAAATAGACAGACCGCTAACTAAGCTTTTAGGCAAGGAGGGCGATTTCATTGTCGATGATAGAGTTCTCCAAGCCTTTAATCAGTTGAATGAATTGATCACCCGAGCCCCTGTCCTTCAATCGCCAGATTGGTCGTTTTAATTAGAGATAATGAAAGATGCCTCTAACTATGTTTATGGAGCAGTTCTAGGACAGAAAAGAGATGTTCCACCATTTGTTATTCACTATGCTAGCAGGAATTTAGGTGAATACCATCAGAACTATACTTTCACTAAAATAGAGTTGTTAGTGACGCTGCTAAGACTACCCTTGTTAATTCAATCAAATTAATGGTCAGATTCGTTGCAGTAGGGTAATCAAGGCTACGTCAACAATGCCACTTTAATTAATGTTCAGTTAATTGTGAGCGGCAAATTTATTTTACTTGGGCAATCTCAAGGTCGAACTCAAGGAGGCAGCTGTCTCCTTAGGTAAATTTGAAGTAAATTCAGATGTCGGATTTTTAGAGGAGTATTTGTGGTCTTTTTTTAGCAATTTTTATGCAAGAAAGGAAAAACGAATGCAAAATTTTTTGACTCTAGATGAATTTACTGTGAAAAAAATATGAATGCAAGGTGATTTTTACAAAATTAATTTTAATAAATACCAAAACAAAATATTTCCAGATATAAAAATTATCCTAGATAGATCTAAGTATGATTAATCAAAGAGAATTAAAAAACCTAAAATGCTATGTGAATTGGACCTATTTCCAAATATGCAGCTAATTACTCAAGAACAAGACTCTATTTTCAACTTTAAGAGTGATGAATTACAGACTCATCAGCTAGTAGTCGTCTTTATCCTGGAAAAATTTAGATCTCATCTCTTTTGATCCAAAGTGATTGTACACACAAACCATTCTACCAGAAAGTACTTGCAAGCCAAGAAGGATGCCAAACAAAGGCTTATCTTGTGGATCCTTCAGTTTCAGGAATTCTTCTTGAAACCTATGATAAAACGAGAGTAAAAAATGTGGTGGCAAATCATTTGTCAAGATAACCAGAGCTGGATAGTCCTGAGCACAGCTTGTTACTAATCTTAGAAACTTTTCCAGATGAAGCCATTCTGTCAATCACCTTACTACTCTGGTTCACCGATATTGTGAAGTATCTTGTGTCCAAGAGAACTCCTCAAGATTTGTCAAAACTGAAAGTTGACAATTTTTTCAGATATTTATTTTTACTTGTGGGAGGATCCATATCTCTTTCGTAAGGGGGCAGATTGCATCTGGAGGAGGTGCATTCCTTAGGAGGAAGTCCAAAGTGTCCTCAAACATTGCCATTCTAGAGAATCGGGAGGACACCACTCTGGGGAGAGAATGACAATGACAGTTTTACAATACGACCTCCAGTGGCAATCTTATTCAAGGATGTAGAAGACTTTATCAAACGTTATACAGATCGTCAAACTATGGGAGAAACCATCGGAATGAGAGATACAATACCCCTGAACTACATTCAGATCTCAGAAGTATTTGATGCTTAGGGCATTGAATTCATCGGCCTATTTTCCAACAGTCAAGGTTATGAGTATATTCTGCTAGTTGTCGATTATATGAGTCATTGGGTGGAGGATATCCCAACCCGAGCTATTGACAGTCGCACCATCTATTGGATTCTGAAGAACACATAATTGAAAGTTTTGGGATCCCCAAAATTCTGTTATCAGGTGGATGTAGTCATTTCGTAAACACAGAGTGAAGAAGCTTACTAAAAAATACTTCTTTGAACATCGTGTTGCTTCTACGTACAACCCACAATCCAATTGGCTAGTTGAATGTTCAAATAGGGATATAAAGACAATTATTTAGATGTTTGTACATCCTGATGGGAAGAAATGGTCCCAATTCCTTGACTCAGTTCTTTGGGCCTATTAGACAATGTACAAGTCACATTTGGGAGTGTCTCCATACCACCTGGTATGTGGCAATCCATGTCATTTTCTCGTGGAGCTCACTCACAAATCTTTATGGGAAATTAATGTCCGTAATTTGGATTCTAAGATGGACAGAAAGAATCGAAAGATTGATCTAGATCGACTCCTTTAAATGCATACGGCAACAATCTTATGTACAAGGAGATGGTCAATCAGTGGCACGACATGCGCATCCTCCACACGACTTTCGAACATGGTCATAAGGTCTAGTTGTTTAATGAAAAGCTTAAATTATTTCTTGGGAAGTTTAAGAGTAAGTGGACTGAGCCATTTATAGTGTAGCATGTATGTGACAATGGAAGTATTGTCATAACTGATTGGTCAGCTGACACACAACCATTTGTGATCAACAAAAAGCGATTGAAGCCTTATCTTTAACATTATACATTCTTGTCTATAGCTGATTCTATCGAGGTAGTCTACATTGAAGAATTCCAAGCGGCATCATCAGCTACATCAAACAAGGCTCATAAAAACAAATTTTGATTATTCAATCTTTTTCTCTTTCTTTTCATTTTTCACTATTTCATTCTTCTCAAAAGTTGCACTCATACCATTTATCATTATTATATTTAGTATACATTTCATCCTAAGTATAGTGGAGAAGAGTGTATTAGAGTATTCATTTTTTGATCTCATATTTGTCTGTTCAACTTTTGATTATCTATATAAACATAGGGATATTTACTCTACCTATAGGGTAGGCAGGCTGAGACTATGATTTATTTGTTCACACCCTCGTTCCTCGTTGAATGTTGAATACAATATGCTATACATAGGATAAATTGATACTGAGTATATGTGGAATGATCAACTTCTCATTCATTATTCAGTCGTTGTAGTATAGACTTTCATATACTTATTACGAGTTATGTCTTCCTTTTCTCTTGTATATATAAGGACCTAGCTCAAACTAAGTATAGGGGGGTCGTATATAGGTTGACATTACTCAGTCTAAGTATGGGGGGTCATATTTACATTGTATATATTTTAGTCACAACTCATATTGTGTATCTGCAATAACATACCTAGTGTCAAAAAATTAAAACACACCTTAAAATTCTTTGTAGTTACAACTAATAAATTAGTTAAAAATGTTTTGCAAAATATATGAAAAATGGTTGGAAAATTTCAATATTTTGTAAAACTATTTGGAAAATATTTTATAAAATGTTTTCAAACCATTATGAAAATGATTATTCGTAAAAATCCTTTCTTTGTTTGAATAATTTTTTTGAAAATCTATATGCAACATGTTTTGAAAATGGTTGCAAAAATACTTTGTAAAATGTTTACATACTTTTTGAAAAATTAATTTAAAAATGAATTTCAAAATTTTTGAATATCTGTAAAAATTTTTTTGTAAAATTATTTTTTAAAAAAGTTTTCAAAAAGTTTGTCAAAATATTTTCAAATTTGTTTGAGAACCATATGCAAGATTCAAGCAAATAAAAGTTCATTACAAACTCAATATATAAACCTATGAATAACCGCTAAGATAATCCATGTAAAAATATTGTGTAAATTCATTCACCCAATTCTTGTAAATAATAAGATGCACTCCCATGTAAATATCTGCACGTAGATATTAGACTAACTATTTGTTTTAAAAAATCACAAAAAATGCAAAATCAAAAACCCATAAAAATTTGCAAAAATGTTTTCAAAAATAGATAAAAATTTACAATTTTTTTCAAAAAAATCAATAAAAAGTAAAAACCAAAAAAATGCTTCACAAAAATATTTTTATTGCATTGTACTTAGCATATGCATTTTCAGAATAATCAAGACAATTGAACAAGTCAAAATACAGTCTGAAGATTGGAGTTTGTATAGACCATAATTCACTTAGTGTCAGAGGAACCCAATGACGATCGAATTAGAGATGCTTCAGGTCACCATGATTTAATTCTCTAGATTCCATGAGACTATGTGATGACAGGGGATTTGCCAAGGTCGTATCTTTCCACAAGGCGGAGAGAGTGTCGCTGAGTTGACCTCAGACGAAATCCCCAAATCAATCAACAATTAACCCACAATAAATGTATGCAATGAATATCCAAAAATGTGGAGTTAAAATTTATTATAACTCTACATGCAAATGTGTATAGGTGTAAGCACAGGTAGAGGTCGAACACTGGGAGGCGAAGGGAATGTATGTGATGTGTAATTATTCAATTCATTGTTCATGTCCTTTTATTGTTTTTGTGGGTTTTGGATTTTATATACTTTTTATTTATATTTTTGTTTTTATGATTTGTATTTTGTTTTTGAATTTTATATTTTTTTATTTTCTTTTTATGTTTTTAATTATATAATATATAGATATATATAGATATATAAGTTATATAAGATATATATATATAAAGAGATGTATATATAAGAAGAGAGAGAAAGAGGAATAATATAGTCTCTATATATATATATAGAAACATAAATACTAAATATATATACATAGATATAATTTTTTTGCTTTTCAATAATTTTCTAATTTTTTTGTTATTTTTCTGAAAGATTTCTAATTTTTATGTATTTTTAGTTTCAAAAATGCCCTTAATATATGACTAATTAACTATATGAATATAATTTGGGTTTTAAAAATATAAAATAAACTCCAAAAATTCCCAAATTAATTTTAATATATTAATAAGAATATATAGGTAATTATAAAAGAGAAAAATATATTTTTGGGGTTTTTAAAGGATTTTTCTATTTTTTTGTTGGATTTTTGGGCTTTCTGATTTTTTTAATTTTCTTTTTCATGTTTTTAGGGTTTTTCAATTTCTGGACTCAATATATATATATATTTATACCTTATATAGTTTTTTTGGAATTTTTAAAAATCATTTTCTAATTTTTTTGGGATTTCTAATTTAAACAGTGCAAAAAGGGCTTCTTTTTCATTTTTAATAATTAGAAAAAAATGCAAAAAAATGCAAAAAAAATATGGGCGTGAAAATACAAGGCATGAAGCATTTATCCTATTTTTTCTAGATTTTTAGAAGCCTCATAGGTATTTTTAATTAATGCATAAAGGATACAAAAATAATTAAGCCTGGTAGGGGCATTTTGCAAATAAAATAAGTTCAGAGGTTTACAGTGCAAAAACACCAAAATATTATAACGTATTCTGCAATTTTGAGGACTAAAGCCAAATAAGCCAACCCGCTAGGGCCCCCTTGCAATTTAACCATCACGTGGGACTACACGTGATCCGCACACACAGGGACCAAAACGTAATTTCAGAAACTACATGGTCCTGGTTGCAATTTTTCACAAAAATAATACACTTTATATTTTATTTCATGGACTAAAGATAAATATGCAAAAATACAGGGGGACTTGTGCAATTTTCCCACCTCACGTGGGACGACACGTGAGGTGATGTGGACTGGACCCAAGTGTAATATGAAAACAATACAGGGGGTCACATGCAAAATTTCCACATTATTTACAACGTGCAATTTATTTTATAGTATTAAAAATTAAATACACAAAAAGACAGGGGTACAAGTGAAAATTACCCCCAAAAGGCGCGCTAGCGAACGACTAGGATTACTTTACTTGACACGCGTCGCACATCCAACGGCCTGTACCGGTTCGATGATGGGCGCTTGAGATTAGATCCTGTGGGATATCTGACGGTCGTGGCATTGCTCCATCGGACGGCTGGCGTTAGAACTGGGGCCTTCGTCTTCATCCAACGGCTGGGAGCACACGTGCAAGAACAGGGAAGAACGCTCACTGGGGCGAGCTTCTTCCTCCTCGATCTCGCTCCCTAGCTGGTCTTCGCTGCACCTGAAGGTCCCAATCGCTTCTTGGAAGGTCGCTTGATCTGTTGGAGGTGTTGGATCTGCCAGAGGTGCCCTGGAGCGGCGCCCCGAGCACGGTGAAGAAACGCGGCTCCAGGTACCTCCGCCCGCGTGCGAATCGACTCCTGGTGCTCTTTGGCGTACCTAACCTGCACAAGAAGTTAGAGGGGCTCGAGGGCATCACCCTCGACCCGAGGTTTGAAGCTGAAAGCAAGCGGATGATGGTGGGCGAGGAAGCCCCGGCGAAGGGTGATAAGAGCTTCGATTCGTGGAACCAAAGAGGCTCCGGTTGATAGGAGGTGGCTGGAAGGTGGAGAAGGCGAAGGGGAACGAAATGGAGGTGAAATGGTGTCGGGGCACAGTCGGAAACAAGATGAAAAGCTCGCCGGAGCGGAGCTCCGGCGACCTACGAAGTCACTAAATTACGCTAAATTAATAAACAAAACATAAAACTAAGTGCAGGAATGAAATACTGGAAGTAAAAACTACCTAGAAAGATGAAATGCGCAGCTCTTATACCTGGGGGTCACCAGGGAGCAGGGCGACCGCCGGAGCGCCGCCGCGACAAAACTTCCTCCTCCAGGAGCTGATTCAAGCGCCTCCGGACCGAATCGAGGTGCTGGGAAGCGCCTCCTGTCACGAGGGCTCCACCAGGAGCTGATTCAAGCTAAAAGAAGGGGATGAAATTGGCCAAATTCGGCCAAGGAGGAGGGAGACGTTTTTTATACACATTCCTGAGGACCCCCAGTGACCGGCGATTATTGAAGAATCGGGGCTATGTACAAGGGTTCCAAGATCACGGCGGGAATCAAGGATGATCAGAGAATAATTTGTCAGAAGGATTCGAGGGTGATGGGTCACTGAGCCAAGCGGGAAAAAGGAAAGAAATCGGTGGAAAAGATGGTTCGCGTCAAGTCAGATGCCTGGGGGCGCAGTTGACCGAGCGGTCAACAAACGTCAGGACTTGATTGGTCCACGTCAACCAAAAATTGACTGAATTATTCAACATACTAAATGAATTAATTAGGTTTTACTTATAAAATAAAATTTGTTTATAAATTAATATAGTATTTACTTATGATTTTTATTTATTTTTTTGAAGTATTTTATTACGGTTTTATTAAAATAATGTATTTATAAGTATATTTATATATATTTATTTTTATTTTATTTATTTTATTTAATTATTTAATTTTCTTATTTATAAATTTATAACTTATTTTTATGAGTATAAATATATTTTTATTTTATTTTTTTGAGTTTATTTATATTTTTAAATAAATGTGTTTGTGTATATGTAAGTATACTTATAGGTATTTTACCTATATATTATATAAATTTTATTTATTTGATGAATTTTATTCGTTTTTATTTTGGATTTGTATTTTTAATAAGTTATATATAATATATACATTGTTATAAAAATATAAATGAATAAAGAATCAAAGAATAAAAATCCCTTTTATTTATGTACATATAGGTAGCATAGGTATTTTGCCTAGGTATTACCTAGGCTTATTTTATTTTACAAATTCTTTTTAGTTTTCTTTTAACTTTAATATGTACATGTATTGTATACATTATTTATAAAATTCTAAAAATATGAATTTTATAAAAATAATGAATATTGAATAAAATGAATATTTTAATCAGGTATTATGTACAAGAAGGGCCAAAAACCTAACTTCCACAGATGGACTCCAAAAATTATGAAACCAATTTTATAAAATAGTTCTTGAAATGCTATATACAATTAAAGGTGAGTTTGGGTGATTTGGAGTTTTTATTTGCAAGATATGGGTCTGTGAAGTTGAGATTTTGCCTTTTTATTCTGTGTATAAAATGTACACTGTGTGTTATTTTTGCACAAACTCAATTTTGTATTTTTATTTACAATATTATCTACAACTTTCATGAACAAAGTTTCTTTATTTGATGAATAAATAATTATGTACAAAATGGGTGTCAAAATGTATGAATAAATGAATTAATAAATGAGGTATTTATTGTATTATTGGCCTTTATCTCCCCCTCCTGATTTCCTTGTCGACCAATTCCATGCTGGCCTTGGTCTCGGGGTTTGGGTCATAAAATATCTTCAATATTTTATTCCTTTTTCTTTTCTTCTCTTTATTCTATAATTTTGGCATTAAAAACCTTATTTAATGTACACTACATACAATGAATAATGAATGCTATTATATACAAATTAATGCCATTTACATGCATTTGCTGGGGTTTTTAAGGCCAAAATGATAGAATAAAGGTGATGAAATGGATATTCATCACCCCCCTATACTTGCCTTTGCTAGTCCCTAGCAAACACTTATGCAATAAGTACAAAAAGAACAAAGAATAAGAAGAAAAGAAAAAACAAAAACAAAGAATGTAAAGAATAAATTGAATTGATCATGATTATTAAACTCATATGTACAAAATCAAAATTTGGAGCTCATGTTAGACCTTAGTGTGAGAACGTGTGTGGAACCTAGTCGGGAACTAGCTCTAAAACACAACAGCCTTCGATAGTCACAGAACTCGGTTCAAATCACCTCAATAGCCAGGTCAGAACTAGCCTACATCATACGCAAACCCTTGTGACTATGAAGCTGACTTGTACAGTGTAAGTGATAGTGGCTCTCCCCAACTGAAATGACAAAGAAACTGACTTCTCCAGAATGACAACCCAATGATTCCCCAATCCAACAGCTCTTTCCTCGAGGAGCAGGGTATTCCCTTCTAAGTTCAAGTGGCAACCAGCTCAAGAGGAGGGGGTGAAGAGAAGAATGGACGGTAGCCAGTGTAGCTACCTATCCTGGGATGCAAGACCAGTGTAGTCAAGTCATCCAGCTGCAGGCTCACATATTTGTCTTTTAACTCAAGCTTGCTTATTGACTTTGTACATACTTTGCAGGCATTTTATTTTTGTACAAGCCTGACCAAAATTTTTTTTTTCAACATACTATTCACAGCAGCATTTACATAAGGACTTTTTCCTCTTGAGCCAGAAGACTATCCCTCTTTTGAAGCATTATTGCAACCCACACTCTCCTGTCGTTAGACCTCATGGCTACTGGACCAGGTTGGGGTGCACTTCCCTCCGTAGACGAGGACGAATGTTTCCACCCGTGTGCGTCTCGGACTGGCGAATCCAACCCCCTCACCACTCCAACTGAGTTGAGCCAAGTGAAAGGCGCAAGTGTCCAAGTTAGGTCACGGTCGGCAAGAGTCGTACGTGTGTCTTGAAAAGTTCTAATTAGTCCACTGAGGTGACTTGAACCCAGCCCTGATTTCTCAAAGAATTAAGTCTAAATAGACCTGAAGTACCTTAGACCTAGTTCCCATAAGGTTCCAGTGCAGTTAGGTGCAGTAAGGTCTATCTAAGCTCCAATCTTCGATTTTATTGGACTAGTTCAAACATCAAGCTCAATCAAAGAATATAAATGCTATGCAAATGCTTTTTACAAATATGCAAAGAGTGATGCAATTTTTCAAGGAATTTTTAAATCAAAGAGATAAATTTTTACACCAAGAATTTTTGCAAATAAAATAATTTGGGCACTCAAAATAGAAAATATGTACAACTATTTACACGGGCGTGCCGCAAGAATTAAGAATTTATAATTTAGTTTTTATTTATAGGTATATATGTACACTTATTAAAGAATTTTGTTGTTTTTTTATTTTTATTTATAGTTATATATATTATTTTAGTTTTTATTATATGTGACTATTCCTCAAACTTATTTGACACAAATTTTTCAAACAATTTTTGAAAACTATAGTCCACAATAATTTTTACAAATATTTTGTCAAACATGTACACACATTTGAAAATCATTTTGCAAAGGTTTTTCAAAACAATATATATAGATTTTCAAAATATTTTTGCAATCATTTTTCAAACCATTTGCAAATCATTTTTCAAACATTTTATTTTGCACAAAGAAAATAAATTTACAAACCACACATTTTTACACAGGTTGAAAACATGTAACAAAATATTTTCAAAATAGTTTTCAATAAATGTTCACAATGATTTTCAAACTATTTTTCAAACATTTTGCAAAAAACATTTTCACCTGATTTATTAATCAGTATATACAAAAGAATTTGAGGAAGAACCACACATTTTTTATTAAGGGTTTTTAATGAATTTTAAAATATTATTAGCCATATTATTAAGAGAATACGGAAGTACGAGTTATGTATATACATAGTATATACGACCCCCCTATACTTATCTTGAGTTATGTCCTCATAGCTCGAAAAGGAAATAGAAGACATAACTCGTACTGAGTATAGACAAGTCTAAAGAATATACGAACAAGAGATGAAGGAAATAGAAGTTGACTGCCCCCCCTATATTTAGGATCAAGTAATCCTAAGTATAGCAGACTGTACACAAAGTCGGGAGGGTCAAGGGTGGGAATAAACAGATCAAAGGATTACAAATCAAGGGTGCGCCCCCCTATACTTAGGACAAAGTACGTCCTAAGTACAGAAAACTGACACAAAGGGACGACACCTTTTATTTAGATTCAGAAGATAGAAAAGGAAAAGAAGAAAAGAAGAAAAGAAGAGATATATACATATAGATGGAAAGATCGTGGAGAATATACGCATCACTCCCCCTATACTTAGGTTGAGATAGCCCTAAGTATAGGCAAAAACAGGAGTGACGAAAAAGTGCAAGGAAAGAACAACTCGGTGTGTGCCCCCCTAAACTTAGGACAAGGTATGTCCTAAGTGTAGACACAAGGATGTGGCGATAGATCTGGGGCACACTAAAACATACGGGAGAAAGAAGGAATAGACAAAACACATATATACAACTGGTGAAAAACAGGTGAAGTACAGGACGGTGTCTGGTAAGCGACTACCGTACTATCGTCGTCGTCTCCCTGTGAGAACGAGGACGCAGCCAGAAGGTGAAAAGACACCGTGATATGCAGTCAGGTGGGTGTCGGTTACCGGGGATAATCAGATCGGAAAGTAAATCAGGGACCGGTAGCGTGAAGCAGTCAATCGGCATAGAAGGTCGGTATGAGGGAATATAGCCGATATCGTAAGACCGGGAGGAAGAAAGACGAGTACAAACTCCTCCGGTCAATCATGGTCTCAGATAGATCGGAAATAAAGCATATGAGACTGTGTGATGCACGGTGGTGATATAAGTTGAAGTCACAAGAATACACCGAACAACACAATACATGGCTCACTCCTGCGATGGTCCTCAAGGTGAGCAAAATCAGAAAATTATCAGCGTACTCGGCTCCGTGCTCCATCAGATAGGAGATACAACCAGGGAGGAGATCGGGTAAAAAGCTCAGAAGACTCGGCTTCGTGCTCCCACAGATAGGAGACACCAGAAATGAAGCTGAGTACCTACAAGGTGATGTATCCTCCCGCAGATAACTCTCGGGGAATGGTACATACTAGTCAATGAATAATCAGAACAGAAGCTCACCCTTCCGAGGGTCGTCAAGGAGAGCGGGCTAAAAGGAGCCTGATCCATCAAACGGATCATAGAAACGGTCTCGGTAGGCAACAGATCGGCTAGCAGCAGAAGAGACCGTTAAATCAAGAAAGTGTGGCAGCGTCCCGCAAATAACCCTCGGGAGCGGGCTGCCAACTAGGCATGGGAATAGTAGATACCAGAACCTCCACCTCACGAGGACCGTCAAGGCGAGCAGACTCAAAGGAGTCTAATCAGATGGGTCCCATGATCCACAGATCGGATAAGCAACTCAAGATGGGACCAAAAGTCATGTAAATCAGACGACTCGATTCCGTGCTCCGCAGATCGGAGACACAGTCAGAAGTGGGAACCGAGCGTAAAGAGAGTGTCGCAGTCTCCTGCAGATAGTCCTCGGAGAGTATTGCGATCTAGTCAAAGAATAGTCAGAACGTGTCTCAGCCTTGCCAGGGTCGTCAAGGATAGAGAATGGCTCAAAAGGAGCCGGATCCATCAGACGGATCCACACAGTGGTATCAGTAGTCGACAAGGCGGCTACCAACAGAAGAGACAAATCAGATCGGAAATATGTCATAGTCTTCCGTAGATAACCCTCGGGGAGCTATGAACTAGGCATGGAATAATCAGAAAAGTGGAGCTCTGCCTTGCGAGGACCGTCGAGGCGAGCAGACTCAGATGAGTCTAGTACATTGGCCTCGTGTACTGACAGGTCAAGTACACAATCATAGTGGGAGGCCAATCAAGCATATCATCTGACTCGGGTCCAGGTCCCATCACAATGGCGACCCTAGCAATGAATGGAACCGCAGTCCTAGAAATTGTCGCATTCTCCCGCAGATAGTCCTCAGGGAGGAATGCGAGCTAGATCAATGTAAGTCATGGGAATGCTGGCATGTCATCTCAGGTCCTCAAAAGCAGTCAATCATTCAGTCATTTGGAGGGCATAAGATCATGCAAGGGAGCAAATAATCCTGTCATTCACCAAACCTCCCTTGTGTCAATCCAGTCAGCTGAGATGGCACGAAAAATAGTCAAGAATCCTCTAAGTTCCAGGGTGGATTTGAGAGTCAGGGGATCAAGGATGGGTCAAATAGGAAGATGAGAGATCATGCAGGATCCGCACACCTCTATCAGGCACTCAAAGTCAGGATAATCATTCAATCCTCAAAATCAAGATGGCTGGATCCTCAAGACAGATCGATCAATCAATACTCATGAAATCTTCACCAAATCATCTTATCATACCACATTCTCAATCCGGTGTGCGAGAACTAGAATTCCTCAATAATGCGTCACACCTATGCTCTATGCATCAGCAAAAATCCTCAAGAAGCCCATATGCATGTATCAGAGACAAATCCACCAGCTCGCTCTCAGCAACCTCAACATCATAGGCCCGACTTACACAAATAATCTGTATAAATACTCCTCGATGCGGGCCTCATCATTATGCACAGCATTCCCGGGTAAAGGGAAAGGTGATACGGGGTATACGAGGAAGATGGATAAGAAGGGTACACAAAGGGAAGTGGAGAAGCTGATTGAGCAGGCGTGCCAGTATCGTGGGTGGTAGAAGAGTGATACAGAGGGTATGAGGAGGGCGGGCGAGAGGATCGGGACGTAAATGCCTCTTCCTCTTACCAAAGAGAGTGTTTGTTATGAAAAGATCATATGTCGTTACAAAATCCAGAATGACTTCTCTCTCTTCATTTCTGCCCCCAAAACCATGCCCTCCATGAAAACTAGCATACCCTTAATCATCTTTTCCCACATGTCGATTAAGATCTCCACCTATGCAAATCATCGCTCTTTGTGGGATTCCTTGTAAAATCATATCCAGATCCTCCCAAAAATCTTGTTTAGTCCTTTCATCTAACCCAATTTGTGGTGCATAAACTGAGACTAAACTATGATACTGAAAAAAGATGAGAAGAAAGGCTACCCTTGCAACTCATACCGACTCATGAACTGTGAGTATAAGAAGCTCGTCAGATATGGTCTGGTGAAGCTTGGATCTCCTTCCTCTACTACTTCCTCCATGTCAAAATGGTTGGGGATTGAAGATGTCTCCAAGAATCAATCCCAAGTATCTCCACTTAGGATTACTATAGTGGGAGAGGGATCAAAATAAAGTGGGGAGGGATGGTTTTTTATAGACATGGTGAAGGGAGAGCTTCAAGAGGAGATGGTGTGCAAGGTAGTGGTGGTTGGGGGAGGCTACCATGATAGCGAGATGGAGGACGACATCGAGCACAACTTTGGTGAAAGAATTGATGAGTTTCGAGCATCTCATCATTCCCATAAACATAGAGAAAGGTGGCAGGTCAAGAGCTCTAACAAAGAAGTATGTGGGCCGGACAGTTGATCGGTTTGTTCAACAATACAAGCTGTATGGTTGGTCCATATGGACCTACTAGAAAATAGGGATCCGAAAATCCCTTATTAATTGTATCTAAAATAGTAAATGATTTATTTATCTTAGGTCAAAACGTGAATTCTTTTTATTTTATATAGTATTTTATGATTTTATTTATTGTTATAGGACTATTTATTAGATGTTAATATTTACATGTATATACATAATTGTGTATACAAGTATTTGGTATATTTTATTTTTATGTTGTACTATATATTTTATCATTGTATTTACAAATTTTATATACTTATAACTTATTTTTTTACATATTTAGATATTTTTGATTTATTTTTCTGATTTTATTTATTTACTTAAATAATATGTGTATGTATTATATTGGTATGTTTACCTATATATTACAATACATTAATTAATTTGATGAAATTTTAATGGTTTTTTATTTTTATTCATTACATGTATTTTGAAAAATATTTACAATTAAAGAAAAATATAAGAGCACAAAAAATATAAAGATAAAATATATTGATTATTTTATACACGTTTGCATTATAATGACTGAAAAACCAACTTTTGCCATGTCAACTCCTAATTAAATGAAACCAACTTTTCTAAATAGATAATTTAATTTTATAAATAATAGTAGTGAGTTTGGTCAATTATATCTATATGGAGGAGATACAGATCTGAGAATTTTTCCTTATGGCTTTTTGTTCTGTGTCTCCCAAAATGCATTTATAGATGAAAAAATTGGGGTTTTTAAGTGTGTTTTACATAGTTTGCCAGCCCTATCTCTTCATACTTTATTCCTTGTATACCAAGTCATCATGATGACTTGGTCTCGACTCTAGGGTCACTCAGTTTCTTTGACACTTCATTCTTTTTTCTTTTCTTTCCTATATTATTTATCTGTTGGTACTAAATAAATGAATTTGTACAGTATTTACAGTCAATAAGTGATTGTTATTTTGTATAAATTAATGATATACATGCATTTATCTAGGGATTTAAGGACAAAATAAAAGAATAAAGGTGATGAAATGGAGATTTATCAACGACACCCTACTACTTTTTCACTATAAACATTTGTTGTTGGGTATAATAAAATTCACACCACACTTAATTCATTATTTAACCTATATCGTGGTTGATTGTTGATCTATTTGGTTGATTCAGATTCCAAAAGCCAAGAGAGGAGCCAATATAGCGACTATCGGATCTGACTTGTCGGAAGAGGCATTTAATTACTTATAAGAGTGGCCCAACTAGAACATAGATAGATTACTATGCATTGAGGAGAAGCGATCGATTATGTTGTAAAGACTTCAAAGTAATCTTAAGAGAGAGTTTGACAACCCAACATTGCTTGTTAGTTTTGGATGTACAAATAAATGGATGGTAAAGAAAATGATGGTTCCTAAGATAACTATAACTACATGGTATAATATTCCACTAAAGCAATCGAGCTTCAGGGAGAAGTTTTTAGAAGACTTATCTTGGGATTGTAGCGGAAGTGCAAACAAGAAGTGTGAGGTAGTAGCATCTTGTATCCAAAAGGTAGCCAAAGGGATGCTGGGCGAGACAAAGGGAGGAGCTCCATGTCAAAAGGTGGCTTGGTGGTTGAGTGAAGGGGTGCAAGAGAAGCTAAAAATAAAAAGAGCATGCTTTAAAGCCGTGTCTACAGAAAGAACAGAGGAATCTGTCATAAACTATAGAATAGCAAAGAAGGAAGAAAATAACGTTGTAAGCGAAGCTAAGTCAAAGTCTTATGATGGTTTGCATAAAAATCTCGATTCTAAAGAGGGCCATAAGTATATATTTAGGTTGTCCAAAGCAAGAGAAAGAAATACCAAAGACCTTTCTCAAGTGAGATGCATTAAGGACGAGGAAGGTTATATGCTTATTACTCAAAAGGATATAGAGACTAGATGGCAGCAGTATTTCCATAAACTTTCCACTGGGGAAGGAAATAGAGAGATGTGGATGATCTAGCTTCTAGTGAAAGTTACTTGAATCGTGAAAGCTATAGATGAATGCAAAGAAAGGAAGTAGATGAGGCTTTGAAGGTTATGACATCTGGGAAAGGTGTAGAACCAGATGACATCCTTGTAGAAGTATGGAGAGTTTTAGGTGAGCGTTGTTTGACTTGGCTTATGAATCTATTTAATATTATTTGGCGAAGCAAGAAAATGCCTGAAGATTAGAGGAGGAGTATCGTGGTGCCTCTTTATAAAAATAAAGGATACATTGAAAATTGTTCAAATTACAGAGGTATAAAGCTGATTTGTCAAATTATGAAAATTTAGGAACGTGTGATTTAGAGAAGGTTGAGAGAAGTTTTAAAAGTAAAAGAAAACCAATTCGGATTCATGCCAGGTCGCTCAATTATTGAAGCCATCCATTTGATGAGGAGATCAATGGATATTTATAGAGCTAAAAGGAAGAACCTCCATATGATCTTTATTGATTTGGAGAAGGCTGATGATTCTATCCCATGAGAGATAATGTGGAGTGTTTTGGAGAAGAGACAAGTATATGTCCTATACATTAACCTCATAAAGGATATGTATGATAGGGCTTTATCTTATGTAGGACCTGGTCCGGGAAGGATGACTATTTTGACATCAACATGGGTTTACATCAAGGTTCGGCTCTGAGTCCATCTCTTTTTACTTTGATTATGGAAGAGTTGACAAGTCACATTCAGGATGAGTTACTTTGGTGTATGTTATTTGTTGATGATATTATCTTGATTGACGAGACTAGAGATGGAGTAAATAAGAAGCTTGAGGTCTAGAGACATGCATTGGAGACTAAAAGATTTTGTATAAGTAGGTTTAAGATTGACATGGAGTGCACCATTGATGAAAGTAATGGTGAAGGAATCGAGGTGAATATTGGCGATGATAACATTCGGAAGAGAGATTCTTTTATATATCAGGGATCTATTTTGCAAGGGAAACCCAAAGGGCATTTTCCTTATGCTCCATCTCTTTCTTTCGGTTTTAATTGACTCCTAAAAATGCAATCACTTTTTGTTTTAGTGCAGAAATCAATTCTTCATCAATAATTCCACTTTGTCCAATTATTTTTTCTTCTTCTCGTTAGCTCGGAGAATATCGAGAAAAGTTGCTTGTGATTGTGATATTATCCCTCGATATTTAATATTTTATTTTATATTTATTGAGGAAAGGACAAATTAAGCATTGGTGCGTTTATGGGCCATACATGATTTTCTGTTGACAAGGTCATCGGTTCACATGCCCGTCCGATAGAGAAACCACATGGATCACCCTGCAATTTCTCCTCTCATTTAAAAAGCCCCGAGGTAGCACTCTTTTATACCCAAACTCACCTCCCTCCTAAATGGCACAAGTTTTGC
This sequence comes from Ottelia alismoides, assembly GCA_037367405.1. Lineage (NCBI taxonomy): Eukaryota > Viridiplantae > Streptophyta > Magnoliopsida > Alismatales > Hydrocharitaceae > Ottelia > Ottelia alismoides. The sequence continues at coordinate 530,312 of JAZKJV010009198.1, forward strand.
TATTCCTCTTGCTCTCCCTCCTACTCCTGGTAGCCCTCTACGCTACATGGGCATGTAAGAGGACGATCAAGAACCGTAATCTACCTCCCGGGAGCACCGGCTGGCCATTCATAGGAGAGACGCTCTCCTACCTCAAGCCACGTGATGCGACCACTGTCGGAGAATTCATTGATAAACGTGTAGCCAAGTAAGCAAGCAGAAAAATGTAGATGTTTGATTATATGGCTTCTTCTTCTTTGTAAGATCTAGTATAATTGTGGATATACAGGTACGGAAAGATATTCCGGTCGAACCTGTTTGGCAGACCGGCCATCGTATCTGCCGACCCGGGGCTGAACCGGTTTGCGCTGAGAAATGAGGGACGGTTGTTCGAGTGCAACTACCCGAAGAGCATAGGGGGCATATTGGGGAAGTGGTCGATGCTGGTGGTGGGTGGGGATCTGCACAGGGAGATGAGGGCCATATCGATGGGGTTCATGGGTGGCCTGAGGCTCAGGGACCGGCTCATGAGAGATGTGGAGCATTACGTTTTGCTTTCCCTCAAGTCTTGGCCGCTTGGTGAACCCTTCTCTTCCAAAGAAGAAACCAAAACAGTATGCTAATCCAACCCATTTTCCCCTCTTCTGCATGTTTGATCATATCCTTCTTTAAAAAAGGGTTCCCTCCGCAATCCTCTGTGTCTGCGATTAAAACTAATGATTAACGATACACTAGTTGCTATATCATTACTGACGATTAGAGCTAAACCTTTCTCATCAGTAGGAAAACATCTTTCCGTGTAATTGAGATGAAACATTCTGAAACACATAATTAATTTGAATATTCAATGCATGCTTGGACTCGAAAACCCTGGTATGTAGAATTGGAGGTGTTGTTCTTGTTTGGTAATAGGTACTTGAATTCTGCCATGGAATGTTAATTGCAGTTCACATTTAATTTCATGGCGAAACATATATTGAGCATGAACGCTGGAGAGGAAAAGACGGAGAGGTTGAAAGGGGAGTACGTAACCTTCATGAAAGGAGTTATATCTCCTCCAATTAGCTTCCCCGGTACTCCTTATTGGAAGGCCTTGAAGGTAAGTCAAAACCTCTTATTTTATGTCCATTGGATCCTTTTTCTGTATATAATTTCTGTTAGTTGCAGAGTCCTTGTATAGGCTCTAATATATTTCAAGTTGGCAAGTTGGATTTGATTGCTGCAGTAATATGGACTTATATGTTGTTTGTTAGGAAGACTGAGATGCTGCACTGGAATTAAAGTACTTTACATTTTCAGTAATTGTAAGATCAAACAGGATAGGTATAAAGGCAACGTGTTTTGGCTTTTGTAAATTTGATTTATGTTCTTATCCCGATTTTGGCGAGTTGAAAACGATATTTCCTACACATATAGGACTTTGTAGTACATGTATCTCAGTCCAGGATTTCATATATCCAATACTGTTCATATACAGTCCATCCATGCCAACTTGCTTGAAAATGACGGTTTTTCTCTTTTAATAATCTTTACTGAAGATTAAGCTACTTATAATTTGCAATCATATGTATTCCATGTCATGGTTTCCCACCTATCTTAAAGAAAACGCTTTATTTGAATCGTTTCTTAAATCTCTGCATATATTGTTTTGTAAACTAATTAACAGCTATATATTTTTGTATATAATCTAAAATTGGTCAGTAAAATATAATTTCTTTTTTTGTCAAGAACTTGTTTCTTTCTCTATTCGTGATTTCTTATGAACGATGAATCAAACTTACATTGCTAGAAATATGTAGCTGGAAGGATCAATTTAATATGCTGCATGTTTAAGTGAAATCATATACTTCCTCGCTGGCTGCCCGAGCGCACTTGAAGAACTAAGGGTATGTTTTTATTTGATTATCTTTCTATATCCTTAAAAAGATTACATGTTTGTTACTTTTACAAAGCCCAACTTACATGTTCTTTTTGATTGAGTCAACCATTACTACTCACTGCATATATACTATTTCTAACAATAGAAATGTAGCCTTTTTCGATGGAAATTCTGTAGCCAAAAAGTAGACAGAACTTGTTGGAAAAAAACTTTTCTATTTAAAGCAAGTTATGTGTGGACTGAATTAGCTTAATTTATATTTTTATAGGTAGATTAAACTGAGTTAATATTATGAACTACAGATCCAGAAAAACATAGTAATATCAAACAAGAAATTATAAAAATATCTCAAAAAAATATTGAAATAATGTAAGATTTCGTGATTGTAGCAATTAAAAATTGACTTATAGAGTAGGAAAAGAACTGCAACAATGAGTAAATTTGATTAGTGATTTCACTTGCCGGGTACTTCTAATTACCTAAAAGTTTCATCAAATAAAGTTCATTGCTCGCCTTAAGGCGGTCTCGCACCCTCCTATCCTTCTCTACTTTCAAATAAAAGTTTTTTTTACTTTTATAACTAAAATAATTACAAAGTTTAGTAATTAGTTTAATATAAATTATGGTGCATGTAATTTGATTTACAATTAAGTTTTGGATTCTGCAACAAAAATCATCTTCTTCTCCTAGAAACTCTTACAAAAGATTTAGTAATTAATAATTTCAATACGAACTCTATAAGAATTACATAATTTATGTTTTTTACATCACTTTATGTAACTTATGGGGTGGTTTTTTTTCTTGGAAAAATAATGCATTTATAGATGCAATAATTTCAAGCATGCAATATTGAGTGAACAAATCAATTATTACGAATTGATTACGCACATAAATCAATCGAGTGACTAGACAAATCAAGCACGTAATCATGCAAACGATTGATATCATTTCATGTTATCTATACTTTTGGTGGTAAGTAGGAAGCAAACGTGTGACAACGACCATTGGAAAGTTATTGATCATGTTCCCCCAGTGATGCGAACTTGGACCTATACGTTCGGGTCTATTTTCGGTATAAAATCAAAGGATTTGTCATATTACAACGATTTGGAGGATTGATGTGCATTTTTCTAATTGGATTCTATTTGCTTGTGTAGCATGAACATCATAAAGTTGTACGGAAGGTGATGGGGAGAGGAGAATCGAGATTAAGTTGGGAGGATTACAAGCAAATGGACTTCACTCACTGCGTAAGCCCCTTGATTTTTCTTTTCTTAATACCTTCTCCATCTCTTTCTCTCACTCTATTTATATATATAATACGCTTGCCTCTCGTCATTACTGAGTGGATTTTGTTAATTAAGTCGATCATGCAGTTGGCCATGACATCTTAAATGTAATAATCGTGTATTTGAATTGGCTTCAAACTTAGGTCATCAATGAAACATTAAGGCTTGGAAATGTGGTCAGGTTCGTGCACAGGAAAGCCATTCAAGACGTGCATTATAAAGGTGAGCTCTTAAATTTGCCCTTAATAATTGTGCTTTTTTATTTAGTTCATGTATTTGAAAAAATTACATTGGGTACTATGGCTGTAAGTATTCGTCAACGATGAATACACTATACTTGCTAATTATTAGGAGTTATAATTTAGTTTTTAATCATTTTCTTGGTAGCGTTTTAAATGTTAACTAAAATGAGAAACCAACCTTTACTGATATAATATATATCGGTAATTCGGTAAATTACAAAAAACTCCAATTTTTGCATCCATATTCATTTGCATGCCTCATTTTTAAAATGTAAAAAGGAAAGATCTGTCTAATTTTTTATCTCAAAAGGCTTCTGTTAGTTTAAGTGACCTTTTTATGTTAAAGTAAAACCATAAAGTTGCATTTTATCATCCACTTGACTAAATTTCAAAAATAACACATGTAATTGAGAACTTATGTACATCTGAGAGTCTTTTTTTAATGTACCTTTTATATGGACGAACAGTGCATGATTGGCTTAACCTTCACCGCGACCAATTATGATAGCAACCACAAATTGTGGTAACAATAAATTTTAGCTATGGAGTTTTCCATATCTCTCGTTAAAAAAAAGAAGGAAGCCTTACTTTAGTAGTTTTACAAAACTCGGCTACATAAAGGCAATTTTTTATCAACTGTTCATTTATTTATCTAGTACAAATTTATGTCACGAAATGCTTTCAACACTATCTCTTATCCATATGAATAGTCAGACCACTATTTGCTCCCGACATTGCACAATGATCCGAATACTTTGTCGCGTCTCTTCGATATATATGAATGCAGTAACGATCTTAGAAATCTCTCTTGTACGTCAAAATCCAATTGGTCATAAACATAGTAAGGCAAAACAAAATAAGGTGTATATTAATATATAGATTTTAGACACTATATGTAAAAAATTCTCACTAAGTAGTGGCAACAAGCAAACTAGAACACATGCAAGTCGGACGGTAAGTGGTGTTACCAGTGGCGGACGCGTAAGTAACACGTAAGAACCTACCCTTGCTGGTGAACAACAACTAGCGATGAGATGATATCTTGAGCAGTTGCACATTTTGGACCTTTGATTCAAATGAACGTGTCTCCAACTCCATACAAATTACTTCTCATGTTCATGGTGTGAGTCAAGATTGCATTCCTCTATGAATACCTCTCTGAGGATATTCATATGAAGTATCCCCAGGGCTTCATGGTTGAGGAAAGCAAGGTGTGCTAGCTGAAGAACTCCATCTTTGGACTCCAATAAGCTTCCTGTGGTTGGAACATAAGATTTGATGAAATTATAAATGTTATGATTTCAGATAGAATCTTGATGAACCATGTGAAGCTTAGCGGGAGTGCCATTGTGTTCATCGTGCTAAATGTAGATATTATTCTAATCATTTGGAATAAGTGTTTTAAAATCTGGTTGTTCCATACCTTGAGATACGATTTCAAGGATACCTCTTAGATCTTAGTTCTGAAGTCGTTCAGAAACAAAGAGAATGCTCAATCGAATTCCATTCCAAATTCGTTCAAATCCCACTTGAATCGCGTTTTCTTTTTCATACATTTCTCACGCACACTTCACTAAGTCTGGAAACAACCATCTTTGATCTTGCAAAAACCTAACTTGTTGGCTGATTTCTCGCAAATCGAGCACATGAAATTGTGATTTACATATCCAGCTTTCATCAGGAGCAATTTTCAAAGCATCTGGAGCTCTAAATCTTCACGTAATCGTAATTCAAAGGAGGTGCATCAATATTCCATCTGCTGTCAGGAACAGTGAACCGCCACCTTCGTCGACCGATCGCCGACGCTCTAAGCCAGCACTGCCTGAAGTCCACTGTGGGCGAGCTCGAGGGTTAGAGGAGCTAACCCTCTGGCTCCGCTAGAGGTCCAAGTTCGTTGCCAGACGCCTGAGAGAATTCGGAGAAGACGCCATCTTCAGCAGCTCCAGAACTTCGAAGAAGATGACTCAAGAATATCCAGCGCACAGGCTACTGACGCCTGGCATCATCGGACGACCCAGATTGCATCTCACGTTATAATCCAGGTCGTTGAATTCGAACCGGTTGAAAAATTGCAGAATAAATCCAGAAGACTTCTAGATATTCATTCCAGCTCTGAAGTTTTCCAGAATTACATTTAGGTCCCCGCATAGGGACCTAAATGTAAACATTCTTATTTTTCTTTCAGAACAGTCCCTGTTGAGGACCTTTTTGCATCAATTTTGTTTCTTTTTCTTGCAATTATACCCCCGACCTGTAGGGAGTTTTGGACCTATTTTTGATATAATTTTTCTTAGTTCTTTTTAGGGTAGTTACACAACTACCCCAGCAAGGTTTTTAATAGTTTTTCGTGTATTTTTTGTCATGTTTTTATCGTGATTTGCTTTGTTGCCAATCGACTCCATTTTGATTTGTTTTTGTGTGTTCTTCGAGCCCGTTGCTCGACCGTTTCACCTACTATATATAGTATCACAAATATTTCACCTATATTCCACCTATTATATCATAAATAAAGTATGTGAAAAATACCACTATGAAAAATAAATAAAAATTGGAAAAGACTAAAATCAAATAAAAATTTAAAAACAAATAAAAACTCCATAAAAATTGTCGCTTTTTCCTTGATCGCTTTAAGAAGAGATAAAATAATCACAAAAATATTTTCTCTTAAAAAAAATCAAAATACCCTATTCTGCCTCCTTGTGTTCGACCCAGGAACACTTCCCTAGTTAAATAATTAGTGTAAGGCTTTTTTTCCTAAATCGATCTTTGTTTGATCAACTAGGATCCTTTTGCGGCTTTTTCTACACCGACAACCTTTTCTTTTAAAAAACCGTAAACTGATTTCTAACCGTCGCATCAGGGAGAGAGGGCTAGAGTTAATCCATCTAACATGGGTATTATAGCAAATAAATTAATAGTAGTAGAGAGGATAGACAGGAGGATGGATGAGATGGACAACAACTTATCCAACGTGTCGAAGCAGATGGTAGAGTTGTTAGAGAAGGTATCCAAAATCAAGATACATGCCATGATTGCATTTAATGCTCCCATTTACTGTTCTCATAACATCCATGAGCAGCCTATGTTAGGGCCACTCTAGCCATGGGTATAGGACCAGACTCTTACCCATTCCAGTCAGCAGTAGCCATCATCTATGGAGACAATTGCTAAGGAGCCTTCCAAAGTGTGGAGGTAAATGGTATGCGGTATACACATGACCCTGCCAGGCAGGGGTGTTCAGGGGATTGTTTCTCTTACCAGTGTCCCTTGACTTTTTACAACACATCATTTACCCCTACGCCTCTTATAGCATAGCAGAGCTCTAGAGTTTTTCATAGCCATTCACTGAGGTAGCAGCAGTCATACCTCTGTCAGCAGACATACTAATAGGGCCAACATGTGCAGCATCAATCCCAACAGCAGTAGTAACAGGCCCATCAAGGCCAGTCTTCAGGTTCTTCCCATCCCTCTTCATAGCAGCAATCATTATTGTCCGGTCCCATAGATTTTCAGAGGCAGATACTTGAGGAGTTACATTCCTACCAGAATGAGATACATGATTTGTGGGTTGACCTCAATTGCTTATCATGTTTCCACGGCGAACAGTCTACCCCCTCTACGTCCATTCCCGCCCAGGTTAAGGCTAACACCAATAGTCTGAACAAGACTTAGCAGCAACAGATATGGGATCAGGTATACTACTCACATTCACACAAATATGAGCATGAGATCCTTCCTTCTGATTGTATTAATCACATGTCACTCAAGAGTGGAAGGATCGTGGTCATTCCATATTGGCCAACAGATATGGAGAGAACATCTGAAGCTCACACTGACGAGACTTCAGAGGACGAAGAGGCTAGGCATCGCAAGCAACATCTTCATCATGAGGTAGGTACATCTACGAGAAGGAAGAGAAGGAGTAGAGATTATCACTACAACATGGATAAGATTCAGAGTCTATGGAGGACCTTGCACCTTCGGTTGAGGAGAATAAACCATCAGCGGACATTCTCCAATCTGTAGTAGATACTTGTATTTCAGATTCCAAATTGATTGTTAAAGATTTAATTGTGAAGAACTCTATTTCTAGAAATAAAAGGCATGTTACTAGTCATGGTTCATATTCTTCACAATCTTATGCTTGTTCAATCTCTTTCCCCTGTGCTCTAACGGAAGGAAAGTGTACTATTAAAAAAAGTCAAAAAGATGATCCTAAAATGGCACAGTTTTGTAAGCACAACATTATGGTGAAGGTATCATTTGATGAGTATGTGGAAAGTCACCCTGCTTTCCAAAAGTATTTGAAAATACATTGTATACCGAACAAGGTTAGCAAGCAAAAGCCGAACAGTTATGTTAAGACACATGTTTTGTCAGTTACCACAACATATTATCTTAAGAACCAGCAGCTACCAAGGAAAAAGAGAGATTTAGGCATGCATTACGTTGTGTATCTTATTGATGACATAGCATTTTGACATACTCTCCTAGATAACGATTCTTCTATCAACTTACTTCCTTTTGCTTTATATGAGAAACTAGAGTTGGGTCCACTTCGTAAATCCATATCATTACACCAGTTCGCTAATAAATCTATGAAGAAGGTAAAGGGTGAGGTCAAGGACATTATCATATCGAGTGAGGGACAATATTACAAAGTGGACTTCATTGTCCATGAAATGGATATCCCCAATCACTGGAGAGAATCACATATCATCCTTGGGTGGTCTTTTGTTAGAACTGTTGCAGCTTCCTTTGATTATCAGATAGTGATGATATAGTTCTATTCTCCAGAAGGAGAAGTGGAACTTAAGATGAAGTAGACGAAATGGCAGCGACCTAACTCAGAATCAAATATGGATTTCTCTTCATCTTCCAAAGCAGATTGCAAAATTGTTAGCATAGTTGGGGTAAAATAGAACCTAGCATGACTGAGTGAGACCCTCTCATCTGGAGAGGATAGTGTACATGATGTAGTTTGCGAGATATTGCTAGGACTCTTGAGAAGCATATCATATATTTATTTCTTTAGTGGCTTAGAGATCTCTACACATATGTCAATTCCTGCTCTTGAATTATAGTTGAAGGATTTAGATTTAGAGTCGGATGCAACTTTGGTTGAATTACCGCATTTCTATAGCGATTCAACTCCATGTTCAGTACAGTTGATGGCCAACACTATAGAGTTAGGACAACCTTCATGCAGCACGGAACCAGATTGAATGATAGTTCAGCTGGACTTTATTGATGATACTTAACTATGAGAGTTGAAGTTGTTACCTCCTACACTCAAGTATTCCATTCTTGTATGACCTAAGAAGAGATTCCTTATCATAATTAGTTCTAATCATACTGTAGAACATGAGTCTAGGTTGTTAGAAGTACTAGAGAAGAACCATAAGGCCATAGGATGGACAGTGTCAGATCTAGTAGGTATTAACCCTACTCTTTCCTCACACCACAATTATGTTGAGGAAAATGCAAGGACTTCCTGTGAATTTATAGGAAACTTAATCCAAATATTTAGGAAGTAGTTAAGAAAGAAATTAAGAAATGGTGTGAAGAAGGATTTATATACCCCATATCTGACTCCAAGTGAGTGGTCCCCCTTCATGTTGTCCCAAAGAAGTCGAGAATTTAGATGGTCACCAATGAGAAGGGAGTTGAGATCATGGATAAGTACCGACGTTGTGGCACGTCTGTGTCAATTACAGACATCTGAATGCTATGACCAAGAAAGATCACTTTCCCTTTCCTTTTATTGATCAGATTTTAGAGACTAGCAGGGAAGGAGTTCTTCTGTTTTCTTGATGGGTACTCAGGCTATAATCAAGTAGCCATTGCCCGAAAGATCAGGAAAAGACTACTTTCACTTGTCCTTTCGATACGTACGTGTTGAAATACCGCAATAATCCCAAGAGGAGGGTCGTGTGTATCACAAAGGTGGACACACAATAGTCTAAATTACCACTGTCAAAGATTAAGAGGAAAATTTAGCAATCAACCTACAAGATAAATATGAAGCAATGGAAGTAAGAGATGTGGATCAAAATTTATTATTACCTAGAAATAAATATGTATAGTGGACAAGTATTATGGGTGTTGAATACAGGGAAACAAGACGGTGTAGCAGGTATATCAATTATAAATAATTAATTAATGATTGATATATGTGTAACTTTACAATATTCGATCAATGAATCAATTAATTAATGTTTTTTGTTTTTATTATATTTTTATATTTTTTATAATTTTTTATTTTTATAATTTTTATTTCTTTTTTATAATTTGTGGTTTTTATTTTTTTTAAATATAATAAGGTGTGTATATATATTAATATACATAAGTATATAATATAGTATGCATAATATAAGATATATATAATATAAAATTTATAACAAATATACAAAATTCAGAAAAAAATACATATAGAATTGTCCTTTTTGTTTTTTTAACGGGTTTAAAATATTTATAAGGAATTTCTAATAATTACTAGTAATAATACTTATATATCACTATTCATATGTATATAATACAATGTATAATAATATATTTATAAATATAAATCTGAATAATCAAACTTTACCAAATAAAATATTTTTGTGTTTTTAATTCTCTTCTAATGTTTTTATGTTTTCAGCGATTTTTGCTAAATTTTAGGTATTTTAAATTCATAAATAGTCTAAAAGAGTGACTAGAAAAATAGGTCAAAGTGTTTTGAGATTTTAAAATACTTAAAAAAGTCAAAAATTATCAAAATTAATTTAAATACTTAATAATATATAAATAAAAATATAAAGTAGAAATTAATATTTTGGATTTTTAATGGTTTTCTATAAATTTTATTGAGATATTGGATCTTTCTAATTTTTAGTGATTTTCTTTTGCTATTTTTAATAATATATGGTCTGGAGGTATAAAATACAATAATAGATAATAACTAATTTTTTGGAATTTTTAAAGATGATTTCATTAATTTTTTTTGATTTTTTTAAGGCTAACATGAAATAACAATGCACTTTTTTATTTTTACTAAATAGGGAAAATATGTGAAATGCAAAATAAAATTATAACATGGAAGAAAAATATATCAGACATATTACCCTGTTTTCAATAATTTTTGGAGTAATGATGCTATTTTTAGAAATTGGAAAACATATACAAAAAGTAAATGAACTAGTATGGATATATTTGCAATTACAACAAAAGATAGAGGGAAAATCTGCAAATTACCCAAAAGTTTCAATTAATATTTAAAGTTTTAATATTAAAATCTAATTACAAAAATTCATAGGGGTATAATTACAAAATACCCTACTCACGTGGGGTGCCACATGAGTTAAGCTGGCAAGGACCTGAATGTAATATCACAAAAGCTTGGGGATTCGCTTGCAAATATCTTACAAAATATTAAACGGATTAAATTTTTTATAGGACTAAATAAAAATATAACAAGAAGTAGGGGTCTATGTGAAATTTATCCCCCTAAAAGGATGCGATCAGATGGTTATGGATCTTCACTTCGTCGCGTGTCGCTTTCTCCTCACGTGATGACACTTCGTGGATCTAGAGTTCAGAATTGATCCTATACTGGATCAAATGGTCATGGCTCCTCCAAATCCAATGATTGTTGCTTGACTTGAGTGACGGTTCTTGATCGAATGACGGGCGAGGGCGTTGGAATAACCCCTGAAGAACTCACCAAAGGCGAGATTGAATTCGATGATGCGCGAGCTTCCGAGCACCAGGAGCATTGTTGAGTGGGTCTTCATGTTCTTGTTGTCGTCCCACAACTCCAAGAAGCTTCAAATAGGTCTAGAGGCCACTGATCGACCCCTAAGCGTAAGGTTCTTGTAGAAGACTTGGGAGTCAACTTCGAAGTACCTATGCCTCATTTGGCCCCTTCCAGATGCAATACCTGGATAAGAAAAAGGAGCACGAGGGAGAGTGTATGGGCTATTATTGGTGGAGTGTTGAGGCAAAAATGGTTGCGGATAAAGGAGGTCCGACGAAGGGGCGATGGAGGACCTTAGTGGACCAGATCAAAGATTGATCTACGTGGCTGGTCACTCATGGAAACCTTCCGACTGCCCAATAACCTATATAGGTAATTACTACTCCCACTACGGTTAGGAAGTAATACCCACAACCCAAAGAGGCAAAGAACAAATAAAGTTTGTTATAAATCTATCTAACGGGGGTATTCCTGCGGATGAGAACATTATGCATTTTTCCCAGGAACAGAAAGAGAACTTCTTTGCTTGCTCATCATCAAGATGACCTCAGGACCTTGACTCCAATGGTCCAGCATCTCATCCAGCAATCATTCCCCTAGTTGAAAGCAAGGAGATCCGGACCCGCATAAGAGACTCCAAGAATTCTTGGTATACGTTCGTTCCAGCCTTGAACTCTTTTTTGAGATTCATGGTATTGAATCAATCGAACACACTTTGAAAAATGATGAATAAGTGGAGGTGCTAAGTAGTGGGATAGCTTTTGTGGTCGGAACATGTGTGTGACTGTGAAGAATAGAGGTGGTCGGGGCCTTAGAGCTCTAGCTTTCTGAAATTCCAACTAAACCCTACAGCTACCGATTAAAGGCTAAAATAAAAACATGAAACAAAAACAATGATTTTTTAGATTTATCTAATAAAAAATACTTACTAGGTAAATAGGCTGAAGCATTTTGAGATTTAAAAATACTAAATAAAGTCAAAAATTCTCAAAACTAATTAATATTCCATATTATATATAAAAAATATAAAGCAGAAATAAATATTTTTAGAGTTTTTGATGATTTTTATAATTTTTATAGAGATTTTGGAGCTTTCAATTTTTAGTGATCTTCTTTTGCTATTTTTAGGGATTTTTGGTCTGGAGGTACAAAAAATAATAATAGATAATAACTAATTTTTTTGAATTTTTAAAGATGATTTTATATATTTTTTATTTTTTTAAGGCTAATATGGAATAATAATGCACTTTTTATTTTTAATAAATAGGAAAATGTGTACCTTGCAAAATAAAATTATAATGTGGAAAAAATTACATCAAACATATTACCCTATTTTCCATAATTTTTGGAGCACGGACAATATTTTAGAAAATAGGAAACATAAACACAAATTAAGTCAACTATTAGGGGTATATTTGTAATTAAACTAAAAGATATGGAACTAATATGAAAATTACCCAAAAGTTTTGAACTAATATTCAAAGTTTTAATATTAAAATCTAATTATAAAAATCCACAAGGGTCAAACTACAAAATGCCCAACTCATGGTGGGGGCCACGTGAGTTGAGCTGGCAAGGACCTGAATGTAATATAATAAAATCCCAGGGGTTCACTTTCTAATATCCCACAAAATTTTAAACAATTTTAAATTTTTACAGGAATAAATAAAAATAAAATAAAAAGTGGGGGTCTATGTAAAATTTACCGCCTAAAAGGGCATGATCGAATGGCTCTGGATCTTCACTTGGATACATGTTGATTTCTCCTCATGTTATGATGCTTCATGGATCTAGAGTTGAGATTAGATCCCACGGGAGATAATACGGTCATGGCTCCTCCAAATCTGACAGTTGTTGCTTTCCTTGAGTGGCAGTTCTTGATCAAATGGTGGGAGAAGGTGCTGGAAGAACTCTTGAAGAACTTCCCCGAGGCTAGTTTGAATCCGATGATGCATGAGCTTCCAAGCATGTGGAGCACTGCCGATTTGCTCTTCACATTCCTTTAATCATCCCACAATTCCTACAAGCTTCAAATAGGTCTGGGGGCCACTAATCGGCCCCTAGAGCTCAGGTTCTTGTAGAAGACCTGGGAGTCGACTTCAAAGTACTTGGGCCTCAGATGGCCCCTTACAGACACAAGACCTACATGATAAGAATGGGGAGCATGGGGAGAATGTCTAGGCTATTATTAGTGGAGTGTCGAGGCAGAAATGGCGGTAGATCGAGAAGGTCCGACAAAGGGGCATTGGAGGAGCTTGGTGGACCAGATCAAAGATCATTCTGGGTGGCTGGTGAGTGGAAATTGATGAAGAAATGGAGGGTCTAGGTAGTGGGATCGATTGTGTGGTCGGAACAAGTGTGTCACAGCGAAGAATAGAGGTGGCTGGAGCTCTAGAGCTCTGGCAGTCTGAAATCCCAACTAAACCCTGCAGCTACCGATAAGGCTAAAATTAAAACACAAAACAAAAACTAGGATAAAAATTTACCTACAATTTATAGGAAGGAACCTCAACTTGGCTTGATCCAAGTAGATAGACCTCACGACGGAGCTCGCTGGAGATGCTAGGAACCGCCTCCTACGCCGCCCTCCTTGCTGCTAATCGACGAGCTGAGCCTCCTGTCACCATGCTCAAACCATAGTGCCCAACTTGAGGGACTAAGGAAAAGCAAAAAGGGGAACCGAGATCAAAAATGGAGGAGAGGCATCTATATAAAGTGGTGAACGGGGCGGTCTTCATCTAGGGATTGCGGGTTTATCGATGATGCTCAGCCCTAGGAGAAGTGCCTGTGAGGATCAAGGATGAATAGGAAGAAATCTCATGAAGTGATCGGTCATCCTCAAGAAATGTATCATGCAAGAAAAAATCGAAAAGAGAGGGGTGCATCTATTCTAGCACTACTAGGTCACGGGTCAGAGAGGTTGACCTAGAGTCAACGAGAGAATGTCCCCCATTGGTCCTATTGGACTACTAGGAGATAAAACAGGCTGAAAAATGTTAACTAATAAATAAAATAAAATAATAAATGAATTAATTAAATAAAACATATAAAATAAAACTTATTTTTATTGTATATAGCATTTTATTATGATTTTTATTTATTTTTACAAGTTTATTCATTGTTTTTTACTTTTTACATGTATATTTATAAGTATATTTACCTATATAGTATGTATTTTATTTTTATTATTTGTATTTTAGATTTTATTATGTTATCTACATAATTTATATATTTACAACTTATTTAAATACATTTAAATATATTATTATTTTGTTTTTCAGAAATAATATGTATACTTAATTATATATATGTATTTGTATAGGTAATCCATTTATGTATTTTATTATACGTATTATTTAAATTTAATTTTAATTGTTTTATTCTATTTTTATTATGTGCATATGTTATAAATAATTTTTACAAAATTATAAAAATATAAAATCACAAAAATTATAAAGAATAAATAAAATGAATATTTTATGTGGGTATATTATACAATAGGGATCCAAAACCTAACTTTTGCATCATAACACCAAATTAAATGAGACCTTCATTAAATAGATAATATAAAATTATATAAAACTAAAGGACATTTTGATTTCATATGGAGAAGATACGGGTCTGAGTAGTTGGGATTTTCAATTTTTATTCTGATTGTAGAGAATACAATATATATTATTTTGTGTGAAATAAATTTTGTATTTTTCTATGTATTTTTATCTACAACTTTCGTGTACAAAGTTTCTTGATTTGATGTATAAATAATAAAGAATAAAATAGGTACCAAAACTCAATTATTTGACAAAATAAATTGGGATTTTTATTTTTGTTTCGGCCTTTATCTCGCCATACTTTATTCCTTATCGACCCAATCATCATGATGCCTAGGAATCTGGGTTTAGGGTCATTCAACACCTTTATTGTTTATTTATTTTTTCTTGTCTTTTCTTTATTCTTTTGTTTTGGCTTTAAATATAGTATTTTATACAATATTTATACAATAAATAATAGATGTTATTTTCTGCAAATTAATGTTATTTACATGCATTTGGCTAGGGTTTAAAGGTCAAAATGAAAGAATAAAGGTGATGAAATGGAGATTCGTCATGCATTCAGGCGCATGCCATTCGGACTTTATAATGTCCTAGATACTTTTCAGTTGTGCGTGATCGCCATATTTGCCGAAATTGTGGGTGATTTCTTGGAGGTCTTCATGGACGATTTCTTGGTCCATGGTTATTCATTTGATTCATGTTTAGAACACTTGGACCGAGTTCTTCAAAGGTGTAGGCAGGTTAATCTTGTACTCTCTTGGGAAAAGAGTTATGTTATGGTTACAGAGGGTATTGTGTCGGGGCACATCATCTCCAAAAAGGGAATGGAGGTTGACCCTACCAAGGTGGATGTAATCAAGAAACTTGATCCACCAACCAACATCAAGTCAGTGAGATCATTTCTGAGGCATGTTGGATTTTATAGAAGATTTATTCATGATTTTTCTAGGATTGCTAGACCACTGACTGAGCTCTTAGGTAAGGACACCAAGTTCGTTGTAGATCACAAGTGCCTAGAGGCCACTGAGCTCTTAAAGGAAAAGATTTGTGACTCGACAATCATGTGGGCTCCTGATTGGTCTCTTCCCTTTGAGATCATGACAATGCTTCAGATTTTGTTGTAGGAGTCGTATTGGGGCAGAGGGGATATTAGATCCCATTTGCCATTCACTATGCGAGTAATGTTTTAGGCCCTACTCTGAAAAATTATACAGTGACTAAAAAAAAAATGCTCACATTAGTATGGGCTCTCAAAAACACAAGTCATATATTTTAGGTGCAAAAGTGACAGTTTATACTGACCATTCAGCCATTAGGTATCTCATGGAAAAGTAGGATGTGAAGGCACGTCTTCTTAGGTGGATTTTATTGATCTAGGAGTTTGACTTGGATATTAATGATAAACATGGAGCCAAGAATGTAGTGGTTGATCATTTGTCAAGAATTGAGCTGAAGGATTTCCTTGATTTAGAACCTACCAGAGAGACCTTTCCAAATGAATCAATCTGCATTGTCGATTCACTCCCATGGTATGCCAACATGATAAACTATCTTATCTCCAAGCAAGTTCCCTAGGGTTGGACTAGGAGCAGTATTGACCGACTGAAGTCAGATTCAAAGAAATACCATTGGGAGGATCCGTTCCTTTTCTCTAAAGGATCGGATTGTGTCTGGATAAGGTCTTTTCCTCAGGAGGAACACCAAAGTATCCCCACACATTTTCATTCTCTTGAGGCTCGAGGACACCATTCGAGAAAATTAATTACACACAAGGTGCTTCAATGTGGACTCTTTTGGCCAACCTTGTTTAGAGATGCCACTGATTTTGTACGCTCGTGCCTTGTTTGTCAAATGATGGGAGGGACGGTTGGTTATAGAGATGAGATGTCCATGCATACTGTGATTTTTTGTGATGTTACGCATGGGGCATAGATTTCATGGGCCTCTTTCATGGATTTGAATACAATTTGTTGGCTGTTGATTACTTTCGAGATGGGTGGAGGCTATCTTAACCCGAGCCGTAGATAGTATGATTGTATATAAGTTTACAAAGGATCATATTATTTCAAGGTTAGGGGTTCCAAAAGTTTTGATATTTGATGGGGGTATCCATTTTATGAATAGAGAAATGAAAACCTTGGCTAAGGATTACAAATTTGAACATCAAGTAACAAGTCCTTACCACCCTCAATCGAGCGGCATGGAAGAGGTTTCCAATAGGGAGGTGAAGAGTATTCTTTAGAACCTAGTTTGTCCTGATAGGAAGAATTGGTCCCAACTTTTGGACCAAGTTCTATGGGACTATAGGACGGCTTAGAAGACCCCTTTGAGCATTTAACCTTTTAGACTGATATATGACAAGCTATGTCATTGGCCCACTGAATTGATTCACAAGTCTAAGTGGGAAATTAAGAAGATTAATTGTAGTTGTCACTTAGGTAAGATGTGTAGGTCTCTAAATGAGCTTGTGGAGATCTTCAACCAAGCATATGAAAATAGTATGATCTATAAGGACAAAGTTAACAAGTGGCATGATTCTTATATTAGATGCAAGAACTTTATCCTGGGGCAGAAGGTATGATTGTTCAATGCGAAGTTAAAATTCTTTCACGGGAAACTTAAGTCTAAATTGATGGGTCCTAATATAGTCAAGGAAGTGCATGGTAATGGCAGTGTAGACATAGCATATCTCACAGACGGTGTACCTTCCTTCTTTGTAAATAGACAGTTGTTGAAACACTTTGTTGAGTCAAAATGATGGTTGGCTCCAGATGAGGTTATTGACTTCATGCCAATTGTGTCATTTGCAAACATTTCAGATACAACATGAAGTCGCAACTGAAAGATTCAGATCAGATAGATTCAGAATCTTCCTAATTCATTTATTCTTTTAATCATAGTGACTTTATTCTTTTATGGTTGTGTATTCTTCTCTTATTACTTTTTTGTTCCTAACTTAGGCTTGTGAGAACATAAATTATTGGGGGGAATTACATCTTGTATTATGTATATTCTCCTCAGTCCCTTTATCTTTTATTCATTCTTATATTTAGCTGGTTTTCGGTCTAAGTATAGGGGGTATTGAGTCCATGTCATTATTTTTAATCTATTCTTTTTATACCCTCATTTGATGTCTCCATGTCCCTCAAGTTATTCAAAGCCTATGCATAGGGGAGTTCTGACCAGTTATCTTCTCCATGTTTTATCTTTCCTCTTTATGCTTAGTACAAGCTATGTCTTTCAGTCCACTTTGGGCCATGAGGACATAGCACAAGCTAAGTATAGGGGCTATGTGCATATATTGCATATATAATTTCAGCCATAGCTCGTACTTTCACATATTTTTTATATTTATTTCGTGCTACGTATATGGGGATTTCATTTTTTGTAAAAAAATAGTTTTTAAAATGTTTAGAAAAATTTTTATTTTACTTGTTTTACAAAATGTTTTACAACTTATTTTCGAAAGGGTACAATTTTGTTTTGACACTTTACTCATTATTTTCATTATATATTTACAAATATTCTTTTTTTAAAAAATAATAAATACAAAATGGGAAAATGAAAATAAATTAAAAATCAAACCTTACTTTAATTTTTCAAGAGAAGACTTACTTTCTGAAAGGATGCCTTGGGTGTAACGGTGAGATTTTAGACCGTTGGATTCGTAGGCTCTAAAAGGTTGTCTAGACCAAGTTCTCTACATAGCAAAGCATGGAAGAGAGTTTGGATTTAAACTCTATCTTTTGGATGATCAAGTCGATAAGGAGTTCTTTGAATAGAGTGATAATGTTTGAGGAAGATGATATTTTGTTAGAAAAGTTAGATATTGAAGGACCTATACCTTTTCTTGAGGATGTTTAGTTATCTGATTATCGTCTTACTTGTAAGTTAGGTTCCCCTCTTGTGTCTAGTTTTTCTCTTGAAGGAAAACTCAAAAGTCTATTGTAGGAACCAAGGTTGGATATGTCTTCCCTCTATTTGGAGAATTTTAAGTCTTCCCGTGTGGATATGGATATTAGATTTGAGGAAGAATGACATCATTCTTAGCGGTTCATTTTTCAAGTTAATGAAGATATTTCTTATTCCGATTCTGAGGTTTGCTCTATGAGGAAGAAACAAGTTAAACATAAGGTAGATTTCAAACCCCAAAGAGTCAAACCGGAACTTTGAGAAACTGAAGTTTGTAGTTTTGTGTGGGTATCCTGGTAATGTTTTGTAAGTGTCTGTAGTGTTCTATTCTATCGTGTTATGTCTTTATTCCTTAAGGGTACATGTTCTCTAATTCTTTTAATAAAAACTTCTTCAAAAATTATGTAAATAAATAACTTATTAATTTGATGTTTTTCCCTGATACTTTCACTTTGCACTCAAGGCTTGTTGAGTTCTTTAACACTTGGTTTATGAGGTATAGAGACAGAGTAACATGTCTTAATTATTAGGGTCTTAGACTTAATAATTCAAACTTTTGTAATTATAAATATTTGTATGCTATATTGCATGCTTAATCTCTTCCTTGATGAATATGACCAACACTCACAAGCACGACTGCAATCATGATTGAGTTGAGTTGAGGTTTCACATGAGGAACTGGGATTTGAGATTTATGTTTAGACATGATTTTATGATACTCGAGGATGGGATAAGATTAATGAAGGCTTCATCAAACCTGAGTGTCAACATCTTAGAAAATATGAGACATGGTTCTCATGCTAATCTCTTGATCAAAACCTAAGTACTAGGCAAGCGCTCCTAAACTTCTGCTTCCCTTTGAACCAAAGTATTAGACTTTAATGAGTTGGGCTAGTACCTCAAAATGGCTCTATATCATAAGCGATATAAGTATGGGTGTAGAAGGTATATTAGATACTCAAAAGAGACACACCCCAGCGCATTCCCAGGAAAACAAGTACATATGACTCAACTTCTTTTGACGGACACACTGATTAACAACAAAAAATAGATATTGTGTTGAGTAAAGGCACTTGAGAGATACCTTGTTCCAATGAGAGGAAGAAAATAAATGACACTGTCCTATTACCTTTATTATATGGCATGTCATCCACACTTTAAAGTTTGACAATCTAAAGAGACGGTGGATTGAAGCAAGACTAGATTTAATCCCTAGTGTTAAGGATATGGTCTTTAGGAGAATCTCAGATATTGGAACTTAGGTGACATCTTGACTCTACTCTTGTGAATGCAGTCAACACATTAATGTCGTACTTATTACTATGCTTGTATACAATGAGAGTCTGATAATTAGATGAGTTTTGAATTCCTTTTGCTTAGGACCCGATTCAGCTTAGAGTCTTAGGATCTCTAAAACTAAGTGTTCTGGTTTTCTTAAGCATTGTCTCTTCACATGCACATGTCTAGGGATTCACTAAACTCATTAACTCTTTAATTGATTCGTTATTTATTAGCTCGAAGATGAGCTTAGCTTAAGCATGGGGGGTGATGAACCCCAGATTCATCTATATTATTTTTTTATATTATCTCTCTAGCTTAAGAAAATCAATAAAATTCTCTAACAATTATCACTAACTAACATTGTACTCTAAATAATTACATATAATTATTGTGCTATTATTTTATGTATTTATTTATTAAAAATTCAATAAAATATAGTATAATATTGTATATAATTAATTTAACATGCTTTACAATATAAAATTACAAAAATAAGAAAAGATTTTTAAACAAAAATAAGTAATTTATTATTTTAAATTGCTTGCAAAAATATTTACTATATATAGATGACTTTATTTCTCTTTGAGTTCTCATGAAAATTGTATATCTCATCGAGATCTACAACCTTCATGATCAATTTTTCTAATTCTTTTTTTAACTATTTTATTTTTACTTACTTTTATTTTTTATATTTATCTCATTTCTGATTGGGCCATGTAGCACCCTCAGATCGCACCACGTGACCCACTCTTGTTCAGCCATCCGCCTTATTCTAGGGTGTTGAATCACATGATCCAACAACTGAGGATTCGTCTCCTACCTCGCACCCCTTCACCCCTACACCTCATCGGTTATTCAACCACCCTCCATCTCCTAATTCCAGTAACCACGTCATGTGTCCAAACAGCCAACCTCTGACGCCATTCCCTTCCTCTTTCATTAGCCATCTTTGCCCAACCTCCATTGTTCATCATCTCCCTCACGTGCTCCATTGGTCAGGGATTGTTAACACCGCCCTTCAAACTCCCAACCTCCATCTCTCATCCATAAAAACTCACTCCTCCGCCTCTGCAACAGACATCTGCAGTTTTATGAGTGCCTCCTAGTCTTCTCCTACACTTTGGTGACAACTAGCATAAGTAAGATTGAGCAATGATGGAGGTTTAACTCCGGTGAGATCCACGAGAAATCTTCTTGTGATGCAGCCTTTCAGACACTTCTCAAGCTTACTTAAACCAGCCCTTGATGTCAAGAGATGATCAGAGTATAAAAGTACCAACTTTAGGCCTGTGATTCATCGCCTTCTTTGTTTTCATTGTTCTCTCTTATTCTCGGGAAAGATTCTTGATCTTCATATTCACATCATTTCTCCATTTTACTTGAACGATTCCATACACTCCTTCCTCAATCTGATACCGCCTACATATTAAAGGTGGCTCATTGCTCTTCGTGGAGTCTTCACTTCATCTTGTTACCTTCCAAACATCTTCATATTACTTGATATATTTCTTCCTCTATGCAAGGAAGAACCCACTTAGGCTATTCATTAATTCACTTGATTAGACACTTCGTTATTCCAGAAGACCATTCCCAAATGTTTTCTTTGCTCTCTATTTTTGTGGACTAACACTTGTAGGAGCCCTATCTTCATTGATCGGAAAAAGAGATACTGCTCTGATCTCAAGCTTTCATCGTTGGAGTCTCGTCATAGATAGGGCTTCGTAGTTGGTTTCTCTCCGTTATCAAGCCTTCATAGTCTTCGCCAAGTTAAGGGGAAACTATTAGAACGATCAGCGTGAAGGATATGGAAAGATCCTTAAGCACATCATGGAAGTGTGAGGATCACATCGTATGCAATCGGGATCATCTAGTCGCACTGATTTCTTTAGGCAGGAGGATCTAAAAAAACTTCAAACCATGAAACCACATGATCCAAGAATACTTCTCTAATCGTTTCATCTAAACCACAAACAAGTATTAGGTTTACCTCTTGAAGCGTGGTTGTGGTCGAGTCTCTAAACGAAGAGACCTTCTGTCTCAAGTCTATGACGGAGGAGACGCTTGCAAGTGCATTAATGAAATGTGTACTTCTCACAATCCATGTTGATGATCCAAGCGGTGAATCTCCTGATCTCGTCACATGAGATCTGATATCTTCTTCACAAGCGAGGTGCACCGAAGGAGACAGAGATCCGCGAGAAAACAATCCGGTAACAAAACGACGATGTTGCGGTGATGGCGACCCTCTCTAGGGCTCCATGGTGGACGGCCACAATGAGAGAGAGAGAGGATGTGTAGAAAATGAGAGAGAGAAAGAGCATAACTTGTTGTTGTAATTCATCTCTCTTAAAGAGCAAGGAGTGCCTCCTCTTATATAGTATTTTGGGAGTCCATGGATCACAATCCATAGACTACACAAAATCAATGGATGAGATTGATTTGTGCTTCTTTCAATGGCCAAGATTTTGTTGTAAAATACAACAACAATTAATCTAACTTAAATTAAATTAAATATATATTGAAAAATCAATACAAATTAATCCCAAATTAAATCAATAAGGCATGGAGATTATGTAAAGGAGATTGCCTCCTTCCATAATATGGGAGTGGACGACCACCCTTTCCTAATGGGAGTTGGTGGTCGTCCACCCTCCCAATTGGGAAGGAGCCAATCTCATGTAATCTCATGAGATTACATTATTCCATGGAAATCTCCAAGATTTACAACAACACTTGTTGTAAATTATTCTACAAAAATAATTCATAATTATTTTGTGAATATTTCAATCTTGCCAATGAAAAATTGTGAATCACATTCACAACCCAAAATAAAATGTGATTTACATTTTTAATAAATTATCCAATGTGATTCCAATTCACATAAATCATAATAGGCTCTCTCTAGTACATTATAAATCACATTTATAATATATATGAATAATTAGGATAGTGCTATCCACATTATTTATATCCATCATAATTAAATCACAAATAATCATCCTGGATCTCTATTCTCATGTACCCAAATAATATGAATCACATTCACATTTTTACATCTTTGATAATTAAATCACATTTAATTATCTAAGATAACTCTCCTTATAATATGAATCAAATTCTATTATTCACGATAATTAAATCACATTTAATTATCAATTTTCTCAATGCTCGAATACATATACCAACAATTAAATTGTCCTTGAACTCTTTCAAAGATAGTGCACTTTCTCCGCTGGTACTTGGAGATAAGGATAGGGTGACAGTATTGTTCTACGTATAGTGACTTGGATATTGAGATCACATCTCAAATATAGATCCGACAGACCTCTTATAGATGCTTGATTAAATCAAGACCGCAAATCTAAATTTCCCACTGTATATGAATCACATTTAGATCAATGTCCAACATTTGGATCAAATTTAGATCACTTCTTTACTGAGAGGAGTCACTAAATTGCAGACCTTTTTCATAACCCCCTATGAATGGAAGCATCATGGCTATACAATCGTTTATGATCACATCACCCTCAATTATTCCTAATATATGTACATCCTGCATACTGGAAGATACAGAATAAACCCAAAGTATTAGATGAATTTTACACTGTCTACTTCAGGGTTTTATCATTAAGTTTCTCATTCGATCATTGGGAGTCGGTATCGATCATATACTTTTGAAAAGCGCATATCATACCGAGGTGTTGATCTAAAACTTTCCAAAAGCATATATCAAACCTTACAAATTCAATCAAGCTTCCAAAGCGAGACGACCGTGCACGGAACTTTATTCTTCCCAATATCTCATGAGTGAGCTCATGTCTTCCGATTCAGTAAATGAACCTGTATGATTCCTGTGAGAGATGGTATTACTCATATGCCCTTGTATGCACACCAGCGTGCTGGTGTATAAACCTTGATTAGGTCATCAACCTATTGGTCTGCCAAATGTACATACTTAGACATATAGTAACACATCTGTCTCTGGTCAGAGGATGCATGCCTATATCGTGATAGCATACGACATAGGACTTTGGTTATCTCAATCTCGTTATGTCAACTCTTTGACCTAACTTAACTGACACCTTTGAATCTCTATTCATATGTAGAGGACCTGCATCAAGAGGTCGGTTAGATATCAGCCTTTAGAGAATGGATTTCCATCTCCTTCTCAAGTTGGAGATCCTTTCTTAATAATCGTTTGACGGTGCTTGATGAGTCCTCAATCTAACTCTTAAGATATTCATCAAAGCACCAATCTCTGTGAGTCAACAATTGAATTAAGAGGTATATGATCATTAATATGGCCATGGTACATAACCCTAATTGTACCAAGGGACCTATTATGCAAATTAATTATTCTTCATTTCATATCAGGGAATGATATTTACAATAACATTTATTGCATAATGGCTCGTTGTGGGCACGCATGTCCAACAATCTCCTACTAGCCCAAAGAGCCATTGACGAACTGCTAAATACATGATATAATTTGTACTCGTTGTAATACACATTCTTAGAAAATCATGCAAAACCGAATCAAATGTCTCCAAGAAGAGGACTCAGCTTAAATTATATCCTGGGCATGTTTGGAGTTGAGTGAAGGGAGGCAAAGGAACCACTTTGGGTTAATTCAGAATAATTAGGTCTAGGTTTCCAATGTGGATTTTTTATCTTTTTTTAAGGAAAAATGAATGCGAGTGCAAAATGTGGGTTAATTAAGTTAAATAGAAAACACTCAACTTAGCCAAATTAATTTTAATGTGAAATTAATATGATTTAGACAAATTATATTTTCTCCTAGAAATCTAATCCCATGATGAATGCAAAACACAATTTTTAGAATTTTAGGGGTTAAAATTCAACAATGAAAAATGCATACTTTTTATGGGTTTTCACGCAATTTTTCACTCAAACAGAAAGCAAAAATTATATAATTTTACTGAGAGCTAAACATGATGCAATGAGGCTAAGTATTGTTTTGGAATTTTTTGACAATATACATTTTTTATGGATTTTTAATGAAAGCAGAGAGAGTGTGTATTTAATACTTAATAAATCCACATTATCAATTTAGATACAGAGTAAATTATCTCAACAAGATATTTATATATGAAATCCAAGAGTATGTTTCACAAATAATATATTTGGATTTAATTAAGAAACATATGATAAAATAATTCTACAATTTATTCAAGGCACAGGACAACTCCAATTAAGATGAAATTTAGATAGTAATTAAGTCATATTTTGAGGAACCATTTCCAATTTTTGAGGAATTTCTGGAGCAATCGTGAGTTAAATAAGAATTTAAGAGCTCAAATTGGGTAAAATATGAACTTTTTCACTCAAACAATTTTAATTAATTACCCAAAACTCACAAAAATACTAATAAATATCCAAATGATAGATAATTAGTTGTTCAACATCATGACATTTTTCATTAAGATAAATGATGCAAAAAATATTTAAATTAATATGCAAACATAGGAGTATCCGTGCAATATAGAAATTTAAACATATAAACAAAACATGCACATGGATGTTTTTGCAATATTAGAAATATGTAATATAAGTAATGAAAATTTTACATAATAAAAAATAAGAAAAGTCCTTCTGCGATAGGGTTCAATGGAGGGAGGAAAGAGGCGACAGCGTGGGCGCGCGTGGCTCCACGTGAAGGGTTACGTGATGGTCAGTGTGGGTGGTGGTTGGAGACCATGCATAGTGGCTGGAGGCAACGACCACCGCTGGGATAAGGGCGGGGGTGGGTGGCGAGGGCAGACCTGCACGAACTAGCGTGGGGAGAGAGGATGGCTGGGATACAGCTACGCGATGGAGGACCGCAGGTGGTGGAGGAGCTCTTGGAGGAGGGCCCGTCGTTGGTGGCGATAGCAGTTGGAGGGTCGCAGGGGAGCCGCAGACGGATAGACCTATGGTGGAGGAAGAGGGCACTGGCGGTGGCCGCTGGAGGAGGGAGTGCAGGTGGCGCAGCTCACCGTGGGGTGTGGTTGAAGCGGATGGGTGGCGGCATGGCGGCGGTGGCCAACGGTGGGTGTTGGGGAGGCGGCCACCTGCTGCAATCCCTTCTTTTACTTTTATTCTTTGGACTTTTTGTAATATATTTTTTTAAATTTTCTATTTTTCTTAAACAGGGAATAAATAAAAATGAGAAGAGTTCGTGGTGATGTGATAACAAAGTAAACAAATGAAGGGTGATAATGGTGTGATGTGATAACAAAATGTAAAAAGATAAAAATGATGGCAAAAAATGAAAGGAAAAATTACCTACGATGGAAGCAGGTGCCTATGGTGTGCTTACGGGAAGCACAATCCTCGCTCGAATCACCGGCGAGCAATGAGCTCGAGCAGCGCACGGAGGCAGTTGCGATATTAGCTGGAATGCCCACGGATCTCACCGGAGATGAGATCGGTCGTCACTCTACTTCATCGTTCATTATCACTGAGACGGGTGGTCGGAGCTCTCGATTCTCTCTTGCATAAAGGTGGATCAAAGATAAAAATGCGGAAGGTGAGATGTATAAAAAGAGAAGGAAAATGGAGGTTAGAAAAGACGGTGGAATGGTGGAGTTGAATGAGAAGTTAGATGGAGACTTGGTGGTTAATGGAGGAAAAGAGAAGTTATGTAGAGAATGGAAATTAAATAAAAAAATAAAATAAAATAAAGTAGGATACTAAAATAAAATCAAAAATAAAGAGAAAAGAGAGTGGGAAATTTACAAAGGTAAGTCTACAAATAAAACAAATAATATGTACATGTTCTTTTTACTTTTCTAATTTTTTATCTTTTTATATTTTTAATAAAAGATATGTGCAATATAAAAATAAAATAAAATACTAGAAATAAAAAAACACAAAGATGATTTTTTTGGATTTTTTGTAATTAATAAAAGTAAATAAAAAATGAGAAAAGAATAATATATACATTATATACAATGTACACCTAGGTCCCAAAACCCATATTTTGCAAATGAGCTCCGATTTTAATGAAACCAATTTCATTGGATAGATAATTTTCTAACATAAACTGTAACAGTGAGTTTAGTGAATTTGGAATTCATACGGAGCAGGAATTAGACCACGAAGTTGGACTTTACTGTTTTTTCTCTTTGGGATATAGGAGTATTTAATTCAAGTAAAATTTATTTTGTAATTTTTGTATTTTTATGTACAATTATATAAACAAGTTAGAGAATGAATTAATCAAAAAGTGGTTGAAATGAAATTATTAAAAATATATGAAGTTTTAGGATATTTACAAGTGAAAAACTCCTTTATTTTGTCGCTTTTATTATTAATTTATTTTGTACAATATAATATACAATACTTAGTGTATTTCATTTACAAGAGTCATTTTATTAATTTATTGATTTTATGGACATTTATTTGAGATTTTACTCAGGGATTTTGCTAAGATCAATATATTGAGATAATGAATTACGGATTCATCACACCCGTATACTTAAACTATGCTGGTCCTCAAGAAAATAAAGAACGAATAAGTTGTATTAACCCTTGACTGTGCATGTGAATACAAGACTTGATCCATTCAAGAACTCTTGGTTTTAGAGATCCTAAAATTCTAAGCTGAACCAAGCTCTAGTCAAAGGTATCCAATTTCCCTAATCATCAGACTCTCTATGTATACATATACAATAGAGATATGACTTTAAGTGTGGACTACAATTACAAGAGTAGAGTCTCAACTTCACCCAAGGTTCCAGTCTAGGAGACTCTCCTAAGAACCCAATCCTCAACACTAGGGAATAAACCATTTCTTGCATCCAATCCACCGTCTCTTTAGTTATCAGACTTAAAAGTGTAGATGGAAGGCCAGTTGATGGAGGGCATAGGATTGTGTCATTTCTTCTCTCCCTCTCATTGGAACAAGGATCCTCTCGAGTGCCTTATTAACTCAATACATGTATTTTTTTGGTTGTTGATTAGTGTCTCCGTCAAGAGAATTCAGAGTCGTCTGCACTTGTTTTCCTGGAAGTACATCGGGTTGTGTCTCTTTTGAGTATCTAAGATACCTTCGACACCCAGATTTGTATCACTATACGATGCAGGGGCCTTTTTGGGTGCTAGCCCGATTCCTTGGTCTTAATAGCGGTGGTCCAAGTGGACACTTTGAAAAGGTTGTGAGCGCTCGCCTTTGGTGGAAGTTCTTTGATATTTAACTTTGTATGGTGAGAGCTTTTCTTTCAACATTTCTTCTTTCTTTTCTTTGCTTTGGTTAGCTCCATTGCTTTTACCAAGAGTTTGCGGACACTGATCAACATTTTTTTTAGATTTCATCACACCCTGAATATAGGTAAATGTCAAGAGATAGTACAAGAACCATGTTCTCATAGTATCTAAAGGTGATGACACTCAGGTTTCATGAAGCCTTCATTGATTTTATCCCATCCTCGAGCACCATCAAATTAGGTCCAAACTCAAATCCCTCTTCCCAGTTCCTCAAGTGAAATTTCAGGTCATCACAACTACAGTCGCATATGTGAGGTGTTGATGATATTCTTCAAGTAGAGACTAAGCATGCAATATAGCACATAAATAATTAAGTCAAAGATCCTAATGACTAAGGTTGGTTAACTCAAAATCTCAAGACCTCATAAACCATGTGTTCTTGAACTTCACTAGTCTTTTTTGAATGTGTAAGTGTCTGAACTAAACCAGCTTATTAGTTAGGTTTTTTTGTGATTTTGATTTTTGTGATTTTTTTTTGAAAAAGGTTTTTGTTGTTTTTTATTTTTTTGAAAAAAGAAAGGTAAATAAGAAAGGACGCAAACTCTTTTTTTGAAAAAGTTTTTTTGATTTTTTTGATTTAACCACCCCGTAATTATTGTATAATATATAAAACAATACGTGAAAGTACGAGATATGGGTAAAATCTATGTGTAATATATACATGCCACCCCTATACTTAGCATGTGTTATGTCCTCATAGCACAAAAAGCGAGGAAAATACATACCTCGTGCTAAGTGTAGGAGAGCTAAAATAACAAAAAGTATAGAAGTCAATCCGCCCCCCTATACTTACGATCTAGTCAGCCTAAGTGTAGAAGAAGAGCAAAAAATGGGGCGGATGAAGTCAATAGGAGAAATGGATGAGTATACACATATGGCGGGCATCGCCCCCCCATACTTAGGCTTTGGTCAGCCTAAGTTTAGGATAGGAGTAAGTGTGACAACCGATGTGATCTAGAGAATATATAGAGAAGGGAGAATGTACAAGAGTGAATGAATCTTCTAAGCTGTTGAATTTTGATGCTGCATCTTCATGAAGAGTAATATGATGTATGTGCTCTGTGCTCATTCTGCATGAAGTTGATGACCTCGACTTGGACTAACTGCTCTTTAGAATCTACAAATGCTTCAACAATTGTCAATTCACCATATGGGATTGTGCACCATCTGTGAGATCGACTATCTCTATACTTCCATTTACATGCACTTTCATAACAACAAAGGGACCCGTCCACTTAAATTTGAGCTTCGCATGGCACATCTTCAACCTAGCATTAAACAACCATACATTTTGCCCAGGAACAAAGTCTTTGCACCTAATGTGTTGATCATGTTATCTCTTTACTTTGTCCTTATAAATCAAACTGTTATCATATGCCATGTTTCAGATTTCCACGAGCTCGTACAAGTTTAAGTCTCAACAAAGCTTCCTTAGGTGACAACTCCAATTAATCTGCTTAATTGACCATTAAGATTTGTGAATTAGATGGCATGGCTTTCCATAGATCATTCTGAATGGTGAAGTTCCTAGTGGTGTCATGTAGGTTGTCCTATAGGCCCACAAAACTTCGTCCAAGAGCTGGGACCAGTTCTTCCTATCAGGACGAACAAACTTCTGCAAAATACTCTTCACCTCTTTGTTTAAAACCTCTACCATGCCATTGGACTGTGGATGGTAAGGACTAGTAACGCGGTGCTCAAATATGTTGTCCTTAGCTAAAGATCACCTACCCCCATCAGATATTCGAACTTTTGGCACTACGAACCTAGAAATAATATGGTCTTTCATAAACTTATAGTCAGTCTTATTGTGTGTAGTTCGGGTTGGGATAGCCTCCACCCACTTAGACAAATGGTCAACCGCCAAAAAGATGTACTCGTGTCCTTGGCTCTTGGGAAAGGGACCCATAAAATATATGCCCCATGCATCAAAAACATCACAAATAATCACTGGCCACATGGGCATCTCATCTCTCTATCCAACTATCCCTCCCATTCTTTGACAAATCAGGAATGATCGTACAAAATCAATAGCATCTTGAAATAGGGTCGGCCAATACAATCCACATTGAAGTACCTTGTGAGCGGTTCTCTTTCCCGAATGGTGTCCTCCAACCTTAAGTGAATGACAATATGTGAGTACACTCTGGTACTCCTCCTTTGGAATACACCTTCTCCAGGCATAATCCGGCCCTTCAAAGAAAAGGAAAGGATCGTTCCAGTGGTAATTCCTCGAATCCGACTTTAGATTGTCAATGCTTCTCCTAGTCCAACCTTGGGGAACTTGCTTGGAAATAAGGAAGTTTACCATGTTGGCATACCACGGGAGTGAGTCAATAAAGTAAATTGACTCGTCTGGGAAGGTATCTCTAATCTGCTCGTAATCAAGAGAATCCTTACGCTCAATCTGAAAAAGGTGATCAGCCACAACATTTTTCACTCCAAGTTATCTTTTATCTGTAAATCAAACTCCTACAGGAGTTAAATTAACCTATGAAGACATGCCTTCGCATCATTCTTACCACTAAATACCGAATAGTTGTGTCATCAGTGTAGATTATCACCTTAGAGCCCAAGATATATGACCTGAACTTCTCGAGGGCCCATACTACAACGAGCATTTCCTTTTCAGTCACGGTATAATTATTTGTGTAAGGTCTAACACTTTGCTCGCCTAGTGGATCACAAACGGGATCCCCTCTCATCTTTGTCCTAACACAACTCCTATAATGAAATCTGAAGCATTAGTCATGATATTAGAGGGGAGAGACCAGTCAAGAGCTTGTAGGATAGGCGAGGCACAAATCTTCATCTTCAAGAGCTCAAAGGCCTCAAGACACCTGTGATCTACTATGAACTATGTGTCTTTCCCTAAGAGCTCAGTTAGTGGGCAGGCAATCTTCGAAAAATCCTGAATAAATCACCTATAGAATCCAACATGCCCTAGAAATAACTGCATTGAATTTACGTTGGTAGGTGGATCGAGTTTCTTTATCACCTCCAACTTGGCAAGATCAACCTCCATTCCCCTTTTGGAGATGACATGCCCTAACACGATACCCTCTATCACCATAAAGTGACTCTTCTCATAGGAGAGTACCAGATTCACCTCCCTACACAGTCTGAGGACTTAGTCCAAGTGCTTTAAACATGTACCAAAGGAATCACCATGAACTGAGAAGTCATCCATGAACACTTCCAGGAAATCTCCCACCATCTCGGTAAATATGTTGATCATGCAATGTTGAAAAGTTCCCGGGGCATTACAAAGCATGAATGGCATGCACATGAATGCACAGTACCGAATGGACATGTGAATGTGGTCTTTTCCTGCTCCTTGGGGGCTACGACTACCTAGTTTTATCCTGAGTACCCATCAACAAAACAGAAGAACTCTTTCCCAACAAGTCTCTCCAAAAACTAATCAATAAAAGGTAAGGGAAAGTGGTCTTTCTTGGTCGCACCATTCAGGCGCATGTAGTCGACATAGACTTGCCATGACATGGGTACTCGGGTCGCGATCTCTACCCCCACCTCATTGGTGACCATCTGAATTCCAGTCTTCTTCGAGACAACATAAAACAGGGCCACCCACTTGGAGTCAGAAATAGGGTATATAAACCCTACTTTTCACTATTTCTCAATCTCGTTCTTCACTACTTCCCATAGATTGGGTTGTCTCCTCTATAACTCACAGGAATGTCTTACATAATCCTCAGTAAAAATGTGTTGCGAGCAGAGAGCGAGATTGATCCCCATGATTTTCGATACTATCCAGCCTATTTCTTTGTGGTTCCTCTCTAAGACCTCTAACAATCTAGACTCATGTTTTAAAGTCAAGTCTGATCTAATGATAATAGGAAATCTCTCTCTAGGTCCCGCAAGAAAGACGTACTTAAGTGTAGGAGGTAGTGATTTCAGTTCTGGCAATGTGGTATCATGAAGCAAATCTGGTTGAACTGAATCTGAATCGGGTTTCGTGTTGCCTGAAGGTGGGCTCAATTGTGTAGTACTCTCCACCAACTCAGAAGTATCGGGAGTCGGATCATCAAATAAATGCGTTAATTCAGCCAAAGTTGCGTCTGTCTCATCATCTATATCCCATGATCGTTCCAAAGGGGATGGAACTGACAGATTCAGATGGATCTCTATGTCTCACGGGAATAGGTAGATGCATCTCTAACCAGATCAAGCAACACCTGGCAAAATACATCATGAACTATGTCCTTTCCATATGAAAGGGTCTCGCTCTGTCCTGAAGGAACGTGTCTCCAAATCCCAACGGTGCTAATCATTTTGCAATATGCCTCTGAAGATGAGTACTCCGTGCAACTCTCTGAATCCGGTCGCTGACACTTAGTTTGCTTCATCTCAAGGTTCACTTCTCCGCCTGGATATTGGAACTTCATCATTCTCGTACCATAATCGAAAGCTACACATGCGGTCCTAAGGAAGGGTTGCTTGATAATGATTTGAGATACTCTCCAATAATTGGGGGTCTCCATGTCCAAGACTGTGAAGTCAACCTGATAGTTCTATCCCTCAATCGAGATAATGACAATCTTCACTTCTCCCTTTGGTCTCTTTACTGAACGATCTACAAATTGGAGTAAAGCTCTGGATATGCAAAGTGGTCCCAACTCCAATTTCTGATATAATGCTAAGGGAAGTAAGTTCATTGAAGAACTGTTATCCAAGAGTGTGCGTGCAAACATGACTCGTCGATACGACTCTCCACATAGTGAGCACCCATGTCTCTCTTTTTCCTTGGAATTGTCTGATTTTTGAGACAATAGGTTGCGGCTACTGACAAGACGTGTGTCTTCACATTTTGGTTACCTTTCTTCTTTCTAACCCTAGTAGGTGTGCATCTCAGCTTAAGGTATTTCTGGAATGAAGAATGGTTAGCCACATACTCATCAAATGGCACCTTTACAGTGATATTTTCTTTTTGAATTAAGTGTAGGGGTCATCTTTTTGAATTTTTTTGATGTGCTTTCCTACCGTAAGAGCACGAGGTAAAGGTATTGAAGCTAGAGAAACAGAAGATGAATAATTTGAATCATGGACTAAAAGATCATTCTTGGCATTAACGGAAGCAGAGTTCTTCATACAAGAATATTTTTGATGCAACATGGAATCAAAATCAAAATTATCTACTGTAGGTTGTGGAATAGAAGAGAAGTGGTATCCGCCACAACCGAAGGTGCAAGGTCCTCCATAGACTCGGAAGTATCTCCATGCTGCTGATGATGCATACGTTCTCTCCTTCTCTATCGAATCCCTGAGTAGATATCCTCAAATGGTGCAGATGGGGCTCCAGAATATGCTGCCTCTCCTCCTCGCCTCTGAAGACTCCTCAGGTAGAGATCTAGAGATGCCCCACCTCGTGTCCCTCGCCCGGCCAGGTACAATCACGGTCCTTCCACTCCTGAGTGACACGTGATTAGCTTCGTCACATGAAAGAATCTCATGTTCAGATCTAGGAGATGCTAAATAATATACCTGACAAAAGTGCTATTGAGAACTAGAGCGGTTCAGGCTATTCGGGTTAGCCTGAACTTGGGCTAGGATCGAGGTAGAGGGTGCAGTCTGCTCATCTCGTCATCTGGACAGGAAGTTGACATCTACCTGTAAGTCATGAATTTCATTCCTGAAGGAATGGAAATCGTCGAGTATCTGCTACTTTATGTCCATAAGACCAGACGAAGAAGGAAGGGGATGATACTGGGAAGAAGAACGGGAAGACTGGCCCTGCTAGGAAGGGTATTTCCTCTGCTATTGTTGGTGCTGGGGTGTCTGCTAAAATTACGGGACCTGCTGGCCCACCTGGTAATGGCCATATCAGCCATAATGTTGGTACTATTGCCGTTGCTGCTGGGGTGGCTGGAATCTAGGGCTATATTGTGAAGGAGGCGGTGCGGAGGTGAATGTAGTGTTGTAAACGGTTGGGGGACATTGGTCAGTCTGTCGGTTCCCCGTACTTCCTTGCCTGGAAGGGTCCTGAGTATACCATACTCCATTCACCTGCCAAACTGATGGAGGCTCCTCCTGAACTGCCTCTGCTGATGTAGGGGGTTGTTGGAAAGAGTGGATGTAAGACTGGTCCTGCACCCATGGCTGGGGTTACCCTAACACCAATTGCTCATGAACATAGTGAACTCGGTAGACGGGAGCAGCATGTGCAGTCACGGCGGATATCCTTATCTTAGATACCTTCTCAGTCAACTCCTCCATTTATTTCGGAATTTTGGAGATGCTCTGATCTAACTCATCAATCCTCCTGTCAGTCCTCTCGACTACTGTAAACTTGTCTGCAATAAGTATCATCTAGGGATCACGTTCTGAGAATGATCGACTACAGTTGATTTTCCCCCTCCGGATAAGAGTGAATTGGGGGACAATGTATAGGCCTTGTTGGCCATCTGTGAGTACATGGTTTCATCCATCTGCTCGAATACCTTCCAGATGGCATCCGATCCTCGTGATGTATAACTTCCTCCACAGACATCGCTCTCTAATCCCTACATCTCAGGGTTGAGATTAATGAAGAACAACTGGACCAAGATGTTGTCATCTTTCCATGATAGGGACACTTTTGCATGATGTCCTTGAACCTTTCCCATGCATCACAGAAGGATTCATGGGTAACTGGGAAAAGCTCGTAATGCGTGTCCTCATCATGTTCTCCTACTCGAGGGGTAGAACTTCTTCAGAAAATGATCATGGAACTAGGCATAGGTGTTGACTATAACTCCAGGATTTTTCACCCAGTAGTCGGCTTTGCCACCGAGGCAAATGGAAGGGTTGTGGGCCTAATATAATCCTGGCTAACCTGAGGATGTTTGAGGTTAGCACAGATGAGCTCAAAATACCTTAGGAATGTGTATGGCTCCTCAGAAGAATTCCTATCAAAATGCGGCAACAAGTTCAAAAATGGTGGCTTCAACTTGAAATCAACTTCGGGTTTATCCGGACTCAAATAGTTCTTAATTCTGTATTATATGGGGTCGTACGTCGCATCCATTGGTGGTTCTACCCCAACATTAAGTTGTCCTAACTGAGCTCTGAGTAATGCGTGTTGCTGCTCAGATGCACCTAATCTAGCTAGTACCATTCTCATCGGGTCTTGAGGGTGTTCTTCTTCCTCTTCTTTCTTCTTTGGAGGCATTTTACTTGAATCTTTTTAGGGCTTGAATTAGCAATGTGGTCTTGATTAGAAGAGGATTCAGGAATCAAGGTATTCTCACCAAATGAAGGTCTTCCTCGATGAGGTAGGAGGAGAGAAAGGTAATGGTTTGAGAGTGACCATCTCGAGAGTGAGTGATCCAGGGCTCAAGAGGGTCGTGAGTCTAGGTTGGCCAAGTTGTGCTTGGGCCTTTGAAAACGTACTTCTTGGAGGGTTCAATGAGAGATTCACAAAGTCTGTATAAATACCCCCAATTAATCATCTTCGATGTCAAAAGAATCGATTAGAACAAGATTTTCAATGAGGCGTTAATTATATGGTGCATGTAAATGTGTAGAGTAAACTCACACAATACAAATGCAACTCAAAACCCTCAATTTCACCAACTCCACATGTGATGGTCATAAAGGTTCAGTCGAATCATCTTGTCAGTTTTAGTTTGTGATAAATGCAATCTTTGAAAGATTAACAAGCTATTTGGTGCATATACTTCCCTACAGACTGTCCCAATTCTTAGGACTAGTTGCACCCACTTTCAGTCAGTATGGGAGTAAGTAGGGACCGTATAAATATGGCTACCCATTTCTTGAGGACAAAGCCTTGCGACATCCTCTAAACCTCACACTCTGCTAAGGAAATCCGGAGTGTTTACCGGTTACTAGTAGATCTTCACTGAAAGTGGCTAATCATTTTTGTAGAACCAGTAATCTATATGAAAATCCTGGCTTGGATCTATCCTAGTGTTGGCTCTCTCTCACTTGCATTTGAATTCAAACAATGAGGGATTTATGTACCCGTAAAACAAGGTTCTTTTTATTCCAATTTTTTAATTGATCTGCTCAATTCAGTCCCAATTTTAAAGTTAGGTTTGTCACTTTAAAATTAATCTGAGCATAACAAGGCATGCCTACCGTTCAGTCCTAATTTCCTTTTGAATCTTAAGTTTTAAAACAAGGGAGGAACCGGAAAACAAAATGCAAAAGTCAAACAATGATGCATGCTCAGAAGAAGGTACACTCACAGTAACTCCCAGCACTCTCCATGCGTTATGCAAAATTGAATTTGTCAATTTACAGTAAATGCATGAAGATTGAGAAAACCGCACCAAAATCGGATACTATTAGCGGGGATGAATTGAATTAATTTGAGCAAAGCAGTGTGTGTCTATGTGCGTCTCATTATGAATTTTATCAGATGTGTGAATCTTCTAAGATAAGTGTGGCCAAAATTATGAAGGGCATAGACACATATGATGTTACACTACCATGTGCCTATCCTTAATTTCGCCACTCAAGTCGAGCTCCACCTTCACCAGAGAGGGAAACAGGTCTTGACACACCACAAAATAATGTCAAAGTCTCTTTCTACATGCGCGAGCTCTCAAACAAGAGCCGATGTAAATGAGAAAATTACCTAAATTATTACAACATAATAATTACAAAAACTTACAAAATTAAAATGCTCTCAAAATAAATTAAATTCCTGATCTTCAGCAGTCGGTGCACGTCACGTCAGTCGACCTCCGATGCACTTTAAATTCACTGATTCCTCGCAAGGAAAATGAAACTTATATTAGAGAGATAAACAATAAAATATATACAAAAATGAGTAGAAAAATAATTGAGAGAAAAAAAGAAAAATTGATTAATTACAAGGTGGCTCGGGTGTCATACTACTCGAATGAGAGAAATCCTAAATCTAAATTTTTAAATTAAACCCTAAGTTGTTTGCTTCCATGGCAACGGTGCCAACTGATGAATCACTAAATACGTGATATAATTTGTACTCATTGTAATACGGGTACTTAGCGAATCATGTAGAACCAAATCAAATGTCACCGCGAAGAGGACTCAGCTTAAATTTATATCCCGGGCAAATCCACGGTCGAATATAGGGAGACAAAAGAAAAACTTTGGGTTAATTCAGAATAATTAGGTCTAGGTTTCCAATGCTGATTTTTTTTGTATTTTTTAATGCAAAATGAGTGCGAATGCAAAATGCAGGTGAATTAAGTTAAATAAAAAATACACAAATTAGCCAAATTAATTTTAATGTGAAATTATTCCAATTTAGCCAAATTATATTTTTCCTAGAAACCTAATCCAGTGATGAATGCAGAACACATTTTTTGGAAATTTAGGGGTTAAAATGCAAAAATGAAAAATGCACACTTTTTATGGGTTTTGACACAATTTTTCAGTCAAACAGAATGCAAAAATTATGAAAATTTTACTGAAAGTTAAACATGATGCAATGAGGCTAGTATTCTTTTTAAATTTTTTGACAATATATGGTTTTTTATGGATATTTAATGAAAGCAGAGTGACAGTGAGTATTTAATTCCTAATAAATGCACATTATGAATTTAGCCATAGAGCAAATTATGTCAACAAGATATTTATATATGCAATTCAAGAAAGTTGAAATTTCACAAAAATAATGTATGTGGATTTAAGTAAAAATCATTTACAAAAAACACTCTATAATTTATTCAAGGCACATGACAACTCCAATTATGATGATATTTGGATATAATAAATCATATTTGGAGGCATCATTTCTGATTTTTGAGGAATTTTTGGGGCAACAGCGAGTTAAATAAGAAATTAAGAGCTCAAACTAGCTCAAATATGAAAATTTTCAATTAAATAATTTTAATTAATTACCTAAAACTCACAAAAATACAAATAAATATCCAAATGATAGACAATTATTTGATCAACATCATGATATTTTTATTAAGATAAATGATGCAAAAAAGATGTCCAAATTAATATGCAAACATAGGGGTATCCGTGCAATACAGAAAGTAAAACTTATAAAAAAACATGCATAGGGATATTTTTGCAATATTAGAAACATGCAATATAAGTAATGTCATTTTTACATAAATAAAAAAAGAAAAGAAAAGTCCTTCTGCGATAGGGTTCGATGGAGGGCAGAATGAGGCGGCAGTGCGGGCGTGTGTGGTCGCGCGTGAAGGGTTGTGCGATGGTCGACGTGGGTGGCGGTTGGAGACCGCACATAGTGGCTGGAGGCGACGACTGTCGTGGGGCTGTGGGTAGAGGGCAGGTGGAAAGGGCGGACCTACGCAAGGTGGCGAGGGGAGAGAGAATGGTTGGGCAGTAGTAGCGTGATGGAGGACTGTAGGTGGCGGAGGAGCTCTTCGAGGAGGGCCCGTCGTTGGCGGTGGTAGCAGCTGGAGGGTCGCGGGGGAGCCGCGGGCTGCTGGACCTATGGCGGAGGATGAGGGTAGCGACGATGGCGTGGCCACGCGTGCGGCGGTGTTCACTGGTGGAAGGAGCACAAGCGGCGCAGCTCACAGTGGGGTACGGTGGAGGAAGCGGCACTAGGCGACGGCATAGCGGCAGTGGCCAATGATGGATGTTGGGGAGGCACCTGCTGCAATCCCTTTTTTATTTTATTTTTTTGAATTTTTTATTTAATTATTTTTTAAATTTTTTTAGTTTTCTTAAACATGGAATAAATAAAAATGAGAAGAGTTGGTGGTGATGTGATAACAAAGTAAACAAATGAAGGGTAATACTGGTGTGATGTGATAACAAAATGCAAAAAAAATAAAAATGTTGACAAAAAATGAAAGGAAAAATTACCTACGATGGAAGAGGGCGTCTATGGAGTACTCACGAGAAGCACGATCCTCGGTCGAAACATCGGCAAGCGATGAGCTTGAGCAGCACGCGGAGGCGGCTGCGATATTGGTCGGAATGCCAATAGATCTCACCGGAGAGGAGGTCGATCGTCGCTCTACTTTGTCGTTCGCTGTCACTGAGACGGGTGGTCGGAGCTCTCGATTCTCTCTCGCATAAAGATGGATCAACGACAAAATGAGGAGAATGAGATGTATAAAAAGAGAAGGAAAATGGAGGTTAGAAAAGATGGTGGAATGATGGAGTTGAATGGGAGGCTAAATGAAATGGTAGAGTAGAATGGGAAGTTAGATGGAGACTTGGTGGTTAATGGAGGAAAAGGGAAGTTAGTGTAGATAATAGAAATTAAATAAATAAAAGAAAAGAAAATAAAGTAGGCTACTAAAATAAAAATAAAAATAAAGAGAAAAGAGAGTGGAGAATTTATAAAAGTAAGTCCAAAAATAAAATAAACAATATGTGCATGTTCTTTTTACTTTTTTATTTTTTTTTTGTATTTTTAATAAAAGATATGTACAACGTAAAAAGAAAATAAATTACTAAAAAAAATACAAAAATGATTTTTTAGATTTTTTGTAATTAAGAAAAGAAAATAAAAAACGAGAAAGGAGAAATATATACAATATATACAATGTACACCAAGGTCCCAAAACCCATATTTTGCAAACCAGCTCTGATTTTAATGAAACTACTTAATTAGA
Source organism: Ottelia alismoides (assembly GCA_037367405.1). Taxonomy (NCBI): domain Eukaryota; kingdom Viridiplantae; phylum Streptophyta; class Magnoliopsida; order Alismatales; family Hydrocharitaceae; genus Ottelia; species Ottelia alismoides. Next base: position 570,015 of record JAZKJV010009198.1, read on the forward strand.
TAGATAATTTTCCAACTTATATTTTAAAAGTGAGTTTCGTGAATTTGGAGTCCATACGGAGTGGGAATTTGGCCGGGAAATTGGACTTTACTATTTTTTCTCTTTGGGATCTAGGAGTATTTATTTGAGGTAAAATTTATTTTGTATTTTTGCATTTTTCTGTACATTTTTATAAACAATTCATAGAAAGAATTAGCCAAAAAGGAGTTGAAATGAAATTATTAAAAATATATGAAGTTTTGGGCTATTTATAGGTGAAAAACTCCTTTATTTTGTGGCTTTTATTATTAATTTATTTCGTTTAATATAATATACAATAATTAGTGTATTTTATTTACAAGAGTCGTTTTGTTAATTTGTTTTACTCAATGATTTTGCTAAGATCAATATATTGAGATGATGAATCGTGAATTCATCAGTGATCAATGGGCTAATCTTTAATGAATGGTGTCCTAGGATGCAAAGAAGTTTGTTTGATCATGTTGGATAAATTCCAATGCATTATCACAGCGAAAATTTTGAATCTCCCCCTACTTTATTCCTTGTCGACCAATTATATTCTGGCCTTGGTCTCGGGGTTTGGATCATAAAATATTTTCAATATTTTATTCCTTTTTCTTTTCTTCTCTTTATTCTATAATTTTGGCATTAAAAACCTCATTTTATGTACAATAAATACAATAAATAGTGAATGCTATTATAGGTAAATTAATGTTATTTACATGCATTAGTTAGGATTTTCAAGGCCAAAATGATAGAATAAAGGTGATGACCCACACTCATGTGACAATCATCGGCTATTTAGAAAAATAGATAGGTAAGTTGATCAATCTATCTATCCCGGAGAGACTACACCATGTCCTTTTATGACACTTGTATATCTCCTAGTAACAGTTCTCACATCCAATGTAAATGTTGCATCTTATGCAACCAATACTCAATATTGTCAGTTTTAGTGTCCTTGACACTAAAACTAAATAATTATTATAACCAATATACCCTTATTCCTAGAGATTTCTATCTCCAAAGGTATCCACAGTTAAGACATTTCATATCTCTATCTATAAAGTCTTAATTTCTTGAAGATAAAACTTTGAGATCACTATCTCTAAGTCCTATCATCTTTGAAGATATTGTTATTACTACAACAAAGTGTTTTATTTCCATACTAGGATTAGTAACAATTTACTACTCCCACTGGATGGCAGACATCTGACTTTTGTACACATCAAGAATACATCGAGCTTCCCAAAGCTGATGCACTAGGGCATGTAGCTTTGGTATTTTAACTCTTTGAGGTGTTATCCCTTTAGATAGGACAGTATCATATCTTAAGGAAAAGAAGAATTTCTTGGAATTTTACAGAAAATGGAAATGTCCAAGGTGTACCAATAATATGACAGTCCCAATACCCTCTTTTCTTTGCTTCTGAACAACTTCAGAACTAACATCTAGGAGGTATCCTTGAGATCATATCTCAAGGTATGGAGTAGTTAGTCTATAAAACACTTATTATTATCCTTATATCATTCCAAATGATTAGGATATTATCTACATTTAGCATGATGAACACAATGGCACTTTCACTAAGATTCACACAGTTCATCAAGATTCTATCTGAAATCACAACATTTATTATTTCATCAAATCTGATGTTCCAACTACAAGAAGCTTATTCGATTCCATAGATGGAGTTATTCAGCTTGTGCATCTTTCTTTCCTCAACCATGAAACCCTGGGGCTACTTCATGTTAATATCCTCAAAGAGATATTCATAGAGGAATGCAATATTGACTTCCATCTTGAAGATGCCGAAGTCAAGTTGCGTAGCTATAGTCAGCAATATTCTGATTGATTTAAGCATGGTCACTGGAGAGCAAGTCTCATCGCAAGTGATATCTTCTCTTCGGTGTGTATCTTATGGATACGATCCGTGCTTTGAAGGTTTCTACCTTCTCATTCCCTCTTTCATTTAAAGATCCATTTACACCTAATGGGTCCTACCCTTATAAATGGATCCTCGAGAGTCCATATACAACAATTGTATATAAAGTCTAATTTAGACATTATTGCTGACATCCATATTTCCATGACATGATCTTCAGAAGCTTCATTACATGAAGTAAGATCATCGTCAGATTTTAACTGATAGATGGAATCCATCCTCAAATTCATTTGAAGAGGTATGAGTGTTTCGTCCTTAAATATCTTTTAGTTTCTGATTTCGGGAGCCTCATTATCTTCTCAAGATTAAGTGAGTTCCTTCACTTAATTTTCGTCTTGATTCTCAAGAGAGTCATCATATAAGAATAATATCCTCGGAGATGAAATCTTTTAAGAATCTCAAGGTCATAAAGTAGGTATCCAGTACCATCCTTTATTTTCCTAATGAAGTAGCACTCCTTTGTGGTACATTTCATCTTACTTGCATCCATGACTAAGTTATGGACCAAGCAACCTTAAATCCTAAAGGTTTCAACACTAGTCTAGATTCAAAACCATAGCTTATGAGGGTTTTCAGGTTTATATCCGGATGGAATGTTATTAAAGATATATAATGTAGTCTCTACTACATATATACCTTTGAAACTAATAGGTAATTATGATAATATTCATCATTGATCAAATCGTATTACACATGATCAAATTGTATCTCCCTACAACTCTATTGAGTTAGGTGTAGTAGGAGGAGTGAGATGGGAATGATATTCATATGTCCATAAGGTATTCCTTGAACTCATCTAATTGGTACTAGGTACCTAGATTATATCAAATTCATTTTCATCTTCCTTCAAACTTTGGTTCTAAATCAAAATTGTGAAATCTTTGAACATTTCAAAGCTTTCTAAGGTGAAGGGAAGAAATCTCATATCACAAATAATCATCAATAGATATCACATATCATCTGATTTGATGATCCACATACATCAATATGTATGAGATCTTGAATACCTTGACATCTTACATCATTCCCAGAGAAGGGTGCATTAGACATTTTTACTTTGAATACAATATTCACAATCATGTACGATTTGAAATTTTAGACATTCTAAAGTTTCATCTCTTACTAGGGTCTCATCAACAGACATATGTCCAAGGCTTGATGCTAGATCATTGTCAAATGATCTTCATCCTTCTATTGATCTTTTAAGATTTTTAAATTTTCAATATTAGATATGTTAATGAAACATTCATTAATTTTCTAATTAGTAGAGTCCTCCAGATTTCATACTACTATCTGAAATATATCCATCATAAGCCTTTATTATAGGTCTTACTCCAGAATTCATGTTTATTTCCAACATTTAGAAATAAACTATGAGTGTATTCTAATATCAAGGTCATAGAGATATTTTCTAAGATTAAGGGCTCTCCCACTGCAAATATGATGTATATCTATCCAATAGAGGTTGTTGCAACAATTGCATCAACATCCATGTGGATGACTATTAAACCTCAAGATCAAAATTTCTAGTCTTCTAAAACATATGTAGCCAATTGCAAGTGTTATTAGAAGAACGAAATTCAATTTGTAGACTTCGATCTTATCAAATATGAAAGTCAATTTCAATGATTAAATGTAGATATAGATTATCTCGATGCACTATCTAGGTCCTTCTCTAAGGATCAAAGATAGTCTAGATAGCCATACTATCAATACATCAGCTTATTGCAGTATCAGCATTCATCCAACTCTTTGGATGTCATATGTATGGAAACTATAGAAGTATAGTCAACTCTTTGACTTTCCTTCTAACTTGGGTCCAACCCATGCTTCCACTGCACTCCCTTCATCTATAAACAACCATTGCTTAAGATAAAGGATCTCTTACGTTGAATTCAAAAGATTTCAATATAAGAGTATTTCAACATCTATAGATGCTTCGTTGAATTCATACAATATAAATATTATAAAGCTTCATGAATGACTTGAGTGTAGATAATAGAATGTTGACACTCATCATATCTACATCCATCTGAACTCTAAAAGACTTAGGTTCATGTAGGCACTCAAACATTTTGAATACATCATCTCTTATGGAGCCGCCATTATGCATGATGGAATGAACCATGTCACTCATGATTAAATATCGAGAGCACATATGTATGACATAACATCTTCTTAGATTTTTACAAGGATTATTTGACAATTACGATCATCATCGACATGTCATTTCTAAAGTACATTAGATGAGATCAAGATTATAGAGACATACAAACCCTAGGGTTGTAGTCATATTGTCTATTTAATTGTCATTCCTCGTTATTATGAGGAGAAATGCGCATTGCAACAACATACATTATGTGTATAATTGCAAGTACAATATCTTGATCATGGATCCAATCTATGATGTTTACTGGTTATTATTGAGTATAGCATTGAGTGGGTCTAATGAGGATTATATGAAATAAGATATTTGCATAAATATAAATAACATTGATTTAGGAATTTTATATCAAATTTGCCTTACCTTGTCAATGCCGAAAGTTCATTCCCTTAATCACTTTCAATGTAAGAGATATACTTACCGTTGTATCTCTAGCAAGAACTGGGATCTCCTCTTTATCTCTGTCACATCCCAATTTATATGAGAACCTGTAACTCAAATAAAAAGAAGTGGGAACACATTCCGCCTTGCAAGTCCAACTTGCATTTTCTATTTCGGTCTTTAATACCTAGGCCCACCATCCCTAAGGTGATGTTGACCCGTTATTAATTAAACCAACCGTCAACGGGAATAGCACTTGCTATGCGCAATCCAATATCACCCCAATAGTGTGAGGACCTGATATTGGGGTCACTACGTATACAGCCTTACTCTTTCGAGAAGAAAAGAACCTGATCCAGATGCGCTTGTATGCAGGAGCTATCACCTCGGACAAGCGTCTCCTCCATACAATCCCTGGTGATGGAATGGTTCGCCTTGACAGGAGACAATGGATGTCACTTATGTGATCCTCCATATCATGTTCAAATTCTAATTAATCAATATGAATCATATTCATTACAATTAATTCTTCCAAGGGAATTACAAATCTATTCATAATAGAGTGTTCTAATTTTAATTGGATTCTAATTAATCTAATCACATTTAATCAATGATCCAATTAATATCCAACAATATTCTTTATTGTTACATAAATATGGCAATATCTCAAATACATATTATTTGAATTTTAATAATTAGAAAAATAATCATGATTTCTTCAAATATTATCCCTTCCTTACTCGTCATCATGGCTAGTACCGACGGGAGTGGGACAGACCTCTCACGGAACAACCTGCTACCCCAACACTCCCCGACTAGACACCATATCCGCCTCAGGTCAGGATAATGCGAAATGATCATTTTGTACTTGAGATGATAATCGGTCTTTCAATCGAAGTTATACCATATAATAATAATCAAAACATTTTTTATTACCATTATAAGAAGATTTTCTAAATAAAGTCCCCAATTCTATTCAAGCAACTTTATTTGTTGGAAAGAAGATTATGCAACCAATTGTGATCTGGATCATATCTAATCAATATTGGTTAAGGTGATGTAATTAATGGAAATAATTATCATCAAATATTTATCCATAATTATTTTACGAAATTAAACCATTTAATTTCACTAATTGATTAAATAACAATCACAAAGTTCTTGATTAGGAATGTAACTTCCAACAATGACCCTCACTTACTAAAATTAGCATATCTCAATCAATTTAAATCCAGCTCATGCAAAATAAGTTTCCCTAGTTTGTTAATTTAATTTACAACAGAATTGAAATGATTTTCATGTTTTTCTAGGCGTTTCAAAACCTTAATTAACTCTTTAATTATGTCAAGATTCGCCAACCCAGAAAAAGTGGATACATATTCACTAAAATGATCATAATTTGAGCAATTGGATTCCAAATCACGCAAACTCAAATCTCACGGTTTCCTTATTTAATGGGGAACATAATAGTGATAATTCCGTGCTCAAACACTTTAAATAGGCCTAAAATATTCAAAAATAGGGCTGCGTGAATAAAATACAAAAAATAATTCACAAACCCTAATGAACCCAAGTCATTCTAGGCTTATAGATCGTATCCGAAACCTCTGACCTACGGCTCTGATACCACTTGAAGGATATGGAAAGATCCTTAAGCGCATCATGGAAGCTTTAGGATCACATCGTATGCAATTGGGAGCATCTAGTCGTACTTGTTTCTCGAGGTAACAAAATTTAAAAAATTTCAAATGATGAAACCACATGATCCAAGAACACTTATCAATTCATTTCATCTAAACCACAAATAAGTATTAGGTTTACCTCTTGAAGAGTGTTTGCGATCGAGTCTTTAAACGAAGAAATCTCCTGTCGCAAGTCCGATCCGACGGAAGAGATGCTTGTGAGCGCGTTGATGAAATGTGTACTTTTTGCAATCCATGTTGATGATCCAAGCGGTGAATCTTCTGATCTCGTCACACAAGATTCGATGTCTTCATCACGAGTGAGGTGCACTGAAGGAGACAGAGATCCACGAGTAAACAATCCCGACAGCATAATGACGATGATGCAGTGATGGCGACTCTCTCTAGGGCCCCATGGTGGACGGCCACAATGAGAGAGAGAGAGAGGATGTGTAGAGAATAAGAGAGAATATATGTTGTTGTAATTCATCACTCTTGAAGAGCAAGGGGTGCCTCTTCTTATATAGTATTTTGGGAGTCCATGGATCACAATCCATGAACTACACAAAATCAATGGATGAGATTGATTTGTGTGGTTAAGATTTTGTTGTAAAAACACAATAATTAATTTAATTTAGATTAAATTTATTGAAAATTCAATACAAATAATCCCAAATTAAATCAATCAAGCAAGGAGATTATGGAATGGAGATTGCCCCCTTCCATAATATGGGAGTGGACGACCACCCTTTCCTAATGGGAGTTGGTGGTCATCCACTATTCCAATTGGGAAGGAGCCAATCTCATGTAATCTCATGAGATTACATTATTCCATGGAAATCTCCACGATTTACAACAACACTTGTTGTAAATTATTCTACAAAAATAATTCATAATTATTTTGTGAATATTACAATCTTTCTATTAGAAAATTGTGAATCACATTCAAAATCCAAAATAAAATGTGATTTACATTTTCAATTAATTATCCAATGTGAATCCAATTCACATCAATAATTAATCAACAAATATAAATCATAATAGGCTCTCTCTAATACATTATAAATCATATTTATAATATTTATGAATAATTAGGATAGTGTTATCCACGTTATTCATATCCATGATAATTAAATAACATTTAATCATCTTGGATCTCTATTCTCATGTGCCCAAAAAATATCAATCAGATTCACATTATTTACATCTTTGGTAATTAAATCACATTTAATTATCTAAGATAACTCTCCTTATATTATGAATCAAATTCATATTATTTATGTTAATTAAATCACATTTAATTATCCATTTTCTCAATGCTCGGATACATATATAAACAATGAAATTATTCTTGAACTCTTTCAAAGATAGTGCGCTTTCTCCGTAGATACTTGGTGATAAGGACAAGGCGGTTGTATTGTTCCACATATAGTGACTTCGATATTGAGATCACATCTCAAATCCAGATCCTACAGACCTCTCATAGATGCTTGATTAAATCAAGACCGCAAATCTAATCTACCCATTATATATGAATGACATTCAGATCAATGTCCAACATTTGGATCATGATCAGATCACTTCTCTTCTGAGAGGAGTCACTAAAATCTAGACCCGCTTCATCACTCCCTAAGAATGGAAGTTTCATGGTTACACAATCATTTATGATCACATCACCTTCAGGTATTCCTAATATATGTACATCTTGCATAACTGAAGACCCAAAATAAACCTAAAGTATTAGATGAATTTTACATTGTCTACTTCAAGGTTTTATCATTAAGTTTCTCATTCGATCATTGGGAGTAGGTATCAATCATATACTTTCCAAAAGCATATATCATACCTATGTATTGATCATATACTTTCCAAAAGCATATATTAAACCTTACAAATTCAATCAAGCTTCCAAAGTGAGATGATCGTGCACGGAATTTGATTCGTCCCAATATCTCATGAGTGAGATCATGTTTTCCGGTTCAGTAAATGAACCTCTATGATCCCTTTGAAACATCGTATTACTTGTATACCCTTGTATGCACACCAGCGCGTCAGTATATAGACCTTGATTAGGTCATCAACCTATTGGTCTACAAAATATTACATCGTATTACTCGTATACCCTTGTATGCGCACCAGCGCGTCAGTATATAGACCTTGATTAGTTCATCAACCTATTGGTCTACAAAATATACATACTTAGACATATAGTAACACATTTGTCTTCGATCAGAGGATGTGTTCCAATATCGTGATAGCATACAACATAAGACTTTGGTTATCTTGATCTTGTTAAGTCAACTCTTTGACCTAACTTATCTAACACCTTTGAATCTCTATTCCTATGCAGAGGACCTGCATCACGAGGTCGGTTAGATATCAACCTTTAGAGAAAGTATTGCCATCTCCTTCTCAAGCTGGAGATCTTTTCTAAATAATCATTTGACAGTGCTTGATGAGTCCTCGATCTAACTCTTTAGATATTCATCCAAGCACCAGCCTCTATGATTCAACAATTGAATCAGTAGTTGTATGATCATTAAGATGGCCATGGTAAATAACCCTAATTGTACTAAGAGACCTATTATGCAAATTAGTTATTCTTCTCTTCAGATCAGGTAATGTTATTTGCAATAACATTTATTGCATCATGGCTCATCGTGGGCTCACATGTCCAACGTAGCGACCATCATATCTGGGCTTCACTAGAGCTCCGCTCTTCCTCTGTCACCTATCATGGATGGGGAAGAATGCAATATACAACATCCGTTGGATATGGGGCTTGAAATCCAATCTGACAGTTGTTATCATCTCCAACCCTCATTTCGAGTCAACGATTCACTCCTGAGGACTCGAGAAGCTAAGCCAGTAATGAAGCACCAGTAGGAGACATGTGGCCTCGGTCATAGCCATCCGATCCTAGCCAGTCACGTGCTTCGTACTCGTGATCTTGGGTAAATTAGAAACTTGCCCGACAAAGATTCAGAATTGCAGATAAGTCCTGCCTATGGAAAAGTTGCATTTATTCCCTACTGATTTTCTATAATTGCACTATAGTCCTATTCGAACTTATTTGCAATTAAATAGTTCATTTTTTATTGCATGTATGTCCTACCTTGTTCTTTTAATAACTTATGAACCTCATTAGTTTTTAATGAAATCGGTGTCGTTGGAAAGCTATGTGTGCGCTCGTTAATTTAGTACAATTAAATCACTAATTTGATATATATTTCAGGCATTAAAGTTTATAGTAGTTATTCAATCTTATTCATCACTTAAAATTAAATTGTATTTAGGTTGACGTATTGGTCGATCATTGATTTATAGATTCCCTTCACAAGTAATTAGTTTATTAAATTAGGAGCTTACTTGTTCATTGTGCATTGATTATGTTATTGTGGTGCATCGTTTTTTATCATGTAGAATATTTGCATAAAATTCTCTAAAAAAACGCATGCATTGTGTTCCTTTATATCCTACTTGACCTAAAGAGCTTATAAATTGCATAAGTGCACAATTAAGTCATAAATCTGATTAGATAATTTCTCGTGTCCCTGTGTTCGACCCTAAAGTAATCCAGGTATAAATTCAAGTCGAGATTTCTGCAGGAAGATATTCTCTTGGTTATGTTGACTATTGATTGGCTCATGCTACAACAAGAGTATATTAATTTAGGCAATTGACTATTCATCAATAAGTAAATAAATATATATTTATATATTATAGAGGTACATTATATGTATAGTTACCTATATATTAACGTATATTCTTTATTTTTATATATTTTAGTGGTTTTACTCTAATTCTATTATGTACATTTGTTTTGAATAATATTTGCAAATATACAAAAATATAAGAATGATAAAAATATAAAGAATAAATATATTGAATATTATATACAAGTAGATTGCACAATGAGGGTCCAAAAGCTAACTTTTGCACTTAACTCAAATTAAATGAATCTACCTTCATTAAATAGATAATTTAATTTTATAAACAATAAAGGTAAGTTTGGTCAATTTTGAGTTTGTATGGAGAATATACATGTGTGTAAAGTTTTCTTTGCAGCTTCTTATTCTGTGTCTCGGGCATACTGTGTATTATTTTTTAATGAAATAAACTTTGCATTTTTCTTTGTATTTTTATGTACAATATTCATGTGGAGGGTTTATTGATTTGAGGTATAAAAATAAGAAAATATAATAGGCCCCAAAATGCAATATATTGACAAAAAGAATTAGAGTTTTTAGCATATTTTCTTTATAGCTTCTCTGCTCTTTCTCCCCCTACTTTATTCCTTGTTGACCAACTCATCATGATGACTAGGTCTTGGGGTTTAGTATCACTCAGTGTCTTTGACACTTCATTCTTTTTCTTTTCTTTCTTTTATTCTTTTATTTTGGCATTAAATATAATATTTTGTACAGTATTTATAGATCAGTAATTAAATGTTATTTTGTACAAATTAATGCTATATACATGCATTTAATTAGGGATTTTAAGGCCAAAATGAAAGAATAAAAGTGATGAAGTGGAGATTCATCAATTACATTGCATCAGTTTAATCCGTTTCATCATTAATCTCTTATAGCAGCTTCCCATATATGATCAAGTTCACTAATCAGCTTAATCATCTTCTTTCTTCATACCAAAGATGATCCCATATGTTCTCCGTGTTTAAAAATTGATTGACTTTTGATGAGTAAGCAAAGATTAATACATGGAGTCCTTAAGATTTGCAGATGGTGTTGATAGTCTATTAGATCTGGGTTATTTAGAATAGAAGCATATATCTCCTTTTTGATTTGCCAAGCTAACCCCTTATGCAAGTTACTCTTAGGTATATGATTGAGATATGTTCCTGTCGATCTTGATCCATTGTGGCTATTGCCGGAAGATCAATCAAAATGAAAATCTAGAAGAGGAGAAGTATCAAGAGCAGTAGAAAGGTAGACATAGCAGGACAATGGCCATTGAGCCAAAAACCCTAGAGATATCCTTATACAACCTGGAGATGCAAACCCTCAAGAACACAAAGAACTCGACCCTTATCCTTAGTTTATTATGTGGTTGATGTGTGTCAATCGTGTATAGCCCAAATCATGCAGATCTTCTAATCTATGATGTTTTAGTCTAAACAATGTCTTTTTTCACTTATGTCTTTCGCCAAACCCCTAAAGAGCCCTCACCAAATAAGAGAACATGTGCACGAGGCACATGATTAGGTCATTTGCAAAACCAACCAATGATTCCTTTGAGTTTCCATTTACATCCTATTAGTGTTTTTCATGTATTAAATTTAAAATGAATCATTTGAAAAAATAACCTTGTGATCGCACTTGAATAACTTGCATGTTCTTTGACGTTTTAAGTTGAAATTTGTCTAATCAACTCCTATTACAACTTCAATATTAAGTTGATAATTTTCGAAGCTCATTTGTATTAATTAGAATTGTTTAAATGAAAATACATGTTTTTGAGTAAATGGTTTCTAGTAAATCATATCTGTCGAATTTATAGTTGGTTCTTGACTTTTTTATAGTTCTCAGACACATTCAAATACATGTCAAATGATTTTGTGGAATATAGTCATTTAAGATTTAGAGAATTCTTCAATGTTTTTATAATTGCTATTTAGATCTATTTTCTTGCCTTTTCTAAAATAAAAATAGTCATAGGTATCCCACACATCCAAATGAAGGAAAACTAGATGGAGGTGAATTATGTTTACATGTAAAATGATCGATTTAAAGATAAATAGCTCAATCATCATGGGAAGCAATCAACTTTTGCAATTACATTGTAATCCTTGTACTCTTTATAATTACATGACGACCCCTTAATATGTTAGCCCTTGATTCATTTCACATAGTCTAACCTCTGTCGTTTAAATCCTTTGGTCAAACATTAAGGTTTGAATATAATGGGGTAAAAGGTAATTTTAAAATAAAAGGTGGGTTTTAAAGAGGTAAAACTTCCCTCCAATTTCTTCTTCCCTCAACCCTCTCCCTCCCTAAAACCTAAACTCTCTTATCTTTTAATCTGGATGTCTCCATCTGATTCTCACAATAGGGCTATTAGATCTAGATCTTATCACCGACATCGCCTCCTCAGCATGTTTACTAATCTATACACTAAGGACTCAATTCCATACCATCAAGATCCAACTCCGATGTCCCTTGCCGCCACACCACTATTCATCAACAAGATGGTCAAGATGTATGGCTTCACCTCTAAGCTCATTAGTCAAAAATAATACAAGCTTGATGTAGTTGAAAAGATCCTCTAGATCATTAGTTTGATACCACTGAGGAGGTTGTTGTTGAGTACAAATCATCAATTCTCCACCTTTAGTGATCCTTCACTCCACCAACTTTCGCTCCCTTCGCAAAAACCAAACACCTTCTAATTGTCATTCATATTGCCCTCATCTATGCTTGATTATTGCTCTGACTACAACAATGCTGACACGAAGGACTTCTGTTTTAGTACAGATTTAACATGCTTCTAAGACATGCCACAGTGCTAAAGGTGTTTATGACTAGTTATATGACCCCAACAATGAAGATTTAAACAAAATTATCACTTTTAGCGCACGGATATTAATACAAAATAATACATAACATAGCACACATCACGACCAATTCTCTTGTAGCTTGTAGTCATCTAGTGGCTGCTTGGAGATCGGTTTTCTTAGAGGTTGGGCGGCAATGGTGCATCAATTGATTGAAGTGACAATGGTGCATGTGGAGGGTGAGGAGAGGATAGAGATATAAGAGAAGACCTTAGAGGAGAGGATGCAATGGACGTGAATGGACGTGACAGAGAAGGAGGAAAAAAGAAGGGGATTTCTTTCTTTTAAACTCACCTTGTAATTTCAATATTAATTTCTCCACTTTGTGATCAAATCTAACAATTTAACCTACGGATTTAAATAGAATGGATAGAGGGTATTAAACAAGGAATGTTTATAATATATATTGTGTAATTATAAAGACTATAGGGTAAATCATGTAATTCAAAAAAATTTAAGGGTTGTCATGTAAAGCTACCTTCTGTTAAAATATTGTCTCCATAACACGATGATTACGTCAATAGTATGTATTATGGTAACTGTAGAGCTAGCGTGGTTTGAAGGATGACATGCATCAACTTATTTGTCAAGGGATTTTTACACCCATAACCTTGTATACATTCATAATTAGGCGTTGGACCTTTTAAACTATTGAATCACACATGGAACTCTGAATATTGCTCCATGTTGCTCCTTTAACCGTGGAATTGCTTTACTTCACTAACCTAACCACCTTTTTGTCTTAATCTAACCACATTTGATCCAATGGCTATTATTTTTTACTACATCCCCTCCCCTTACCTCATTCTTCTCTGACATTATTATCTTCTCCAACATGTCATAAATGGGCAATGTAGACCTCATCCATAAGGTCTTGGTGGTGATGAGCAGTAAGGAGCGGTTTCCCAAGTGGAAATAGTGGGGAGTGACGTTAAACATGTTAGCCGACGACGAACCATTTCTACATTAAATGTTATTGTAATTATTTAAGATATCAATAAAAGTTATTGATATTCATTCCCTATCTAAGATTAGTGAATGCATGAACTTATAAAGTCCCTTAGTACAATTAGGGTTATGTAACTTGGCCATCTTGATAATCATACAGTTGTTGATCCATTTGTTGGATCTTAGAGGTTGGTGTTGAGATGATATTTAAAGAGTTAGATTGAGGACTCAACTAGCACCACTAAATGATTATTGAGAAAGGATCTCCAATTTGAGAAGGAGATGACAATCCTTACGCCAAAGGTTGATATCAGACCAACAAGCATGGTGTGTGGACCCTAGAGGATCTACCTAAGGAGATAAAATCCACTGAATGTAAATGAATCTTCAAGAGAAAGACCAGACCTAATGGGATGGTAGAGACCTTTAAAGCACGGCTCATAGTCCATGGCTACACATAGAGAGATGGCATCAACTACGATGAGACATTCTCTCCTGTGTCCATGATTAAATACATCAAGGCACTGCTAGTTGTAGTTGCACCTTTTGACTAAGACTTATGGCGGATGAGTGGCAGGACTGAATTCCTCAATGGATACCTCAAGGAGGATATCTATATGGAGCATCCCCAAAGATTCATAATTGAAGAAGGAAAAGTGTGTAAGCTAAAGAAATACATCTATGAGATCAAATAAGCAACTCATAGATGGAACCTAAAATTTTATGAACCCATAAAGAGTTATGATTTCGTTCAAAATCCTAATGAACCATGTGTGTACAAGAAGCTTCATGGGAGTGTCATTGTGTTCATAGTGCATTACGTAAATGGCATCCTTATCATTAGGAATAATATAAGGATGATGACTAAGCTAAGGTCTGGTTATCACATATCTTTGAGAGAAAGATCTTGGTGAAGCCTCTTTTATCTTTGGTATAAATCTGTTTAAAAACAAACAAAATAGGATTTTGGAATTGTCTCAACATGGCTACATAAAGAGGATCTTGGAACGATTCTATATAAATAATTCCAAGAAAGGCTTCTTTCCCTTAAGACACGGCGTACACAATATAAAAGGATGGCTCCTCAAAGTGTCAAGGAAATGAAGAACACAGCTAGGTGCCCTTATGCATCAGTTGTGGGAAGCCTAATGTATGTCATGATGTACACAAGGACGGATATATGTCATGTAGTGGGAATGGTAAATATTTACCAATCATGTTATGGATAGCAACACTAGAACATAGTAAAAAAACATCTTTAAGTATCTAAGGACACAAGATTACATCTTGGTCTATGAAGATAGTAATCTCCAAGTCTTAGGATACACATATGCATACTTCCAATCTAATAATGATGATCGAAAGTCAACGTCAAGGTTTATATTCTTATTGAACAGTGGTGTTGGGAGCTGGAGAAGCAAGAAGAAGGACACCACAAGTGATTCGATGACAGAAGCCGATTACGTTGTTGTATTAGATTTGTAAAAGAGACGATGTGGTAATGCAAGTTCATCTTAGAGTTGGATATAGTTTCCTCCGATACTCCCACCCCATTGCTCTGTGATAACACGAGAGTCATAGCTCAAGCAAAGGAACCCATATGACATCAGAAGAGCAAACACGTAGAAAGAAGATACCACACCGTTCAAGAGATACAAAAGCATAGTGACATCATCATCACCAAGGTGGCCACTACTGATAATGTTGATGATCTCATTACCAAACCCTTATCTCAAAAGGTTTTTGACCAATATGTAATGAATATGGGTTTAAAGACTGTACATGAATGGTTTTGAGGGCTAGTGGGGGGTTGTTATACATGTGAGACTAGGATAAACCATTTCTATACGTATTTGATATTGATGAATGCATGCACTAATAAGATCCCAGTAAAATTAGGGTTTACTACCTTGGCGACTTTGACAATTACATAATTGTTGATCCATGTCCATACACTGGCGAGCCAGTGTGAATACGAAGGAATATGAGTAATACCATCTGTCAAAGGGATCATACATGTTCGCTACTGAACCAGAATGCTTGTGCTAACTCATGAAATATTGAGACCAACCAAGTTCCATCGATGTTTTTCTTGCTTTGGAAGCATGACATTATTAGTAGATATGATATATGTTTTTTGAAATCATATGATTGATACCAACTCAAGTGATCGAATGAGAAACTTAATGATAAAACCCTGAAGAAGACAACTCAAATAAGATCTGAACTTTGGATTTATTCAAGTTCTTCCAGTATGCATGATGTACGGGTATTGGTAATACTCAAGAGTGATGTGAATCTATTTTATAACCATGATACTTCCATTCCAAGGTAATGATGAAACATGTTTGGATTTTAGTGACTCCACTCAGTGGAATGGTTATCTAATCTTGGTTCAATATTGAACATTGATCTAATTATGATTCGGATGCAATTAGAAGATTGAATATTCTGTCTGAGTTTATCAGATATCTCTTAGAGGTTATCTAGATCTAGATAAGAGATTAGATCTCACTATTAAAGTCACTACATGGAATATGCGATCGCCATGTTATTGTCTGTAAGTATCTGCGGAGAAGGCACACTATTCTTGAAAGAGTTCAATAATTGTTCCTTAAGAGACAATATCTTAGAAAGATAAAATTAAGAGAAATAATGATAGTTAAATTGTATTTAATTATCATACGTAATGTGGATATGATTCACATTATCTAGACATGTGTAGAGAGATATCTTATGTGATAAATTAGGTTTGATTATCATAGATAAATGTAAAGTAGATAATAGTATCCACAATAATTATTGATAATGTGGATATTATCCTCAATATAATAGAGAGAATTAATTGTGAATAGGATTCACAATTTTAAATATTTATGTGAACTGGATTTACATCGAGAATTAAATGTAAATATGACTTACATTTAATTTTTGATGGATTAATATGATTCATAAAAATCAATAGTCTATTTGCAATTGTCCCAAATATTGTGTAAATTACTTTATGATATTTTGTTTATAAAATAATTCTATGAATAAAGATTCAATGCAATGAGATTTCACTAAAAGAGATTGGAGAGAGAAAGTCTCTCTCCAATTCCATGGTGAGTGTCACCCACAAATATGAAAGGAGACTTTTCCTTTCGACATTTTTTTAAGGAGGCTTTCTTCTTTCCACTTAATTCAGATGAGAAGGTTTTTTTGAGATTAAATTTTGGAGTATGAATTGATAAATAATAAATAATATATCAACTTATAATCTTTTTGTGCTTGGAGCACAAGTATAATCTTAAAAAGATTACTTTTTTAATCTCAACAAATGATTTATATTAAGAGTGTATTCTAGCAATCCAATTAGTTACAAAAGAGAGGCTAACCTTAGCTCTCTTAAATACATGTAGTTTTTGCAACAACAAATCTCTCTCTCTCTCCCTCCCCCCCCCCCTCTCGTACCACATGTCAACCATCTCTCCCTCTCCAACCCATGTAGCCGTCTACATAGGGTTTGTAGAGACTACAGTCGTTGTTGCGATACTTTTTTATTGCTGGACTAATTCTTAGTGGATATTCATCTTCTTAGATGCCTTGTTCTCTTGGGGAATACGTTTGATTTTGTGAGATGAAATCATGAGATTCTTTGCTTGGATCATCTCCTCGGATTATAGGAAGAACACAACTCATCCGTGCACCCATAAGTACTCTCTCATCAGATCGAACTTGAAATAGGAGTTTGCTTCCTTTACAGGCTTCAAGATCACAATCACAATTCAAGAGGTAGCCCTTTATACATGTGTGATCATGATGAAACGGTATGAGAATTATTCCCATGCCATGTGGTTTCACCAAAAAATTCTTAAATTTCGTTGCATCATCGACTAGTATGACTAGTCGGCCTAGATTGAATATGATTTTATATCTATGCTTTCATGTGATGTGTGAGGCATAATCCCTTTCCTCCATGGGGTTCCCAGATGGCAGTTAACTAGAAGGAAAGATAGTGTGTTGATTTTGTATGAGTTTTAGAATGGCAACTTAACGAATTGTAGTTATTATTTTCCTATCATGAAACATGTTAGTAACACTATAATTTTGTCAAGAATCAAACCAACAAACTGCTCGAATTTATTTTGTGCGAATTCGAGTTTGATCGCCCTACATATTAAATATTTAGTGGGAATGTGTTGGAAGATGATAAGAACATCTATATGATACTTTTTATTGTGTTTATCATTTAAAATAAATTGTGGAAATTAGGATTTTCCCTAATTATATATTATATCATTTATTTAAATAAATATTTGACAAACAATAACATGATTGAATGATAATTTTATGAAAAACCCTAAATTGGAAACTACAAAATTGTAGTTCAAAAATTTCCATTGAAACAATTTGATTGCTTTATATGACTAGATTTTAAGGGAAAATAAAATTCTTTTAAAATTCTAAATTTCTTAGTAATTAATAGATAGTATCATACATGATCAAAAGATCGATAAAATCCCGTATTACAACTTGTACTAAATATGTTATCCTGAATTGGAACGATGATGTTATCTTGGCTTGGATATGTTAACGGGTTACCTAATTGGCACCCTACACCGCATTGGTAATGGAAGCGCTCCATGTTAGCATAGTTTGTATGACATGGGATGATCTAGTTCAAGGAAGGGTGGTATGAGAAGTCTCTATGTGCTTTTAACACCTAAATTAGAATAATAAAAAAATTTATTAGTGAGGGTGTGTGTTATATAGTAATATCAAGCAATATTTGTTTGTTGATTTAATTGGATAGATTATTAATTTAATGTGAATAGATTATTTAATACAATTAAAATATACAGTCTATTTTTATTCATAAGACTGGAATTTCCTTCGAATGATTGTGCATGAGAATTTGCTTCAAAATGATCAATCATGATTTGAGCAAGATATGGAGGATCATATGATGAAATCCATTGTCTCCCATTAACGCGAAGGGCTTCATCGCACTGGATTGTATAGTGGAGAAGCATACGCGAAGTCATAGCTGCGATGTATACGTGGACATGGATCATGTTCTTTGCTTTTCAGAAGAGACAAGATGTATATTAACCCTAATATTGTTCCTCAAATAATTGAGATGGTATTGAATTGCGTATAGCATGCTCTATAACTGTTGATGGTGGTTGGTTCAATTGACAATGAGCCAACATCACCTTAGGGGTGTTGGGCTCAAATGTCAAAGAACTAATTAGGAAATGCATGTTGGACTTGCAACGCTGAATGAGTTCTCTCTTCCTTCACACAAGTCCCACTACCTCATTTTATTAGGGTGTAATAAAGGTGGAAAGGTGAACACGGATCTTATTAGAGATATATTGGTAAGTATATCTCTTGCTTTGCAAGTTAAAAAGTGAATGGGCATTTAAAGTATTAAAAAGAAAGATAATTTGAATTTAAAATTCCTTAATCAAAATAAAAATATTAAAATTTACATTAATGTTTTATTATAATAAGTGCATTTTTAATCTCATATATGAAATCCAAGAACCCACTCAACAAGCTTCTAGAGGTCAACTAGTTGACCATGTCAAACTAGTTGGGCTGGATTCGAAATTTGGAGCTTTTTCTCTCTCTGAAGCACATTAGTTATTTGTTGACCAAGAACAACCATGAGAAACCTATGTCAATTGGAGAATTAAAATTTAATGAAATTTTTGATGAAGAACATTCATTGGCTCGATGTTATATTCTGGGTTCTTTGTCTAATGTGCTTCAGAATTAGGATGTGGGCATAGAGAACGCCCATGATATAATGATAAATATAAAAGAGATGTTCGGTAATGTGAACTACATAGAGCATTGTCTGAAGCATGGGCCTTAAAAGAGTCTGGCCCAACAAATGAAGAAGAAGAAGAGCCAAAGTGTTGACACAACCACCCAGGCATCAGCAAATCGGGGTTCAATAAAATAGATGTCTATCATCACTGCAAAAAGATAGGTCATGATGAATCTCCATTTCATCACCTTTGTTCTTTCATTTTGGCCTTCATACCCTAGCTAAATGCAAGTAAATAACATTATTTTGCATAAGATAACATCTACTATTTATTGTATATATATTATATAATATGTTGTATTTAAATCCAAAAGAGGATAAATAAAAAAAGAAATGAAATACCATAGGTATTGACTGACCTTCACCCTAAGGCATGGGCATCATGATGACTTGGTCGATAAGGAATGAAGTAAGGGGAGATAAGGGCCATAATTACAATAAAATCCTAATTTGTAAATCACCAATAAATCCATTTGGGGCCCATTTTATTCTTTATTATTTATACCTCAAATTAATAAACTTTGTCATGAAATTGTAGATAAAAATATATAAAAAAATATTAAATTTATTTCGCATAAAAATCATGCATATTGATCTTTTTACACTCAGAATAAAAATACAAAATCCAAACTTCATAGACTTGTATCTCCTCCATATGAACTCAAAATTCATCAAAATAATATATAATTATATAAAACTTTTTATAAGCTATTTAATGAAGGTAGTTTCATTTAATTTGGAGTCAAGATGCAAAAGTTAGGTTTTAGACCCCTATTGTAAAATATACCTGAATAAAATATTCATTTTATTTTTTCTTTGCATTCTTTAATATTATATTTATACAATTTTATAAATATTATTGATAACATATATATATAATTGAATAAAATGGAACCATTAAAAATAAAATAAAATAAATATATATACAAGAATATATAGATGAATTATATACACACGCACACACACACACATATATAATAAGCTATAATTAATTAAGTGTACATATTATATCAGAAAAATAAAATAAAAATGTATTTATGTCACTTTAATTAATCTGTAATTGTATAAATTTTGTATAAAAAATAATAAAATACAAAATACAAAATAAAAATAAAAATAAAATACATATTATATACGAATATACCTATATTTATACTTGTAAAAAAACTGTAGAAAAATAAAAATCACAATAAAATAATATATAAAACAATGAATACTCATGTTTTGACCAAAAAATAAATCAATTTTTATTTTATTTCGAATCATCTTTGAATTTATTTTCTATGTTATCTTCTTGTGGGTGGTGTGGCCCAATTAGGGTCAGTCTTCAGTTGACCTCAGTCAACTGACCCATCTGCAGCCCTTGGCTGTCAAACCTCGCCAACCACCCATTTTCCTTGATTTTTTCATGCCGATTCTTTCATGTTTTCGCTTCAATTACTTCTTGACTTTTGACCGTCGATCCACGAACTTTCACATCGTCGTCACTCCTTGATCACTGGATCACTGAATCAAGTGTTCTTCCCAAGTCAAGACCCCTTGCATAAAATAAATCCGTCGGCCTCCTTTTTTATTTGATCTGTCCTATAGTTTGGCGTGGACGAAGAGGCACGATGACGATCCGAGCCTCGCTGGAGTAGGTGGCAGAGCTCTGCCTCGGTTCCATGTTTCTCATGTAGAACCTTTAGTTTTCTTTTGCTCATTTCATTCCTTGCATTTTGGATATCCTAGTGTAGGATTTATCTTCGACTGATTTGTCATTTTATTCTTTAAAAATCCCAAATCATACTTTGTCGGAGCTTACACTCTGTCCAATGTTTTCATGTGCTTTGATTGTTCTCTATCGCATTTATCACCTTCATTTCTTCCCCCGATGCTTCTGTTACGTCCCATGCACCCTCGCTCCCTTTGACTCTTCCTCGATCAAGAGATAAAATCTTCCACCTCTGCCGCTCACTAGAGGCTCTCCGCCCGCTTCCATTTTCACCCGTTTTAGACTTACAAGACCACCGGAGCCCTATGTTTTCTTTGTTGGGCCTAACATTAGAGGTAGTTGAGGTCAAAGACCTGAACCGGGTCGATTTTTGCCCAAGACAAAGCTCCAGGACCTCGCATTCTTCCTTAACCTCGGGGGCTTACTCTAGTGACCCTCGATCACATCTAAGACCTCCAGGAGCCAGCCAACATCGCCAGGAGTCTTTTGCACCTTGTTGCAAAGCCCCATACCACTGGAGCTTTGCAAGGGAGAGAATCAAAGTTCACCGGCTCGAGCATTTTTCCTTGTTCGTCCTCCCTTGCTATCCGTCATTAGTTCGACAGGAAACTCCATGTGTAGGAGCTACCAGTGGATGCTCATGCATTCAATCGTTAGATCGTCTGCCATCTTCTAATATCCAGAATCCATCATCAAACCATCATCACACGCTCCCAGGTCGCCACGTGTTCAAGTCAAAGCCGCCAACCGTTGGATTGCACCGAGGGGGTAATTTTGCCATATACCCTCAATTATTTTGTAATTTCTTTTTAATATTTAAACTTTAATATATAGTTTAAAAGTTTCTGGATATTTTGCTAGCCCCTTGTACTCCTCATATTTGCGTTCAGGTCCAATGCATGTCACCTCATGTGCTTATGCGCACGAGGGGACTGGGTATTTTGCCCCTAAACCCTCGAATGTTTGTATTTCTTTTTACTCCATGTTTTTGCAATATTGGTGTAATATTTTGTGGAATATTTGCATCTAGCCCCCCAACTTTCTATTAATTGCAGAAAAACCACTCTGGGTATATATTATTACAGATATTTGAGAAATTTACAATTTTGACCCCGAACATCATTAGGGTGTTCAAAAATTGTGCTAGAACTTTAAATATTGCAAAAATACCCCTACCAAGCTACATTTTCTTTTTCTAACTTTTATTTTTTATTAAAAATATCTTTATTCCCAAAAAATCATAGAAAATTAGGATAAATACCTTATATAATATTCTTTAATATATATTTTTATTAAGGAATTTTATCATATATTTCAATTTATTAAAATAAAAAATAGAGCTATTCTTCCCTATCTAACTAAGAAAAATACAAAAAAAATATAAAAATGTTTTGAAAAAGTCCAAAAAAAATTACTAGTTGTTTATAATTATATTTAACACCTCTAGATCAAAAATCTTAAAATTAGAAAAAGAAAATCACTAAAAATTAAAAAGCTCGAAAATCCTCATAAAAATCAGAAAAACAATATATAAAAATCCTTAAATATTTGTTTTTATTTCTAAATTTTGTTTATTATATTTATTATCTATTAAAAATAGATTTGGAAAATTTGAGACTGTTAGCTATTTTTATTTTCAAAACATTTCGGGCTATTAATATTAGTCATTGTTTTGATATTTTAATTCTATTAAAAATCCAAAAAATAGCAAAAAATATAAGAAAAATACTAAAATGGAGAAAAACCTAAAAAAGACAAAAACAATTTATTTTCTAATTTTTGTGTATTTGTAGTTATATCTATAAATATAAAAGACCTAATATATATAGTTATATTTTCTTATATTATTACTTATATTTATTTTAATTGTCAAAAATACCAAAATAATTTCTAAAACTTTTAAAAATAGGATTGTACCTTAGGGAATTTCCTAATTTTGCATTTATTGATATTTTTAGTAGTTATATTATTTATATTATATCTATATCTTATATACTCTTGCATTATAAAATAAAAAATCTATAGAAAAAAGTATAGAAATAAAAATTCTAAAAAAGTTAAATAATTAAAAACCCATAAAATATCAAAAATCCTTAAAGGCCTAAAAACATTTCTTGTCTTTTTAGTCAATTTTTGTTGTATATCCCTTGTTCTCCCTTTGTTCGACACCCCATGCGTACTTCCACTATATATAGGGTTATAATAATTTTTTACCCTTATTTTGATTGTGTATTTCATTGCTTGTATGGGTTGATTGTTGATGATTACTTGACTTTAGTGAGCGGTCGCCTCGGTGACACTTTATCTTTGCTTTTTGTGGGGATATTTTCAGACCCTCACCAAAGTAGAGCTCATGAAATGGTGTCGTTGCTGGGGAGAAATGCGTAGGATAGATTTTTGGGTCTATTTTTCTCTCATTATTTATCTTTGTTTATTTTCTCTTTATTTGATATAATTATTCATTATGCTAATAAATTCTATCGTAGTTTTCTTGCGAGGGACCTCGAGGCGATTGCGACTGCTTAGTTGGTTAGAGCACCCAATTCAAGAGGACTTGGTCACACTACGTGTTGACCGAGAAGAGAGACTAGGAGAAGGAGAGAGATATTTAGCATAACATTCTTCTTTTTATTTTTGTGAGAGAGTGTTATTTATTTCTACACAATTAAATTGTAATAATATAGGTGGATTTGGACTTGGACACTCAGGCCTAACTTCCAAGTGATTGTTTACTTGAGGGCTCCCTGGATTTTGTCATGTTTTTATCACTTTTATTTTCTTTGTTTACCAAGTTTTTAGTTTTCCGCCTTATTTTTATTTGTTTTGGGGAACGGGCCCTTATTTTTGTAGGATTACTTGGTCGATACTCTAAGTCTAAACACCTAATATCTCTTGCATGTACCTATAGTTTTCACGTTTGGACTTAGATCAAAATTAATTGTTAAATACTTTAACTTGAAACCGTGTGCCGTGAGAGGTCTCCATACAACGCTTCTAAGACCCATTGTGGTGGGCATTGAGGAGCCTCCAAGACCGTACCCTTAGGTTTCTATTCTAGTATTTAGCAATTGGTTCTTCCTACTAATAGCAATTCTTGTTTATGGAAATTTCTTCATGCGCACATCGGCTTATAGATTAGGTTAAATTCTTTGCCTTGCATCCTTCATGGAGAATGCTGGGAAGTATTGTAAGTCTTCAAACAGAGCATTCATCATTTAGACAATAAGATGAGATTTCCACATTAGTGTTTCCTTGGATTATTTTATCATTCTCTCCCTCTGATTTTGAGAACCTAGGGAAAAATGTAAATCCAAAAAATCGTTAGATGTATTAATATTAAAAATACTAAAAAGTGAAATTAAAAATTAAAATAAGGGGAATGTTAATTGTACTTTGACCTAAATAAAATGAGTAACAAACATCATTGTTTGGGGCTCGCAAAGCCCGCATTGTATTCAGGTACATTCCAGACTGAGTGAGGAACGACCCTTAAGGAATAAAGCCAAAAACCCGATCTGTTGCTACCTCAATTACCACCTGGGATCGGAGTAGTATTGGCACTTCTATCATACGTAGCCGAGTAGGGCATTGCCGATGATGGTGTTCACACCTTGTATGGATCATCCGACTTGGTCTGAAGTAATGAGCCTAGGCCAAGCCCTCATGGATGTGTCTGTCTCATTGATTTGCGTCCGAGAACCTTGCTTGTGAGGGAAGTAGTGGTTTTCCAATCAATTTCCACTCGCTTTTCTTAGGTTGAGTAGCCACCCAGGACCAACATTGAGGACCTTAAAAAGTGATTATCATATGATACAAAGGAGGTGGAACAAGTACGAGGATACTTTCCTGGACGTACATGCTCTCCTCTAGGGCTAGCCGTTAAGGACTTATGATAATATTTTTGCCTAAATCACAATTCTAAAATTGAAAAGATAAAAAATAGACAAACTCTTACAGCTTCCATTGAGTTGAGTTGGTGAATCCAATTTTGTTTGGTGTTTGTTTGCTTTGATTAGGTTCAAAGATCAAAGTCCCATGCACTTGAGTTATTTTTACATTCTTCTTTTCTTACTTCATGTTTAACCCCCACTCATCATATGCCTTCTACTATTTTACACTTTATTTGTTTCTCGTTGATCATCGTATCATTCTTCAACTCGATCTTGTCTTTTCCCTTGAGAAGATGACTCTAGGATGACTTAGTTGGGACTCCATCGACACCCACATCGACTCCTCCAGCTCGGCATATCCAACAATTCGGGGAGATTCATGGTTCAGACTCCGTGAACTACCCTCAGGACTCCCTGCTTCTTCTTCCTCCTACGGATCGAGAAAACTCTCTTCTCGAGTTTTGTCCTTTTTGGATGTAGATTGATTTCACTCCATACTCCTCTCCATCCTTAAAAGATTCATAATTGATCCTAATTCTGAATTTATTCTCCCCATGTGGTGCTTGCATGGAGACTGATCGCGGTGTATTTCCCATTGCAGATCTTGACCCCAATCTTGAGCATGTATCATCATAGTCAGCATTAGAGATGGCTCCAACAGGAAGAGGAAAGGGACCTCAACAGCAAAATACATAGCAAGATACAGAGCAAGACACTAGATCAAGTCAGAATGAAGTCAACAATCAGCTCTTAGCCTCTATCCAGGCCATTTAGCAGTAGCTTACTGACCAAGTTCTAGCTCAGGTCGCCTTCCAAGATATGTTTAACAACAAGAGGAGGAGATCAGAAGAAAGGGAAACACCTTGAGGAGGAGGTGATGTTGATAGAGATGAGTACTTTGTAGATGGACCTCGGGGAGGTGAGGATGACAGAGGGGGAGGCCGACCCAAGCCAACCCTCAAGAAATCATATAACCCTAGGGCCAGGTACATCAATGAGTTGATCTAGATTCCACCGGTCCACGGACACTTTGACCATAAACCACAGCTCCTTTCGCTCCTCCATAGCTTCCACGAGAATTCCAACGAGGAGCCATACATCCATCTACAATAGTTCGACCGCATCTACAATACAATGCAGTACCCCAACATCTTGTTGGGCATAGTTAAGATGACTGCCTTCCCATTTAGCCTTCAAGTAAAGGTATTTTATTGGATCAACCATTTGGGGAAGATGGTGATGACCTGGGAGGACTTAAAGTCAACTTTCCTTTACAAATACTTGTTAGCAGCGTGAGCCCGAGGCAAACCATTCCTATAATAAATGTTATTGTGATGTTTGATATATCAATAAAAGTTGTTGGTTTATTTCACTCCTAGTCTGAGATTAAATGAATGAATGCACTATAAGGTCTCTTTGTACAATTAGGGTTATGCACCATGGCCATCTTGATGATCATACAGTTGTTGATTCAGTTTTTAAATTATAGAGGTTGGTTCATGGATTAATATCTAAAGAGTTAGATTCAGGACTCATCAAGCACCGTCAAATGATTGTTAAGAGATGATCTCCAACATGAGTAGAAGATGGAAACCCTTTCTCATTTGTCTAATATCTTACCAACCTCTTGATGCAGGCCCTCTGCATAGGAATAGAGATTCGGAGGTGTCAGATAAGTTAGGTCAAAGAGTTAACTTAACGAGATCGAGATAACCAAGTCCTATGTCATATATTGTCATGACATAGCATTGCATCCTCTGACTGGAGACATATGTATTGCTATATGTATAAGTATGTATATTTGGCAGATTAATAGGTTGATGGTCTAATCAAGGTCTATACACTAGCAAGCTGGTATGAATATAAGGGCATAAGAGTGATACGATCTCTCAAAGGGATCATACAGGTTCATGTGAACCGGAAGACATGTGCTCGCTCATTAGGTATTGGGACTGATCAAATTCAATGCATGGTAGTCTTGATTTGCAAGCATGACAAAAATTTGTAGGTATGATATATGCTTTTAGAAAGCATATGATCGATACCAACTCCCAATGACTGAATGAGAAACTTATTGATAAGACCCTAAAGATGATAGTGTAAATTGATCTATATCTTCGAGTTTATTCTAGGTCTTCCAGTATGCAGGAAGTACAAGTATTAGGAATACGTGAGGGTGATTTGATCATTAACGATTGTATAACCATTACGCTTCCGTTCCGAGAGAGTGGTGAAACAGGCCTGGATTTTAGTGACTCCTCTTATTAGATAAGTGATATGATCTTAGTCCAAGTGGTGTACATTGATCTAAATGTGATTCGGATGTAATGAGAAGATTTGATCTACGGTCTTGATTTAATCAAGCATCTATGAGAGGTCCCCAAGATATGGATTTGAGAGGTGATCTTAATATCCAAGTCACTATACGTGGAATGTGTAATCACCCTATCCTTATCTCCAGGTATCCACGAAGAAAGTGTGTTGTTCTTGAAAGAGTTCATCAATACTTCTATTGTTGAATTATGTATCTGAGCATTGAGATGTTGATAATTAAATGTGATTTAATTATCATGAATAATGTGAATAAGATTCATATTACTTAAATAGATGAGAATGATGATCCAAGATAATTAAATGTGATTTAATTATCATGGATGTGAATAATGTGGATTGTGTTATCCATATTATATATATATACTATAATGTGATTTATAATATATTAGAGAGAGCTTATTGTAAATGGTATTTTCGAAATAATTGTTGATGTGAATTGGATTCACATTGAAAATTAATTTGAAATACATTATATTTTATTTTGGGTTGTGAATATAATTCCCAATATTTAATGGCATTGATTGGAATATTCATAAAATTATTATAGAATTATTTTTACGGATTAGTTTACAACAAAAGTTGTTGTAAATAAATATGAAGGATTGGAGGAGCCACCACCATCAATTTAATGGATGGTGGACGACCACCCTTTGACTTGGTCTCAAGGGTGGTCGTCCCTCCTTTTAGGGAGGTGGGTGACCTCCCTCCTAATCCTTCTATGCAAGTTAATTTAGTTCAAATTAAATTATATTAATTATTCAATATATATTTAATTTATTCTAAATTAATTGTTGTTGTGTTTTTACAACAAAATCATGACCACTGAATAGAAACAAAAATCAATCTCAACCATTGATTTTGTGTTTCACATGGATTGGAATCCATGGACTCCCAAAATAATATAAAATAAGAGGCAACCATAGCTATTCTACGACACAACAATTGAGTCATCTCTCTCTCATTCTACATGCCCTCTCTCTCTCTTAGTGGTCGTCCACCTTATGCCCTTGAGAGAGTCGTTGTCATCGCCACGCCTTCGTGCCGTCGCTTCAACTGCTCGTGGATCTCTATCTCCTTTAGTGTGACTCTCTCGTGATGAAGACATCGGATCTCGTGTGATGAGATCAGGAGATTCGTCGCTTGGGTCTTAAACTTGGATTGTGAGGAGTATGCATCTCATCAACGTGCTTGCAAGCGTCTCTTCCATTGGATCAGACTTAAGACAGGAGGTCTCTTAGTTTAGAGACTTGATTACAACGATGCTTCAAGAGGTAATCCTACATATTACTTGTGGTTATATGAAACGATCCAAGAAGTGTTCTTGGATCATGTGATTTCATCATTTAAAATTTTTGTAAATTATGTTGCATCAAGCAACTAGTGTGACTAGTCGCTTTGATTGCATACGATGCATCATCATGCTTCCATGATGCGCTTAAGGATTTTCCATATCCTTCAGTATTATCCTCTCAGTTGTCTTAATCTCATACGGTTGAAAATCTCTAGAATCTCTCAAGGACCCCAAGATTCCTTTTATGAGACCTGGGAAAGATTCAGTGATTTGATCAAGAAGTGCCCCCACCATGGCATCCTGAGGACCGGTTTGGTACAGTACCTTTTTGGGGTTTTGACGAAAGATATTCAATGTATGGTTGATGTCGCCTGTGGAGGATCTCACTTCAACAAGGACGAGTATGTAGTTTGGCATATTTTTGAGGAGATGGCCAAAGCATAGGCCATATTATCCTCATCTCGTTCTTTCCAGATTCAGCCATCACCACATGTCCTCCGTAATAATGTATATGGAAGATACGCATGAAGTCGACAGGTGTGACAATTCCTACTTGTCCATCAATGGGAACCACCTATCAAATGTCCATGTCATCGAGAAGAGGTCGTAGGAACTAGAGAAGCTCACCGTGATTGAGCAAAGAATGAAGGGCTTAGACAAGCTCGATATCATCACTAAGTAGCTAGAGATGCTGGTGAACACCAACAGCACCTGCAACATTGTGACCGTCGCAATTAGGCCTTCAGTTGAGAAGAAGGAGCAGACACGGACACAACCACCTCAGCCGAGTCCAAGTCAACCTCCGGTCTAACACGTATACTACATTCAAGACCCGGAGTAACCGCAGACACAACCGCAGACCCAGATGGTTGTCTACCGGCGACTTGAGTTCCAGCATTAGTACCTCGAGCCTTGTTCTCCACCTCCCTCACTCATTTAAGAGGTGAATGGCATTTGGAGTTATGATAAGCAACTGACTCGTCCTTAGGGACAACTCTAGGGTCAGCACAATGCAAGCCGGCCATATCATCAGTAATAAGGAAGAATTTCCATCCAACCTAGCCCAACAGCAGTTTCCGCAACATGGTTATAACTGGAGACAGAAAAACTACCAGCAGTAGTCCGGATATAGCAATGAGAAGTACCAACATCCGGCTGCTCAACCATCACCAGTACTCCTTGCCACAGTATCAGCAGTACCCTTATCTTCCTCCTCCTCACTATTCTCAGGGATACCAGCAGCAGCCTCCTTCCTACCATTAGAGTTAGCAATCCCATATGGTAGAACCTACCGAGGTTACACTGGTTAACCAAGCCCTGGATTGTCTATCTTAGCTAGTGAAGAAAATGGCTGAGATGAGCTAGAAGATAGACAACATGACGGCCGCTAAGACTGTCATTTCGGCCTATAGGTCGAAGCAAATATGAATAACTTCCATCACAAGAAGCAGGTAGCCTGCAGTACCCCACCCAATTCAGATGAAAAAAAATTTATCTAATGTTGTACATCTTAGGAGCAGTAGAACACTCTAGCCATCTGCGATGGCGAAAGGGAAGAACAGAGCATCCGACGGTGAGTCATAATCCAGGTTGACATCAAGGTCATAAAAATTTTTTGGAGCAGCGCTATATACCAAAATACAAAAAAATGAAGAAAATACAAAAACACAAAAAGAGAGCAGTAGTCTCGGTGAAGCCATGTCAGCCTTGGAGAAGCCAGCAGCAGATCTAGAGTCAGCCGACGGGGCCACGCCTGCCATTTTTTATCCACTACATGTAGATGATTGTATTCGTTTTTACCATCTACCTATAAGAAAAGATACAGATAGAATTTTGAATGAAAATATTTTTGATGGTGTACATATGCCTTTTCCTTCGCAATTAAATCAAAAACAGAAAAAAAAATTGAAAAAATCTTTGTATGATCCCAAACTTGTCCAAATTTTGCAAATGATTCTTGAAATGTCATTGAAAGCCATGGAGTACATGTCTATAGTGAAACGAGGAAGGCATGCACAACAAAGAGTCCAAGCTGCAAGAAGAAGAAACCAGAGACACACGTCCTATCCTTGGATACAGTAAATTCCATCACAATCTCCCACAAACAGAAAGACAAGGCAGAACCACCCATTAGATGCACCATTTTTAATCAGGTATTCGAACACACTTTGCTTGACAGTGGGTCTTCTATCAACCTTCTGTCGACGTTACTACTCACAGAATTTGGGCTAGGATTGCTCAAACCAACTAAGACGATTTGGCAATTCGCGGATCGATCTGTCAAGCAGCCTAAGGACACGTTGGAGAATGTGATTGTCAGGTTCAAGGGATGCAATTCCATGATGATTTCATTGTCCTGGACATGGACACCTTTGCACCTTTGCTCCGCACCCAGATCATCCTTGGCTGGTTATTCCTTCGAATAGCTGAGGCAGTAGTTGACTACAACACTGGAGAGATCACATTCTGCTCCAGCACTGACAAGATCCGGATCGAGACCTTACCTGAACTGAAGCCAACAAAAGTTGTGTCTGAACTGAGAGTGCTTGAATCTCAACATTATGAGGACTGTGACTTTTTTGGCAGAAATCAAAGATATAGATACATTTTTGAATGATAGAGAAACCTTGAAATTTCTCTCTTCGGAGGAAGTACAGGAAAGCACGGTCCAATTAACCACGGTCTTTGAGGATGAGATTTTCGTTGATGTACTAGTAGAAGAGTTTGAACAACCCTCCGTATCTGAGCAAGAGGAATTCATTATTGATCTGTGTGATACCCTACGGTCATCGATAAAGTCTCTCCCACACCACCAGAGCTCAAACCCTTGCCCACTAATATGAAGTACGCCCTTCTTGTGGTTGAACCAAACATGTATCCAGTCATTATCAATGCTCACTTGGCTGAAGACTAAGAATTTCATCTGATGGAGGTCCTTGAACAAAACTGCAAGGCAGCAGGCTAGAAGATTTCGGATCTCCATTGAATTAATCTATCATTATGCTCACATCATATTTACTTGGAAGAAGACAACAAGCCTTCCCTTGAATTCCAGCGCAAACTGAATCCGAACCTCCGGGAGGTTGTGATGAAAGAAATTCAGAAAATGGTTGATGTGGGATTCATGTACCCCATCGCTGACTCCATGTTGGTGAGTTCCTTGCACGTAGTGCCCAAGATGTCTGGGATCACCATTGTAACTAATGATAAAGGAGAGAAGATTGCGACCAGAATATTGACATCCTGACGAGTCTATGTGGATTACAGGCGTCTCAACCTCTCCACCGAGAAGGACTATTTCCCTTTGCCTTTCATTGAACAGATTCTTGAGAGATTGGCCGTGAAGGAATACTTTTGCTTCTTGGACGGGTACTCTGGATACAATCAAGTTGCGATCACACCTAAAAAATCAAGAGAAGACCATGTTCACATGTCCTTTCGGGACGTATGCCTTCCGACAGATGTTGTTTGGGTTGTGTAATGCCCCCACTACATTTCAGAGATGTATGATGGCCATATTTGCGGACATGGTGGGCAGTTTTCTTGTGGTTTCATGGACAATTTCTCGATCTACGGAGATTCATTTGATCAATGTCTGGACTCTATTGTTTATCATCAAGTTTCTTATTTGATCATTAGGAGTCAGCATTGATCATATGCTTTCCAAAAGCATATTTCCTACCCACAAATCTTGTCTTCCTTCCAAAGCAAGATGACTATCGATGAAATTCGGTTGGTCCCAATATCTCATGGGTTCACTCTTGTCTTCTATTTCGGTAGTGAACTTGTATGATCCTTTTAAGAGATCATATTACTCATATATCCATGTATACACACCAGCTCACCGGTGTATAAACCTTGATTAGGTTAAAACCTAATGGTCTGCCTAGTTGTTGACACGAGAAATCAGAGGTCGGAAATTAATGAATAAACAGGTCGTTGCTATCCCCAAAAATCACATGACAAACAAAAAATATTTTTTTGCTACTTATTAACCTGTATAGCGGACAGGGTCGAACTCAGGGAGGCTACAAATCCCGAGGGTTATTCAATTAATCGAAAATCAATTAAGAGAAAACAAGAATCTCAAAGGAGAACTATCATTGGTTTTTGTGATTTTTTATCTTTTTAATTTTTTAATTTTTTTATTTCTAAATTTTTTCTATATTTTATAGTTCTCAATTTTTTAGTGATTTTGATTTTTTTTCATTTTGTTATTTTTAAAAATAACACGAAGTAATATTCACAAGATCAAAAATACGCACACCAACTCTTTTATAATTTTTCAAATAATAAAAAATACTCAGAAAATCCAGAGAAAATATTTTTGGGTTTTTAAAGTTTTGAAATATTTTTGGGAATTTTTGTGGATTTTTTAGAGTTTTTATATTTTTCTAAAAATCAAACAGTGATAAAATACGAAATTGAGCATAGCCTGGAGTAATTTGCAACTTAAAGAATATTTTAATACCCAAAACTCCTGTCAATTATTTTTAAGAGAAACTAGCAGCAATTATCTACAAACACTGAAATCACTATTTTTGGATTTTTATATATTTTTCTATGATTTTTAAAAGATTTTTGATGTTTTTAAGTTTTTTTGGGTTTTATAAATAAATAATGTGTGAAATTTGGATAGAAATTAAAAGACAATGAAATAAAACTACCCTAATTTTTTGGAATTTTTGAATAATATTTGAATTTTTATGAATTTTCAAAGTTTGGACAAATAAAAATACACTGTGTTTGATTTTTTTAAATATATCAAAAGTCAACGAAATGCAATGAAAATTTTATACAATGACTAACACTACAGCAAGAGCATGCACAAATATTTTGGGAATTTTTTGAATAATAAAATTATCTATTCTGATAAAAAATAGCAAGAAATTTACTTAATTTTTCAAAGTTTCTGCATTCAAATATAAAAGAAAATAACATACGGGCCAAATATGCAAATTACCCAGTAATACACATGCCTAGCATGTGACTTGCTCTAAAGGAGGCTTCTTTGCACTTATGAAAACCACTAGGGGCTTTTCCGTAGTTATCCCAAATTTTTTAAATCAAACCCTAGGGTTCTGTTTGTTCCTTCAAATGTAGAGGGACCAAGACAGCCGTCGCCACGAGGGGATGATATTGGCGGAGGACGACCCACCACACGGGGCAGCTGCGACGGGAGGACGAGGCGCAGCGGTGCACGGTGGTTGGCCGCACGTAGCGGGAAGGAAGTGTGGCATTGGGCCGCCCCTCAGCCAACACACGGCCGAGGGTGGAGGTGGCGCGTAGCTGGAGAGAAGGCGCAAGTAAGCGGGTGGTGAAGCTGGGCCGGCACGAGCGAAAGGGGGCTGGAGATGGCAGTGGTTGCTGAGTCGGCTAGAAGGGGGTCGGTTGCTGGCGCGCGGGAGGCGCGGGAGGCTGATGCGCGCGGCGTGGGCCGAGCAGCTGGAGCGGCCCGCGCACGGATGGCGGCCTCCCTCGGTGGAGACGGAAGGCCACGTGGTGGAGGAGGGCGTGTGTCCACGGCGGTGCAGTTGGTGGGCGGCGAGGGGTGGCAACCCCGCTGCCTGTTGGAAGATTATTTTTCTTAATTTTTTTTAATTTTTTTATTATTTGTGATGTAAACAAAAATAAAAAAATCCTTTTTTATATTTTTTGTATATCTGAAAATAGGAATTAAAAAAAGCTATAGAAGTTCTTTTTTATTTTTTTATTTTTTATGATCCTGCAAAACAAATGTTAGAGAAAAAAGAAACAAATACCCTTTTATTATTTTTTATGTATTTACAAAACAGAGAAATTGAATGAAGATTCGGCGGAAATGAGAGATTCGAATCCGATCTCCAGCCACCGTACGCGACCGAAGTTGAGAGATCGTGGACGATAGAAATAGAACGTGGAGAGATCGAGAGAATGAGGTGAAAACTCGAGATCGATGTCGAATCAAAAACGTGATGGATTTTAAGATCTAGATAAAAAAATGACAACGAGATAAAAGTGTGAGAAATAAAACTACGATTAAGCTAAGATAAAATAAAGAAAAATGTGGATCTCACCTTAGGAGCAGAAATGGACCGTGATCGCCTAGACAAGGCCGACTCGCTGTCACCGGATGGCTTAGAGACAAGGCAACTTTCTCGATGAAATTTTCTCTCAGGGATCGGGCTCCTCTCTCTAAAGATTGATCAAGTTGCAATGAGGGAGAATGAGCCATATAAATAGAAAAGATAGAATGAAATTTGAATTTTTGAATTTTCTTGGATAAAGAGATAAGAGAGATGAAAATTGAAATGAATTTTTGAATTTTTTTGTGGAAGAGATGAAATGAGATAAAGTAAAAGAGAAAAAATATTGACAAAATTATCTAATTTTTTTTTTGAATTTTCGTCACTTATTTATTTGAATTAAAAAAATTATTTTTTTATTTTTTTATGGCGGTTAATTAAAAATAGAAACTATATACATATACTATATACATATATGACATTATATATAAGGGTAAATGAGGAAATTCGCCTCTTTTTTTAAGAATTTTATTATTTTTTATTTTTATTTTAAATAATTAGTAAGACTAATTTACAAATATATACAAATACAATATGCACAAAATACATGGGAAACTTGCACAAACCACCCTAGAAAACCGACTTTTCAACCGTAACTCCAAAAATTATGAAAATACAGCCATTTTAAAGATAATTTAATTTCGAATCCAATGGAAGTGAGATTGATTCAATTTGAGCTCAAGGAGCCAGAAATGTCTTTCAATTAGTGTTTAGTGGCTTTTTCCAAGTGTGGCTACTTTTATTATGTAAATGATTTAATTGTGCAATTGTTTTTATTAATTAGGACATATTTTTATTTACAACTTTGATTTTGAAAGTTATTTGATTTGAGTTCAATTAAGGTATAAATAAATTAGTGTCAGTCTTATACAGATATATACAAAATAAGTGAGAAGTATTTACAACAGCACACACACATTTTTTTGGATTTTCTGTTTAAGGACACTATCTCCCCCTACTTTATTCATGGTCGATCAGGTTAAGTCTTGACCTTCTCTCAGGGTTCGGGTCAGCCTGTATACAGTCTTCCTTTTTATTTTATTTTCTTTATTTTTCCTTTCTTTCTTTATTTATTTATTTTAGGTTAAAATTAGTAAGAAGTGTACAATATTTACACACAGCTTCAAGTTAGTAAGAATATGGAGTTAGTGTTATATGCAGGTGTTTTATAAGGGGTTTTAAGCTAAAATAAATGAATAAAGATGACGAATCGCAGATTCATCACCCCCCTATGCTTTACCTTTGCTAGTCCCTTAGCAAACACTTATTTGAAAGAATAAGTGAAGAAAAAGAAAAGGAAAGGGAAAATAAAGAAAGTAGGACAACATTGAGTATTAAACTTATCTTCATAAAATTGTAGTTTGGAGCTCTGTCGGACCTTTGGATTATTAGTGTGTCGGAACTTCTGTGAGATTTAGAATTTTAAAATTGACAGCCTTCAAGTTCTACACATCATTGTCACAGTTTCGGCTCAGAAGTCATCTTAGATCGATCCTCTTCCCAAAGCACACCTTAAGAACATTGAACAATCGACTCATGTGTGTGAAAGGTTTTAGCTCTTCCCATCCAGAATGCCAGACTACCATGGAAATCTCCTCTCTAGTAACTCATCCTCGGGGAGTCAGGTATTTCCTTCTAAGGTATATCGTGTTGTGTTTACAATCGAATTGGGTGAGAAGTTAGAAGAAGGAGAAAAGAACTGGAGGGTGGCCAGTGTAGTCACCTCTCCTTATGAAGATGGCCAGTGTAGCCAAGTCTCCACCAAGATCTGCAGGTTTTCTTGAAGCTTGGACCTTTTTGGTCAGATATTTATTTGGTAGTGGCTTCCTTGTATTTGGATTTTTTGTGGTTCTGCTTGGATCTTGTTGTGCCCCTACGGATATAGAATCTTTTTATTTCCGTACATTTTTTGGGGTCTAAGAAAAAATTGTGCTCAGCCATCCATCCCTTTTCCGAAGCTTTATTTCAACCCGTACTCCGGTCTTTAGATTTCCACGCTACCAGAAAAGAAACTCACACAGTCTTCCAACATCCCATCTGAGTTCAGCTAAGTACATAGTGTGAGAGTACAAATTGATTCTCTATTCTAGAGTTATACCTAGAATGAAGAGACCAGGTTAGACACTAAGAGTCAAACGCTGCACATTATCATGTGGAACTCAAAGAATTAAGTCAAAGACCTGAAGCTTCTAAAATCCTATTTCTCGGTGAAGTTCCTCTGAAAATTAGGTGGATTAAAGTCCAACTAAGCTCCATTCTTCAATTTTATTCTAGACATAGTTTAAATGTCAATACTATCCTGAAAAATGCACATGCAAATGCAAAATATGAACAATGCAGAGAGTTTTTTTTGAAAAGAAATGATGCACATGTGAAAAGAACATTTTTTAAACAATTTTCTAAATTTGAACTTTTTATGGATTTTTTGGAGGAAAAATTCATATGTGAAAGAAAGGTTTTTTTTTAATTATGCAAATTTGTATAGATTTTTGGTTTTGTAGTTTTTTAGGAAAAAGGGTTAGTAAAATATATACAAGTATATACAAAATTTTTTTGTTTGTTTTTGTTTGTTTGTTTGTGTTTTTTTGGTTTTTTTATTTGTTTTTTTTTTGTTTTTTTGTGTGTTTTTGTTGATTTTTTTATTGTGATTTTTTGTGTTTTTTTTGTTTGTTTTTTTATACAGGTGTATTTTACAAAATTATACACATAATCCCCCAAATAAATGTATTTAAAAGTATGAGTTACGTCTAAAGTATATATACAATATATACGATACCCCCCTATACTTAGCTCGAACTATGTCCTCATAGTGATCAGAAAGCGAAAAAGGAAGACATAACTCGTGCTAAATATTGAAAAGTGAAAATACTCCTATGCTACAATGACTCAAAGAAAGGATAAAAAGAAGAGAAGTTGGTGATCCCCCTCTATACTTAGGATAAAGTAATCCTAAGTATAGTAGAGTGTACAAAAGGGGAAAACCAATGAAGAGAATGTACAGACTCAAAAATAAAAAGACACGATATGAACAACATCACCCCCTATACTTAGGGTAGAGTATCCCTAAGTATAGGAAACAACAAGAGTGATGAACAGGATGAATATGAACAACACAAATCATTCACCCCCCCCTATACTTAGGATAAAGCACATCCTAAGTATAGCATATATACACACACACACACGGAAAAAGGGGCAAATGATAAAACGGGAGAAGAAAGAGTGAAACAAAAGGATATACAAGAGGAGTGGATGTACAAAGGTCAAGAAGGTCGAAAGCGAACCTTCTTGCGGGACCGCTGAGGTATGGATTTGACAAGGTGTAGGCCGATATTGGGATCGTCATTAGACATAAGCTGAGTAGGATCGACCAACAATGTATCCTCAGCGGTTTCAGATTGTGCAGGCCTAAACCGATTATTGGAAGTAGTATGGTCATGTCCGACCTGGGAAGTCTCGCAAACATCAAAGTAAAATGGCACGAAATCATTATCAGAAAAAATAGGATCAATTTCATCCTGGTGAGCCTCTACCGGGTCATCATCTTTATCAAAAGGCCCAAATTCCTTTGTAAAAGCAATCAAATCAAATTTGGCCTGATCGGTCTCATCTGAATCAGGGTGGATAGGAACGGACTCAACAGTGAAAGTAGTTGAATCATGTCCGTCCTGTCTAGTCTTAGAATCTGCCTTCCGCTCTAGGGTTTCTATTGTGTAAATTCTACGGATGTCATCTATACATCTCCACATACCAGAAGGGGAAACTCCAAGGTCTTTGCTTTCTGAGTCTTCCTCCTTCAATAGGTATTCTTGGGTTTCCTTATCATCCAACATATAACAAGAATATCTAATATTATCATCGAGGTCAAATTCCTTGGGGTTGGCTAACACGGGCGGGTTCTCATGAGATGCAGGTTTCTAGGAAGTAGTGGGTGTAGTTAT
This sequence comes from Ottelia alismoides, assembly GCA_037367405.1. Taxonomy (NCBI): domain Eukaryota; kingdom Viridiplantae; phylum Streptophyta; class Magnoliopsida; order Alismatales; family Hydrocharitaceae; genus Ottelia; species Ottelia alismoides. Next base: position 608,765 of record JAZKJV010009198.1, read on the forward strand.
CAACACATCGCTCCCTACATCAGAATGGAAGCGAATCTCTCATGAACCATAATCAATAACGTCTCCCGCAGAGGCGAGGAAAGGCCATCCTAGGATGACTGGAGGGTGCTCCACAGGGGTGGAGGTCTCCATGGGCATTACAACAAAATCTGAAGTAAAATTCAGGCCCTGAATAAGAATGACAGTGTTTTCTAGAATACCCTTCGGCCTCTTGATAGATCCATCAGCAGATTGAACTATCATCCTGGTTTTCTTGAGAGGCCCAAGATGAAGAGACTGTACCATAGAGAAGGGTACTATATTGATTGACGAACCGCCATCAAGGAGAGTGTTATCACAAGAATAGTCAGATATGGAGCAACTCACAAGAGGTGTGGTCATGTTCCCTTTCTTAAAATACGGATGGTGAGAGATGGCGTAGGCAGTGGTCATGGTCAAGATGTGACGCTCAGATCTTCTCCTTCGCTTTCTCTTCTTGTGTTGAGGAGTAGATAAATTTGTCATGGCTTGTTGAAATGGAGCTTTAATGATCTCATGAAGGGTGTCTACCACTTCAGGTTCAGTCAACATTTTTTTGAATTTTTGGACCTCATCAATACAAGGGAGGAGGTCAGAATCAGCATTTACACGAGGATTGCCAAGAGTAGTCTATATAATGGAATCTTCGGGGTCAAGGTTGGGACATGATGTGAATAGATGTGTGGGTAAATGATCGAGCATTTGGGCCCTCTCCTCACAAAAAGAATCAATAATATGCCTCCCAGAATCTTTTTGGATTTTAACTTCTTCTCATTTTTTTGTATTTTGGACGATTGCAAGCTCTCATGATTATCCTCAAGTGAATCCATATCCTCAAACAGTGGAGCAGCGTTCTGGCTCGTATTTATGTTAAATAGATTGCTAATCCTCGAATTCATATGCTCCATCATCTGGTTCAATGTCTCAAGTGTGGAAATCATGAAAGGTGACTCCAAAATCCCAGGATCGGGTGGGTTGAATGAGGGTGGGTAAAAATCAAATTCCTCCGATTCCTGAAATAATGGGTTAGGCGGATATGCACAAAAATCAGGAGGAAAGTCCTCCTGGAAAAAGGAAGGTGGATCGTCTGGAGAGTACGAGGTATCTGCAAAGATCGGATTGAAATAACTCTAGTCGGCCATCTCCGAAACAAAAGACGAGGATCAGGAGAGCACAAGTGGTCAAGTCAAAAGATATGGATAAAAAGGCGTAAATACACAAAAGGATCGAGTATGCACACAAGCAATCAAACACAATACAAACCCCCAGTTCACCAACTCAACTCAAAGTGAAGACCGTGAAGGTTCGGTCAATTATCTTGTCAATTTTAGAGTTTGGTGAGAATACAATATATCAGAGCGGTTAAAAGCGAGCACTTAGGAACCCAATGCTCTCATGAGACTAGCCTAATCCCAAAGTTAGATCTTTCCCAGCCAGTATGAATTGCGGACCGTTTACCGGCTACCCGATCAATTCAATCTGTTAAGGACGTCACGGGTCGCTATACCGGTTATCGGAGAGATCCTCACTGGAGAATGACTAACCCAAGATAGTAGTCTCAAAAGAGTTCGGGCATGGCTCTATCCTAGTGTGCGGGTCGCTCTTCGCTCAAGCAAACCAAACAATGAGGGGGTTACTCTCCCCAAAACAATAATTTTCCTTGTATTTTTTAGGGTCGAGTTTTCTTTAGCAATCCCGATTTTAGCAGTTATCACTTGGTTAAAATATTTTCAACGAATCGCCTACCGAGTGTCCAATTTCCTTTTTAACTTATGTGAGTGAAAACAAGGAAGGAGATCGGAAATACCAATGTGTGATTAAAAACAATGATGCATGCAGGGGTTAGAGATGTGTACCTTGTCGCCAGCACTCTATATGCCAGTGATCCGCGCAGAATTGAAATAAACTATCTTATATGCAAATGAAAGTGAACCGTCCTAGATGATAGCTTCTATTAATGGGCAAGAACAAGTTAATTTGACTAAGTCCAAATTACGCTCTACTCTATAGACACAGAAATTTCTTGTTTAGGATGTTTGGACATAATTAATTACATGGCTCAAGCAAATTAATTAAAGCAATCAAGAGGTAGCTCACGAAATCCGCAGGAAACAAAGAAAAATAAAGGCGATGAAAACAAAACCGGTGAGGTCCCCCAAGTGCACCAGCACTTGGCGAAAAAGACCCCGCAACAAATGAATGTCCTTTTACAGAGTTCAAATGGAAAAGGAAAACTCTCTCTCTCTCTCTTTTAATTTTTTTTTCAATTCTTTCTCCTCTTCTCATGTTATCATGCGGCTTGGTGAAGAATCAAGCTGCCTCCACGTAGCTTGGGTGCTTCGACTCTCCTAGGATCGCCTCCTTCGCTCCGCGGGCCCTCGCAAGAAAAAGAAAAGAGAATGTGTAAGAAATACAATTATCAAATATGAGAAAAAATGAAACAAATGCAATGATATGAACAATGGAATAATGGCAATAATGTAAACAGATATGTACAACCAAGAATAGCAGGTCAAAAGAGAAACCTAACTACCCTTGCCGTGCCTCCCCAGCAACGGCGCCATTTTGTTGACACAAGAAATCAGAGGTCAGAAATTAATGAATAAACAGGTCGTTGCTATCCCCAAAAATCCTGTGACAAACAAAAAATATTTTTTTTATTTTTCTACTTCTTAACTTATATAGCGGACAGGATCGAACTCAGGGAGGCTACAAATCCCAAGGGTTATTCAATTAATCGAAAATCAATTAAGAGAAAACAAGAATCTCAAAGGAAAACTATCCTTGGTTTTTGTGATTTTTTATCTTTTTACTTTTTTTTGATTTTTTTAATCTTCAATTTTTTGTATATTTTTTAATTCTAAATTTTTTAGTGATTTTGATTTTTGTAATTTTTTATTTTCAAAAATAACGCAAAGTAATATTCACAAGATCAAAAATACGCACACCAACTCTTTTGTAATTTTTTAATTAATCAAAAATGCTCAGAAAAATCTAGAGAAATTATTTTTGGGTTTTAAAAGTTTTGAAATATTTTTGAAAATGTTTGTGGAAGTTTCATATGTTTTTGTATTTTTGTAAAAATCAAACAGTGAGAAAATGCGAAATTGAGCACAACCTGGAGTAATTTGCAACTTAAAAATACTGTAAGTATCCAAAACTCCTGACAATTATTTTTAAGAGAAACTAGCAGCAATTATCTACAAACAGGAACTGAAATCACTATTTTTGGATTTTGTAGATTTTTCTGTGATTTTTATAAGATTTTTTGATGTTTTCAACTTTTTTGGGTTTTATAAATAATTAATGTCTGCAAATTGGACAGAAATTAAAAAAAAATGAAATAAAACTACCCTAATATTTTTAGAATTTTTCAAAAAAAATATTTGAATTTTTATGAATTTTCAAAGTTTGGACAGGTAAAAATACACTTTTTTTGATTTTTAAATATATCAAAAGTCAACAAAATGCAATCACAATTTTATACATTGACTAACACTACAGCAGGAGCATGCACAACTTTTTTGAGAATTTTTCGAATAATAAAAATATTTATTCTGATGAAAAATAGCAAGAAATTTACTGTCAAGAACACAAGGACTAAAATGTAATTTATCAAAGTTTCTGCATTCAAATATAAAAGAAAATAACAAAGAGGCCAAACATGCAAATTACCTAGTGATACACATGCCTAGCATGTGACTTGCTCTGAAGGAGGCTTCTTTGCACTTATGAAAACCACCAGGGGCTTTTCCGCAGTTATCCCAAATTTTTTAAATCAAACCCTAGGGTTCTGTTCGTTCCTTCAAATGGGGAGGGACCAAGACAGCCACTGCCACGAGGGGATGAGATTTGCGGAGGATGGCCCACCACGCGGGGCGGCTACGGCGGGCGGACGAGGCGCGGCGGCGCACGACGGTTGGTCGCGCGTAGCGGGAAGGAAGTGTGGCGTTGGGCCGCCCCTCAGCTGACAAACGGCCGAGGGCGGAGGTGGCACATAGCTGGTGAGGAAGGCGCGGGCAGGCGGGTGGTGAAGAGGCACCAGCACAGGCGAAAGGGGGATGGAGATGGCGGTGGTTGCTGAGTCTGCTGGAAGGGGGCCGGTTGCTGGCGCGCGGGAGGCACGAGAAGCTGATGTGTGCGGCATGGGCTGAGCGGCTGGAGCGGACCACGCACGGATGGCGGCCGCCCTCGGTGGAGACGGAAGGCCACGCGGTGGAGGAGGGCGTGTGTCCGCGGCAGTGCAGTTGGTGGGCGGCGGGGGTGGCGACCCCGCTGCCTGTTGGAAGATTATTTTTCTTAATTTTTTTAATGTGGGGTCGAGAAATAATATTCCAACTTGATCAATCTTTAGAAAGAGGAGCCCGATCTCTGAGAGAAAATTTCGTCGAGAAAGTTGCCTAGTCTCCAAGCCGTCCGGTGACAGCGAGTCGGTCTTGTCGAGGTGATCACGGTCCATTTCCGCTCCTAAGGTGAGATCCACATTTCCGCTCCGAAGATAAAATAAGGAGAAAAATGTGGATCTCACCTTAGGAGCGGAAATGGACTGTGATCGCCTCGACAAGGCCGACTCGCTGTCATCGGACGGCTTGGAGACTAGGCAACTTTCTTGACGAAATTTTCTCTCGGAGATCAGGCTCCTCTTTCTAAAGATTGATCAAGTTGGAATGAGGGAGAAGGAGCGATATAAATAGAAAAGATAGAATGAAATTTGATTTTTTGAATTTTCTTGGATAAAGAGATAAGAGAGATGAAAATTGAAATGAAATTTTGATTTTTTTTGGTGGAAGAGATGAAATGAGATAAAGTAAAAGAGAAAAAATATTTACAAAATTATCTAATTTTTTTGAATTTTCATCACTTATTTATTTGAATTAAAAAAAATGTTTTTTTATTTTTTTATGGTGGTTAATTAAACATAGCGACTATATACATATATGACATTATATACAAGGGTAAATGAGGAAATTCGCCTCTTTTTTGTTTTAAGAATTTTATTATTTTTTATTTTTATTTTAAATAATTAGTAAGACTAATTTACAAATATATACAAATACAATATGCACAAAATACATGGGAAAATTGCACAAACCACCCCAGAAAACCGACTTTTCAACCGTAACTCAAAAAATTATGAAGATAAAGCCATTTTAAAGATAATTTAATTTAGAATCCAATGGAAGTGAGATTGATTCAATTTGAACTCATATGGAGCCAGAATTAGTCTTTCAATTAGCACTTAGTGGCTTTTTCCAAGTGTGTCTACTTTTATTCTGTACATGATTTAATTGTGCAATTATTTTTATTAATTAGGACACATTTTTATTTACAGTTTGGTTTTGAAAGTTATTTGATTTGAGTTCAATTAAGGCATAAATAAATTAGTGTCAGTTTTTTACAGATATATACAAAATAAGTGAGAAGTATTTACAACAACACATACACATTTTTTTGGATTTTCTGTTTAAGGACCCTATCTCCCCCTACTTTATTCTCGGTCGATCAGGTCAAGTCTTGACCTTCTCTCGGGGTTCGGGTCAGCATGTATACAGTCTTCCTTTTTTAATTTTCTTTTCTTTATTTTTCCTTTCTTTCTTTATTTATTTATTTTAGGTTAAAATTAGTAAGAAGTGTACAATATTTACACACAGATGCAAGTTAGTAAGAATATGGAGTTAGTGTTATATGCAGGTGTTTTATAAGGGATTTTAAGCTAAAATAAATGAATAAAGATGACGAATCGCGGATTCATAACTAGTGTACATACTCAGACATATAGTAATACATCTATCTCCGGTCAGAGGATGCATGCCTATATCATGACAGCATACGATATAGGTCTTAGCTATCTCGATCTCGCTAAATCAACTCTTTTGACTTAACACATCTGATACCTTCAAATCTCTATTCCTATGTAGAGGACTTGCATCAAGAGGTCGATCGGTTATCAGCCTTTGGAGTAAGGATTGCCATCTCCTTCTCAAGTTGTAGATCCTCTCTTAACAATCTCAGCACCAGCCTCTATAATTAAACCATTGAATCAACAACTGTATGGTTTATCAATATGGCCAAGGTACAAATCCAAATTTGTATGAAGGGACCTTTATAAATGCATTCATTTACTAATCCCAGACATGGAGTGAAAAATATATAAATTTTATTGATATAAAATGATTATAATAACATATATTGTACAAATGGTTTGCCAAGGTCTCACATGTATAACAATCTCCCACTAGTCCTTAGAACCATTCTGGTACAATTCGTAAATCCATACTCATTACATGTTGGTCGAAAACCTTTTGAGACAAAGGCTTGGTAAATGGATCAACAACGTTGTCGGTAGAGGCCACCTTGTTGATCATGATGTCACTACACTTTTGTATCTCCCGAAAGATGTGGTATTTCCTCTCCATGTGTTTGTTCTTTTGATGCGATTTAGGTTCCTTCACCTGAGCAATGGCTCCGGTGTTATCACAGAGTAAAGGGATGGGAGTATCCGAGGAAATTATGCAAAGTTTCAAAATGAACTTGCTCAATCACACTGCCTCCTTTACAACATCCGATGTGGCAATGTACTCAGTTTCTGTTGTTGAATCAATCGTAGTGTCCTGTTTTTTGCTTCTCTAGCTCACAACACCGCCTTTCAACGAGAATAGAAACCTTAAAGTTGACTTACAGTCATCTATATAATATTGGAAGTCATATATCCCAAGACTTGGAGATCACCATATCCATAGATCAAGATGTAATCTTGTGCCATCTTAAATACTTGAAGATGTTCTTCACAACATTCCAGTGTCGCTCTCCATGGCAGGATTGGTAACAACTTACCACTCCCACTGTATGAGAAATATCTGACCTTGTACACATCATTGCATACATCATGCTTCCCACAACAGATGCATAAGGGCATCCAGCCATGGCCTTATTTTCCTCGACAGTTTAAGGAGCCATCCCTTTAAACAAGTGGATACCATGTCTTAATAGAAGGAAGCCTTTCTTGGAATTTTCCATAGGGAATCGTTCCAAGATTTTCTTAATGTATCCATGTTGGGACAATCCCAAAATCCTTTTTTCTTGATTTCGAAACAACTTCAGACCTAAGATGTAAGAGGCTTCTCCAAGATCTTTCATATCGAAGGTGTGTGACGGACATACCCTGACACTAGTCATTAATAATGTATCCTTACCAATTATAAGGATGTCATCTATGTAAAGCACGATGAACACAATGGAACTCCCACTAAACTTCTTGTATACACATGGCTCATCGGAATTCTGAATGAAGTCATAACTCTTTATGGTTTCATCAAATCTAATGTTCCAACTATGAGAAGCTTGTTTGAGCCCATAGATGGACTTCTTCAGCATTTACACTTTACCTTACTCAACTATGAAGTCATGGGGCCGCTCCATATAGATATCCTCCTCAAGGTATCCATTGAGGAATGAAGTCTTGATATCCATCTGCCAGACATCATAGTAAAGATGTGCAGCTATAGCTAGTAATGCTCTGATGGACTTGAGCACAGCCATAAGAGAGAAGGTTTCATAATGTCAATGCCTTCTCTCTGTTTGTAGCCTTTGGCTACGAGTCATGCCTTGAAGGTATCTACCTTCCCATCATGTCCCCTCTTCTTTTGAAGATCTATTTATACCCAAAGGGTTTTACTCCTTCAGGTAGATCCTCTAGGGTTCATACACGATTCTTGTGCATGGAGTCAATTTCAAACTTCATGGCTAGAATCCATCTATCCATGCCATGATCCGTGAGTGCTTCATCATATGAAGTCGACTCATTGTCAGTCTTAGTTGACACATGGAATCCATACCTTTCGGGTGGCATGACCACCCTAGAACTTCTTCGAAGTGGTATGGGTGTTTCATTTTTATTCATTTATTCAATTTCTGACTCAGGAACCTTAATATCCTCAGGGATTCAATGAGTTTCTTTATTTCATTTTTGTCTTCACTTTTAAGGAAATCATCCTCTAAGAATTTTACATCTCTAGAGATGAAAACCTTTTAAGTCTCAAGATCGTAAAGTTAATATCCAATATCATCCTTCACATACCCGACGAAGTAGTAATCTCTAATACGAGATTCCAGCTTACTTTCATCCATGTTCTTAGCATGGACCAAGCAACCCCAAATCCTCAAGTGTCTAGCACTGCGCTTGGTTCCAAACCAAAGCTCATGAGGGCTTTTGGGTATTTACTTTCTAGGAATCTTACTAAGGACATATATTACAGTCTTTATTGCATATTCCTAGAAACTAAGAGGTAAATGTGCTTTACTCATCATTGAACGGACCATGTCCATGATGGTCTTTGTTGCATCTTTCAGGAACACCTTTCAGTTATGGAGTTCCAGGAGAAGAGAGATTGAAAACTATTCCTCTCTCCTTAAGGTATTCCTTGAATTAATCTGAGAGGTACTTGCCACCTCGGTCAGATCGAATCCATTTAATCTTCCTATCGGGTTAGTTCTCAACCAAAGCCATAAACTCTTGAACTTTTCAAAGGTTTCAGATTTGTGACGTAATAGGAAGACAAACCTGTATCGTGAATGATCATCGATAAAGGTCATGTATCGATATCCATTTTTAGTCATGGTACTGAAGGGACCACACACATCAATATGTATTAGGTCAAGTATATCTTTGCATCTAGTACCTTTATTTTGAAAGGGTGCTTTTGTCATTTTACCTCGAATATAATATTTGCAGGTAGGTAGACTTTGGATTTTAAGAAAATCTAAAGATCCATCCTTTACCAATCTATTGATCTTATCAATAGATAAATGACATAGCCTTTGATGCCAAATCATGGTAGGATGATTATCCTCTCTAGATCGCTTGAGGTTCTTATTATTAGTGGTTGTAGCATTCATGACACATTAATCAATGCATAATTCAAAGAGTCCACCAGAAGTTAGAAAAGCATATGCAATATGTTTACCATAACTACTTATGATAACTTTATTATAAAATTTGGAACTAATATCCATTTCTAACTAACTTAGATATAAATAATAAATTCTTCTAACTTCAGGTACATAGAGGGCATTCTCTAAGTAGCAAGACTCTCCCACTAGGTAGAGACAATTTGCAAGTCTCGACGGTGACTACTACAATAGTTGCATCAGAACCCATCTAGATGACTATCTCTCTACCCTCAAGCTTTCTGGATTCCTCAAATAGATGCAACACATTGCATACATGAACAAAAGCACTAGAATCAATTACCCATCTATCTTCTCATCCTATGAGAAAATTGATTTCAATTATGAAAATAGACTTTATACATGTCGGAGTATTATCTTTACCGTTCTCTAAGGTTTTCAGATAATATGGATAATTTCTTATCTAGTGCCCTGTCATTTTGTAGTGATGACAGACATTTGTTTCATTGGGTGTCAGATGTATGGAAGCTTGAGGGGAGGAATCAATCCTCTTCTTCACTTGTCAGGCTAGACACTTCCGAAACCCATGCTTCTGATTACACTCTGTGCAGTTCACATTATCGAAGATCTCTTTTAGATTCATCATTATATCATGGGCATTCTTAATATCCATATGTTACTTCTGAAGCACATTAGATAGTACAAAATATAACATTGAACTAACGAGTTGTCCTTATTAAAATTTTCATTAAATTATAATTCTTCCCTTGACATAGGGTCTGTATGCTTGTTCTCTGTGAGCACATACCTAATTCGCTCTGCAGAGAGAACAAGCTCTAAGTTTCTGAACCAGTCTGAATAATTCAGGTAGGTCAGCTTGTTAGCCTCTAGAAGCTTGCAGAGAGGGTTCATAGATTTCATTGAGATTAAAAATGCAGTTAAATACAAATAATTATGTATTTTTTTATTGTCTTGATTACAAAATTGTATATCAAAGTTGTCCTTTTTTATTACTTTGAAAGGGCGTTCCTTATTCCGAATTTTAAAGAAAGAGATATACTTACTTTTATATCTCTAGCAAGATCCGGGATCCCTTCTACCTTTTTTACATCCCAATAATATGAGAACATGCAACTCGGGTGAAGGAAGCAGAAACTCTTTCCGTCTACAAGTCCAACTTGCATTCCCAATTCGGTATTTGACACTCGAGCCCACCACCCTATGGTGATGTTGACTATTGTCAATTGAACCAACCATCAACCGGAATAGTTCTCGTTATAGGTAATCCAATATTGCCTCAATTATATGGGGAACAACATTGCAGTCACTACACATACGACCTTATTCTTTCGAGAAGCAAAGAGCCCTGATCCTTGTACGCTTCTATACAGGAGCTATGACTTCGCATAGGCATCTCCAAATATACAATCCATGCTGACAGAACCCTTCGCCTTGACAGGATACCATGGATTTCATCTTATGATCATCCATATCTTGTTCAAAACTTAATCAATCATTTAGAATCATATTCTTGTGATTAATTCTTTCATTGGAATTACAGTCATATTAATAATGGACTGTTTATTTTTAATTAGACTAAATTAATTTAATCACGTTAAAATAATCAATACAATGCAACCAGTAAACAATTAGGTTTGTTTGATATTACTGTATAGTATTACCTCTCACGTGTACGCAATATTCTGATTTTAGTAATTAGAGTACAACTTGACTTACTCATATTACCCCTCATAGAAAATGGATCCAGTCAGATGCTCAAGTATATGTTGGGAGGGAGCATTTCCTTGACAAGCAAGCCTCTAATTAGGTAACAAATCCAACATAACCCAATCTAGACACCTTTACCATCCTGATTCAGAATAATAGATTGGATAAATATACTCGTGATTTTATCGGTCAACTTTGATGATCGTAACTATACTAGAAAATATATACTTAGAGATTTAGGCATCTTAAAACATTTTTAAAGATCCTAAAATTCTAGTCATATCGAGCAAACAAGTTTGGTTTTGCATATAAAAGTTGTCCCACAACTATTGTGGGATAAACTTGGGTTTTCATGTAATGGAACAATCACTAAATGTTGTTGTTTGTCATGTATTCTATAGATAAATGATAAAACAATTAATCTGGGTAAATTCCAAAATTCCATGATTTCATTGAATGATGAATACATTAAAAAAAGTTAAGACGTTGATCTAATCAACTTCTGACCCCTGTGCACTAAATACCATATATCTAAAGCATACAAACTTGGAATCACGTGAAATAAATTTGTGTGTTTGTTGGTTTAATTTGTGATATAATTAATGTATTATATCAAGTTTCTTAATAGAAAAATAGTAAAAAAATAATTTGTTACAAATCTTAGTTTACATGAAAAAAATGGTAACACTACGGGGACTTTTCGCATCTAAAACAAAGTCCGTTGTGCGTCAATTTTTTGGTGACATGTCCAAACCATCTAAACATGGTTTCATATCTCAAAATTTCATCTAAACATGGCACAAATAGTAGCTTTTTATTTTCATGAAATACGAAATAAACAAGTCTCGTGCATCCGATATCGAAAAGCCTTTGTTCCATATGTTTTGGATCATACCCAAGACCTTAAACATGGATCTGATACCTCTTTGAAGGCTAGGTTTTTAGCCTCGTGCATCACGGAAGTGTAAAAATCTCATCATATGTGGGATCTAGTTCAACTTGTCGTACTAGTTGGCACGGTAGCAGAAAAGCAAAAAAATGTTAAGATGAAACCACATGATATGGGAACCTTTCCCATACCGCTTCATCAAGACCACATGGATATTAAGGCTACCACTTGAAGCGTGATTACAATCCTCGATGCTACTAAAGGAAGAGGCCTCTGTATTCAAATATGATTCGACAAGAGTGCACTTGCGAGCGTGATGATGAATCGCGTGGTTCCCGTAATACCGAATAACGATCCAAGGGCTATGCAACAATTATACATGACTTGAGTGTATCATGGTGATTTAGGGTAGCACTCCTCTTATAGTCTTTTGGATGTACATGGATCCCAATCCATGTGCTCTTAAGATCAACAGTTTAATTTCATTTATGTTTCTTAAAAAACAAATAAATATAAAAGAATAATCTTGAACAACAATATCCAAAATTGTCTCTTTCAATTAATTTAAATATCAACTATTTAATAAATAATTGAAAAATAAAAGAACCATCACACTATCTATTTTAAGATGGACGTCTACCATGGTGACACATTACCATGGACGTCGACCCTATGAAAGGAATGAGTCAACTTTATTTTATTTTATTAATAATTTTAATTAGTTGCATTTATCACCGAATAATTGCATTTGTGATAATTGCAACAAAACCATTGATAAATAAGAAAAAATAACTTCCATCCTATATTAATGTAAATCATATTTAATGTGAATCCAATTCACATTAACATATAGTTTGTGAATCTCATTCACTATTTTCTCTCTCCAAGATATTGTGGATAATATCCACATTATCCATAATTATTGTGGATAGTTTTATCTACATTAATCATATACATGATAATTAAATCCAATTTAATTATTTTGGATATCTGATGAACTGAGTTTTACCGAAGTCTTGTCAATCCACAAGGCAGATCAACAGTCGTCGAAGCGACCTCAAACGAAACCATGATTCAATCAACGGCTGACCCACAGATAAATCAACTAATGAAATAAAAGCGTGGAGTTAGAATTAATTATAACTCTACAAATGTGTGTATAGGTGTAAGTATGTGTAGAGCGTCGAACATACGGAGCAAAATGGATAGACCGGGCAATAAGGTGCAAAGATGATTATATCTCCTTGCCTATGTTTTTATTATTTTTGTGAGTTTTAAATTAAATATTGTCTTTTTATTTATTTTTTATTTTATATTTTTATATTTTTTGATTTCTATTTCTTTTTCTTTTAGTTATCTTATATACACAATATAGGATAATATAGATATAAATATAACTATAAATAAATAAAAATTACAAAATTAAATATTTTTAAATTTTAAAAAATGTTTTCTATTTTTGGTGATTTTTTTAGTGAATTTTGCTATTTTTTATATTTTTAAAGTCATAAATATCCCAAATCAGGGATTTAATAATTGGGCTAAAATTGAAATAAAGATTAAAAAATTAAATTAAGTCCAAAAGTCCTCAAATCAATTTTAATATATATAATACTATAAAGAAAATTATAAAATAAAAAATGATATTTTTGGAGTTTTAGAAATTCTTTAGATTTTTATAAAGGATTCTGAGGCTTTTGATTTTTTAGGTATTTTCTTTCTATTTTTTATAATTTTTGCTATGAAGGTTAAAAATACTTAAATAAACAGGATATGTTTTTTTGGAATTTTTTAAAACACTTATATTTTTGTATTTTCTAAGTCAAGCAGGGAATATCTGTGTTATTTTTTATTTTTATAAAATAGATAAAAGATCCAAAAAGCAACAATGAAAATGTGGCGTGATTCTACTGGCTAACATGAACTTAAACCTATTTTTGCGTGAATTTAGGAGCATAATTACAAATTATTTCATAGATAATTTACTATAGTTCCAAAAATAACCAAACTTTAACATGATAGAGAATATGATGGTAATAGAATTGCATGGAAAACATTCAACAATATGAGGATTCAAGAAAAATTAAGTTCCAAAGACAAGCGCAAAAGTCAAATAATACAAACTTAAAGAATAATTCCAAATGAGTCTCCGAGGGGTTGAATGCAAATATTGAAACCAAGTGTAAAATGCACCCCCCATGTGTTGCGCACGTGTTGTTGATGTGGGCGTGATATAAGACCTCTACGCAAAACGAGAGAGTTCAAAGGGGTTCACAGATATTTCTCCCTTACATGCGCAATACACGTGAGGCTTTGGCCGCCTCGGACATTTCCAATGGGGCACGAGGATTTAATTGATGTATAGATCTCCGCGTGACTTGGCATCGATAGTTGCTAATGATTAGATCTCCACTGTTTGAAGATTTGCGGTGGTGATAACTTCGGGCTCGTTTGGTAACGGGTTTACATGGGGTAATCCGGATTGCCCTTCCCTAATCTTGGGCTGGAATTTCATCACAAATCATAGTGATATCACATCACATTCTTTATTCCAACCCTCATAACCATCCCAAACAGCTACTATTCACATCAGGTTACCCCAACACACCCCAACCCAACAACCAAAAAGACCCTTAGGGTTATTGACCGGCGACCAAGTTTGAGGGCTCCATCTACGGTATCAATATAACATTGAGAGAAAAAATTGAGTAGTGGCCTGATCCACCTCCCTTCTTCTTTGTTCAACAGTGGCATGAGTTCAATGGCAATGAGAGGCTCATGCTCCGGCAAGGGCTTGGAATGAGGCATTCCAGATGTTGTTAGTTTCTGTCTACACCTGCAAGATTGACATGCCTCGAATATGGTAGCTTAGACAGTAGTGATGACCAAAAAGAGGGGAAGAGTTAATGGGGACTTTGCTCCAAAGATGGCGAATAGCAACACTCCAACCACCGTGTATGGTCAGAGGTGGAGGAGATTGTGAAAGTTAGAGTGAGCAATGATGGGGTTGAGAGAGGTGTGGTAGTTGGAATTGGAATGCGAAGAGGAGAACCAGAAGAGGAATTGAGGGCGAAACTAAATGTATCCCAAAGAAAAAGGAAAATAGGAAGAGGAATATCATGGTCATACTTGGAGAAGGAGATGAACTAAAGTGAAATGATATGGTTGAACAGTCACCTGATGTGTTGTGCTTCAAAGCTCAGTGGTTGCCTCACTTATATGTGATGACTCGAGAGGCTGAAGTGGTGCAGAGAAGTCTTTGCTACAATGGGTCTCTTGGTCCAAGGGATCACACCTAGATGCAACAAAAGTAATTGATTTGAGGAGAATTATAGTTGAAATCGGGGATGTGATGCCCCTTGTTTTTTAAACTTAATAATGACTTAGTATCCAAATCAGACCCCCATTGCATGATATCCGTCGAGATCTTTCTAACGAATAAAAAATGTCAAAATCTGAAAATGAAATACCAAGATATAGACATTTCAAGTTTGTGGATCGGGATCCGATTGGCTCAAACCACTCAATACAAAAGGTGGCCTGACCAAGGTGACTAGTTCATCGGAGACCTTCGCCAGAGCATCAACGAATCATCAGAATCTTCATCGTAGCTATGGCATCATCACCAAAAAAAGTAATATAATAGCGAGCCGAGACCATCAATGTGGAGAGTGCATTGAGGTCATCATCATGGACATGTCATGCTGAAATTGTTGTTCCGTGCGAGGACTCCTGGGAGTGTACCCAAAGGCAACAGATCACCCCCTGCAAGGGGATCCTCTGATGTAACCCAAGTTACAACAGAGAAGTTGTAATCCCATATATATTTTTTGTGAATTCAATCTAAAAAATCCAACCACTTATATTGAATCTTATATTAATCCTCTATATACCTACCAAATATCATAAAAATAAGATATCATTTGCTATTTTATCTTAATGGTCAAACATACTATCAACCTATATGCAACTTAAATCCCATTTAAAAAACAACACCATTAAGATAAAATAGCAAATGTTATCATTTTTTTGCAAAATTTGGTAGATATATAGAGGATTAACCAATGATTCAATCTACACTGTTGAATTTTTGGGATTGAATACGAGAAAAAATTAAATGGGATTACAACAGAGAACTCGGTTTACAACAAGCAGAGGATCCCCTCTCCAACCCTTTGTTGTTGTTGGGTTTGCACGCATTCCCACATCACGTGCACAGGTTTTGTAGAGTCAATCTAGGTGAAGTTAGACATGTCTTTGATAAGGCACCTTGCTCAATTTTCAGCTCTTACATGCATGAAGCGTGATTTCATCAACAATGTAATAATTAACTATTTAGGTTGTTGCGTATAGTTTGGTATTACGAAGGATTCAGTGCCTAATTATGAAAATTTAAAGAGTTATGGGTGTGAAAATTCGATTTTTTTAAATGATGAAACAGGAGACCTGCAATTAACCCACGTGAACGGAAGAACACCATATGTAGAGGAATACTACGTAGATGTCGGCACCCAACTTAGATTTAAAAACAGCTCAATAAAGAATTAGCATAATATGACATTTTTTAGATATATCTCCTGCTAAACAGGATGATCTTTTAATGTATCGCAATCCACACGGTCACCATTTTTTTCCTTCCATAAAGATACCCAACCAAATCTAAGAAGATAAACTAACCCCTCTCCCTCTATCCAGCATTACTATTTCAATATTTCTCAATCATCTTTGTAGTCTGAAAGTGTGCCACAAGATCTGTACAGAAGAACAAACTGAAGCAGAATAACTAAACCGGAAGCTTTATGTAAATATACATTATATTTTCGTCAATTTACGAATTAATCATGACAAAAATTCTCCAAGTTACAGGCATAATAAATGCAACTTTAGGCCACATTCAAGGTCTAGGATCTGTCGACAAATAGTCAGTGCAAAATACGGTTTTATTCCGGTGCCAAAAAGATTATACTTGCGCCACTTTCTCTTCACTTTAGCAAGAAGTGGATGGATTTCACCTTAATGATCATAATGCGGCAACAGTGCTAGTGCCATAGAGCGTCGAATTTGCTAGACATCCAGGGAAAGATAGAGTGCATAAAGCATGATTAACTAAGATTGGAGATATGGGACAATTGGCCAGTATCACACTAACATGGTGGAGAGAGAGAAGTAGAACCCCTCGATTTACAGAGAGCCTGGAGAATTCATGTCAAGATATCTAGAGTCTGCAAAGGATGTATTCCACAGAACATGATTAACTATAAAAAAAACGACATGATTTACCTAATACCCATCATGAGGGCGTCCATGATTGTTTTGAAACAAAAGTAGAACTGTAAGCGACCAAGCAGTCTCCAATTTGCTCGTCTAAACTTGTTTAGTAAAATTGAACACATTGAAGTTAAAGCTCCAAATACAACAACAACAACAAAGCCTTTTCCCACAATTAAGTAGGATCGGCAAGTTAAAGCTCCAAATACCAAAGTAAAATAGCATCTTTGCGACATTCACAATATACCGATAATATCAATAATTGCATCATATAGTGCTAAAAAAATAACCATCAACATGAGGAAACCACCATAATAGTCAAGGGCGCATTAACAACAGTTCTGATTCTCCTTTCCGAGAATAGGAAGTTCTCTAAACTGGTGTAATTATGATGGTCTCATTAAAAAAGGCATGTAGAAATCAAAAACTTTTGAAAGAAGCAAAGAAATGACAACTAAAAATCATTGTAATGATATTATCAGCGGTTACATTTGAAAACAAACACCTATTTGTGAGGAGCAGGTGGACAATGACGCAAAAAAAAAGCTGAGCTTAAATAGAGGGTTAAGGATGCAATACCTTCATACACTGAGTACAAGACAAATAGATAACTTTAGAATCTTTGAAGCGACACAAATTTAATGAAATATTCAGTGCAAAAAGTTAACTAATAGATGCAAAATAACTAACCCTTGCAATGCCAAATGCTGAAGTAGAACATCATTTTGTGTTCAAGTAGAACTTCTAATGTACTAAAACTACAATGCATACTTTAGTTTAAATCAAGATAATAAGACTGTAAAAGGCAGGCAGCACTTGACCCGATGTCAATTTTGAAAAAAGTAGCATTTACACCTTAATGAACATAGGTGCGAGAAAACCAAAGCAACAGTACAAAATGCCTAAAAATCTAGCTTGGGCAATCATTTTCTATGACAATGTCCTGCATCACCATTAATTAAAATCTTGGTATCCTTTCCAGATTCATATCATAAATCAAATCCACCACCACTACTGTGGCTTAGTTCTCAAAGTTTCCGACTGCCTCACATTTTCAGAATCATCTATTTATACCAGAGCATCAAGTATAAATTAGAAAGATAGCCTTGACATAGAACCCTGTATTCCAGAACAAGTCAAAATGATTCAAATCCAAGTAGAAGTTTATATCAGTGTTCTTACTCACTGTGCTAGCTACATGAGATCTTAGCAAGGTGAAAACATGGAGTATTCAATGCAGGAACTTGAAACACAGGTAGTTAAGAACTTAGGATTTGGGTCAATATCTTGATCACTGTGATGTTTATCCCCTTCATGCGCACTTTCCTCTGATTTTGTTGGAATAGTTGCAACTTTTTGATGAACACCGGTTTGATTGTAAGTCTTAAGTCACGATTCTTGGACATCCAACTTTTTCCTATCGACCAAAGCACTCAAAGCCATTCCATATTCCAATTGTTCCTGTAGAGTAAAAAGATGCTTTCTTGATGATTACAAGACTCATAATTTATGAATACCTTCAGTTAGAGTCATATTCCTTGATTCCATTAAACCAACATATATGTTCTTTCCGGCATTCCCCTGATCTAGCATGTCCCTTATAGGCATGTAAAGCTATCCTTAGTTTCTTGTTCTGTCACTGTATCTTGGATATAGTGATTTAAATATATTTCCATTTTAGAACTATTGAGCCATATTTAAAGCATGCTATTGCAACTTGATTGTTACATAAGTTTCCAAAGAAGTGTTTGATCCAAACAGCATGAATGGTAGTCATGCGGAAGCAATCTATTGAATTCCACCCCCCTGTATATTTATGTCTGAATAAAAAACCTTATTTCTTACTCCCCAAAGCAATGGTTGCATCACCAAACATAAAAATATAGCCCATGTAAATTTCTCGCCATACACATCCCATTCAAAACTTCCATTCGAGTATCCAACTACCTCAAGTAACTCAACTTGTTGAAGCAATGTATTCCAACCCCTGAATAAACAACCTTGTTTCTTACTCCCAACGCAATGGTTGCATCACCAAACATCAAAATATAGCCCAATGTAAATTTCTCACCATACAGATCCCCTTCAAAACTCCCATTCGAGTATCCAACTACCTCAAGTAACTCAACTTGGTAAACCTGTTTCAATTGCACAATTCCTTTCATATATTGTAGAAACCTCTTGACAATCCCAATGTGTTCGCCCCAGAACTATGTTATCTCCTTATTGGGCTTCCAAGATAAGACAAATCAGGCCTGCGTCATAATTCTGTCGCTTATACATACAGAGTATCAAGTACTTTCCATCACTTTCCACGACATTGACTATAATGGACTTTTTTTTGAATCACAAGTGGCCGTGAGCGTGGGGTGTGACTTTTGCATTCCAAATCTTTGCGGGATCTTATATAAGTATATCTCTAACTCAAACTCAATGTTCCCTTTGGATGCCAAGAACACATGCACTTAACTTGTGTCCATCTCAAACTCCCAACTCAATCATTTATTTAATTGAGCACTTAGTTGCTTTTAATGAGCATGTCTTCCGCTTACAATGAAAAAATTGCGAAAGCACTCCCAATTTTCTCACGAGACACAATTATCCAATTTCTTAGCGATGAAGCAAAATTGGATGGTGGCTTATAGAAGTTGAGATACTAAAATTGGCAAAGCATTCTCCCACTATAAGTAGGGTCGGCTACACAAATACATGTTGAAAGACAACGATTTTTTTATAGTGGATGTCGACTGCCTAACACAACCCACGCATGGGGGGATTTGAACCCAAGATAGGTGACGCAGGTCGTGCTTTTTACCCAAGTGGGTTTCCACGTTAAAATCCTTGTCTCTTATGGTTGTTCTTATTTTATGGATTAATTGCTTATATCTATGGTGATTATTATCTTTTTATATATTTGTTGGCCATAACATTTTATATAGCAATCCATAATAAATCACATTTGTTATAAGAGATGGGTTCGCACAGAGGACGTCACTGAAATCTTTGTCACAGCCGTCATCACTAATAGCAACGAAGGACAATCCACAATAAGACCTCCATTGTTTGATGGTACTAATTTTTCCTGTTGGAAGAACTGCATGCAGATCTATTTAGAAAGCATGGGATACGATATATGGGATGTCATCAAGACTAAATAATAAAGGCCCAAGGGGACCGTCATCATCAATAAGAAGAAAAAGATGCCAATAACTCTAAGGCGATGAATAGTTTATTGTGCGGATCGAGTATGATAGAGTACAATAGAGTATCCACGTACAAAATCTGGAACCGACTCCCCGTGACATATGAATGTAGGTCGAAGTTGAAAGAAAGTAGAATCAGTTTACTACAACAAAGATATGATATTTTCAGGATGAAAGGAAGAAGTATATGGGAGATGTATACTTGATTCACAGAAATAGTGAACTCATTCCAAAAATTAGATGTTGAGATAAAGGAAGCAGTTCTAATCAAGAAGCTTCTCAGATCGCTTACTGTCGATTGGAGGACCACAACCACGACAATTAAAGAAGCAAATGACACAGGTACACTTCTTTTGGATGAGGTAATCAGAAAGCTCCTTACCTATGAAGTTGAGAAGGAACAGAAAATGAAAGTCATTGCATAGTCAAATGAACAATCTGTTGGAAGAAGAGGATTCGTTGCTTATTCCAGAGAACCCTAGGCTCTCTTATATAGAGAAAACCTATGGGTAAATTACATAAGGTGGATACAAGAAAATAAAAGTATATAAACAGTTATATAATATAGAAATATCTCTACACTCCCCCTCAAGATGGAGCATAGATGTCAATCATGCTCAACTTCGAAGAACACTTTTAGAATGGCCCTCTAAGCAATGGCTTGGTAAAGATGTCGGCAGTCAGCTCTCCTGAACTGACATTGGAACTAGAAATCAAGCCCTTTTGAATCATATCTCTAGTGTAGTGGCAGTCTACCTCAATATGCTTTGTTCTTTCGTGAAATGCAGGATATTAGCAATGGATAACACTGCTTGATTATCACATTGTAACTGCATGGGTAGAGGTACATCAATATGCAAATCTTCTAACACAACTCGAACCCACATCATCTCTGTACTTGCTTGTGACATGGCCCTATACTCATATTAGCACTAAATCTAGCTACCACTGTTTGTTCATGCGTTTCCAAGAAACCAAAGAACTACCAACAAACACTGCAAAACCTGAAGTAGACTTCCGATCCTTAGGGCATCCACATAGTACGCATCAGACATGCAGAAGTAGAAATGTTTGTTTCTTTTATGAGCAATAGTCCTGCACCTGGAGACGACTTTAGATATCTCAATATCATGTATATGGCATCCATATGCACTTGTCCGGGTTGTTCCATGAACTGACTCACTCGACTCACTGCAAAATCGATATTAGGTCTAGTAATAGTAATATAGAGAAGCTTTCTCATCATCTCTTTATATCTTCTCCTATCAACCTCATTTGTATCATCATATAACTTCATGCTAGGATCCATAGAAGTAGTCGAGGATCGACACCGATCATGCCCGTCTCAACAAGCATGTCTGTAATATACTTCCTTTGGGTCATCACAAAACCCTGCGCATTCCTAGCAAATTCAAACCCTAGAAAATATCGTAGGATGCCAAGATCCTTATTAACAAACTGATGGCCCAGAAATGCTTTTGCCATCTTTATCCCATGCATATCATCTCCTGTAACAAGTATATCATCAACATACACCATGATAACAATAGTACCTCTGGGAGTCTTCTGGACAAACAAGAATGATCTGCATTTGATCTTTGAACCATTGCCTTTCAATTAGGTCAGAAAGCTTCTGAAACCACACCCGCGGGCTTTGTTTAAGGCCATATATTACCTTGTGAAGTCTACACACCAATTGACTCTCCCCCTCAACAGCAAACCCCGGAGGCTGCTGCATGTAGACTTCTCGTGCAGATCCCCATACAAAAAGGCATTCTTAACATCAAGCTGAAACAAGGGCCAATCACGTACCACAACAACTGAAAGGACACGTAAAGGCGAGTGACGCGCAACTGGAGAGAACGTGTCCATATAATCCACACAGTATATTTGAGTGAACCCGCGCGCCACTAGCCTTGCCATGTAACAGTCAAGGTTGCCATCTGCATGATATTTGACAGTGAATACCCATTTACAGCTGACAACAGATGCTCCTGAGGGAGCAGAAACCAAGCTCCATGTACCCCGCGATTGCAGAGCAGCCATTTCCTCCTCCATGGCTAAACGCCAGCAGCTAACCTTCAATGCATCCTAATAATTCCGTGGTATTTCCACGGTAGATAGGGCCACAGTAAACCTCTGAAAGTCCCTTGTGAAACGATGGAAGGAAACCTGTGAAGCCAGCGGATATGATGCACAAGTACGATTCTGCTTTCGTAAGGCAATAGGGAGATTGAGATCATTAGAAACAGTACTCGTCAGTATGCTATTCTCCTGTAAAGATCCCTGCACGTACACATTTTTAGTCCCATCGTTAGTAATATTATATGCACAAACCTGAGGTGTGCTAGATGATTGACGAGTACCATGAGCAGGGACAGATCGACGAGTATAGAATTTCGGTAAAGGTGGAACAAGGGGTTGTAGAGGTAGTGGTGGTGGTGGTGATGGTGGTGGTGGAACAACAGAAAGTGGTATAGGCAAGGACGGATGCAGAGGAGGAGGTGGTACATAGATCTCATCATTAAATGTAGATGAAGCCAACCTGTCACCTGCAGGAGAGAAATACATGACAGACTCAAAGAAGGTGACATCGGCACTTACGTAATATTTCCTGCTTATAGGGTCATAGCATCGGTAACCCTTCTGAGTCCGAAAGTACCCAACAAACACACACTTGACAGCCCTAGGTGAGAGCTTGTCAAGTCCCGGAGACAACTGGTGAACGAAGACAACGGCACCAAAGACATGAAGAGTAAGTGAGAATAACTCCTTGACAGGAAAAACAACAGAAAGAGGGACTTTCTCACCTAAGACAGAGGATGGCATACGATTCACCAGATAACATGCCGTAAGGACTGCATCAACTCAAAAGGAAATGGGAGCACAACTCCGGATAAGTAGGGTCCGAGTGATATCAAGAAGATGCCAGTGTTTTTTCTCTGCAACTCCATTCTGTTGAGATGTGTAAGCACAAGTTGTTTGATGGATAATGCCTCGAGATGAGAAGAAATGTGAAAGAGTACGAGTAAAAAATTCCAAGGCATTATCCGTACACACAAATTTCACAGTAGAGGAAAAAACATTCAGCACTTCATTTATAAGATTTTTGATCACATCCCCTGCTTCAGATTTATTCTTCAACAAAAACACCCATGACAATCGAGAAAAGTCATCAACAACAACTAGATAAAACATGTGCCCCTGGCGATCAGGAACACGACTCACACCCCAAATATTAACATGAAATAATTCAACAGGGGAGCTACTGCTCCGAGACTGATGACTATGGAAAGAAGATCTATGATGCTTTCCCAATTGACACGCTTCACACTGAAAGGAAGAACCCGGTGAAATCTGCAGCAAGACATGACGTATCTTCTGAAGAGGGAGGTGGCCAAAACGTAGATGTCATGTAAATGGAGAGACTAGTCCACTTGACTGAGAGGAGACGCCAGCATAGGGAGTACGGACCAAACGATAAAGGTCATCCTGCTCACAACCACAACCAATCACCCGGCCCGTAAGAATGTCTAGAAAAACAAGAGACGATGGGTCAAAAATAGCACGACAGTGCAAATCCTTTGTAATCTGACTGATAGATAATAAATTCATCAAAAAATCTGGAGCATGTAACACATTTTCTAGACGCATAGAAGGCGTTAAATTGATCTCCCATATCGAATGATGGGTGAATGGGCCCCATCTAATATCACTACAGATCGCCCTGGTGGAATCTCCTTGTAGGATGTAAGTTTATCTTTGTCTCGGCAAAGATGATGTGTCGCGCTGGAGTCCATAATCCATTCTGAAACGTCAGATCCATGACATGAAGTAAAGGAATAAGCACTACCTGAGGTGCTAGCAGTGGCTGATGTACTGGTAGAGGCTGAAGCAGCTATGTATGAGTTGCCTCCTTGAGATTCTGTAGAGACAGGAGGCATAATATCTCTCAATCTAGCAACAAGTTCCTCAAACCTCTGATCTGAAGCAGATGCTGGTGGAGATGCAACATACTCGGCTACACGCGTCGATGCCAGAAAACCATGCTTAGAATAGCATGTATCCTCCGTGTGACCTGGGCGATGACAAAAGGTGCAGGGATGACGGATGTGGCCACCTCTACCATGAGGTCCATGGCCACGAAACGAAGAGGCGCCTCTACCTCGGGAGGCTACCATCTCCGAAGGAGGCTGAGTAGTAGCAATAGACGGGACTGTAATTCGGCTAAGTCTGCAGTATACTTCCTTCATTGGAGGAATAGTAGCATCGGCAAGAATCTGCGAACGAGCAGCATCATATTTAAGGCTTAGTGTCGTGAGTAAGACCCACACCATGGTAGCATTCCGAAAGGTCCTCTGCTGCTCAGAAGTCGCCGTAAGGAGAATGATGTTCTAGAGCTTCTTAAACATCCCTCGCAAGGATGTATACAACGAATGAAGAGGACACTCGTTCTGCTTGACGGTAAATATGTCATGCTGGAGTTGAAGGATCTTGATCTCATTTCGCACCTGCGAGTATGTTGCTGCAAGGATGTCCTACATAGCCTTAGCACTTGGCTGATGGAGTACATCATTAGCAATCTCCAACGTCAGAGTACCTGAAAGCCAGACTTTGGCATACGAATCATCGGCCTCCCAAGAGGCATAAACCCCAATTTTCTCTACCGGCTCTTCTTCGGTAAGAATGTGCTTCTTACCATTTGACTTCATGAGACTCATGAACTGCATAACCCAGAGCTCATAGTTCGTCCCATCTATCTTGACAATAGGCGTTGGACCTTTGAAAGCGCCTATGGAGGGCATATCGACTTATATTCTAACATTTTGCAGGAGATATGGAATTATTGGTGGAGGATTGGGTGGTGTAGTTGGTCGCTCTGTCGACCGTACTTTCTGTTTTTTTCTCCTCTTTGCTCTCACTTTCTGAATAAAAGATGGGGTGAACACCAACGAGTGTCTCTCCCTATTTCAGGACTTCAAAAAAAAGGTTTGTAGACCAAGGAACAAATGTCTACATAAACAACCGAGGATTTGAGTGCATATGTAGACTTATGCACTCAAACCCATAGGCTACGGTGAGAGAGAGGAGAGGGGAGGGCCAGCGGCGAGAAGAGAGAGTGGAGGGGGTGGTGCGGTGGAGAGAGGATGGGGGGCGATGGCGGGAAGAGAGAGTAGAGGGGGTGGCTGCGAGAGAAGAGGGGGGAGGGGCGCCGGCGACGATAGGAGAGTGGGGGGCGATGGTGGCTAGGGTTGTGGGGTAGGGTTTTAGGTTGGCTCTGATACCATGTTAGAAGAAGAGGATCTGTTGTTTATTCCAGAGAACCCTAGGCTCTCTTATATAGAGAAGACCTATGGGTAAATTACATAAGGTGGATACAAGAAAATAAAAGTAACAGAAACAGTACATATAATATAGAAATATCTCTACACTATCAACGTCAACCTCCATTAAAGATTATAAAGAGGAAGAAATAGCTTTTGCTACTCACCATTTCAAGAATTATTTGAAGAGGCAATGTGAATTGAAGAGAAAAAGGAAGGAAGCAAAAATAGTTATTTGTTATCATTGCAACAAAAAAGGACACGTCAAATGGGAATGTCATCTTCTCAAGGCAAGAAAAAGAGATGTTCATAGAAATGAAAAGTGTCTCACAATATTTCAAGAGACCTCTGATACAAGCAACTACGAAGTTCACATTGGATTTGTTGTCAATCACGATTCCAGTGCAGAAGAAGACACACGAGACAACACTGAGGCCAACTTACCTTATAATTAATTATTTACTTTTTTCAAGAATCGCATGACATTGTAGAAAATTTGATTAGCAAAAATAAAGTTCTAAAGAAAGCTAGTAAAGCAAAAAAAATCTCACTAGAAAGGAATTCGTCCATTAAATGATCAAATTAGCATGCTTGAAAAGACAACAAAAAATCAACGGATGATCTTGCTAAATTCATTAATTGAAAAGAAAACTTGGATAAATTATTATACACTCCCATACATAACTCCACTAAGATTGGATTAGGTTATAATCATACCAACCAACATCATGCATCTAGTACTTTTTATCCAAAAGAAAGAAAGGTTTGGAATCCTAAAAGTGAGGTCGAGAATTACAAAGCTAACTTTGTTGGATCCAAAACAAAAGGGGTACCAAAAAAACTTTATGCAGGTGGAAGGAAATCAACGAGAGAAGAGCCACCAAGAAAAAGATATGGGAGAACTCCAAATCATGTGGGGCAGTTGCAAGAAGACCTCGAGCAACGAGAAGTAAAGTTCGGGCATGGAGAAACTACGAGCAATAAGATAGAAGAGGTCATCATGGATTTTGACATAACCTCAATGGATGGACATCATCGCAACCATCATACCATGGCTACCCTCCTTGGTAGTATGGTACAATCTTTCCACCTTATGATTTTTACTACTAGTTAGGCATCATCTAGTACATGCAATTCGCGATGGGTCACATCTTGGGACGTCGCCATTCCTTTTTTTCGAAAAAGAATTTAAAAATATTTTTCAAAGAGAAATTTTATAAAGGGAGAGATATTTTTTCAAAATAAAATGAATGATACTTTTTTGTATTTTTGAAAGGAGGAGAAAATTTGTTTTCAAAGAAAATTTTTATGAAATCTTTTTGTTGTCAGTAGGGGAGAAGTGTATACGCTAATCTCTAAATTTTATTTATTTGTCCTCATCAAAAAAAGGGGGAGAATGTTAGTATCGTGATTGCATACTAATTATACCATTATTTTGATGATAACAAATCTTTGTGAGTATAGATAGGTCTGCAGATTTCATGATAAATTCACTCCAAGTATGAAGCACAAAAATTGTAGTCAAGCTGAAAGTTGTGGATAAAATGTAGATGAAAAAACTAGACTTTTGTAATAAGCATATGTAAAAAGTCTCAAATATATATATATATGTATGTATGTATGTATGTATCATGCAGGCATATTAAGTCCAAGTCATTATGATCGATCATCCTTCTTGATCTAATTGATGAACTGCCTTGATCACCCTATTTGGCTTGATTGACTATTACTGATCGATCAACCCGCTTAATCTGATCGATCACCCTTGATCAACCAGCTACCTTTTATGATCGATCACAATTTGTATTCAGGCTCCCAACAGCTATGAAATGGTTGATCACCTTAATCTACATGATTGATCAACTTGAGATGATCGATCACATTCCTTGTATGACTGATCATGTGTATCAAATCTTGACGATTTATTTCCGGATTTGTTTCCAAGTGCTATATTTTTGAGAGCTCGTCCCTCACCACTATAAATAGAACACTGGGTCTATTGTTGAGAACACACATTCCAAGGTAAAGCCTCTCTCAAAGCTCTATTCGAGGCCATCTCTCTCTCGCTCTCTACTCCAAGAACACATTTTGAAAGCCAATCGTCTACACGTTCGGTTTTGCAATTCAATTATTTATTATAGCGTACATTTTCTTAGCCTCAGTGTTTGCATTGCCTATTTATATATGAGGCTTTATATATTGTTGTAATCTTTACTTATTGTTGTACTGTAACACTTGGTGTTTGATCCAAGGTGTATAAAGAACTTGGTGTTTGATCTAAGTTGTGGGAAGACTTTGGTGTGCGATCCAAAGCATTTATAAACAATTGAGTTATCCGAGGAGAAATAACTCAAGAAATAACTCAAGATAGTGGAATAGTTGATTGACTTGGTCAATCGGGAAATCTCGAGTTAGGTGACTCAGGTCATGGTTTTTACCTAGGTGGGTTTCCACGTTAAAATCATCGTCTCTTGTGGCTCTTATTTAGCGGATTGAATGATTATATCTGTCGTTATTATTATATGTTTATCTATTTGTTGTCCATAATATTTTGTTTAGCGATCTAAATTAACTCGTAATATATATGTGGTGGTGAACTCGAACTATACAAAAGAGAACTAATTATTCCTAATTCAATCCTAGTCTCAAATTTAGGTTGTATTAACTCTCCAACACTTCAATGTTGTTGGACGAATTTCCCATACTTTCAGATTCTTTCTTTTTTGTTTGACATTCCTCTTGAACACCTCATTACACATATATTTACTCTGCACAAGTCAACCCCTCAGCCTCACGACTCCAATGCATGGTGCCTCCCTTTTCTCTCACGATCATCTCAAACCATTCCCTATTGCTTTGAGGCATGTTTCCACATAGGTGAACACGGTCATAGCAATCAGCATCTATAGTTGATGTGATGGTGCTCGATCAAGCCCATCAATTCCAATGTGGCTCTTACCACTTCAAAACTACTATATCGAGTCATGATCATGTAACCTTCTTCATGATCGCATCACCTTTTAGCATGTTAGATGATGGGAGCACTATGCTAGTGCCTCTGCCATTTGACTCCAGAGGTCTACCATAACCATCCCATATCAAGAAAAACTCAATTCAGGAGCCATATGGGCATAAACCTCACATGTGATTGCTTTTAAATATTGTTGGTATTAACTAACACCTTTTTGCGGCCTTGCATAGCCGAGAGACTCGTGACTTGATTCCATGGTGGACAACAATAAATTTCTAGGGCCTCAAAAAAAACAATAAATTTCTACAATGGCTTTCATCTCCTTCCATGGGAATCTTAAACTACAAGGAAAGAATAAGTCTTATATTTTAAAAAAGAAGTCTCTCCTTGAAAACCTTCTTTATTAAAAAGGTTAAATCTTGGAGACTTTCAAAATGAATAAAAATATTAAGATAAAGGCATGAAAATTGTGATTGCATTTATGCCACAAAAACACCCGATAAGGACGGTAAGTAGTGGCAGTAGCAACATAATGAGAAAACATTCATAATCACATTGAATAAATGGAAGTGCCATAAACATGAGGTGACTGACCGATGGTGTAGGTTCCACTATGATTGATGATGATGGGGGCATGGTCCGGGCAGGGACCAATAACAAAGTTGAATTCAAGATTAAAGGTGGCAACTTCGACTGCAACGAGATTGTATTACGGTGGTTTAGAGACTAAGAGATTCAAAACTCCTTTGGTGGTCTCAATTTGATCGTATGATAATACTAGTGTGTCTTGAAGATGTATCCATGAGTATATAATCTCTGAAAATGATTGGTTTACCTCCACATGTGCCTCAAAACTATTCTTCAATTTGCAATAACAATATGAAGACTTTCATTCTTTGACTTTTTTCCTATCATTTTATGTATGTATCAAATGATATCATCCAAATGATAAACATTCAAATGGCATGCTCTTATACGAATTGATGCAAAATGAATTTGGGATGGGAGAATATATAAGAGGACGAGAAAGAAGGTGAGAAGCGGGACCATGTCACTTGACAAAACCCAAGTTAATGGAGAATTTAGGTAATTTGCCCCTAAAGGAGTTTTTTTGTTGTTAATTCATTTCATTTCGGTAAATTTTCTTAACCAATGCCGAGCTCGCAAACCTATTTAGCTTGAACCGACCGGGTCAGCTCACCATGCGTACGTCATTTGATCGCTTGGTGCAATGACCCACATTAATTATCCTTTTTATTTTCTATTTTTAAACCTTTAAATAAATCACATGATCAAACAACCAAGATGTGTTAGAAAAATTGAATGCGGAAGCGTATCGGAAATAAAGGATAAAGAACAATGAAGAATGCTGGATTTACGTGGAACCCTACTCTCTAAGGAGAGGGGTGAAACCACGGGAGACAGCATTAAAGGGCCATATATTGCATTGCACTTTCTCATATGTTACAGGAGGTATAGGGCTTCTTATATAGCCTCCTCAGACCCTCCAAGTCTCACCACTGGTAGATGTGGGATTAAACTTATGTATGTGGTAAATGGATCCTGGAGGGATCCATTTACCCATCTATCACTTAAGTAAAGCATACTCAACATACTCCAACACCCCCACTCAAGCTGGAGCATGCAATTCTCAGCTTGGACAAACAGAAAGAAATCACTCAAACTCACAATAAATGACACTACAGACAATATCGATTCAACGCATACACAACTGTCGGTTGCTCTCGAGGGCGTTGCTTCTCCTCATCAGAGAGCATGTGAGGAACAAACAAGCTGGAGTGTGAGTCAAACTGAATCTCCTCATCAGAGAGCATGTGCTATGTACTGTGCATGCGCCTGTGGGAGTCACTACAACTGAAAATGAGTCTACTCGTCGGAGTATTCTAGCCCACCACAACATGTGGACAACTGCTCCATCTCTGAAAGGGTCGAATTGAAAAAGCAGTGGAGACATCCTCGTCGGTGTCCACGATCATTGAAGAATGGAGTCTGAAAAGTCTCCTCGTCGAAGAATTGGGTCTCTCTTATACTGGCTCAGAGAATGGAATCTCTACTGTGGAGTCCCTATGAAACCACATGACATAGGAAATGGGATCTCTATTCTGGAGTCCCTATGGTTCATATGAAAACTCTGACCAAAATAAAAGATAGGGACCACACAAAAGATGGCAAACATGTGCACATCTGACTGAGAATTTGGAATTTGAACATCAAGTCTGAAATCTGAAGAACTATAGAGTCTGGAAATCTGATTGGTCTAGAGAATCTGAATCCGACCTGTAACTCTACACAATACTCCCCTTTCTCCCATACTTGTCGGAACACAATGACATCGACGAAGTTGGGAGAATACATGAAGATGGGGAGGACAAAGTCGATCACACATTTTTTTCCAGTTTTTATTTTCAATCATAATTTCTTTCGTACAGATTTTTTTGTGTGATCGCTTTTCTTTAAACATTTTTTTATCGTATGGATTCTTTTTGTATGATCCCCTTCTTTTTTTCCTGGCTATTTCCTTTTTTATATCAGACTCCTTCATTTTTTAAAAAAATCAGCCCCTCTCTTTTTAAAAAAATACGACCCAAATAGTGGGTCTAGGGCTTGCTCTCTCTTTCTCTTCTATTTTTTTAACGTGCGGCCCAACTCTGGGCCCAAAAATAAACATGGCCTCCTTTTTTTATTTGCAGCAGCTTGGATTGGGCCTCTGTCGAGACTCCTCATTTTTTCCGACCATTTTTTTCTACTGGCCCTTCACTCTCTCTTAGCCTCCCCTTCTCTTTTTTTCCACGGTCCACTTGGACCCCAAACATGATTTTATAAATGTCGGCCCACTAGAAACGATAGGGTTCTGCATCGGGAACCCTTCTTAAATATTGCCGCCCTCGATGAGGCTTCTTCAACAGTGCCGCTGCCGGAGGAGATCTCACCTGCGTGAGGGTGGAGAGGGTGGAGCTGCTTGCTACCTAGAGGTTTGCACAAGGATCTGGCAGCGCCTGCGAGAAGGAGGTCGTTGCCTGCTTCCTGGAGGCATGTTGCATCGATGAGGGGAGATGCGACTTCAGGAGGAGGAGCTTTGCCTCCTGGACGGAGAAGCATGTGGTCTGAGCTTGCCAACACAGGAGCTTGTCTCCACGAGAAACGAGCTTCGCAATGGTTGGGTCTCCGTTGGGATAAGGTGCACAATTGAAGGTTCACAGGAGGTGCGCCTCCAAGGAGGAGTGTGTTTCCAAGAGAAAGGCACCGCTGGAAATGATCCGCAAATGGAAAAAATGTCAGAACTGTTGGGGAGGCAAAGCGACGAAGCAACAAGGGGGATTTCCGCCTGGAGGATTGGAGCCCTGACAGAAGGCACCTGAAGTGCCTGATGATGCTAGAAGGTGCCTGAGTGCTTGATTGTGCTCAAAATGTGTTGTAGCCAGGAGGATTAGGGTCCATTCAGGGTACCTTGATCCGCGTAGAATCGAACCATGAACAGGAAAAGGTCTTGAATGATTACGAACATCAAACATAAATCGAAAATACAACCTCGAAATCGAACGTAAGATCGAACTGCTCTGATCATGAACTTAATATCAAATCTTGAACAAATTGCTAATATATTAAAAACCTCGAGAATCAAACCCGCTCTGATACCATGTTAGAAAACTTGAATGTGGAAGCGTATCATAAATAAAGGATAAAGAAAAATGAAGAACATGGGATTTTACATTGAACCCTACTCCTTAAAGAGCGGGATGAAACCACGAGAGAAGGCCTCAATGGGTCATATGTTGCATCGCGCTTTCTCATCTGTTATAGAAGGTTTGGGGCTTCTTATATAGCCTCCTCAGAACCTCCAAGTACCACCACTGGTAGATGTAGGACTAAACTCCTGGATGTGCAACATACTCCAACAAGATGAATCGTAGAGGGTGGCATCATAGCCACATCACCATTGTTGATCACTTGCTCAACAGTCCTTGCCTATTCACTTACGTACCCAGGCATAGAGTATTTGATAACCACCATTTAATCATTTAATCGTTCGCCTTATAACCGATAACAAATCACTTAACCTCAAGACCTCACCGTAGTTTAGTGAACAGTTGGTAAATATAAGCACCACTTTGCCATGTGGCAAAGTGGGGCCCTTCCGATGGCATCCAGTGTCATACACTCACACTTGCCATAAATATCATTGTTACTGATCTTTTAATTAATGGTTGAGGTCTCCCTCACCCAACTAACACTTGTTGAAGGTGTTCTGCCTATTACAACTTCCTCTCTTTTCCAATAATCTATTGCCCCCATATCCAGTTTAACACGATAAGAATAATGCTTAAAAACTCACGCATCCTCATCCATGCGCAGGTCCTAAACAAGTCCACCCTTATAAACAAAGGCTACTTTCCCTCATGAAATGGAGGGAATTCATTGGGTTTGCATTGAGCTCATAAACGTTAGGCAATTTGCCTCCCTACGATTCTTAGGTCCTACCTCACTCAAGCTCCTTTACCCTTTTTCTCCATTTTATTTAGCTTCTGCACACAGACAGCAAAACGAACCTATTTGTTACCTTTTTATGCTCCGATTCCTCTTTTGTTTTCATTTCAAGTTTTTACCGAGTCCTAGCATTTTTTACATCTTGATCTTTAACTTTGTATTCGCTTATGCTACTCCTCATCCCCCTTACTATTCTAAAATATGGTGTGTTCCATTATGCTTGGGTTTCGGGTCTTTGACCTCCTCTATGCTATCGCTACTCCTTGTCCCCTCTATGCTTTGCCTTTACCTTACTTGATGCTAATTGTTCTCCACTTTCTCTCTAGTAGGGGTACCATGGGTAAAAGAAAGCATCCCTACAACAGGGGTCTGTGGGTAGCCTTCCTGGTTAAGCTTCAACAAAAAAATTTAATATAGTCTTAAATATAGACAGAAGGTGCTTTCCTTCCGCACATGCAAGTGGAAGCTCTTAGATCTGGTTGCTTTATCTAGCCCTTGTGCAGGACTAGGGGAGGAAAGCTAGATGGGGTAACGGTCTAGGTTAGATCCTAGGGAGGGATGTAGGAGATCTGAAATTATTATTTCGTTTATTTGATTTATCGCCTCAATTTTAATTGCAAATATTCATGCCATAATAGTGTTGTCATTGTTGTGGAAAGAAAGCTCAACATCCCTCTTCTTCACACGAAGAGATGGCACAAATGAAGCACCAAAAATCCTTCAAAGATACCATCGAAAAGGTCCCTGTGTGCAGGTACGTTTCCTGAAAAAAATCCTTAAATTTTATTCCCTTCCTCTACAATTAGAATCTTGATGTTCCCATGCTAGTTTTGTTAATTGCATTCTATTCATTTTAATTTATTTATTTAATTCACGAGAATACTTTAGTAACAAATAAGTTCCTCTCCATGAAACTGTCTTAATTCATACATAACTATAGCCTTAAATTTCATATAATTTCGGTGATTTTTTTCTGAAACTCTCATTTGGCAGCCCACCGATATTAGAACCTTATATGATTTCTATTTTCAGGACTTTTCCCCTATTTCCACAAAATTTCATCTAATTTTGCCAAATTTCACCTAACTTCACTAATATATGAAGAATCTTTAATAAATCACCCATGTTCACCTAATTGCGCATGAATGTATCCTAATTTCACCTTATCTTTGCTACATTCTTTTTAAATTGGAAATTTTTCTGGTGTTTCTTTAATAAGTCATCTTCCTCTTATAACAAGCCCAAGATCCACAATTTATCACTAGATTACGAACAATTATTTGCAATGATTTTAAATCTTATATAGCCCCTCCCTGGATAAACAAACCCTAATGTATTAATCTAATTAAAACCTGACTCAGATTACATAAACAACTTATTACAGCCCAACAAGATCCCGCTTCAGACAGGGAGCATCGCCCTTCATTAATAAGGGAAGTAATAAACATAAACTCAACTACAACTGCATCGAGTTAATTGACAAGTTAAGATTCAATATATATTATCAATCATTGCTCCAAGAGGGTGTATGTGTATTGATCCATCAACCTTCTCCCCTAACATACACACATATTTTTCTGTCAAAAAAAGGGAGAAACATGCGTGGGCATCTGCCCCAAAACCTACACACACATATGACCAGTCGTACAGTCATAATTAAATATAACACCATATAAGCATATATAAACAGTTACAGATTATACTTGCATACCTGCATTTCAGCATGCCATATATGATGCCGATAAGTCAAATCTTCTAATTACACCTCTTTTTAGCAAACATTTGTGTAAATCTATCTCCTATTTATTATAAAAACATTGGCCTCCTTCATTTCGGAACTTTTTATTTATAAAATCATTTCCATGATTTCCAGTGATATCGACATAATATTGACGAAATTATCTAAAATTTCTCTTTTGAGGTTTGGTAAAATAAAATCGAAATTTGAGGCCATGTACATAATCCTTACAAGTCGATCCTAATCATCACTACCATTTGGCATCCCTCCCTCTCCACAACTAATCATAAATTGGAAACCTTACCGTTTTCCATCGAAATGGATTTTTATATTTCCTTTTCATCTATTATATCTTAAAGAGCTATTGTATGTTTTATCTTCTTATCCGCTGACCTCAATCTACAATTGGAAAATATGTCTAAAGTAATTCTGTTAGCATCTTGTTGGCTTTATTTCATTCTTAATTGATGTGTTAGAGGTGGGAATGCCTTGTTTGTGTTTTTCTTAACTATTATGTGTACCTTTTCTCTTTTCTTAATAAAGGTGCGATGGGTGTGCCCCGTCTTGGGACTACACCCTCCGTTTTAAGAAAAAGTTCTGTCAGGCAACAAAAATGCATCTTGACTCCAAGTCTCCAATTCGAGCAAGTTAAAAGCTGGAGGAACCTTGTAAGAGATGGAAAAGAACACCAAATAATTTCCAAAGGGAAACTATCCAAAAATTGTCAGACAGTTTTACCCTAGTCAATTCTGTTTGGAGGGTGAAGGTTAGGTTTTGTTTTCAGTACCCACTTATATCAAGATCCAACACATGATGACACATGCTTTGTTCCACCGAAATGAAAGAACCCATATTATCAAAAAGAGTCGTCTTCATATTTTAAAACAAACTTCTATAAGTAGAAATTATTTTTCAAAATCTTTTTTTAAGAGATTCTAAAAGCTTTCAAGCTATGCATATATAAAACATTTTGTTAGCCTTAGAAACAAAATGAAAAATTCCCGATACTCATTACAAAGTGCTTTTCCTTGCTTTTTCAACTTAAAAGCGATGACTAATCAAGACTAGTTGCCATACCCATAATTGGAGCTATCTTTTTGCAACATGAATAGAACAATATTCTTTACTAGAAGGAAACATGATTAAATTTTCTGCACAAGTGAATCCGCTCCTTTCTTTACATTTCATTCATGTGAAGGACACAGCATGTTAGAAATGGCCGGGGGCCTAAAGGCACATGCCTTGGGTGTGAATTTTGGGAAGTGGAGAAGATTACAACATAGAGAATAATCATGTGGATGAAAAAGTTGGAGAAATGCCTCAGTTACAATAGATTATCACATTAAAATTCTTTACATTCAGAACTATTCAGTGTGCAATAAAGGCCAAGTACCTCTATTACATTCACATGGATAAGGGCAACAATAACCTTCTTTCCCTTTTCTTCGCCAGCCTTCTTTGTCTAGAAATTTTCAGGCAGATGGGAAGAAGCACCGCAAGTAATACGATCCCAGCTGATATTCTAAAATATTTGTAAAACAGTGTAATGTATGAAGAAATTAGGAGTAAGCAGAATAGTAAAGCCCATGATGAAGCAACAACTTTATCGGCCCTGCATATCCAAGCAAGACAAATTCAGTTGAGAAGTAGCTGGAAAAAATCTATAAGTTCTGCATAATTGTTTATGCTTAGTGAAGCTAGTCCATAATTTTGTTTAACACGAACTGGATGGCGCCTAATCAAAATAACTGAACTGTGAATGCAAAAAATCCAAATTATTGATTTGTTGAAAGCTTGCGTTGCAGTTCTACTCACAAGAGATAAATAAGGTTGTTGGAATATTTTGTTGTGCGCCTCTTATGTCGTAGATGGGTAAATGGATACCTCCAGGGTCCATTTACCCATCCAGTCTTTAGTCCCACATTTACCAGTTTGGAGATGTGGAGACTCAGTGGGGGCCATATATAGACCTCCACACCCATTGTATCTATTGAGAAAGTTGAATGCAACATATGGCCCTTTGAGACATTCTTCCATGGTTTCATCCTGGGGAGTTGGGTTCCACGTAAATCCCAGTGTTATTCAAGTTTTATTTCTTTATTCCCTGATTCCGCTTCCTATTTTCTAACATCGTCATGGTATTAAAAAATGCACCTCGAGGCAGTCGAGGCGTACGCCTCAGGTGAGGCGGACCTTTTTAGCCTCGAGGCGTGCCTCGAGGCGGTCAAGGCGTTTTCTGAGGAGTTTTTGCTTTTTTTTTAAGTTTTTTTAAGATTTTAATGGTCTACATGATGGTTTGAGAAGCTTATAAATAAGCTTATAAATATATATTTGTTTAGGATAATGATTATACAAGTTAAATGCCTAAATTTAATGTTTCTTTCATGCTCATAACTTCATATTTACTATTAATTATGTCTAACTATTTCAGCAAACTGCTTCATATTTACTATTAATTATATCTAACTATTAATTATGTCTAAATCTGATATTTCTTTCATGCCTAAAATAGACGCTCTTAAAATTTTTCGCTGGGGGCGCTGCCCTCACACCCCCGCGGGGGGGCGCACTTGCTCCCCCCTAGAGCCCCCCAAGCTCGCTGACCGGGCAGCAAGACCCCCGTCTTGTTGGGGTATGGTACGGCAGGAGGGGTGCATACACAGTTCTTCAACAATGGTCAGATGATTAGGATTCAAGACTTATCAACAATTCGACATATATTTAATCGTACTTTTATTAAAATAATATTTCAAAGATTTGTTCGAACTAGATAGGATTCACGGTTTCTCTCGCGATCATATATTATATGTTAGATACATAACATAAATTTCTTCGACGTATATTTAATTGTACTTTTAATTACAATAATATTTCAAATAGATATGTATTGTTTAATTCTTTCACAACATTTATTGACGACGAATTCCTTTTTTGATTGGATGAAAATGTGTAGAAAGGGATATGATGTTGTTCTATCTTATATTTGGGGTTCTTATTTCTATTATTTCATCATATCTTATAAGTATTATATGTTGGGCAGAGAACGTATAAATTTATATAATTATAGTTTTATGCATAGTTTTCTCTATAAATTGAGGCTTATGCCTCGACCGCCTCGAGGCTACGCCTCGCCTCGATTTCGAGGAAAATGTCTCATTCTGCCTTTAGTTTTTTCAAACCTTAAACATGGTATCAGAGCGGGTTCGATTCTCGAGGATTTATTCTTGAGGATTATTTTTATGTACTATTCGAGATTCGATTTTGATGTTATTATTCTTAAAGATCATATATGGTTCGAAGATTTGAGTTCAGTTTTAGGGTTTTTCAAAACCCTAGATCGTCCAGGAGCAGCGGCGTCGTCCATTCTCATTGGTCAGGTGGTGCCCTTGCTGCCCTTCCAGACACGACGCTTCTCCCCGATCTCCTTTTACGCCGCTGCGCGCGAACTCTCCCAAGCGGAGCTTCCGCTTCAAGGCAGCACGGCATCTTACCCTCTCTCTTCCAGTCGAAGAGACCTCCAGATGGCCGCATCTTCCTCCGCGAGCCCTAATCCCAGGGCAGCGGCTTTCGAGGTGTGCAGCTCTCCAGTGAACAGGAGCAGCACACCAGACACGGCCAGAGCACACGGCTGTGCTCCAGGCAGCGGTCCCAAGCACGATCGTGCTCTCTCCCTCGCGCACCCTATCGGGCAACCTCCTCCTTCCCTGCGGAGCCTCACAGGCGTACGGCACTACCTCCAGTCGAACCAACTTCCAGGCGGCAACCATCCTCCAGCCGCACCAACTCCCACTCACTGGCGGTGCACACGAGGGTTTCCCATCACAGCCCGATTCCAGGGCCCCTACCCCGCTGAGTTAGAAAAATGGCAGCGCTCCAAGATCACAAGCGACATGCCTCCATCGTTCAAGCCCCAGCAACAGCCACAGTCCACGTCCGTATATCCAGTCACAGTTCTCCAAGAGGTCGTGTGATCCTCGCACCTCTTCCTCCAGCGAGCAGCGACCCCCTCCGTCTTCGAACTCCAGTCGGCGACGAACTGGCCGCCAATACTCTCGTGCCGCCCCAGGAGCCCTCGGCGCTCCCAACACGCACGTAATGCTCCAGGCGACACTTGCGTGGGCGGTTGCATGTGCAAGCCCCATCGGGAAGGGGGCGGTCTTTGAGCAAAGGGGTTCCCACTACGGGAAACCCTAAATAAGGTTACGGCCAAGTGGGCCACCAGTTGAAAAAATGTTTTTATTGTAACGACCCAAGTGGGCTTGTGATGTACAACCCAAATGTAAACCAAAAAAGGGGAGAGAACAATTAAAAAAAGGAGAGAGAGAGAGAGAGAAGCATGGTTTAAAAAAAACTGTTTTTTGAAAGAAAAAAAGGCGCGTACAAATAAAAAGTC
Source organism: Ottelia alismoides (assembly GCA_037367405.1). NCBI lineage: Eukaryota > Viridiplantae > Streptophyta > Magnoliopsida > Alismatales > Hydrocharitaceae > Ottelia > Ottelia alismoides. The sequence continues at coordinate 647,710 of JAZKJV010009198.1, forward strand.
GTACGCTTGTTTGAAAAAAAACAAAAAAATGTGAGAAGAAAAAGGTGTAAAAAACGGCTTTAAACAAATGTTTCAAAAAAATGATTTGAAAAGCTGATAAAAAAATGTGAACGGCTTATGTTAAAAAAATGACGGCTATTTAAAAAAATTTTGACAAAAAAATCGCCAGTTCATGATTTTCTCCCCATCTTTGTAGTCTTCTCCCAACTTGGTCGCTATTCATTATTTTCCGACAAGTATGGGAGAAAGGGGGAGTATATGTAGAGTCACAGGTCTATTCGGATTCTCCAGATATAGATATTCCACACCAACCAGTTGTTCAGACTCTACAAGTTATCAGATTATCCATGCGCAGTTCCAGACTCGATGTCCAGATTTCGAGTCTACAATTTGATGCGCAAGTTCAGACTCCACATTCAGGTTCCGAGTCTGCAGTTCAAGATGCACGAGTGTGTGATCTTCAGTTTCGTGGTCCCCATCATTCTTGTTATTTCGATCAAAGTTTCCATGTAAGCAATAGGGACTCCAGAGTAGAGGACCATTCCCTATGACATGTAGGCAAGGGTTTTCATGTGGTATCATAGGTACTCCAGAGTAGAGTACCATTCTCTGAGCCAGATGGGAGAGACACAATTCTCTGATGATGAGACTTCTTCATACTCCATTCTCCAGCAACCGTAGACTTTGACGAGGACTGCACTCCACGGCTTTTTCAATTCGGCCCTTTCAGAGATGGAGCAGATGTCCACATGTTGTGACGGGCCAGAGTTCTCCATGTAGAGACTCATTCTTTAGTAGCAGTGACTCTGACATGCGCAGTACAGAGCACATGCTCTCCGATGAGGAGATTCAGTTTGACTCACACTCCAGCTCGTTCGTCCACCTCACCTGCACGACATGAGAAGCAACATCCTCGACAGCAGCCGACAGTTGTGCGCATTGAGTTGATATTGTTTGTAGTGTCATGTAGCGTGAGTTGAGTTTCTTTATGTTTGTCCAAGCTGAGCATTGCATGATCCATCTTGAGGGGGGGTGTTGGAGTATTTGGCTGTGCGCCTCTTATGTTGTAGATGGGTAAATGGATACCTCTAGGATCCATTTACCCATCCAGTCTTTAGTCCCACATCTACCAGTTTGGAGATGTGGAGACTCAGTGGGGGCTATATATAGACCCCCACACCCATTGTATCCATTGAGAAAGTTGCATGCAACATATGACCCCTTGAGACCTCTTGTGGTTTCATCCCGCTCCTTAGGGAGTAGGGTTCCATGTAAATCCCGGTGTTATTCAAGTTTTATTTCTTTATTTTCTGATTCCGCTTTTGCTTCCTATTTTCTAACAAAGTTGCATGGCTTCAAATCTCAAATAAGATTATATGCCCCTCCAATAGAAGGTAAAATGAGATAATTATGTTTGAGGTAGTTTGGGCAGTTGCGGAGCTAGCCACCTAATACCCTACTTCGAAAACTTTAGTTGATGACTATTACAGAAGAGGTGGGGTATTACAGTCCCTTATGGTCTCTACTTGATGGGACCTTTTCTTTGATCCTACTACTCTAATTCATCGGGTTCCCTCTGGTCGGTCTTCATTTAGGTGGGCGGGAATGTGCCTTAGAAAGACCTGTGAAATGCGGAAATAAGAAGAAGCATAAAAGAAACAATAAACATGATCGAGCATAACTGAACCCCAGCTTGTGCAGGTATAACCAAAATAAATCTGTTTATAAGCAATTATCCAGTATTGCCAACCCTACTTACCTTGGGAAAGGGCTCTCTTTTATTATTTTTTTGTTTGGTTAGTTTCGTTTTTAAAAAAACTAGATAGGAATCCATGCTTTTCAGACCATGGCTATCAGTAAGTTCCACTTTTAATAAACTAGATAGCAATCTATGCTTTCGAGGCCATGACTATACCACAGAAACAAAGACCAAAAAGTCAAATCAAAATGTGTTGTCTTCTAAATTAATATTCTTTAAAAGCTTGTTTTAACCTTCCGCTCTTCTTCCCTGTTCCCATTAGATTTCTTCTATGGCTGTCATAGTTGTCATTCTGTCTCTTATTACATGACATAATCTTAATATGCGTACCTTGATAATGCCCTACCACTGTCATCTCCAATATACCAGGGACAACAGACTAATAAGTTATTTGAAGACCAATTCAGAGAGTTGGTGACTGAGCACTGTTCTTCGTTGGAGTGCTCGGGCCCTGCAGCAGTTCGGCTAGTCCAGAAGTTGGCATCAATGTGTAGCCGTCTTTGCTCTTACATGAGAGAGATTAAGGAAATGCATAGAGGTCGCTCCATTGCATAAGATGAGGCATCCAGGTTGCATAAAGTACCTCAAAGATCTAGCAATAGAGGAACTTGATGAGATGGCATCTTATCACAAGATTATTGTGGAGGACGACGAAAATCAAGTGGCCAAATGGAAGCAGAAGTCTAGGCACTAATGGATCAAAAAGGGAGACGTGAATACAAAATTTTTCAACAAGTTGATGTCTTCATAATCTGATACATTCCTTGGTGTTGAATAATAGGCGGGTGGAAGGTGAGTGGGAGATGGAGAGGGTGCTAGCTACTTACTTCGATGATTTCTCCTATCAAAAAGAAGGCAAACCCTTGAAATTGACGGGTGCGGGGGCTTCATCCTGTTTGGGCACCATGCAGATATCCTGGCATATGACTTCACTCTAGAGTAGGTGAAGACCGTTGTATAAAGTTTGAATGCAGACAGAGCCATTGGTCCAAATGTTTTCCCCGCATTTTCCTATCGTGACTTCTGGGATGTAGTGGGGATGGATGTGATGGAGGTCATGCGCGAGTTTTCTAATGGCAACACAGGCTTCAACGGAACCAACAAGGCGCTCTTATCTCTACTCTCGAAAAGGAGGTGTCTGAAAGAGTGGAGGAATGTCGCCCTATTGCTCTTTGCATTGCCATTTATCTGGTGCTTGTGAAGGCCCTGACAATAATATTGAATGAGGTAAAGAACGATATCATCTCTCCAGTTCAATATGCATTCACTCCAACGAGGCAGATCAGCGACACAGCTTGATTATTACTACTGAGATCGTAGCAGGTTGGAAGAGGCGACGCTCCAGTGGACTTCTCTGGAAGGTGGACTTCAATAAGGCTTAGATATGATGGACTGGTGTTTCTTATAGTCTGCTTTGGCATGACGTTAGTTTCCAGATGTTTGGGTCTCATGGATGAAAAGGTGTGTTACTATGGCATCACACTCGATACTCGTTAACAGACACCCTGAAGGCAGTTTTTTTTTCCAACATCAACATGAGGTTAGGCAGGGGTGCCCTTTAGCCTCTATGTTGTTTGTAATTGTGGAAAGAAATGAATCGATTAATTATTCATGGGGCCATAGGGTTATCTTATATAGAGAGGAGAAACGCTAGAGGTCAAATTATATAAGAAAGATATAAGAAATACTCCTGAAATAAATAATGTTATCATTTATTACTTTCTTGTATTTTCTTTTCTTTATGTTCATCGTATGTAATTTTCCCAACAGGTTTCTCCTCTATATAAGAGAGCCATAAGCCTCATGAATAAGCAATTCATTGTTTTCTCTCAACATGGTATCAGAGTGACGGTCCTAGACAGGAGTTCTCCTACCCCACCCCTGCCCTAGCCCCCATCCGTCATCGTCTCCTCGCAAGCTTCGCGTGTTTCCGTAAGTCCTCTGCACGCCGTTACACACCTCTGCAGCACTATTGATGCTGATGGGCTTCCGTGTGCCGCCCAGCACCTCCCACAATGTCGTTGGGTAGTCGCACACGTCCGCCAACAACCCCCCACCCCCCTGACGCTGCCATCGGCCCCTGTGGTTGATTTATCTCCTCTCCGTCGCCAAATTGCAGTTTGAAATTGTCTAATTTTGACCAAAAAAGGTGATTTCAGACCTATAAATCATCTTTTCCAGTCATAGCGCGGATCGAGCATTGACGAGGATGGGTGTATGAGTTTACACGTACAACTAATCCTCTATATGATAGTATAGACTCACTCAGATCAGTCTACTTCCCAATTCGAGTTTTATTTCGGCCATATTTACCATCATGTCAAAGAACAAATTTGATGTCATTTCTTCGTCCGGTGCCTTCAAGGACCCGGCTCCCATCGTGAAGATGGATGGGACTAACTATGAATTGTGATCCATACAATTTATAACCATTATGCAGTATGATAACAAGGAGCACATTCTGACAAAGCTCGAGCTGATGGACTCACCACAGAGATTGCCAATGACATTGTGAACCAGCCCACCACCAAGGCGATGCGATATTTTGGCAGCTACGTATGCCTAAATGAAGAACAACGCCAAGATTCTTCAGCTATAATTTGATATATATATATATATATATTATTTACACACGTCCAAAGACTCCAAACAGAAAGACCATCCTCTGCATACTTTCTACTCTTCGCTTCCAAGCATGTTTGAGATGCTTTACAGCTTCATGCTCTTTACCACTTCCACAGAGCGGCAGTTGATATACAGGAACTCCACGATGGTTGGAGTTTTCATGGCAGCCAGGACCTAGAGTACGAGACAGCATGCAGTAGGAGCGACCATACCTCCCATGGAGGAGACCTACAGTCGCCTAAGTAGGCTTCTTATCCCACCACCTTCCACCACATAGACCTCCCCAACTATGGTTGCATCTCGCGATAGGGGTTCTAAGTAGTTCAGAGGGTGTGGTCCCCGTAACAGAGGAGGTGGACGTCAGCGTGGTCCCTGCACCTACTGTCATTGTACAGGTGACTCTAAAGACAAATGCTATCAGAAGCATGGATATCCTGCATCTTCTCGTGTGGTCGAACAGATTGAGCCTCCATGCAGATTCAAGCCTTGATGATATTATCTCTCGTTTGAGGGAGATAATGACTCATGTTGCGGGCACTACTACAGGTTTCCTAGATGTTGCAGCTGCTGCTAAAGCCTCTTTGAGCTCCTCATGTATAGCCTATACTTTTACCTGTTATAACAGGGAAGATATGACAAAGTGGATCATGGACTCTGGTGTTTCTCGCCATCTATGTGGGATAGAGCACAGTTCAGCTCTTACAGATCTATACCCTTGGTAGATGGATCATCATTGTGAACAGGGTTTACTTACCCATCATAGGATAGGGAGAGGTGCATTTGACACCATTCATGCACTTGCACAATGTTTTATATGCTTCTTGTTGGGAAAAACAAGCAATGTATTATTCAAGGGAACCCTAGGCTCTCTTATATAGGGAGAGACCTCATGGGTAAAATACATAGTAGTCCAGAGAACAATAAGAAATTACGAAGAGGTACATAACATATAATAGTATCGGTCTCTACACTCCCCCTCAAGGTGGAGCATAGATGTCTATCAAGCTCAGCTTGGAAGAACATCTCTGGAAGTCCTCTGAGCAATGGCTTGGTGAGTACGTCAGCAGTCTGATCCCCTGAGCTCACATGAGATGTAGATATCAAGCCTCTCTGGATCAAGTCTCTAGTGTAGTGGCAGTCAACTTTAATATGCTTTGTTCTTTCATGGAATGCTGGATTGTTGGCAATAAACAATGCTGCTTGATTGTCACATTGAAGCTGCATAGGTAAAGGTACGGCTTCATGTAAATCCTCTAGCACAGATCGAACCCACATCATCTCCGTGCTTGCTTGCGCCATGGCCCTATATTCAGATTCAGCACTGGACCTTGCCACAACAGTTTGTTTCTTGCTTTTCCAAGAAAGTAGAGAGCTCCCAATAAAAATGGCAAATCCTGAGGTCGACTTTCAATCCTTAGGGCATCCTGCATAATCGGCATCTGCACATGCTGAATTAGATAAATATGTGCCCTTTCGAAATAGCAACCCTGAACCTGGAGAAGACTTTAGATACCTCAGTATCATGTATATGGCATCCATATGAACTTGTCTTGGCTGCTCCATAAATTGACTCACCCGGCTCACTGCAAAGGCAATATCGGATCGAGTTATGGTAATATAAAGGAGCTTACCCACCATTTCTCTATATCTCCTCTTGTCTACTTCAGCAGTGTCATCATCATACAGCTTCATGCTTGGATCCATGGGAATACTCGATGGTCTGCATCCAACCATGCATGTTTCAGTCAAAAAATCTGTAATGTACTTCCTTTGGGTCACCACCAGACCCTGTGCATTCCTGGCAAATTCCAACCCCAGAAAGTATCTTAGAGTTCCAAGATCCTTCGTGACGAACTGATGGCCTAGAAATGCTTTTGCCCTTTCTATTGCCTGAACATCATCTCCTGTAACCAGAATATCATCAACATAGACCATGATGACAACCGTACATGCAGAAGACTTCTGAATAAACAACGAGTGGTCTGCATTCGATCTTTTGAACCCCTGTCGTTCAATCAGATGGGAAAGCTTCTGTAACCACACCCTTGGGCTCTGTTTGAGGCCATAAATTACCTTGTGAAGTCTACACACCATATGCTTCTCCCCCTCAGCAGTGAACCCTGGTGGCTGCTGCATGTAGACTTCCTCCTGCAGATCTCCATACAAGAAGGTATTCTTGACATCAAGTTGAGATATAGTCCAGTCACGTACCACAGCAACTGATAAGAGAATGCGAAGAGTAGAGTGACGAGCCACCGGAGAAAATGTATCCATATAGTCCACGCCATAGGTTTGTGTGAAACCTCGCGCGATCAGTCGTGCCTTGTATCTATCTAGACGGCCACCAGCGTGGTATTTAACTGTGAATACCCATTTACAGCTAACAATGGATGCATCAGGGGGAGCAATAACCAAGCTCCATGTGCTACAAGACTCTGAGGCACGCATCTCGTCTTCCATAGCCATTCGCCAGCAATCAATCTTCATAGCTTCCTGATAGGTTCGTGGTATGTTTACGGAAGACAAAGCTGCAGTAAACCTCTGAAAGTCGCCTGTGAGACGATGAAAGGACACCTGGGAAGCAAAGGGATAAGATGTACACGTCCGCTTTTGCTTCCTGATAGCAATTGGAATATCAAGATCGTCGTCCACTATACTAGATGGTGTAGTCTCCACCTGCAATGAAGAATCCTGCACATGTACTATATCTGACCCGCCAGTAGTAATGCCATCTGAACATACCTGAGGCGTGATGGATGTCTGACGTGTAGCCTGAGCAGGACCTGACCGACGCGTATAGAATTTTGGTAAAGGTGGAATAGGAGGTTGTGGAGGTGGTGGCGGTGGTGAAGATGACGTGGTAACTGGAGCAGGAGTGGACTCAGGTGAACTCCAACTAGGAGGCGGAGGGACATAGACATCATCGTTGGTGTAGAGATAGTTCTTATTATTATTATATCTTTATGTATCTTGTCGTTATTTCTTTGTCTTTTATAGACCACTGTGTAATTTACCCTTAAGGTCTCTCCCTATATAAGAGAGCCTAGGGTTTTCTGAATAATCAATCGAAGTTTTTCTCCTAACATGGTATCAGAGCCGCCCTAGGGCTCTCCCTACCCGTCGCCCTCTCCCCACCCGCCACCCTCTCCTCCTCGACGTCGATCTCCGGCCCCCCACCCGCCGATCTCCGGCCACCCCTCCCTCCCCAGCGGGTCCCTCCCCGCAGCCCCTCTCTCTCCAGCCGCCACCGGTTCCCAGGCGGCCCCCAGCCTGCCACCGAAGGTTCCCAGGCGGCCCCCCAGCCCGCCGCTGACCCATCCCAGGCGAACCCCTCACCGCCGACCGTTCCCAGGCGGTCCCCCCCCCCCGCCGCCGGTCCACACCACGGCCTCCTTGCCGCGCCGCCACTTCTTGGGCGGGCCTCCGTTCCAACAGCCAGGGCTGTAGGCGAGTTCCTTTCTCGTCGCTAGCCTCCTAGGCGGCCTCATCTAAGCCGTGCCCTAGCCAATCTCATCTCTTCCGCCGATATATGGATTTGAGTGCGTAACGTCTACATACGCACTCGAATCCGATGCAGTTTGTGTAGACATTCATTACCTTGTCTACAAACCCTAGTTCTTCTCCAGCGACAGTATGTCAGAATCGAAGGTCGATATGCCCTCCACCGGCGCATTCAAAGGTCCCGCGCCAATAGTGAAGATGGATGAATCTAACTATGAGCTCTGGGCTATGCAGTTCATGAGCCTCATGAAGTCAAATGGTAAGAAGCACATTCTTACCGAAGATGAGCCCGCAGAGAAGACAGGGATATATGCCTCATGGGAGGCTGATGACTCCTACGCAAAGGTCTGGTTGTCTGGTACATTGACGATGGAGATTGCAAATGACGTCCTCCATCAACCCACTGCCAAGGCGATGTGGGATATTCTCGCCGCTACATATTCGCAGGTGCGAAATGAGACCAAGATGTTGCAGCTTCAGCATGACATTTTCACAATGAAGCAGAGCGGCAGACCTCTCCATTCCTTATACACATCCCTAAGAGGGATGTTTGAGAAGTTATACAGTACTATCCCACTCACTGCCACTCCTGAACAGCAGAAGACATTTCGGAACGCCACCATGGTGGGTGTTCTACTTGCAGCACTTGATCCTGAATATGACGCCGCCCGGTCTCAGATCCTAGCTGATGCAATTATTCCTCCAGTGGAGGATGTTTACAGGAGACTCAGTCGCATTCCAGTTTCCTCCAGCTCTTCTACTCCACCCCCATCAGCGATGGTAGTCTCGCGTGGGAGAGGTGGCCCGTCTTCTGGTCGTGGTCGTGGACGTGAACGTGGACCCCAGGGAAGGGGTGGTCGCTTCAGTCAGACATGCTCCTATTGTCACCGCACAGGAAACTCGAAGGAGACATGCTATTCTAAGCATGGGTTCCCAGCATCGACACGTGTTGCAGAGCATTCTCAGTCCCCATTACCATCTACTGTAGATAATCGATTTGACGAACTTGTGGCACGTCTTCGAGATATTATGCCACATTCATCTGGTGATTCGTCTGGTGGTCCTTCAGATGTTGCTGCTACAACCTCCGCCAGTTCATCTGTTGCTGCTAGTACCTCAGGTAGATCTACTGCATTCACACCGTCTCATGATATATCTGACTGGGTTATAGATTCGGGAGCCACACATCATCTCTGCCGAGATAGAGACAGACTACAGTCCTACAGGGACATTCCTCACGGCCGTTCAGTGCAGATCGCAGATGGTACTCATTCACCCCTTGTTGGACAGGGGGAGGTCTTCCTATCCTCCACTATGCACCTACAGAATGTCCTACATGCTCCCGAGTTCTCAATGGATCTGTTATCTATTAGTCAGATTACGAAGGATTTGCATTGTCGTGCTATATTTGACCCGTCTTCTCTCATTTTGCAGGACATACTAATGGGCAGGGTGATTGGTTGTGGCTCTGAGCAGAATGGTCTATATCGGCTGGTTCGGGATTCTTATGCTGGCGTCTCCTCTCATTCTGCCGGACCAGTTTCTCCGTACATCTGGCATCTCCGTTTTGGTCACCTTCCGCTCCAGAAAATGCGCCATCTTCTGCCCCAGATCTCTCCTAGTTCGTCTTTTCGCTGTGAAGCATGTCAGTTGGGAAAGCATCATAGGTCGAGCTTTCCATGTCGTCAGAGTCGGAGCAGTAGCTCCCCATTCGAGTTGTTACATATAAATATATGGGGTCTGAGTCGTGTACTCGATCATCAGGGGCACAGATTTTATCTTGTGGTAGTGGATGATTTCTCTCGTGTGTCATGGGTCTTTCTTTTGAAGAATAAATCTGAAGCAGGAGATGTGATCAAGAATTTAATTAATGAAGTGCATAATGTTTTCTCTTCTTCAGTCAAATATGTTCGGACGGATAATGCCCTAGAATTTTGCACACGCTCACTTTCTCAATTTCTTTCATCAAAGGGTATTATTCACCAAACCACTTGTGCATATACATCACAGCAAAATGGTATAGCGGAATGAAAGCATCGCCGTCTCTTGGATATTACTTGAACCCTATTGATTTGATTCAGAGTTGTGCTCATATTTCTTTCTGGGGGGACGATGTTCTTACTGCATGTTATCTGGTCAATCGAATGCCATCCTCTGTTCTTGGTGAGAAGATACCTATTTCTCTTATTTTTCCAGACAAGAAATTATTCTCACTGACTCCACGTGTCTTTGGTACTGTGGCATTTGTTCATCTTCTGTCTCCCGGACTTGACAAACTCTCTCCTAGAGCAGTCAAGTGCGTCTTTGTTGGTTATTCCAGGACTCAGAAGGGCTACCGGTGTTATGATCCTATAAATAAGAAGTACTTCGTGAGTGCTGATGTCACTTTCTTTGAGTCTGTCATGTATTTTTCTCCTGCAGGTGACAAACTGGTACCATCCACTACCAATGATGATGTCTATGTTCCTCCACCACCAACTTGGAGTTCACCTGAGTCTTCCCATGTTCCTGCCTCCACGCCAGCACCACCACCACCACCTCCTCCTCCTCCACCCCTTCCACGGCCCCTCATTTCACCTCTACCAAAATTCTATACGCGTCGGTCAGGTCATGCTCAGGCTACACATCAGCCACCCATCACGCCTCAGATATGTTCAGATGGCATTACTACTGACGGGTCAGATTTAGTACATGTGCAGGATTCTTCAGTACAGGAAGACACTAGACCATCCAGTGCAGCAGATGATGATCTTGATGTTCCGATTGCTATTCGGAAGCAGAAGCGACTATGTGCCTCTTATCCATTTGCCTCACAGGTTTCGTTTCACCGTCTCACTAGTGACTTTCAGAGATTTGCCTCAGCCTTGTCTTCCGTGGATATACCACGGACCTATCAGGAAGCTTTGAAGAATGATTGCTGGAGATTAGCTATGGAAGAAGAGATGAGTGCCTTGCAGTCCCGTGGCACATAGTCATTGGTTCCTGCTCCTCCTGATGCATCCATTGTGAGCTGTAAGTGGGTCTTCACAGTTAAATATCATGCAGATGGCACTTTGGATCGGTACAAAGCACGTTTGGTCACCCGTGGGTTTACACAGACCTATGGCGTAGACTACATGGACACTTTCTCTCCAGTGGCGAGACATTCTACCCTTCGTATTCTCTTATCTGTGGCTGTGGTTCGTGATTGGAGTATATCTCAACTGGATGTCAAGAATGCCTTCCTGTACGGGGACCTACAGGAGGAAGTCTACATGCAGCAGCCACATGGGTTTACTGCTGAGGGGGAGAAGCAGATGGTTTGTAGACTTCACAAGGTAATATATGGCCTCAAACAGAGTCCAAGAGCATGGTTCCAGAAGCTTTCCAACCTTATTGAGCAACAGGGATTCAAGAGGTCAAATGCAGACCACTCGTTGTTTGTCCAGAAGTCATCGGTAGGTACGGTTGTCATTATGGTCTATGTGGACGATATTCTTGTTATAGGAGATGATGTTCATGGCATAGAAAGGGCGAAGGCATTCCTAGGCCGTCAGTTTGTTACAAAGGATCTTGGAACCCTAAGATATTTTATGGGGTTGGAATTTGCAAGGAATGCATAGGGCTTGGTGATGACCCAACGGAAGTACATTACAGACTTCCTGATTGAGACAGGCATGGATGGATGCAAACCGTCAAGTATTCCCATGGACCCTAGCATGAAGTTGTATGATGGTGATACTGATGAAGTAGATAAGAGGAGATATAGAGAAATGGTGGGAAAACTCCTTTACATTACCATAACTCGTCCAGATATTGTATTTGCAGTAAGCAGGGTGAGTCAATTTATGGAGCAGCCAAGACAAGTTTACATGGATGCTATACACATGATACTGAGGTATCTGAAGTCTTCTCCAGGTTCAGGGTTGCTATTCAGAAAGGGCACAGATTTATCTATCTCAGCGTGTGCAGACACCGATTATGCAGGATGCCCTAAGGATCGAAAATCAACCTCAGGGTTCGCAGTTTTTGTTGGAGGCTCTCTGGTTTCTTGGAAAAGCAAGAAACAAACTGTTGTGGCAAGGTCCATTACCGAATATGAATATAGGGCCATGGCTCAAGCCAGCACGAAAATGATGTGGGTTCGATCCGTACTAGAAGATCTACATGTAGCTGTGCCTCTACCTATGAAGCTTCAGTATGACAATCAGGCAGCCTTATTCATTGCCAACAATCCCGCTTTTCATGAAAGAACCAAGCATATTGAAGTTGACTGCCATTACACTAGAGACTTGATCCAGAGAGGATTGATATCTACTACACATGTGAGCTCAGGAGATCAGACTGCAGATGTATTCACCAAGATATTGCTCAGAGGACCTTTTCAGAGATGTTCATCCAAGCTGAGCATGATAGATATCTATGCTCCACCTTGAGGGGGAGTGTAGAGATAGTTCTTATTATTATTATCTCTTTATGTATCTTGTCGTTATTTTTTGTCTTTTATAGATCACTGTGTAATTTACCCTTAAGGTCTCTCCCTATATAAGAGAGCCTAGGGTTTTCTGAATAATCAATCGAAGTTTTTCTCCTAACAGTTGGTAGTGGATGGTACCAGCCTGTCACCTGCAGGGGAAAATACATAACAGACTCAAAGAACGTGACATCAGCACTGACAAAGTATTTCTTGTTGATGAGGTCATAACAACGATACCTTCTGAGTCCGAGAGTAACCAACAAAGACACAGTTGACAGCTCTAGGAGAGAGTTTGTCAAGTCCAGGAGTCAGGAGATGAACAAATGCAACAGTACCAAAGACACGAGGAGTAAGTGAGAATAATTCCTTATCAGGAAAAATAATAGAAAGAGGAATTTTCTCACCAAGGACAGATGACGGCATACGATTGACCAGGTACCAAGCTGTAAGAACAGCATCCCCCCAAAAAGAGATAGGAGCACAACTCTGAATAAGGAGAGTTCGAGTATTGTCAAGAAGGTGACGGTGGTTTCTTTCTGCCACGCCATTCTGCTGAGATGTGTAAGAACAAGTAGTTTGGTGAATAATGCCCTTCGACGAGAGAAACTGAGAGAGACCGTGTGCAGAATTCTAGAGCATTATCTGTACGAACATATTTGACAGTAGAAGAAAAAACATTCTGCACTTCATTAATCAAATTTTTAATCACACCTCCTGCTTCAGATTTATTCTTTAAAAGAAAGACCCAAGATACAAGAGAGAAATCATCCACTACAACTAGATAGAACATGTGTCCCTGATGATCGGGTACACGACTCGGACCCCAAATATCAATGTGAAACAACTCGAACGGGGAGCTACTGCTCCGACTCTGACGACTAGGAAAGCTAGATCGATGATGCTTTCCCAACTAACACGCTTCACAACGAAAGGAAGAACTGGGAGAGATCTGAGGCAGAAGATGTCGTATTTTCTGGAGCGGGAGATGACCAAAGCGAAGATGCCAAATGTACGGAAAAACTGGTCCGGTGGAATGAGAAGAGACCCCAGCATAAGAATTCCAGACCAGCCGATACAGACCATTCTGCTCAGAGCCACAGCCAATCACCCTGCATGTTAGTATGTCCTGAAAAATAAGAGAAGATGGGTCAAATATAGCACGACAGTGCAAATCCTTCGTAATCTGACTAATAGACAACAGATTCATGGAGAACTGAGGAGCATGTAGAACATTCTGTAGACTCATAGAAGGAAATAGGAAGACCTCCCCCTGTCCAATAAGGGGGGAATAAGTACCATCTGCGATCTGTACTGAACGGCCATGGGGAATGTCCCTGTAGGACTTAAGTCTGTCTCGATCTCGGCAGAGGTGATGTGTGGCACCAGAATCTATAATTCAATCAGATATATCAAGACAAGACATAAATGCAGTAGCACTACCTGAGGTACTAGCAGCAGCAGAGAAACTGGAAGAAGCTGTAGCAGCAATATCTGAAGGTCCACTAGAAGAATCAGCAAATGAGTGTGGCATAATATCACTATAGACGTGCAACGAGCTCCTCGAAACGATTGTCTGCATTGGATGCTGACTGGGGCAGAGCATGTTCGGCTACACGCGCCGATGCTGCGAACCCATGCTTAGAGTAGCATGTCTCCTTCGAGTGGCCTGTGCGGTGACAGTACGAACATGGCTAACTAAAGCGACCACCCCTACCACGGGGTCCACGTCCACGACCAGAAAACTGACCACCTCTCCCACGCGATACTGCCATCGCCGATGGGGGTGGAGTAGATGAGCTGGAAGAAACTAAAATGCGACTGAGCCTCCGGTAAACATCCTCCACTGGAGGAATAACTACATCGGCCAAAATGTGAGAGCGGACGGCCTCGTACGCAGGATCTAGGGCTGCAAGTAGAACGCCCACCATGGTGGCATTCCGAAATGTCTTCTGCTGCTCAGGAGTCGTTGTGAGTGGAATGGTACTGTATAACTTCTCAAACATCCCTCTCAGGGACGTGTACAAGGAGTGAAGTGGTCTGCCGTTCTGCTTCATCGTGAATATATCATGCTGAAGCTGTAACATCTTGGTCCCATTCCGCACTTGGGAATACGTTGCAGCAAGAATATCCCACAGTACCTTGGCAGTGAGCTGATGGAGGACATCATTGGCAATCTCCATCGACAGTGTGCCTGACAGCCAAACCTTGGCATACGAATCATCAGCCTCCCACGAGGCATATATCCATGTCTTCTCTGTCGGCTCTTCCTCAGTAAGAATATGCTTCTTACCATTTGACTTCATGAGGCTCATGAACTGCATCGCCCAGAGCTCATAGTTCGTCCCATCCATCTTTACTATTGGCGCGGGACCTTTGAACGCGCCTATAGAGGGCATATCAAGCTTGGATTCTGACATAGTGCCTGAGACGAAGAAATAGGGTTTGTAGACGAAGAACCATGTGTCTACACAGACTGCATAGGATTTGAGTGTGTATGTAGACGTTACACACCCAAATCCATAGATCTGACGAAAGAGGTTGCTACGACGGAGGCCGCAGGGGGTGGGCGCCGGCTAGGGTGAAGCCGGCAAGATGGAGGCGGTGCACGGGATGAGGGGCCGGAACCGACGCTGACAGGCGGGTGCCGGGACCGGCACGGGAGGCGGGGCTCGGGGTCGGGACTGGGACCGGGGGCCGAAGGCCGGGGGAGCCGGGATCGGGCGGAAGGCGAGAGCCGGAGAGGCGGGGGAGGGGGGGCGGCGGCGAGTGGGAGAGCCCTAGGGTTTTGGCTCTGATACCATGTTGGGAAAAACAAGCAATGTATTATTCAAGGGAACCCTAGGCTCTCTTATATAGAGAGAGACCTCATGGGTAAAATACATAGTAGTCCAGAGAACAATAAGAAATTACGAAAAGGTACATAACATATAATAGTATCGATCTCTACACTTCTAATTTTCAGATGAACTTGCTTTATATTAGTCAGATCACGAAGGATCTGCATTGTCATGTTATTTTTGACTCCTCTACTATTGTGTTTCAGGACACACTTACAGGCAGGATGATCAGATGTGGCCATGAGCACCAGGGGCTCTACAGTTCCTTGACCAGTCTCGCCTTACTTGTGGCATCTTCGTTTAAGCAACCTTCCTCTATAGAAGTTGTGTCATATCCTCCCACAGATTTCCATACGCTCTTCTTTCCAGTACAAGGCTTGCCAACTTGGGAAGCATCATCGATCTTCTTTCTCTGGTCGTCAAAGTCGTAGCAGTAGTCAGTTATTCGAGTTTATTCATCAAGATATTTGGGGTCCCAGTTGTGTTCATCATCTCCAGGAACATCATTTTTATCTTGTTGTTGTGGATGATTATTCTAGATTTTATTGGTCTTTTTGTTGTAAAACAAGTCTAAAGCTAGATTTATGATTAAAACTTTTATTAATAACATAAAGAACATTTTCTCTGCTAATGTCAATTTTATTCGCTCTGACAATGCCTTAGAGTTATACATGTTACACTTATCTGAGTTCTTCAGGCCTCCTGACATCGTACACCAGACCCCGTGTGCTTACACCTCTCAGCACAACGGTGTTGCCAAATGCAAACACTATCATTTACTTGATGTCACCAGAACACTTTGATTCATAGTCATGCTCCTCACTCTTTTTGGGGTGATGCGGCTGGTGAACCTGCTACCATCTCTGTCTTAGGAGGAAAGGTTCCTTTCTCGATTGTTTTTTCCTGAGAAGGACTTGTTCTCCCTTGCACCCCGTGTGTTTGGCTTTGTTGCCTTTGTTTACTATCTAACGCTTAGTCATGACAAGCTCTCCTAGAGCTGTCAAGTATGTCTTTGTAAGCTACTCTCGCACCCAGAAGGGGTATCGTTGTTTTGATCCGATTCGACGGAAGTACTATGTTAGTGTTGATGTCACCTTCTTTAAGTTTATTATGTATGTCTCTCCTACAGGTGACAAGTTGACCTCGTCTGACTCTAGAGAGGAGGTATATATGTCTCCTACATCTACACCACCTCCAATACCTACAAATGCTCCTGTGCCAATCCCTGCACCACCACCCATTACGTTGGTCCATTTGTTACCACATTTCTATGTTCGTAGGCCTCGTAAAGTTCCCCCTCTTCATGGGCCTCTCCCGACATCCAACATGCCTCAGGTATGTTATAAGCAAATAGTTTCCACTGATGGCACTAGTGATCTGTCCATGCAGCAGGATTCTTTACAGGATGAGCAGGTGCCCACTCTAGGAGGGTGGTTTACAGGTTGAGGAGGAGGCAGGTGCTCTTGATGTGCCCATTGCTATGCATAAGCATATATGTACTTGTGCTACCTAACCTCTTGCATCCCATGTTTTCTTGGGCCGACTATCAAAGGGTTTCTGGAGGTTTGTTGTGGGATTGTCAGTCGTGGAGATACCACGGACATATCAGGAGGCAATACAAGAGAGTCAGAGGCATCTTGCCATGGAGCAGGAGATGGTCACGTTATAGGCATGTGGCACATGGAACATTGTTACAGCTCTTACAGGAGCATCGTTTGTTGGATGCAAGTGGATGTTAACTGTGAAGCATCGTGCAGATGGCAGCGTGGATCGCTACAAGGCGAGAATTGTGCCCTGTGGGTTCACCCAGGCATATGAGGTAGACTATCAGGATATTTTCTTTCCAGTGGCTCGACATTCTACACTTTAGATCCTTCTCTATGTTATTGTCATATGGGATTGGCCCCTATATCAGCTTGATGTGAAGAATGCTATAGTGACTTATAGGAGGAAGTCTACATGCAGCAGCTACATGGGACCATTGCTGAGGGGGGTGTCAGAAGGTTTGCATACTTCATAAGGCTATCTATAGCCTTAAGCAGAGTCCAAGAGCATGCTTTCATAAGCTCTCAGATTTGATAGATTGTAGATCATGAGATCGATTGTAGATCACTCAGTATTTGTTCAGAGATTTCATAGATGTACAATTGCCATACTTGTTAACTTTGATGATATTATTGTCACTGGGGATGAAGTGCAGGGCTTCCAAGCAGCTAAGGATTTTCCAAGTCAGCAGTTTATGACCAAGGACCTTTACAGTCTATGTTACTTCCTTGGACTGGAATTCACCAGGAACCAGCGAGACCTTGCAATGACCCTGAGGAAGTACGTTAAAGATCTTCTCTCTAAGACAGGAATGGAAGATTGCAAGCTTGCCTCTAGTCCCATGGATGCGAGCATGTAGCTTTATGATGACGATACTGAGGAGGTAGACAAGAGGAGGTACATGGAGCTGGTTGGGAAGCTCTTATACGTGACTATTACTAGGCCAAATATATCATTTGCAGTAAGTAGAGTGAGGCGGTTCATGGAGCAGCTAGACAAGCACATAAGGGCGCAGTCCATATGATTTTGAGGTCACTGAAGACCTCACCAGGCACCGGTCTCCTATTTACCAGAGGCACATTCCTTACTATTATAACTTGTACATATGCAAATTATGCGGGATGCCCAAGGACAAGGAAGTCTACCTCTGGCTTTGCAGTGTTCATAGGGAGTTCCTTGTATCATGAAAAAACAAGAAGCACACGGTGGATGTCAAATACAATGCGGAGTCAGAGTACAGAGCCATGGCGCAAGGGAGTACAGAGATGATATGGGTCAGGTCAATTCTTACTGACCTAAATGTTGAGGTGTCTCTTCTCATGCACCTCCAATGCGACAACCAAGCTGCTCTCTTCATCGTCAATAACACAGCAGAGAGGACTAAGCATATCGAGGTAGACTGTCACTACACTTGAGATATGATTCAGAAGAGTTTCATCTCCATTACTCATGTCAGCTCAGGAGATCATACAACAGATGTGTTCACCAAGGCCCTAGCTAATCGGCCATTCCAGAGATGTTCCAAGCTGATCATGATTGATATCTATGCTCCAGCTTGAGGGGGAGTGTTAAGATATTGGTTATCATTTATTACTTGTATTTTCTTTTCTGTATGTCCATCTTATGTAATTTGTCCAACAAGTTTCTCCTCTATATAAGAGAACCACAGGGCCTCATGAATCAATTCATTGTTTTCTCTCAATAAATAAAAGATACAAAATAACTCTCAACATTCCCCCTCAAGATGGAGCATAGATGTCCATCATACTCAGCTTGGAACAACACCTTTGAAATGACCCCCTGGCTAGGGCCTTAGTGAAAACTTATGTTGTATGTTTCCCTAAGATGATGTGAGAAGTAGATATGAAGTGCTTATATACCATATCTCGTGTGTAATGGTAATCTACCTCAATGTATTTGGCTCTTTCATGGAATTCGGATTGTTGGCAATGAATAGAGCAGCCTGATTGTTGCAAGCAACCGCATGATAAGAGGCATGTTAGTAGCTAGGTCTGTTAGAAAGGATCTGACCTACATCACTTCAATGCTTTCCTGCTCCATAGCTCTGTATTCAAACTCAACCCTAGATCTAGCAACGACGGTTTGTTCATGCTTTGATCCAATTTTGTCTAAACCCTAAAGGGACGCAATTTTACAGCGCTTTGATACAATTTTGACGGGTGAGGAGAGTGAGTTAGCCTACCGTGAGGGATGTGTTTTTGTTACTCAATAGCCTTGAGAGCCACTTCTCCATTTATTCTATCATTCCGCATAAGGGTTTGGATGCCTTCGTCAGCCATTTCTGGGAAGCTTCCTAATATTGGAAGATCCCTTCTAAATCGAGCGCTAGGAATTTGAATCCATGGATTTAGGAGTGTCGATAGTGGCAGCAAAAGGGACCGCTAAGGAGTTTCGAACTTAGAGAGTTAGGATTTTCCTATAGTCAGATCCATATTTTAGAAAGCATTGAATTATTTAAGGCTTTAATGTTGATGGTGTCCTAGCCATTATTGTCCTTGGGATGACCTACCTTCTCCTCCCATCTAGCCTCATGTCGATACTTTTCACCAGTTTTTCCACAAATGAAATCACAACGAATTTTATCTATTTTGGATATAGTATTCTTTAGGATTTTTGGAGAAGCCAGTATACGTGTGAACAGGGGGTTGCATGAGGAGTTTAGAAAGGTAACTCTAGAAGGAAGGGAGAGGATGTTCACTTTCCAACCCTGAAGTTTCTTTTCAAATTTATATATAATAATTTGCCAGAGATTGAATTTCAATGGATCTGGGGATATAGGGACCCCAAGGTGTATGATTGGGAAAGGTTCACTATTCCCTCCTGGAACAGAGGATGTCATAGTATTTTATCTTAAGGTTAAGTCTATGGATAGTTGATTTCTCTGATTAATCCATACGTCAAATATACGGGAAAAAGTTTTGAGTGTGAAGTTCGGGTACTGGCATCAGGATCATATTTTAGGAAAATAATTATGTCATCAGCGAAAAGAACATCCGTTATAATGAATTCATAATTTGGGATCTAAAACCTTCAATAAGATTTGAGGATAATTTTATGAGCATTGCCCTCTAATAGGTTCATTGAGTTTATGAATAGGAGAGGGGGGATAGTGGGTCTCCATCATATACACCTCGGTGGGCTTAAAAAAGATGATCAAAGTGTTAACTGTAACGGAAGATTGTGGTGGATTCCAAGAAGGCAATGATCTATTAAATGAATTTAGGTAGACAGCCAGACATTTCAAGAGCAACCACCATTGTTCTCTAGTTTAGAGTGTCAAAAGCCTTTTAAGGCCTATTTTAAAACAATGACATTGGTTTTAGTGTTCCTCCATTTTATAAGTATTTCTGAGGTAATCGTAAAAACTTCAGCAACCCTGCATCCTCTAAGGAATGCACACTGAGTTGAGGGAAAGTGGTCTGGGAGTTTTGGTGTCCATCTATTAGTGAGGATTTTTGAAATGATGGCACATCATCCTGCAGAAGAGAAGAGAAACAGGCAAAGGCATAGAAGCAAAAGCAGATGTAGGCTTTCATTTATAGATAATAGGTTGTATAGGTAGATCCGATGGGATATCCATGACAAACTGTGTGAAGAAGCTAGTTTGTTCAAAAAAAAATAACATCCGCAGAAATATAGTATCAATGCCCAACAGAGTCATAGCACCCGTAGCCCTTCTGAGTGTATGAATAGCCAAACACACTTGACCTCCTTAGGAGACAACTGATGTAATGGAAAGGGCAACTCATTAGGGTAGAGTAACGTGAAAGGAGTAGTTCCCTTTAGGACTGAAGACGGAACCCTGTTAATAAGATGGACAACTATAGGTATGGCAAAGCCTCAAAAAAAAACTATAGGTATGGCATCACAATAGTAGGTCTTCGGAACCTTCATCTAAGTAAGAAGGTGCCGAGTAATATCAAGAATATGTCTATGTTTCCTTTCCACTACCCATTTTTGTTGGGAGGCATACGAACAGGAAGCTTCGTGAACAAATCCTAGGAAACAAAGAAAGTCGTCAAGACATGCTGGTGAATTTCAAAGTATTATCTAGTATGAAAATTTTGAACACAAGTAGAGAAGAATGCTCTAATGTATTGAAAGAAATTCTTGACAATTTTACTAATCTTCAAGCGTTCCTTTATCAGATAGACCCAAGAGGATCGACTATAATCATCAGCAAAACCAATAAATTATGTGTGTCCACTCAAAGTTCGGACCAGACAGGGTCCCTGATGAATCACTAATCAACAATTCTAATATGTATTCATTATAATACAGCCGATAAACAAATCAACATAACCAAGCTAATGATCTCCGTGAACAGAGCTAGGCTTAAATTTATCATGGATAAGTCTAGTGTTGAACACAAAAACACGAGCAATTAGTATATTCAATTAGGATCTGAATACTTAGGTTAAGTTGATTAAAGTGATATCTAGATCAAGAGTGAAACACAATATGGATGCATGTATTTCTATGACTTTAATATGCAAGTTAATAAAGGATGCTTACAAAATAATACAAAGCATTATACAAAATACAACACAAATAACACAATTTAAGCTCTTGATTTAAATATTTATAATGAAATCCAATTTATGAAGATAGCTCTTAAAATGACCCATATAAGCTCCAAATGTAATTCAATGTATCAGAGAGTTTAGAATAAGCTAATTCATTCAATGAATATTCACAATCAATTACATTCTGAAATGATTAAAAATCAATGATCTAAAATCCAAATTAAATTCTAAGTTAATCAAACAAATCAGGGTCTAATTTAAGCATTGAATATGACATCCGGATCCGAATAAACCCAAATCCGACCCGATTAGAATCCATATGATACAACAAAATTATCGATCAATATTAAATGATCTAAATCGATCAATTAATCGTAAATTGAAAGTCATTTGGAATCAATCGATCAAAAAGTGATCGCCTCGAGAAGCGTGCCAGCAGAAAAGCCATGACACAAATTCGAAAACCGCAAAACAAATTGAGACCATCCAAAAATATGATTCAACGAAATAAGATCAATAAAATCGACCATCCGTCGATCGGAGGTCGTTGGTAAATTAAAATCGTAAAATTTGATCCAAAATCAAGATCGTAATTTGTCTATTTCGGTATTCGTCTTGGGTCAAAAAGGTACGAAATTTTATATCGTTTAATGATCATGAATAGACGGTCAAAACAAGATATTGATCATTTAAATCCGAGATAGAAGGTGCAAATATGGGTAACTTTGAGATTTGTAAAAAGTATAAAATGAAAGTAATATATGTATATATAATATTAATATGACATCAGCTAGCTGACATCAGCTTGTTGATGTCATTCCAAGTGACAAAAACTTATTACACTTGTCACAACTAATTCTCTCTTCATACTATTCTCTTCTTTCTTCCTTCCTAACTTTCTTAGGTCAAAACCCCTATTTCTCCTCCAAATTTCCATCGAGAACCCTCTTTCCTTCCCCTCAATTACAGAAATCTGCAGTTGGATACTACTGCTTTCTGCAGCTCAGACTGCCCTCCCTTCAGCTGCTCCAAGGCAGCAGCCCCTTGCTGCTGCTGTGCCAATTTGCAGCTCCAAGCAGCTACTAGAAGACCTCTCCCCCTCCCGTGTTGCTGCATGTAAACTCATATTCTCCAAATCTTTAAGATTTTAATGTACAATCCTATTTCCTTTTTCTTCGCCGCCATGCATGTACTATGGTACCTCTCTTTTTCTGCCAAATGTATAAATTTCACGCAATTTGATTTCAAATTTCATGATCCAGAATTTATAACTCCTGATCTTAGGAAATTAAGTGGTTCTTTTGTATGAGGTTTATAACTTACTGTTTGTTCTGTTTGTTCTCTGCTCATCTGAAATTGAAATATTAAAATTCCTAATTGGGTTGTAAATTAAGTTATTGTTTGTATTGTCTGTTCTCTGATAATTTGAAATTGAAATATTAAAATTCCTAATTGGTTTGTAAATTAAGTTACTGTATTGTATGTTCTTTACTCATCTGAAATTGAAAGATTGAATCTCCTAATTGGTTTGTAATATAAAGTTATTGTCTATATTGTTCGTTCTCTACTCATCTAAATTGAAAGATTGAAATTCCTAATTGGTTTGTCATTTTAGTTATTGTCTGTATTGTCTGTTCTCTTCTCATTTGAAACTAAAAGATTAAATTTCTTAATTGATTTGTAAATTAAGTTATTATATGTTCTCTGTCCAAGTTCTAAATTAATTTAAAGTAAAATACTTAAATTTCTTAATTAAAACATAAATGAATTGAAAATTTTAAATTTTCTTAATCAATTTGTAAGTTAAGTCCTAATTGATTTATATACCAAGTTAGAAACAAGATCTAAATTTCTTAATTGAATTATTAATTAAGTTATTGTTTGTTCTTGGCTCCAATGAAAATTGAAATCATTTGTGACACATTTGCGATATATTTTACAATAGCTGCATATCTGAAAGAGATTATTTTTAAAAACTTATATGCTAAGAAATCTATTAAACTATTATGCAGTTTCGAATGTACATCATCCGCAAACCATTGATAACAAAATGCCTACCCTTCACCCAGAAAGCATTAGAACATCAGGCTTTTTGTATGTACCCAAAAGAAATCATATGTAGAATATAATAGTTAGAGAAGAATACACGATTGGTATCCAACATATTATATGCAAGAAACGACACTAATAGTGTGAAAGTATAAATCATGGAATGCATAACCAAGAAACAAGAGTAAAGTATGGATCCTAAAGCTTGTTGATCATCGAGATTGTGGAAATGCGAAATGCAAGGATCATTTTCGATCTAATAACTTTTAATACTCATGAAAGAATCACTCTAGATCTGTAAAGTTGACCACAGAAAAGATAAATAAATGAATAGTCAAGCAAGTGAAAATGTTGGTGAATTGATAGTGACTGATAATTTTTTATGTCGGTCATGGTGACCTTTACACCTGACTGTGCAAGGGCACGGTGACCTTCAGCTGGGCGGGAGATAGGAAGCCCAGTTAGGGCAGTGGCCGCCAAGTGCGTGGGTCTAGGATCCCAATCCTTCGTATGGTTTTTACGCGATCTCGTAGTGGTTTTACGCTTAACTGAGATCCCGATTCTTGACCTGTTCCGCTGACCCTCTAAGTGATAAAAAGATAATAAAATGCAAACAAGTCATTAGTTAATATATAAAAATGTTATATATGGAAAGTTATGAGGTGATGGGTGATTTGAGGGTTTACATACATAATAGCTTGAAAACTAAAATTTCACGCAAGTAGCTTGTCAATTTAAATATCAAAATCTATCCACTTGCTTTCTTTTGAAACCACTGAAATATCTATTATTTTTATATGTTGGACTGTATGAAACAATTGTTGACGTTCTATTGTTCCCTATCACGCTTGGCAGGCAAAGCGCTTGCATCGTAGTAGATTGGATGTTGATCCCGAGCGTCCGTTGTTACAGTCGTCGGTACATATGTTATTGTTTTTGTTCATATAATATAAATGTTTTCTTTCTCTTCTATATTTTGGGATACATGTACAGGATGCAGTTTCTTTTGTTACATGTAATTATATGTGGAAATTAATGAAATGAAAATTGTGACACTTACTATGGTTAATTGTTTCATTGTGAATGTCATTCCGAAATCGTGAAAAATTTTCCTTAAATTTCGGTAACCTGATGCGATCCGTAGAAAAATATAATAATGTGAGTGATGTATAAATGGGTAAACCCGAATATGCGGGCGGGAGTTCACAGTTTGGTATCAAAGCAGTGGTACCTCGCTACACACATTCGTATATAAAATTCCGATCGCATTAACTTCTCGGATAGTGGCAGTTCTCCAACTTGTCATGAGTCCGAAAGGGAAATATGACATTCAAATCCAATAATCACATATGTCACCAATTGCAATTAATTTTCATATACAATCCCAAGAAGAGAAAAGTATGGTTAGAAATGTCAGAGATATCAACTATTATGCTTAATAATATTGGTTTTCATACAGAACCATGATCTCTAGAGCTGGTCAGGAGATGGTGAATCGCTAGGAATGTATCATGACCGCACTCACTGACCTCCAGCAACAGCAGACTGCCATGCGAGGTCACCAGGATCAGATTTTGGCCCAGCAGATGGAGAATGCTGACAGGCAGACCGACATAGAGATGAGGTTAGAGGAGTTGTCTGATTCCACCTACTATCCATCTCAGGATGGAACACGACATGAGCAGCCACAATTTGTAGTGATTCAGCAACCTCAGTTCGATGATCCATATGAGAAGATACCAGTACATGGAGCTGAGGATGGAGATTATGGCAGGAAGCAGGACTATGTACTCTTTGTAGATGAGGACATGCACGAGCACTCAACCATTCGCAAGCATCAGACAACTTTTACTTCCTATCAACGAGCCAATGTGCCCATGTTCGAAGGCACTGGGACATCAGATGAGGCCAAACAGTGACTGAAAAGGGTGATGGAAGTACTTCGAATGATTCGTGCACCATGAGACAAATTTGGTAATTTGATCATTGTACAAATGTTGAGTCCTCCATTCGATCACAATGAGTTTCTCAAGGTCTTGTGATCGTTTTTTAATTATATCCATCTTGGACAAGTAGCTCCCAATAATACTCAAATTCGAGTTCCAGCGTTCAGGAAAGAGGCCAAGTAAACCACATACTCAGCCGCATACTCATACTCGGTAGTCTTGCCACTTCGAGTAAGGTCAAACGACCACATATGCGGGTTGACCCACATACTCGGCCGAGTATACCCCCATGTGGCCGCCTACTTGGTTGTTTTCTAATAAACATTTTTTTAGTATCCGCATAATAACATAAAACCTCATACTCCCCACATATAACCGCATACTCTCCTGCATAAAACTGCATACTCTACTGCATAAAACCGCATACTCCCCGCATACTCTTCCGACCGAGGATATTAACATAATATTAATTTTTTTATTTATATTTTTAATAATAAAATTACCAAACCACATAAAACCGCATACTCCTCGCATACTCTCCTGCATACCGCATACTCTCTATGCAGTGACCCCTCCGACTGAATATCGCATAGCACCTTCCTGCACATTGTTGAGCTCTCATCCTCGTCCTGCTCGTGTGTGGATGCCATGTGTACTGCCTTCTGGTGCACTTGTGATGCAATCATTCCCATATTGGCAGGGCAAATCAAATTGAAGCAGAGGGCTGATTTTGGGATTTTTCACATTAGAGATTTCCATCCTTATTTAGTTATTTTAATTACTCTGCTTATTTTATTTAAATAAATTGAAATTGTAATCTCAACTTTTTTGGTAGATAAAATTAGTTAGGAGTCGATTAGAATCGGTTAGAGTCAATTAGGATCAATTAGGATTTTATTTGAATTTGAATTTCTTTATAATTTTGCAATTCTTCCCCTTCCTATATAAAGGGGATAGTAGCCTATTGTAAGGACATGTCAGATTATATTAAAATTGAGATTTATATCTCTGTCTCTCTCAGCGATCTTCGCGTTTCATCCCCAAAATCTCGCGCAACCGGCGCGCTCTTCTCTTCTCCCACCCTCTATTCTCTTCTCCACCAAATATTTCCACTGTCAAAATTAATTTTTTACTATTGCAATTTTTTGTTTGCATCAACTTGTGGCTGCCTCTGATATGTGCACGAAATGATGATAGGACAACTTCTCATTCAGTCATTTCTTCAAAAATCTGCCAAATCACAACCTCGTCTTGTTGAAGTGTGAACCACCACAAGGGGCATCGACGAGCTTCTAACTCTCAATAGTGAGTCCACCAAAGATGTGTTGGATCAGATTGGTCCGAGGGATGTCATGATGTGGACACTTCTCTTTCAGATCAGTGAACCTCTCTCAGTCCTCATGAATTGACTAGTGAGCGGCTTGGGTGAAGTTCGCTATACGAGCTCGCATTTGGTTCAACCGTCCAAGAGGATAGAACTTGTGCAGAAAGGCTAATTTGAGTTCCTCCCATGTGGTGACAACCTTCCTTAAATGATTTTTCTATTGAAGAGCCTTATCCTGAAGGCTAAACAGGAATGTTGTCATTTTAACTATGCCTAACGGAATGTTCGGTAGTGCATGGTTCCACAGATACTCCCAAATTGTTAGAGATGAACAAATGATTGCATTCCCGTGGAAGATGGGAAGAAAAGCCAAGAGTTGAGGCTTCAACTCAAAATGAGCATGAACAGCGGGCAGTGTTGATGAAATCAGCTGTACGGACCGCATATGCGGCCGCATATGCCTGTGTGGCATGCAGACCGCACCGATTTCATGAATAAGTGCATTATGCACCCTCCCTGCATATGTGGCCCACATATGCCCTGCATATGCCACGCATATCCCGCATATGCCCCGCATATTGCTCCAGCAGCTCCAACTTTTCAATATTCTCATTCAGGTCCTTAATTCCGTAGCTCTGCCTCTTCCTTCGTTCTATTGCAAGAATATGACACGCATTTGTATACAACTGTAATGCATTATATCATTATATATATGCAATGTTTTATGTTTTTCTCATGTATTGTTTTCACGAGTATATGCAATGTATCATCGAATATTTTTATATATGTTGATTGAGGTTTTGCTCATGTAGTGCATGTATGTGTATTGAAGTTTTAGTATTAAGAATCATCTAATATGTGAAGTTTTTTTGGTAAATATTTTTTGTGATTAAATATGAGGCAATTAAAAGCATATACACACCCATCTAACATGAAATGTTTTTCTTAAACCTTCTTTAACTCCACTTAGATACATAACTTCAGTGCTAATGTTATTTATAGATATTTATTTATTTTTAAATTAAAAATAAAAAATTGCGTAGAAACGCATATACCCCGCATATGCCCCCGCATATCTCTTATTCAGTATTCGGTGACCTGTCCGAACGTATACGCATACCGCTTTCCTGAACCTTAACAGCAGGTATCTGGATCCATTATGTCATCTGTCCAGCACCGGGGTTGTAAGTCTCCTTGAGGGTCAGCTTGGGTTGCCCTCCTCTTGGTTCTTCTCCTCCTCCACGGGGTCCACCTTCGATTTCTTTTTGTTTTCCTCCTCCTGGCTGGTCTCTCCTTCTCCGGAGATCGTTCAGCATATCCTGGAAAGGGAGGAGCTCCAGACCAACAGGAGGGTTGATGGTGGAGTGGAGGGGTGCAAGAGAAGCTCAAAATTAAAAGAGTATGCTTTAAAGTTGTGTCTAAGGATAGACTATAGGAAACTATCACAAACTACAAAATAACGAAGAAAAAAGCAAAGAAGGCTGTAAACGAAGCTATGTCAAAATCTTGTGAAGTTTTGTACAAAAATCTTGACTCTAAGGAGGGCCAGAAGGATATATTCAGGTTGGCCAAAGCAAGAGAAAGAAAGATCAGAGACCTTTCTCAAGCGATATGCATTAAGGATGAGGAAGGTCATGTGCTTGTTACTCAGAAGAAGATAAAGACTAGATGGAAGCAGTATTTCTAAGCTTTTCATTGGGGAGGAAATAGAGAGATCCCTTTGGGAGATCTAGCTAGTGGTGAAAGTTACTTGAATCGTGCAGGTTATAGACGAATACAAAGGAAGCAAGTAGAGAAGGCTTTGAAGGTTATGAGACCTGGGAAAGGTGTAGGACTTGGTGACATTCCTATTGAAGTATGGAGAGCTTTAGGTGAACATGATTTGACTTGGCTTACAAATTTATTCAATGTTATTTGGCGAAGCAAGAAAATGACAGAAAATTTGAGGAGATGCAACATGGTGCATCTTTATAAGAACAAAGGAGACATTGAAAATTGTTCAAATTGTAGAGCTATCAAGCTGATGAGTCACACTATGAAAAATTGAGAACATGTGATCGAAAGAAGGTTGAGGCAAGTTTTCAAACTAAAAGAAAACCAATTCGGACTCATGACAGGTTACTCAGCTATTGCAACCTTCCACTTGCTGAGGAGAATAATGGAGATTTATAGAGCTAAAAGGGAGAACATCCATATGATTCTTATTGATTTGGAGAAGGCTTATGATTCTGTCCCACGGGATATTGTGGAGAATTTTGGAGAAGAGACAAGTACATGTCTTATACATTAATCTCATAAAGGATATGTATGATAGAGCTTTATAGTGTGTAAAGATCCAGTCTAGGAAGACTGACTATTTTGACATCAACATTGGTTTGTATCAAAATTCAGCTTTTGAGTCCATTCCTTTTTATTTTGGTTATGGACGAGTAGACAAGTCACGTCAGGATGAGATACCTTGGTGTATGTTATTCACTAGTGATATTGTATTGGTTGATGAGATTAGAGATGGAGTAAATGAAAAGCTTGAGGTTTGGAGACATGCATTGGAAACTAAAGGATTTCGTTTAAGTATGGTTAAGATTGAATATATGGGATGCACTTTGGATGGAAGTAATGGTGAAGGAATCGGGGTGAAGATTGGTGACGATAACATTCAGAAGAGATTCTTTTAGATACTTGGGATCTATTTTGCAACGGGATGGGGAAATTGATGGAGATGTTAATAGAACAAATGCATGATGGCTAAAGTGGAGAGGAGCATCTAGTGTTCTATGTGATAAGAAAATTCCTTTGAAAATCAAAGGAAAGTTTTACAAAGCAGCTGTTAGACCTGCTATGCTCCATGGATCTGAATGTTGGCATGTGAACCATAGACGTGTCCAGAGAATGGCAGTAGCAGGAATGAACATGCTAAAGTGGATGTATGGATACAAACGTAAAGATCAGATTCGGAATGATGCAATCAGAAGAAAATTTAGTGTAGCTCCGATCGAGGATAAGATAAAAGAAAAACGCTTAAGGTGATTTATGTTGGACATGTGAGCCCACGGCGAGCCATTATGCAATAAATATTATTGCAAATATCATCCCCTGATCTGAATAGGGTTATGTTCCATGGCCATCTTGATGATCATACAGCTGTTGATTCAAATATTGAATCATAGAGGCTAATGCTTGGATGAACATCTAAAGAGTTACATTGAGGACTCATCAAGCACCGTCAAATGATTGTTGAGAGATGATCTCCAGCCAGAGTAGGAGATGGCAATCCTTTCTTAGGTAGGCTGATATATGATCGACCTCTTGATGCAGGTCCTCTGCATAGGAATAGAGATTCGGAGGTGTCAGATTAGTTAGGTCAAAGAGTTGACTTAACGAGATCGAGATAACCAAAGTCCTATATCGTATGCTATCATGATATAGGCACACATCCTCTGACCGGAGACAGATGTGTTACTATATGTCTGAGTATGTACATTTGGCAGACCAATAGGTTGATGACCTAATCAAGGTCTATACATCAGCACGCTGGTGTGCATGCAAGGGCATATGAGTAATACGATCTCTCAAAGGGATCATACAGATTCAATTACCGAACCGAAAGACATGAGCTCACTCATGAGATATTGGGAAGAATCAAATTCCGTGCACGGTCGTCTCGCTTTGGAAGCTTGACTGAATTTGTAGGTTTGATATATACTTTTGGAAAGTATATGATCAAGACCTAGGTATGTATATGCTTTTGGAAAGTATATGATCGATACCGACTCCCAATCATCGAATGAGAAACTTAATGATAAAACTCTGAAGTAGATAGTGTAAAATTGATCTTATACTTCAGGTTTATTCTGAGTTTTCCAGTATACAGGATGTACAGGTATTAGGAATACCTGAGGGTGATGTGATAATAAACGATTGTATAACCATGACGCTTCCATTCCTAGGGAGTGATGAAACGGATCTGGATTTTAGTGACTCCTCTCAGTAGAGAAGTAATCTGATAATGTTGGACATTAATATGAATGTGATTCAGATGCAATAAGAAGATTAGATTTGTGGTCTTGATTTAATCAAGCATCTATGGGAGGCCCAAGATCTGGATTTGAGATGTGATCTCAATATCCAAGTCACTATACGTGGAACAATACAATCGCCCTGTCCTTATCTCCAAGTATTCGCGGAGAGAGTGCATTATCCTTGATAGAGTTCATGGATAATTCTATTGTTGACATATGTATCCGAGCATTGAGAAAATGGATAACTAAATGTGAATTATTTATCATGAATAATATGAATTTGATTCATATTATAAAAGGAGAGATATCTTAGATAATTAAATGTGATTTGATTATCAAAGATGTAAATAATGTGAATGTGATTCATATTATTTGGGTACGTGAGAATAGAGATTCAAGATGATTAAATGTGATTTAATTATCATCGATATTGAATAATGTGGATAGCACTATCAATATTAATCATATATATTATAAATGTGATTTATAATATATAAGAGAGAGCTATTTGTAATTTACATTTATTAATTAAATGTTGATGTGAATTGGATTCACATTGGACATTAAATTGAAAATGTAATCTACATTTTATTTTGAGTTGTGAATGTGATTCACAATTTTCCAATGGTATGATTGCAATGATCATAAAATAAATTAGATTTATTTTTGTGAAATAATTTGCAACAAAAGTTGTTGTAAATATTGGAGAAAATCATGAGATAATGCAATCTCATATAATATGGAAAGGAGGCTCCCTTCCTAATAAAGAGAGGGGACGTCTACTAAGTCCTTATAGGACTCATAGCCGTCCTCCCCCCTTTATGGAAGGAGGCTTGCCTCCTTCCTAATTCTCCAATGGAGATTGATTTGATATAAATCAAATTATATTTAATATATATTTGATTTTTTTAAAATTAATTGTTGTTGGTTTTTTACCAACAAAAATCCTAGCCATTGAAAGAAACACAAATCAATGAGAGCCATTGGATTTGTGATGCCCATGGATTGAGATCCATGGATCCCAAAATATTATAAATAGAAGGGCACCCCTTTGCTCTTCTTTACACACAAGAGAACATAAGTCTCTCTCTCTTTTTCTCTCTACACGTCAGCCCTCTCTCTTCATCTCTCATGGCGGTCCACCATGGATGCCCTAAAGAGAGTCTCCATCGCCGCAGCATCGTCGTTATGCTACCCGATCGTTTGCTCGTGGATCTCCGTCTCCTTCGGTGCGCCTCGCTCGTGAAGAAGACGTCGGATCTCGTGTGTCGAGATCAGGAGATCCGCTGCTTGGATCATCAACATGGATTGCGAGAAGCACGCGATTCATCCCCACGCTCGCAAGCGTCTCCTCCGTCGGATCGGACTTGAGACAGGAGGTCTCTTCGTTTAGAGACTCGATCGCAACCACGCTTCAAGAGGTAATTCTATTACTTGTTTGTGGTTTAAACGAAACGATCCGAGAAGTGTTCTTGGATCATGTGGTTTTGTCACATGAAAATTTTTTAATTTCTACTGCATAGAACAACTAGTGCGACTAGTCATTCCTCGTCGTATTCGATACGACGCTCACGCTTCCGTGATGCGCTTGAGGATTATCCCATATCCTTCAAGTGGTATCAGAATCAGGTTGAAGGTTTTGGATACGATCCATAAACCGAAGGCAACTTGGGTTCCTTAGGGTTGCGAAAGTTTTTGTCGCATTTCATTTTCGCATCTCTGTTTAGTGATAATTTTCGGTCCTGTTTAAATTGTTTAAACACGAAAATAATAATTGGATTTTGTTCCCCATTAAATAAGGAAACCATAAGATCTGAGTTTACGTAATTTGGATTCTGTTTGCTCGAGATATGGTTGTTTTAATGAACATGTATTCACTGTTGCAGGAACTGCGAATCTTAACATGATTAATGAGTTAATTAATGTTTTGATCCACCTCGAAATGCGTGAAATATCACTTAGGTTCTGTCCTAAATCAAATTAGCAATCTTTAAAAATTGATTTTGTCTAATTTGGATTTAAATTGATTGAGATGTGTTAATTTTAGTAAGTAGGGGTCACTGCTGAAATTACATTCCTAATCAAGAAATATGCGATTGCCAATTAGTGAAATTAATTGTTAATTTCATGAAATAATTATGGAAAATATTTGAGAAATATTGAATGATGATTATTTCCTTAATTGACTTGGCCTCAACCAATAAATTGATTAGATTTGATCTAGATCATAATTGGAAACACAATCATCAAACTCCTTACTTGAATAGGATTGGGAATTTGTCTAGCAAATTTCCTTATAATCAAAAATGTTTTGATTATTACTATATGGTATAATTTTGGTTGAAGAACCGATGATTATCTCAAGTACAAAGTGATTGACTCGGCATTATTTTCCCGAGGCGGATATGATGTCTAGTCGGGGATCGCTGGGGTAGCGGGTCGCACTGGTTGCGGTCCGTTCCACTCCTGCCGGTACTGGCCATGACAGCGGGCAGGGAACGAATGATGCCTGAGAGATCATGATGTATTTTTCTAATTATTATAATTCGAATTAATACGTACTTTGAGATAATACCGTATATATATTCAAGTAAAAACAATCAAGTTTGTTGATTGAATTGGATTGATAATTAATTTAATATGATTGAATTAATTATGTCCAGTTTGAAACACTCTTTTATGAATAGAGTTATTATTTCCCTTGGAAGAATTAATTATATGAATATGATTCATAATAATTAGGGTTTTATCACTTGTGCCCCTCCGAGATATCGCAATATCAGTTATGCCCCTATCTTTTTGGTAATATCAGTTGTGCCCCTCACTTCTTGCTCCGTCATCTGTTGTACCCTTCCGTCAGATTGACCGTCAAAAAATTAAAATAACCATGATTTATTCAAACCATGGTGTTGTTAAGAAGGGTATTGTGGTCAAAACAAAATCAGGGGCGGAGGAGGAGCTCGAGGGAGGAGCTCGGGGCGGACCGCGACGGAAGGAGCATCTTTCGGATGCTCGTTGATGCGTTTGCTGGATTGGACGACGTTCAGAGTCGCTCGTATCCTAGGAGGATTTCGATTCTCCAAATCACGGCGAGTGTGAGGACCCATATCATGATGTTGGACCTCGATTGCCACGAGTTAATTCTCCAGATGTTGCGCCACTTCTTCAAGACTGTAAGGTAGCATTTGCTCTCGCCTTATTAATTTAATACTTGCTGCAATAATCTTCAGCAACATGAGTGTTTATTTTGCTTTCCTATCTTTGTTTACATTTCAGCAACATGCGATGCTCTGTACCATGGGAGAACTGCCATTTTCATCCTCTACTTCCTTTCAAGCTTCTAGTCTTGGTATTATATTTGGATACCGGGGAGGGGAGGGGGCAGGGGTTGGGGCGGCGGACTGGGAGGGGGTGCAGCCCACGGTGTCGGGGAGGGGAGGAGGTGCGAGGCTGGGAGGGGGTGCCGCCCAGGGGGAGGGGGAGCAGGGGGCGGCGCCGGGGAGGGGAGGAGGTGCGGCGCCAAGGAGGGGAGGGGGTGCGGGGCTGGGCGGTGCGGGGCAGGGGCGGGGGCGGAGAGGGAGGAGGAGGAGGTTGGAGGAGGAGGAAGAGGATGGGGAAGATGAGGAAGAAGAAGAGATGAGGAAAATGGTGTAAAATGACCACATAACCTTTTTTAAAAAAATTAATTCCGCTTATGTCCTCAAAG
The DNA here is from genome assembly GCA_037367405.1 of Ottelia alismoides. Lineage (NCBI taxonomy): Eukaryota > Viridiplantae > Streptophyta > Magnoliopsida > Alismatales > Hydrocharitaceae > Ottelia > Ottelia alismoides. The sequence goes on from JAZKJV010009198.1 coordinate 682,024, forward strand.
TTAACGTCTGTTTGCACTGTGGATGGATGGCACAAGTGATAAAATAGCAAGAAGTGAGGGGCACAACTGATATTACCAAAAAGATAGGGGTATAACTGATATTGCGATATCTTGGAGGGGCACAAGTGATAAAATCCCTAATAATTAATTAAAATTTAAATAAGAGATGGAGGATCACATAAGTGATAACCATGGTCTCCCGTCAAGGCGAAGGGTTCCGTCGCCAGATAATGTATGTAGGAGACGCCTATCCGAAGTGACAGCTCTTGCATACGATCCATTTGGATCGGGCTCGCTGCTTCTCGAAAGAGTAAGGACGTATGCGTAGTGAACCCAATATCGGGTCCTCATATTATTGGAGCGATATTGGATTGCGTATAGCAAGTTGTATTCCTGTTGACGGCTGGTTCAATTGATGACGGGTCAACATCACCTTAGGGGTAGTGGGCACGGGTATTGAAGACCGAATTGGGAGATGCAAGCTGGACTTGCAAGGTGGAATGTGTTATCGCTTCTTTTTATCCGAGTTACAGGTTCTTATATTATTGGGATGTAACAAAGATAAGGAAGGAGATCCCAGATCTTGCTTGAGATATAATGGTAAGTATATCTCTTACATTGAAAGTGATTAAGGGAATGAACTTTCATTGTTGACATGGCAAGACAACTTTGATATATAAAAATTCCTATATCAAAGTAAATTATATATTTATATATGTTTATGCAAATATCTTATTTCAGATAATCCTTCTTTAATCCCACTCAATGTTATACTCAATAATAACCAGTAGAATATCATGGATTGGACCTATGATCCAGATATTGTACTTCCAATTGGACACATAATGTATGTGGTTGCAATGTACAAGTTTCCTCATAATAATGAGGAATGATAATTAAATAGAAAATAGGACTAAAACCCTAGGGTTTGTATGTCTCTATAAGTCTTGATCTCATCGAATGAAGTGACATGTCGATAATGATCGTAATTATCAAATAATCCTTATAAATCTAAGAAGATGTTCTGGCATACATATGTTATCTCGACATATAATCATGAATGACATGGTTCTCTGCATTATGCAGAATGGTGGCTCTATAGGAGATGATGTATTCAAATTGTTTGAGTACCTACCTGAACCTAAGTTTTAAGAGTTTAAATGGATGTAGATATGATGAGTGTCATCATTCTACTTTCTATACTCTAGTCATTCATGAAGCTTCGTAATATTCATATTATATGAATTGAATGAAGCATGTATAAATGTTGAAATACTCTTATATTGAAATTTTTGATTTTAACATAAGAGATCCTTGGTCTTGAGCAATGGTTGCTTATAGATAAAGGGAGCGCAGTGGAAGCATGGGTTGGAACCAAGTAAGAAGTATAGTCAAAGAGTTGACCGTACTTCTGTGACTTCCATATGACATCCAAAGAGTTGGATGAATGCCAATATTGCAATAAGTTGATATGTTGATAGTATGACTATCAAATCTAATATCTAGAATCCTTAGAAAAGGAATCAGATAGTACATCAGAATAATCTACATATAATCATTGAAATTGACTTACTTATTTGATAAGATAAATTCTAATAATTATATCTCAATCTTCTAAAGACACTTGCAATTGGTTGCATCTGTATTAGAATATTAGAAATTTGATCTTAAAGTTTAATGGTCATCCATGTTGGAAGTGATGCAATTGTTGCAACAATTTCCATTGGATAAATAGACTTCATATTTTTAGTGAGAGCCCTTAGTCTTAGAGAATGTCTCTGTGACCTGGATATTAGAATACACTCATAGTTTATTTCTAAATGTTGGAAATAAACATGAATTCTGGAATAAACCTATCAGAGAGTTATGATGGATATATTTCAGATAGTAATCTAACATCTAGTGGACTTCGCTAAATTAGAAAATTAATGAATGGTTCATTAAGATTTCTAATACTGAAAATTAAACCTTTAAAGATCAATAGGAGGATAAAGATCATTTGACAATGATCTGGCATAATGTTTTGGACATATGGCTGTTGATGAGATCAATGGACAAGTAAGAGATGAAACTTTAGAATGTCTAAAATTTCAAAACTTGCATACTTATGAACATTGTATTCAAAGTGAAATGTCCAATACACCCTTCTTTGGGAAAGGTGTAAGATGTCAAGGTATTCCGGATCCCATACATATTGATGTATGTGAATCATCTATATCATAGTAAACATTATGGATATGTGATATCTATTGATGATTATTTGTGATATGGCATATCTTCTCTTCACTTAGAAAACTTTGAAATGTTCAAAGATTTCACAATTTTGATTTAGAACCAAAGTTTGAAGGAAGATGAAATGAATTTGATCTAACCAAGGTAGCTTGTACATATTAGATGAATTCAAGGAATATCTTATGGAGATATGAATATCATTCCTATCTCAATCCTCCTAATAAACCTTAACTCAATAGAGTTGTAGGGAGATACAATTGGTCATGTGTGACATGATTTGATCAATGATTAATCTTAGCATAATTATCTCTTAGTTTCCATGTATATATATATATATGTGGTAGAGACTACATTATATATAACCTTAATAAGGTTCCATGTGATTAAGCTGGAATCTGGCACTAGAGAGTGCTACTTCATTAGGAAAATAAAGGATGGTATTGGATACCTACTTTATGACATTGAGATTCTTAAAGGATCTCATCTCTGAGAATGTGATTCTTAGAGGATGACTCTCTTGAGAATCAAGATGAAAATGAAGTAAAGGAACTCATTCAATCTTGAGAAGATAATGAGGGTCCTGAAATCGGAAACTAAATAGACAATTAAAGATGAAACATTAATACCTCTTCAAATAAGTTTGAAGATGGATTCCATGTGTCAGTTGAATCTGACAAAGATCTGACCTCATGTGATGATGCTTCTGAAGATCATATCATGGAAAGATGGATGTTAGCAATAAAAAGTAGACTTCATATACAAATGTTGTATATAGACCCTCGAGGATCCAACTATATGGGTAAGACCCATTATGGTGTTAATGGATCTTCAAGAGAAAGAAGGAACCTGATGAGAAGGTAGAGACCTTCAAAGCACGGTTCGTAGCCATGAGCTACACACCGAAGAGAAGACATCGCTTGCGATGAGACTTGCTCTCCAGTGACCTTGTTTTAACCCATCAGAATATTGCTAACTATAGCTGCACAACTTGACTATGGCATCTTCATGATGTGAGTCAAGATTCCATTCCTCTATGAATACCTCTATGAGGATATTTATATGAAGTGGCCCCAGGGCTTCATGGTTGAGGAAAGCAAGGTGTGCAAGCTAAAGAACTCCATCTTTGGACTCAAATAAGCTTCTTGTAATTGGAACATAAGATTTGATGAAATTATAAATGTTATGATTTCAGATAGAATCTTGATGAACCGTGTGAAGCTTAGTGGGGGTGCCATTGTGTTCATCGTGCTAAATGTAGATAATATCCTAATTATATCGAATTATATAAGGACGATAATAAGTGTTTTATGATCCGGTTATTCCATACCTTGATATATGATCTCAAGGATACCTCCTAGATCTTAGTTCTGAAGTTGTTCAGAAGCAAAGAGAAGAGGGTATTGGGACCGTCACATTAATAGTGCGCCTTAGACATTTCCATTTTTCTGAAAAATTCCAAGAAAGGTTTCTTTTCCTCAAAGATATGGTACTGACCTGTCTAAATAGATAGCACCTCAAAGAGTTGAGGATGTGAATGCAAATTGCTTGCCCGTGTGCATAGTTCCAAGAAACCGGGTGTATGATAGATGTGTACAAAAGCCAGATGTCTACCATGCAGTGAGAGTAGTAAATTGTTATTAATCCTACTATGGAGATAAAACACTTGATTGTAGTAAAAACAATATCTTCAAAGATGATGAAACTTAGAGATAGTGATCTCAAAGTCTTATCTTCAAAAAGTTTAAGACCTTGTAGATAGTAATCTATAAGGGTCTTAACTGTAGATACCTTAGGAGATAGAGATCTCCAGGAATAAAGGTATTCTGATAAGGATTATGGAAATACTGATTATAATAATTATTAAGATATAGTGTCAAGGACACTATAACTGACAATATTGAGTATTGGTTGCATAAGATGCAACATTCGCATTGGATGCGAGCATTGTAACTAGGGGATATGCAAGTGCCGGAAAAGGACTTGGCGTAGTCTCTCATGAACATAGTGACTGATCAACTTACCTAGCTATTTTTCTAAATAGCCTATGATTGTCACATGAATGTGGGTTTAAAGATTAGCCCATTAATGGCTCTTTGGGCTAGTTCGAGATTGTTGGACATGCGAGCCCACGGCGAGCCATTATGCAATAAATATTATTGAAATATCATTCCCTGATCTGAAATGAAGAATAACCAATTTGCATAATAGATCCCTTAGTACAATTAGGGTTACGTACCATGGCCATCTTGATGATCATACAGCTGTTGATTCAAATATTGAATCATAGAGGTTGGTCATTGGATGAACATTTAAAGAGTTAGATTGAGGACTCATCAAGCACCGTCAAATGATTGTTGAGAGATGATCTCCATCCTGAGTAGGAGATGGCAATCCTTTCTTAGGTAGGATGATATCTAATCGACCTCTTGATGCAGGTCCTCTGCATAGGAATAGAGATTCGGAGGTGTCAGATTAGTTAGGTCAAAGATTTGACTTAACGAGATCGAGATAGCCAAAGTCCTATATCGTATGCTGTCATGATATAGGCACACATCCTCTGACCGGAGACAGATGTGTTACTATATGTATGAGTATGTACATTTGGCAGACCAATAGGTTGATGACCTAATCAAGGTCTATATACTGGCGCGCTGGTGTGCATGCAAGGGCATATGAGTAATACGATCTCTCAAAAGGATCATACAGGTTCAATTACCGAACCGGAAGACATGAGCTCACTCATGAGATATTGGGAAGAATCAAATTCCGTGCACGGTCGTCTCGCTTTGGAAGCTTAACTAAATTTGTAGGTTTGATATATACTTTTGGAAAATATATGATCAAGACCTAGGTATGTATATGCTTTTGGAAAGTATATGATCGATACCGACTCCCAATGATCGAATGAGAAACTTAATGATAAAACTCTGAAGCAGACAGTGTAAAATTGATTTTATACTTCAGGTTTATTCTGAGCCTTCCAGTATACAGGATGTACATGTATTAGGAATACCTGAGGGTGATGTGATCATAAACGATTGTATAACCATGACGCTTCCATTCCTAGGGAGTGATGAAACGGGTCTGGATTTTAGTGACTCCTCTCAGTAGAGAAGTAATCTGATCTTGGTCCTAATGTTGGACATTTATCTGAATGTGATTCAGATGGAATGAGAAGATTAGATTTGCGGTCTTGATTTAATCAAGCATCTATAGTAGGCCCGAGATCTGGATTTGAGATGTGATCTCAATATCCAAGTCACTATACGTGGAACAATACAATCGCCATGTCCTTATCTCCAAGTATTCGCAGAGAGAGTGCATTATCCTTGAAAGAGTTCATGGATAATCTATTGTTGATATATGTATCCGAGCATTGAGAAAATGGATAATTAAATGTGATTTAATTATCATGAATAATATGAATTTAATTCATATTATAAAAGGAGAGCTATCTTAAATAATTAAATGTGATTTGATTATCAAAGATTTAAATAATGTGAATGTGATTCATATTATTTGGGCACATGAGAATAGAGATTCAAGATAATTAAATGTGATTTAATTATCATGGATACTGAATAATGTGGATAGCACTATCTATATTAATTACATATATTATAAATGTGATTTATAATATATAAGAGAGAGCTGTTTGTAATTTACATTTGTTAATTAAATGTTGATGTGAATTGGATTCACATTGGACATTAAATTGAAAATGTAATTTACATTTTATTTTGGGTTGTGAATGTGATTCACAATTTTCCAATGGCATGATTGCAATGTTCACAAAATAAATTGGATTTATTTTTGTGAAATAATTTGCAACAAAAGTTGTTGCAAATATTGGAGAAAATCATGAGATAATGCAATCTCATATAATATGGAAAGGAGGCTCCCTTCCTAATAAGGAGAGGGGACGGCTACTAAGTCCTTATAGGACTCATAGCCGTCCTCCCCCCTTTATGGATTGAGGCTTGCCTCCTTCCTATTTCTCCAATGGAGATTGATTTGATATAAATCAAATTATATTAATATATATTTGATTTTTATTAAATTAATTGTTGTTGGTTTTTTACCAACAAAAATCCTAGCCATTGAAAAAAACACAAATCAATGATAGCCATTGGATTTGTGTTGCCCATGGATTGAGATCCATGGATCCCAAAATATTATAAATAGAAGGGCACCCCTTTGCTCTTCTTTACACACAAGAGAACATAAGTCTCTCTCTCTCTTTCTCTCCACACGTCAGCCCTCTCTCTTCATCTCTCATGGTCGTCCACCATGGATGCCCTAGAGAGAGTCTCCATCGCCACAGCATCGTCGTTATGCTGCCCGATCGTTTGCTCGTGGATCTCCGTCTCCTTCGGTGCGCCTCGCTCGTGAAGAAGACGTCGGATCTCGTGTGTCGAGATCAGGAGATCCGTCGCTTGGATCATCAACATGGATTGCGAGAAGCAAGTGATTCATCTCCGCTCTCGCAAGCGTCTCCTCCGTCGGATCGTACTTGAGACAGGAGGTCTCTTCGTTTGGAGACTCGATCGCAACCACGCTTCAAGAGGTAATCATATTACTTGTTTGTGGTTTAGACGAAACGATCCGAGAAGTGTTCTTGGATCATGTGGTTTCGTCGCATGAAATTTTTTTAATTTCCGCTGCATAGAACAACTAGTGCGACTAGTCGTTCCTCGTCGTATTCGATACGACGCTCACGCTTCCGTGATGCGCTTGAGGATTATCCCATACCCTTCAATTTGACCATGTGCAAAGGAGATCAACTAATGCACCAGTTAGGAGATGCGAGTTTTGGGATGTTGACCCGGCTAAGAGAGAGTGAGGAAGGTCCAAGAAGTGTTGGAATAAGACTATACGAAGGGATCTTAATTTTTTACATCTAAACACAAGATTGGTCTAAAATAGATCTGAATGGAAACAAAGAATCCATATAGATAACTCTACTTATTGTAGGAAAAAACTTTGTTGTTGTCTAACAACACATCATAATATTGCATTTTTAATTAACCTTTAGGTTACACCCTCCTCAACATTTTTGTTGTTATACTTTATGAGTATGCCCCCGTTCTCTGCCACTGCATATTATGATCCTACCATGATTCAGCAAACCCTCAAAAAAACTAAGACTAATAATACTTTACACGACACCAATCATTACAATGTGATATCATTAGCATCTTACTTCATGTAAACTTTCTGTGACTTTCCCATATTTAATCTCTATTTAAGAGATAGAGGTTTTTTTGAGCGTTTAGAATTTGCACAATAAAACAGGTCATGTGTCATTTACCTGAATTCATCTAGCATGGGAGACGGCTTTGTCATCTTCCAATCAGTATATTTGTTCATTTGGATAGGACACCACATCGTAAGCAGATGATATGCAGAGAAATATATGGTTTTGCATGGCTTATTTTCTTATTTTTAAATAAATGTCTATGGGCTAAGAAATTAGCGAAATTCAAAGATGAAATTAGGATTAACATGCATATTTTAGCATATTTTATTATTATAAAAGACTAGAATGGATACAACAACAACAAAGCCTTTTCCCACGATTAAGTAGGGTCGGCTATAATAATTTAAATATAAAAATGTAAGCATTAGTCTTTTTCGTGGAAGTAATAAACACTGCAAATAAAAGAATAATAAAGTCTCAAAACAAACATAAACTGTGGTCTAAGTTCCATTTTGGCATCTATGGAATGAGAAGTAAATTTGTGGCATATATGGCTATATGAACCGAATGTGTTTCCTAGAACACATATTGCACAACTTCAGAAATGTGATTTACCCACCTATGACATCAGCATATGCATCTGCATACCACACTCTTGAACAACGTTGTCATCTACCATCAGGAGTTTATATCACCACTTGGGTAGACCTCACCACCACAATAAGATGCATGATGCATGAAAGAATTTGTTTCCACCATAAGTCGAGATTGAAAGTTCGCCGCCACTTCAAGTTCACAAGTTCTCTGCATCAGAAGGTTCAATTCATGATCCCATTACCAATCTAAGGAATAACCTGAAAGTGTCACATGCCATGATCACAGGTATGTGAAGTGTCTCAAACGACTAACCATTTCTAATCGCAATGTAAATTTGAAATAAGTGTCCACTTTTCTTTAACCCATTATCGCAGGTTTGGTCAACTTATCCAACTTTTTCTGGTGATAAAAAACATCAGTGTTTTAAGAGGAATAACTGTTAATCCATACATTCGGTGTCATCTCTAGCTCAAATATTGAGCCCATATAACATGTAGATTTTAGTCCATTTGTGTTTTATCAAAGTATATATGGGAAAGGTGTATGACCGGATGACATCCCTATTGAATTATAGAGAGTTTTAGGTGAGCGTGGTTTGACTTGGCTTACAAATTTATTCAATGTTATTTGGCGAACCAAGAAAATGCATGAAGATTGGAGGAGAAGTATCGTGGTGCCTCTTTATAAGAACAAAGGGGACATTAAAAATTGTTCAAATTACAGAGGTATCAGCTGATGAGTCACACTGTGAAAATTTGGGAACGTGTGATCGAAAGAAGGTTGAAGCAAGTCTCCAAAGTAAAAGAAAACCAATTTAGATTCATGTCAGGTCGCTCAACTATTGAAGTCATCCATTTGTTGGGGTAAACAATGGAGATTTATAGAGCTAAAAGGACGAACCTCTATAGAATTTTTATTGATTTGAAGAAGGCTTATGATTCTGCCCCACGTGAGATATTGTGGAGAGTTCTGGAGAAGAGACAAGTACTTGTCCTATAAATTAACCTCATAAAGGATATGTATGATATGGCTTTATCTTGTGTACGGATCCAGTATGGAAAGACTAACTATTTTGACAACACCATTGGTTTACATCAAGGTTCAACTTTGAATCCATTTCTTTTTACTTTGATTATAGACGAGTTAACAAGTCACACTCAGAATGAGATACATTTGTGTATATTATTTGCTGATGATATTGTATTGATTGATGAGACTGGAAATAGAGTAAATGAAAAGGTTGAGGTCTGGAAACATGCATTGGAGACTAAAGGATTTTGTATAAGTAGGGTTAAAACTGAATATATGGAGTACACTTTTGATGGAAGTAATGATAAAGGAATCGAGGTGAAGATTGGTGACGATAACATTAGGAAGAGAGATTCTTTTAGATAGTTGGGATCTGTTTTGCAACATGATGGGAAAATTGGTGGAGATGTTACTAATAGAAATGCAAGCTGGCTAAAGTGGAGAAGACCTCTATTGTTCTCTGTGATAAGAAAATTTCTTTAAAAATCAAAGGAAAGTTCTACAAAGCAGCCGTAAGACATGCAATACTCTGTGGATCTGAATGTTGTCCTGTGAACCATAGACATGTGTAGAGAATGACAGTAGTAAAAATGAAAATGCTAATGTGGATGTGTGTAGACACATGTAAAGATCAAATTCGGAATGATGCAATCAAAAGAAAAGTTGGTGTAGCTCTAATCGAGGATAAGATGGGAGAAAATCGCTTAAGTTGGTTTGGCCATTTGCAAAGGAGGTCAGCTGATACACCGGTTAGGAGATGCGAATTTTGGGATGTTGCGCCGGTTAAGAGAGGGCGTGGATGACCCAAGAAGTGTTGGAATGAGACTATACGAAGGGATCTTAGTTTTTCGGATATAAGTCCGAGTGATCCAAGATAAATCTGAATGGAGGCAAAAAATCCATGTAGTCGACCCTACTTAATTGTGGGAAAAGGCTTTGTTGTTGTTGTTGTTGTGTTTCATCAAAGTCGGGTTGTGATCGTATGATGTCATCCAGAGTGATAGTTGCCACGAATCTTCATCTTCTCCACATGCTCTTAATAAAGTTATAATGATTTAGAGCTGTGAGAGGAGTTGCTGAGTTTAAACTATCTAATATGCAACTATTCTAAGGAATCATATGCCTCCTATAATGCAACTCGTTGTATCATATATAATATGTACACCTAACGCTTATTACTTAGTATCATCACTTTCCTTGAACATCACTACTATCATTGCTATGGTGATAAAATTAATCCGGATGAAATCAAGTGGTGCCGAAAATGAATCTTCTAGCTACATAATTTTGATAGTAAATAGGTAAATTCTCCTTCCATTCCTCCCATATGTCTCATACAAAATAGGATACGTGATAAGGCATCAGAAATTATTGGATACCTTACGTAAATAGATTAAACAAGCCTTGCAAGGCTATAAATCCAATTCAATTTAGATCTTGATGCTCAACTATATGCTTTTGCTATTAAGATGCCTGGAAATCTGCATCATGTGTGGTATACAGCCTTACTGAGCTAACTAGCTTCATGAACCAATGTCAAAAACTGCTGTGAAGGATCTCATGATGCAAAGTTTGGAATCACAAGGGGGCTCCAACAATGACATCAGAGATGATTCGGTATTTATGCGTAAACATCCCATCCTCAAGAGTCTTGAGATAAAATGCAGGTTCCCTCTTGCCTCGTAACCCCAATCACATACTTGCAAAGCTTGAAAATAAAATGCTAATCACTATCGCTACCTCGACGGAGATATAACTTCTGATGACTTCAGGAAAGATGTGCCATGTTGATTATTCCATTACAATGACTTTTATCTTCACTATCTCCACAGATGACAACTATTATCACCGCAATTATCATGTATATGCATTTCTCCCATAGCAACCACGAGAAAACATGGGAACAAGCAGAGACAGCTAAGCATTGGCGACAATAGTCTCTATTAATTTGTTGGGCATAATAACAAACGACAGAGGCTTTCATTGTATACTATTCACTACCTCGACCATTTCTCTAACATGAACATTCGTAGTGCATTAGAAGGCAATAACTGATTCTCACTGAAAGGCAGCGCCTCCATGAAGTAATGGGAAATTATTTACATACTTGTGACTTGCGAGCAGGGATGTATACAAGGTAGGTGCAATAGCGCCCACTGAGATTTTGCAAGTCCCAAGCATATCTTCACGTATTTCAATCTTTACCTCCACACTTGTCTCAAAAAAAGACCTCCACACTGTTTGTCTCGAAAAAAACCTCCACACTATGTCAAATATTTTAAGGGACATGTTAGCAAATTTACATATAAAAACCAATTAAATATCATTCCGACAATAATCATGTAGATCCTTCCACGAGAGAATTAGTGAAAAATCCTTGCGCCAATCAAGATTATCTCAAACCCATTTTTTTCTTCCTAAAAAATAAATCCAGCTATTGCCTATCTCCATTACTCCAACACCCTCATGGCCATTAACGGTTTTCAATTTTTTTTTATTCGGTCCTTCTAAGAATCCAAAGCTTGCGGAATCTTCTTATTTGTTTGCAGCATTGAGATACATTATCGTTCAAGCGGGATTTCATTCCACTCCCGCCAAAATCTTTCCAACCCAACATTGTAAAGGATAATCCTCTCACCAACTAAAAAATCTCCAATTCAACGCCATTTCTCGACTATCCAACGCAGCCAAACCGTAAATTCTTCGAGAGATCCAATCTCGCCACCGTGTCCCCGTCTTGGAACGGATCCCAATTTATCGTTTCCAAATTCCAAAAGTAAATCGCAGATTCCGAAATCAACTATAAGCCGAACATCACAACGAGAAAAGAATCAGCACGAACCAGGAGTGGATCTGGGGCTTGTGGGAGAAAACAACGAGGGCTGCCCACTTGTGCTGCGATCGGATCTGGTAGTCACGGAGCTGTTCTACGAGCTTCGACCTAGTGATCATATCTCGGCCCCCCCGCTCTCTCTCTCTCTCTCTCTCTCTCTCTCTCTCTCTCTGAGGCGGAAGAGGAGAGGGGGAGGGAGGGGGAGAGTGTTGGCTGGAGGAGGGAGATGTTACGTTTCCTCTCCCCCCTCAGATGTCCACTGTATCAACTGGAGGTTGTATTTTACATTTTGTTGAGGATGGACCGTGTTTGGTTGCAGGGTTGGGTTGGGTTGGACCGGGTGAACAGTAATCTGTGAGGAGGAAGTACCCTTGTGAATAGTAATCATGGTTGGGCCAACCCTGCCCAATCCTGCAATCAAACAGACCCTTAGAGTGCGTTTGGTTGGGGGGTTACCCCCACTTTGGGTGGGTTACCCCCCAAAACCCATATTCCCAATCCACTAGTGGGGCCCACTCTCTTTCCAACAAAAAATATATATATTATACCATCATATCATCTAAAAATCATAAAATACTAAACTTCTAATCACTATTCCAAACTTCAATACAATCACATCACAACAACCACCCACTTTTTCAAATTTCAATACAATCATACCATAATAACTACCAACATTTTCAAATTCCAATACAATCACATCACACAAACCCTCCCAACCCTTAACCCACCAATCAAACACACAAACACAAAATCGGGTTATCTACCTCCAGATAACCCACGAACCAAACGCACCCTTAAGGTCATGTTTGGTTAGGGAGGGTAAACCCCCCTTGCACTCATTTCTCTTTCTAAGTGGGGTCCACTTTTTATCTTTTTAAAAAAATAAATAAATCAATTTCCCATCATCAATTCCATCAAAAAATAATATATTAAATCATCATATCATATAAAAATTATAAACTACCCAACTTCTACTTACTTTTCAAACTCCAATACAATCACATCACAATAACTACTCACTTTTTCAAACTTCAATACAATCATATCACAATAAACCCACTTCTAACCCACCCCCAGTTTAAACCTCTATCCAAACACCAAAACCCAAAAATGGATTACCTGCAGCCAGTTTAACCCACCTAAACCCACTATCCAAACACACCCTAAACGGCGTCTCACATCATCACACATGCTACCACTTTTACTTACCACAAGTATCTTGAAGGTTGTGTTGCAAATATAATACAATGGTGGGGTGTTTGCAAGAAGGGGGATGGCAGAAAAAAATTGTATTCGGAATGGGTATGACGCGAAAATAATTCTCAAAAAGGGTATATCGACAAACCATTTGTCGTGACGCAGCAAATGTTTTGTCGTGCCACATGAATGGACAGGAGGGGGTCGGGGACTCAGATTTTCATAACGGGCGGTTGCTTCTGCCGTCCATGTGGCACGACAAACTGTTTGTCGCTCGAAACAAGCCAAGCGGCAAACGGTTTGTCGATATAATGTCTATTCTGGGAATTATTTTCGAGACGTACCGAATTTGGGTAATATTTTGCAAAGTTATTCCCGAAATGGGGAATAACTGTACAATGGTTGGTGGATGGAAAAATAACTCACAAGTTATTTTAAAAATAGCAACCTAAACAACTAGAAATAAAATTCAAACCTTAGTTCAAACCTTAGTTGTGCAAATACTAATTCATAGGCTCGATGTTATTTTGGGAACTCATAATGATCGAAACTCACTTTTTAGATTCCATCTTGCATTAAACTCTAATTTCAAGAAATGTTTCAAAAAATATAGAGCTCAAAGGATTGAGATTTAGGTTTTTGAAGCCTCTTTTGTACAGTCACTTTTAATAAAGAGAAAACTTAAATGATGACATGTTTTTTAATCTAGATCATTTGTAACCTCTTTAATAAAATATAAATATAAATAAAAAATCGAATCAAAAATACTATCATGTATATGAGAGTTCCTGAGGATCAATATACCACTAGATGGTGGTGAATAATTTATCAATGGTTGCTTGAAATCTTTTGCATAATAATATCAAGTACTATACAACCAATCAACAAAACAACTACGATGCACAGGATGTTAAAGTGGAAACCCTATCGAGTGCAAGAATCACAAGTTTAGTCTACTGACTCGGGATTTCTAGTTAATTGAGCCAAGCAACTGCTTCATTATAAGCCTGAGATATATATGTCACTGTCTCAACCGCTTATAAAACTTCAAGCTTCACAACTTTGGATTTAACACCAAAGTCAAAACTACAGTTCAAACACTACAGCAACTTTCAAGGGTGGATGAGCTTCGACTGCCCTTTAACTTCCTTAGAAAGTGCATGCTCCGTAAATCTCACAACTTCTTGCAAACCTAAGGATCAAACACCAAAAATCCCTGCAGAGAAAGGTTAAGGATAGGAACAATATTTAACAATGCAATATCTTTTCTTTCAACAATATCACAAATAATTCTCAAATATAAGAGCAATGATATCTTGAATAAGCAACATCAATAATGAATGTAGGTATATTCTCAAATATAAGCATTGATAATTATATCACAGATAACACATGTGAATAAGTAAATATATTATAGAATAAATATCACCAGAGTTAATAGCCTGCCAAAAGATTTATGGCTACTATTAAAAGATCTTAGAGACCAATATGCGATCAAATGTTACTTGCTTGATAGGTTTCTTGTATAAATCTATCTTCGGAATTTATTCTCATCAAAATATCGAAGAACTCAAAGAACAACTGTGTGTTTGTGTGTGTGTGCGCGCGCGCTCCAATGTGGGTATGAAGTCTCTTATATAGGTTGCAATATAGCAGTTGGAACACAAAATGGTAAGAAATTGTAAAAGATTTGCAAGTCTAACCGATCTGTCAAACTGGGTTGATCGATCATATCAGTTTGACCAATGATTCAATAAAGTCAATCGATCAATTTACGATTGTTGATGGTCTTCTATTCAAAATATGGTTGATCATTCAAAAAGATCGACCAATCATAGTTGGCAGATCAATAAAGCATGTTGGTCGATTAAGGTTGGCCGATCAATGTATAAGGTTGATTAATCAATGTTGAGTTATTTGACTTATCTTGATTTAAAAAATTCTAAAGGTATAGTTGAGATTACAACTTTCCCAAAAATAATGTAAAAGTAAGCAATACAACTTTTGAAATAATAACAAGAATGGTAAGCTTTTGCAACTTTTTCACTGAAGTTCAATTCATAAATCTTCTTTTGTTGAAACATCTTGCAGTCTTGTAAGCGGATACACAAGCGAGTGATTGTGATGTATGTTTGTCTGAAGATAAATAAAGAACTAACAACCTCATCCTTTTTAACGATGATAAAACATTTTAAAAGATTAAAGAGATGTAACAATGTAAGCACTTATTAATTCTTTAACTATAAGCCGTGTGAATGTTAATTAGGAGTAAAAAATATTTTTTTAAGTTCTCCGCTTACTAAAATATCAAATAATTCAGTATATTTTCTCTTCCCTCTGCTATTAATAAAAAGATAGAGAGGAGTAACTTGAAAGGAACATGCATAATTTATTAAAGACTTAATGAATCTCACACAAAATATTTCTAGCACAAACGGTGTTCCACTACGTAGACTTAGAAAAATAAAGAAACAAAGTACTCGAAAGAAAGATAACAATAGAGGAAATAATTAATCGTTGGGATAATAATTAACATTCGCAAGAGCTGTCAGACAGGAGTGCTTCCCTTTTTTATGTAATGGAATGTCTCAAAATCATAATTCAACTCATGAGAGCTGGATTCTTCAGACTTTTTATCATCATCATGTTCTTCATCTCCAGGTTCTAGCCTGAAAATTATCTTCCCATTGGAGGAGGACAGACCAAGAACTGGAGGTTGAGGTCCAATCAGACATAAGTAGGAGGAGGTGCTTGATTAGGATTAGTAACGCGGTGAGTGGGAGGTTTCTGGCTACAAAATTTGGATGGAGGAGGGTTTCTAAATGCCATCCGAAAATTTTAGATTACTTCTATTGGTCATTTAGAAATTGAGCATAGTTATTTGCCCATAGACATATTTTGATGATGGCTCATCATCATGTCTGCATTCTCTCAAATTTGATGAAGTTCCGAATTATGAACATTAATCATGTCCTTTTATTCAAAATATGATTAATTACTCGAAAGGGTTGATCAATCATAGGTGGTCGATTAGTGAAGCATATTGGTCGATCAAGGTTGATTGATCAATGTTGAGTTATTTGACTTGTCTTGATTTGGAAAGTTATGAAGGTGTAGCTTACATTACAACTTTGTCCAATACAATGTAAAAGTCAACAATACAACTTTTAAAACTTTAGACTTTTACAACTTTATCACCGAAGTTTGCTTCATAAGCTTCTTTTGCTAAAAGATATAATAATCCTTCAAATAGATACACAAGGAGAAATTATGATATATGTGTGTCGTCTTTAAATTCAACTTGGAGTTAAACAAATAACTAATATTATATGCATCAAAAAAATCCAAATTGTAGTTCCCAATATGCCAGCTTCTTTGACTCATAAGCCATCCATATGAACTCCAAAGACATTCTACGTGCCTTTAAAGTTACCTGCATTAAATTCTCTAAATTCTAAAAAAATTCAAGTATAGCTTCCATTTGTAGAAAATAGGTTTTGGAACCTATTACATTAAATACAATGCAATTTTAACTTTATCAATCTATGCATATTACATTTCTACACGTTTTCACTTATTTTTCACTTTGTGTATATGTCTTGATATAAAATCTAAAAATCCTATGTTTTTGAAATTGGGAGAGCACTAGATGTTCAAATTATACAAATGATGACTTCATGGTGTAAAGCTGATGAATCTGCGATTCGTCGTCTTTATTCATTTATTTTAGCTTAAAATCCCTTATAAAATACCTGCATATAACACTAACTCCATATTCTTACTAACTTGCATCTGTGTGTAAATATTGTACATTTCTTACTAATTTTAACCTAAAATAAATAAAGAAAGAAAGAAAGGAAAAATATAGAAAATAAAATAAAAAAGGAAGACTGTATACTGGCTGACCCGAACCCCGAGAGAAGGTCAAGACTTGACCTGATCGACCAGGAATAAAGTAGAGGGAGATAGGGTCCTTAAGCAGAAAATCCAAAAAAATGTGTGTGTCTGGTTGTAAATACTTCTCACTTATTTTGTGTATATCTGTATAAAATTGACAATAATTTATTTTTACCTTAATTGACCTCAAATCAAATAACATTCAAAACCAAAGTTGTAAATAAAAATGTGTTCTAATTACTAAAAATGATTGCACAATTAGAAAAGTAGCCACACTTGGAAAAAGCCACTAAGCACTAATTGAAAGATCAATTCCGACTCCATATGAGCTCAAATTGAATCAATCTCATTCCATCGAATTCGAAATTAAATTATCTTTAAAATGGCTATGTTTTCATAATTTTCGGAGTTACGGTTGAAAAGTCAGTTTTCTGGTGTGGTTTATGCAATTTTCCCATGTATTTTGTGCATATTGGATTTATATATATTTCTAAATTATTCTCACTAATTATTTAAAATAAAAATAATTAAAATTAAAATGTTTGAAACAAAAAGGATAATTTCCTCATTTACCCTTGTATATAATGTCATATATGTATATAGTATATGTATATAGTTGCTATTTTTAATTAACCTCCATAGAAAATAAAAAAACATTTTTTAATTCAAATTAATAAAGTGATGAAAATTCCAAAAAAATAGTTAATTTTGTCTCTCTTTTATTTTATCTCATTTCTCATTTCCTCTCTCTTATCTCTTCCACCAAAAAATTCAAAAATTCATTTCAATCTTCATCTCTCTTATCTCTTTATCGAAAAAATTCAAAAATTCAAATTTCATTCCATCTTTTCTATTTATATGGCTCCTCCCTCATTTCAGTTGGATCAATCTTTAGAGAGAGGAGCTCGATCTCCGAGAGAAAATTTGTTCGAGAAAGTTGCCTAATCTCCAAGCCGTCCGGTGACAGCGAGTCGACCTTGTCGACGCGATCACGGTCCTTTTCCGCTCCTAAGGTGAGATCCACATTTTTCTTATTTTTATCTAGGTTAATCGTAGTTTATTTCTTACATTTTTATCGCGTTGTCATTTTTTATCTAGATCTTAAAATCCGCCACTATTTATTTCGCCACCGACTCGATTTTTCATCTCACTTTCTCTATCTTCACACGTTCTATTTCTATCGTCCATGATCTCTCAACTCCGGCTGCGTATGATGGTCGGAGATCGGATTCGATTCTTCCATTTTTCTACGGATCCCCGCTCATTTTCTGATTTGTAAATAAATAAAAAAATAAAAAATAAAAAAATCATTTATTTCCTTTATCTCTAACATTTATTTTGCAGGACTATTAAAAAAATAAGAAAAAAATAAAAATTAAAAAAATTAAAAAAGAATTCCTATATCCTATTTTTTCTCTTATTTCTATTTTTTCGGATTTACAAAAAAATAAAAAAAGTTATTCATTCTATTACTGTTTACATCATAATAAAAGAAAAAAAAGAGAAAAAAAATCTTCCAACAGGCAGCGGGGTCGCCACCCCCCGTCGCCCACCAACTGCAGCCAGCCGCGGCCCTCTCCGCCCAGCGAGGCCGCACGCTGCAGCGCACTCTACCGTCGTGCCTCCATCAGCGCGGAGGCGCCGCCTTCCTTGGCCGCAGCTCAGCTCGCGCGCGTCACCGCACCTGGCGGTTGCGGCGCCTCCATCGTTCTGAAGCGCCAACCCCCACCGCCCGCCGAAGTCCAGGTCCCTCGCCATCACGCCTTCGCGTGCGAGCGTAGCCCATCACTCTCCCCCGCCGATCCTTCGTCGCTGCCCGTCAAAGCCCCACTCTGCTCCTCCCGCAGGTGATCGACGCCTCGCCATCAGACCCCCCATCTTGTGCGCCCCATCGCTGACCAGCGGTGCCGCGGTCGCCTCGACGTCCTCCATCCAGCACCCCTCCATCCGCATTGCCGCCCTTAGCACGGCGCCGCTGCCGCCTGCGCCCGCTTGGAAGCCCCAGCTGTGACCGTCGAGCGCCACCTTGAGAAGAAGAAGAGAGGCGGCGGCCACTTGCCGTGCCCTTGGATCCCCTGTTGGTTTCAAGGAACGAAGAGAACCCTTGCTAGGGTTTTGACTTGAATATTTATTGGGAAATTTGCAATATTGATCTCTGAATTTTCTAAAATTACGAAAGAGCCCCTGCCAGATCAATTTAATTTAAGAAAATAACAGTTGTGCCCCAGAGTTCCACGAAAATTACGAATAAGCCCCTGCCAGCCTCAAGCACATGCCAAGCACGTGATATAGTGGTAAAATTGCGCAATCTCCCATGTGCTTTATTTCTATTATTTATTTGATGCAAAGATAGAACTTATTTACATTTTAGTCCCTAAACTGTAGAACAAAAAAATTTCGTGCTCTATTTGAATGAAATAAATGTTACTCGTGATCTAAAAATCTTGCAAAAATTGTGCTATGCTCCTGATGTGATTATCTTCTTAGCATAAAATTTTCATTGCATTTTGCTTTCATTTATTATTGTTAAAAAATCAAAAACATGTCATTTTTCCCTGTTTGAAATTCAAAAATTCATAAAATTCAAATATAACTCCGAAAATTCCAAAAAATAGGGTAATTTTATTTCATTGTCATGTAATTTCTGACCAATTTCACGCATTGATTCTTTATAAAACCCCAAAAAATCGAAAAATTCCCAAAATCTTATAAAAATCAAAGAAAATTTTACAAAAATCCAAAAATTATAACTTCAGTTTCTGTTTGTAGATAATTACTTCTAGTTTGTCTTAAAAATAATTGTCAGGAGTTTTGGGCTTAAATTATTTTTAAGTTGCAAATTACTCTAGGCTACGCACATTTTCGCATTTTCTCATTGTTTGATTTTTAGAAAAATACAAAAACATCTAAAAATTCCATAAAAATTCTCAAAAATATTTCAAAACTTTTAAAACCCAAAAATATTTTCTCTGGATTTTTCTGAGTATTTTTTATCTATTGAAAAATTACAAAAAGAGTTGGTGTGCGTATTTTTGATCTTGTGAATATTGCTTCATGTTATTTTTGAAAAATAAAAAAAATGCAAAATCAAAATCATTAAAAATTTGAAAATCAGAAAATAAAAAAATTAGAAAAAAATAATTAAAAAATTAAAAAGATAAAAAATCACAAAAACCAAGGATAGTTGTCCTTTGAGATTCTTGTTTTCTCTTAATTGTCGATTAATTGAATAACCTTCGAGATTTGTAGCCTCCCTGATTCGACCCTGTCCGTTATACAGGTTAATAAGTAGCAAAAATAAATAAAAAAATATTTTTTGTTGTCACGGGATTTTGAGGACAACAACAACAACAACATATTTTCTATCATTTTTTCCGATCCTCTGAATTTCTCGTGTCAACAAAATGGCACCGTTGCCGAGGAAATAAAAAAAATAAAAAAACCACGATTTTTCGTGTCAACAAAATGACACCGTTGCCGGGAAGGCACGACGAGGGTAATTAGGTTTCTCTTTTGACCTGCTATTCTTGATTGTAAATATCTGTTTACATTTTTTGTCATTCACTTCATTGTTCATATCCACTGCATTTATTTCATTTTTCTCTCTCATATTTGATAATTGTACTTCTTACACATTCTCCTTTCTTTTTCTTGCGAGGGCTCGCGGAGCGAAGGAGGCGATCCTAGGAGAGCCGAAGCACCCAAGCGACGTGGAGGAGGCTTGATTCTTCACCAAGCTGCAGGATAGCGTGAGAAGAGAAGAGAAGA
Organism: Ottelia alismoides; assembly: GCA_037367405.1. Taxonomy (NCBI): domain Eukaryota; kingdom Viridiplantae; phylum Streptophyta; class Magnoliopsida; order Alismatales; family Hydrocharitaceae; genus Ottelia; species Ottelia alismoides. The sequence goes on from JAZKJV010009198.1 coordinate 702,780, forward strand.
AGAAGAAAAAAGAAAAAAAAAGAGAAGAGAGAGAGAGAGAGAGTTTTTCTTTTCCATTTGAACTCTATAAAAGGACTTCATTTGTTGCGGGGTCTGTTTTGCCAAGTGTCGGTGCACTTGGGGGACCTCACTGGTTTTGTTTTCATCACCTTTATTTTTCTTTGTTTCCCGCGGATTTCGTGAGCTACCTCTTGATTGCTTTAATTAATTTCCTTGATCTAGGTAATTAATTAGGTCCAAACACCATAAACAAGGAATTTCTGTGCCTATAGAGTAGAGTGTAATTTGGACTTAGTCAAATATTGTTCTTGCTCGTTAATAGAAGCTATCATCTAGGACGGTTCACTTGCATCATGTAGGATAGTTGATTTCAATTCTGCGCGGATCACTTGCATGTAGAGTGCTGGCGACAAGGTACGCATCTCTTACCCCTGCATGCATTATTGTTTTTAATCGCGTATTGGCATTTCCGATCTCCTTCCTTATTTTCACTCACATAAGTTAAAAAGGAAATTGGACACTCGGTAGGCGATTCTTTGAAAATATTTTAAACCAAGTGATAACTTCTAAAACCAGGACTGCTAAAGAAAACTCGACCCTAAATAATACAAGGAAAAATCATTGTTTTGGGGAGAGTAACCCCCTCATTGTTTGGTTTTCTTGAGTGAGAGAGCGACTCGCACTCTAGGATAGAGCCACGCCCGAACTCTTTTCAGACTACTATCTTGGGTTAGTCGTTCTCCAGTAAGGATCTCTCCGGTAGCCGGTAAAGCAGCCTGTGACGTCCTTAACAGATTGAATTGACCGGGTAGCCGGTAAATAGTACGCAATTCATACTAGATGGGAAAGATCTAACTTTGGGATTTGGTCAGTCTTTTGAGAGCATTGGGTTCCTAACAAGCTCGCTTTAACCGCTTTGATAGATTGTATTCTCACCAAACTCTAAAATTGACAAGATAATTGACCGAACCTTCACGGTCTTCACTTTGAGTTGAGTTGGTGAACTGGGAGGTTGTGCTTGCTAGATCCTTCTGTGCATTTGCACCTTTTTCTCCATATCTTTTGACTTGACCCTCGTGCTCTCCCCGATCCCATCTTTTGTTTCGAAGATGGCCGACTGGAGTTATTTTAATCCAATCTTCACGGATACCTCGTACTCTCTAGACGATCCACCTTCCTTTCTCCAGGAGGACTTTCCTCCTGATTTTTGTGCATATCCACCTAACCCATTATTTCAGGAATCGGAGGACTTTGATTTTTACCCACCCTCATTCAACCCACTCGATCCTGGGATTTTGGAGTCAACTTTCATGATATCCACACTTGAGACCCTGAACCAGATTATGGAGCATATGAATTCGAGGATTAGCAATCTAATTAACATAAATACGAGCCAGAACACTGCTCCACTGTTTGAGGACATGGATTCATTTAAGGATAAAAATGTAAGCTTGCAATTGACCAAAATACAAAAAAATGAGAAAATTTTGAAAATCCAAAAAGATTCTAGGAGACACATTATTGATTCATTTTTTGAGGAGAGGACCCAAATGCTCGATCATTTACCCACACATATATTCACATCATGTCCCAACCTTGACCCCGAGGATTCCATTATACAAACTGCTCTTGGTAATCCACGTGTAAATGCTGATTCCGACCTCTTCCCTTGTATGGATGAGGTTCAAAAATTAAAAAAATATTGACTGGACGCGAAGTGGTGGCCACGCTTCATGAGATCATTAAAGTCCCACTTCAAAAGGCCATGACAGATTTATCTACTCCTCAACACAAGAAGAGAAAGCGAAGGAGAAGATCTGAGCGTCACATCTTAACCATGGCCACTGCCTACGCCATCTCTCACCAATCATATTTTAAGAAAGGGAACACGGCCACACCTCTCGTGAGTTGCTCCATATCTGACTATTCTTGTGGTAACACTCTCCTTGATGACGGTTTGTCAATCAATATAATACCCTTCTCTATGGTACAGTCTCTTCATCTTGGGACTCTCAAGAAAACCAGGATGATAGTTCAATTTGCTGATGGATCTATCAAGAGGCCGAAGGGTATTCTGGAAAATATTGTCATTCTTATCCAGGGCATGAATTTCACTTCTGATTTTGTTGTAATACCCATGGAGACCTCCACCCCTGTGGAGCACCCTCCAATCATCCTGGGACGGCCTTTCCTCGCCTCTGCGGGAGCCGTTATTGATTATAGTTCAGGAGAGATTCGCTTCCGTTCTGATGTAGGGAGCGATGTGTTAAGACTACCGTCCAGAGAACCGCATCCCATGAGAGCCCGCCCATGTTAGCCAACCCCAAGGAATTTGACCTCGATGATAATATCATAAATTCTTGTTATATGTTGGATGATAAGGAAACCCAAGAATTCCTCTTGAAGGAAGAAGACTCGGAAAGCATAGACCTTGGAGTTCCCCCTTCTGGTATGTGGTGATGCATTGATCCGCGGAATTTACACGGTAGACACCCTAGAGCGGAAGGTAGATTCTGAGACTAGACAATACATACATGATTCGACTACTTTCACTGATGAGTCCGTTCCTATTCACCCTGATTCAGATGAAACCAATCATGCCAAATTTGATTTGATTGCTTTTACAAAGGAACTTTGGCCTTTTGATATAGATGATCATCCGGTAGAGGCTCGCCAGGATGAAATTGATCCTACTTTTTCTGATAATGATTTCAAGCCATTTTACTTTGATGTTTGCGAGACTTCCCAGACAGGACATGACCACACTACTTTAAATAACTGGTTTAGGCCTGCACAATCTAAAACCGCTGAGGATACATTCTTGGTCGATCCTACTCAGTTTATGTTTAATGTTGATCCCAATATTGACCTACACCTTGTCAAATCCATACCTCAGCGGTCCCGCAAGAAGGTTCGATTTCGACCTTCTTGACCTTTATACATCCATTCCTCTTGTATATCCTTTCATTTTACTCTTTCTTCTCTTGTTTTATCTTTCACCCCTTTTCTGTGTGTGTATATATGCTATACTAAGGATGTGCTTTATCCTAAGTATAGGGGGGTGAACGATTTGTGTTGTTCATATTCATCCTGTTCATCACTCTTGTTGTTGCCTACACTTAGGGATACTCTACCCTAAGTATAGGGGAGTGATGTTGTTCATATCATGTCTTTTTATTTTTGAGTCTGTACATTCTCCTCATCGGTTTTCCCCTTTTGTACACTCCACCATACTTAGGATTACTTGATCCTAAGTATAGGGGGGTCACCAACTTCTCTTCTTTTTATCTTTTCTTTGAGTCGTTGTAGCATAGGAGTTCTTTTCACTTTTCTAGACTTAGCATGAGTTATGTCTTCCTTTTTCGCTCTCCGATCACTATGAGGACATAGTTCGAGCTAAGTATAGGGGGGTGTCGTATATATTGTATATATACTTTAGACATAACTCGTACTTTTAGATAAGTTTATTTGGGGGGTTATGTGAAAACCCTGAATACCGAACATGGACTAAAACACAAATCTTGATTGAGTCTGAATTTAATTGCAAAATCTGTACTTGTCCAGTAACCAAAAAAATTGAGTAAGAAGTCCATTGCATAGGGCTCGTCGATAGCTTTCCAACGAGTCTAAGAACGCTAAAATCCGACTTCGGGAACCTGAGTTATGGCCATTTTAGCGAGGAGGGGTCCGGGTCCTATTCGGATCCGAACCCGGATCCGAATCCGGGTTTTATCCTTAAAACCCAACCCTCCCCCCGTCCAAAACGCCCTAACCCCCTTCCCCTTCGATCAGGCCTCTTCCTCCCCACCTTTTTCTTCGCCAGAGCTCTGCCACAGCTCACCGGAGCATCTCGGATCGACGATCCGAGAACACCCCCGCGTAGAGAAGGTCCAAGGCATCTCCGTATACGTTTTTGCATCTTCATCAGGGCACCGATCGTGCCGTTCTTCATGGGTGAAGATTTCGAGGAATCGGATCTTCTTGAGGTACGATGCTCCCCTTTTCTCTTGCTGCGGATTCCACACGATTAAATCCTACGTTTAGAATGCCATTAGAGCCTTAGGGGTATTTGGGGTACAAATGACGGATGATTGTCTGCAACATATCACGTGAAGTACTCTTGACCCAGCTTGTCATTCAAAATCGCAATTATAATTCGTAAATTGCATGGGTGTGGGTCTCATCTGGATTTACATGATTGTTATGATTTTGACCGGTTTTGAGAGGGGCGATGGACTGCTAGTCAGTGATTCTTATGGCTATTACAGATGGTGAGGCGAATGGGTCAATCTGGCTGCTTACAGTTCCTGCAAAATGCCATTCTGCACCACCTGTGTATGCCAAAATTTGGGTGAACGGGTGGTTGTAGACTTGTAGTGGTGCTTGGAGAAGAAAGACAAGAGGCACATCATATGTGAATTTGATGTGCTTCTAAGGAAACCGTGAGATTATTTAATGGTCTTCATTAAACATTATAGGTGAAATTCATAAAAAAAATACCTGCATATGTTGTGGTGCACGGATTTTAAAAATTTGGAGGAAGTTTAGTTACATTTTTATAGGGGATATACGTGTAAATATTATGCCTATTTATATATATTGAGATCATATGGTGCCAAGGAACATCATCATTAGATCCAAATTTTTATTGTTCCTTACACTTATTTTGATAACAGATCCAGAAGTTTTGAAGATAAATGCGAGTTAAATTGCTTTTGAATTATCATTGTATCGACACCCAATATGATGGATTCTTCTGCATTTGGTAGTGGGTTGTTGATTCTCTAATTATTTCGAGACTGAGTTTACCTGCAACTTTAAAACACTGCCTTCTATCGTTTGTCTTATGTTGGAAATTTGGAATTAGCCAGTTGGTGAACATTTCTGCCTGACTGCGACAATTAGTATTCTATGCTAGCATGATAAAACTCATCAACAAGCTTGATTAAATTAGGAGGGGGGATTAGGTCTGGTAATGATCTTAACTATGAGTTCCAACTTGGTAGATAATTGTTGCTTACATTTAGTGTTGTTGAAATCTAAATTCAATTTCAGGTTTTAGTAATCTATTCCTAAAAACCGCACCCCTGAGTTTGTGGAATTTAGTAGAGGGTAACTGGATTGTACTAAGCATGAGTTTCGAGTGGATATTTACGTGTTTATGATGGTATCGGACTGACCGATGACAATACTAAATCTGTACTAAAACAGGTATATGATTATGCTTACCCGCAAACCGGATTGTTATCTCGCAAATTTTGTTTGACAACGGGTCCATGTGCAAAGAGGAACCCTATGAGTTGATTACTTCATTTGAAGAAGTGAAATGCCTCTAAACATAAACATTCTTAGTTCCTCGGTCATGAAATCAAAGTAGGAATTTTATGTCCATTAGCCATGAATGAGCAATGGAAAGCAGAAACATGCTGGGGATAGAGTTATATGCCTAAATAAGAAGGCCATCTGTGTTGTGTTCTTAATTATTATTATATGGATTAGATTTCATGATAATCGGGTAGTGGAGTAGTTGCCGCCAAGGGAGGGGCATGCACCCTTGGGGCCTCGGGTAGAAGCCTAGTTGATCGCGATCCCAACTGCTACTGTAGCTGCGATGGTTGGGGGACATGTTGCTTGGCACACCGCGGTGCTGATCTGACGGTGTTGGCCTCGACACTTGTGTGCTTTAGCCCGGTGCTCGAGCGCGGGCCAAGTAGCATGGTTGGTCGGCTAGTGTTTCGCTTGTCACTTAGAGTTAACACTCGTGTACGGGCCAATATAGGCCACATTGGTCAGTATTCCGAGTGGGAGCGCTAAGAGGGGAGTTCCGAAAAATGTGGTTAATGAAGTTGGGAATAGGATGTGAATCTCCTGTGCATAAGGAGGTTTGGGCTAGTCGTGAGGATTCACAGGTTGGAATATATTTTGTGAATCAGAAGTACAATAGTGAAGTGGAGCTAAGTGGACGTGTTGGGAACTTAGTTAGGATGTATTGTACCCCACCGCATGCCTACGGAGGTACCAAACCCTAAGGCATTCTTTTTGCCTTGGAGTCATAGTGTGAGGTCTCACCCAGACCAAGACCATAGACTATCCACGATGCTTGGTTACTCATATCCATATCTAATAACTATAATAAAAATGTGATTCTTGTGAGATCAGGTTACCTAGTTTCTTTTTCTTTTGCACACATTTAAATTATATCATGCTTGTTGTTGTATAGTTTTATCTAATTTGTATTGGGCAACTTTGCTCATAACGTACCTATGTGTGGATCCGCAGGTCCTCAACAGTGAGCATTTTGGAGACATCACTTTTAGTGCAGCTTCACTACACTTCTTGTAGCATAGTTTGTAGTAGTTTTTACTGTCTTCTTTACTTGTAGTTTCTCTCTGAGAGACATGGCATGTAATATATAATTGTGGACATGGAAATGGATAATAGAATGTAATGGAATTTGGTGAATGGAAATACATGTGCTTGTGAACAGGTTGTATGCAATGGGAAGCTTTGAAAAAAAATTATTTCCTTTGCATTGTTGCTATTTTCTCCTGCTTTTGTGAATGTCAAATATTCGAATGTGGAATTATGTGCGTGGATTGGTTTGCTGAGTACCTGGATCCTAGGGGCGTCACAGAATGGTATCAGAGCCGTGGTACTCCATTCCATTTCACGCATATGATCCCTCATTGGTATTCGGATACTGGATAGTGTGAAAGTCTTCTGACCCAACACGAGCCCACAGGAGAATAGCATGTTTACATCCTTGTCCATAAGTCTCTCCTAAATCAAGCAACACATCTACTGGTGGGATCGAGTGCATCTTTACCTTGTGGGCACACCAAGTTCTCAATTAGGATTGTGTAGGCTACCTCGCCTATGTAGTAGACTCAATAACACATGACCAGATGATAGATGATGTTAGACTTGTGCGGGAGTTTCCTGATATGTTTTCAGATGAACCACCTGGATCACCACCAGTACATGAGATAGAGTTCGAGATCACGCTACTCGGCCGATATCTATCCCTTCATACTGATTGACAGTAGCTGAGCTCAAGGAGCTCAAAGCACAGTTGCAGGAGTTGGTGGAGAAGAGATTCATCCACCCTAGTACCTCTTCGTGAAGGAGGATGGATCTTTGAGGCTATGCATGGACTACAAGTAACTGAACAAGAGAACAATTAAGAATAGTTACCCACACCCACATATTGATGATCCATTTGGGAGCAGCAGTGTTCTCTAAGACTGATCTGCAGTCAGGATATCACCGGTTAAGCATCAAAGAGGCCGACATGATGAAGTATGCATTTCGTACTATATATGGCCACAATGAGTTCTTGGTGATGCCTTTTAGACTCACGAATGCACCTGATGTATTAATGGATTTGATGAACCGAGTTTTCCTTCTGCATGTGGAAACGTTCGTGATCATATTCATTGATGATGTTCTAGTCTACTCCCATGATGAATAGAAGCACGAGTCCCATCTTTGCACCGTGCTAGAGACACCTCAAGAGCACCACTACTTATATGCCAAGTATAGCAAGTGCGAGTTTTGGCTTTCTGAGGTGGCATTTCTTGACCATGTGATTTCAGGGGTGGGGGTGTCAGTTAACACCACCAAGATAGAGGTAGTGGTGTCTTGGGAGCGTCCCTAGACGGTTACAGAGATACGCAGTTTCCTTGACGTCGTTGAGTACTATAGGAGATTTGTTAGAGGGTTCTCCCAGTTTGCCTACACGTCACCCGGCTGACGCAGAAGGAGATGCCATTTGTCTGGAGTGACAAATGCGAGTTGAGCTTCCGTACGCTCAAGGAGCGATTATCTTCTGCACCTATCCTCACCCTTCCTTCTGGTATGCTGGACTTTACTGTGTACACAGATGCTTCCATGGAGGGCTTGGGTGCAGTGTTAATGCAACGTGGGCATGTTGTGGCGTACGCGTCACGACAACTGAAGAACCATGAATGCAATTACCCTCACTCATGACTTGGAGTTGGTAGCCGTATTCTCTGCATTAAAGATGTGGCATCACTATTTATATAGGGTGACATTTGAGATTTTCACAGACCATGAGAATCTCAAATACATTTTTGATCAGAAGGAATTGAATATAAGGCAAAGGCAGTGGATGGAACTGCTGAAAGATTATGATTGTACCATCTCCTACCATCCTAGTAAGGTGAATGTGGTAGCATGCAACTTGAGTAGGCGATCATATATTGAAGGTTCGACAGCATAGTTGCAGACTTGGGATGTACCCATACAATTTGTGAGTGGCATCGATTTGAGAGTACATCTGATGTAGTGACTATGCCAACAAAGTATAGTAGCATATGGGACATGATCGTCCAAGGGTAACATATAGAACAGAGGATCCAGAACTTGTACCATAGATGCTTGAAGGATAAATTCGATGGGTTTCGAGTCCGTGAATCCATTGTATTGAGTGGGGACCGTATGTGTGTTCTAGATGATGAGGTGTTGAGGAGAGAGATCCTGGATGAGGCACATAGCCCGAGACTTTCCATACATCCAGGTGGTACCAAGATGTATAGGAACCTCCGCTAACACTTTTGGTGGGAAGGTATGAAGAAGGATGTAGTCGAACATGTTAGCAGATGTCTTATTTGCCAGATGATGAATGCAGAGCACCAGAGGCTTCCTGGTTTACTACAACCTCTTCCCATCCCAGTGTGGAAATGGGAGAGCATCTCCACGGTTTTTTTTCCACGTCATTGCCGTGCACCCCTAGAGGGCATGATGTGATATGGGTCATCATTGCCCGATTGACGAAGTCAACCCATTTCATCCCGGTCAACATGACATATAGATCAGTACATATAGCCAAGTTATACATTCATCATATCATTCGGTTGAATGGGATACCCAAAGAAGTAGTGTTAAACAGAGATTCCCATTTCACATTTCCCTACTGGGGAGAATTCATGAGAGCCTTGAAGACCGAACTACGCATGAGTTCTCCATACCATCCACAGACAGATGGGCAGTTCAAGAGGATCGTTCAGACATTGGAGGACTTGTTGCGGGCTTGTGTGGTTGAGTGGAAGGAATCCTGGAAGGATCACCTTCCACTAGTTGAATTCACGTACAACAATGTCTACCATACCAGTACATGCATGTCACCCATTGAGGCATTGTACGGGAGGCGGTGCACCACTCCTTTGTGTTGGCAACAGGTGGGTGATAACACCATGTTCACCCGCAGATCATTGAGGAGACCTGCAGGGTGGTGGAGACTACTAGGAGGAAATTGTTGACCGCGCAGAGCCGTTAGAAGAGTTACGCCGACCAACAACGTAGAGATCTTGAGTTTCAGGTATACTATCTTACATTCATGTCCTAATGGATATAATTCTTAGCCAATCCCATGTAAGTAAAAAGTTTCCCATGATCACAGGGTGGGAACTTCGTGTTCTTATGCATGTTCCCAATGAGAGGCATACAACAATTCGGTGTCAAGGGCAAGCTAGTACCATATTTTGTGGGACCATTCGAGATTTTGGCCCGTGTTGGGAAAATGGCCTATAGGGTGGCCCTTCCCCCACACCTCGAGGGCATCCACGACATGTTTCACGTGTCGAATCTACAGAAGTGCATCCGATATCGCCGACACATGATCAGCTAAGAGAGCTTGGCGGTGGAGCCAAATCTCACCTTTCCATAAGAGCCGGTGCAGATTTTGGACCACACGGCCAAGAGGCTGAGGCGGAAGGAGATCCCTTTGGTCAAGGTCCTGTGATGAAGTCAAGATGTCGAGGAAGCGACATGGGAACCTGAGGCAGAAATGAGGGAGAAATACCCTTATCTGTTCACTGGTATGGAATTCAAACCATAGTCCAATTCCCTTTGAAGATTTTTATGGGTTTCGCTCTCTTTGAGATTTTAATGCACTCATTTCTCTGGAAGAATTGGGTACAACGGGGTTCGGGTGCTGAAATAGATTAGAGTCATCCTAAGTCTCGGGGACGAGACTTCCTTTGAGATTTTTATGATGTGAAAACCCCGAATATTGAACATGGACTAAAACGCAAATCTTGATTGAGTCTGGATTTAATTGCAAAATATGTACTTGTACAGTAACCAAAAAATTCGAGTAAGAAATCCATTGCATAGGGCTCGTCGATAGCTTTCCAACGAGTCCAAGAACGCTAAAATCCGACTTCGGGAGCCCGAGTTACGACCATTTTAGCGAGGAGGGGTCCGGGTCCTATTCGGATCCGAACCCGGATCCGGATCCGGGTTTTATCCTTAAAACCCAACCCTCCCCTCGTCCAAAACGCCCTAACCCCCTTCCCCTTCGATCAGGCCTCTTTTTCCCCACCTTTTTCTTCGCCGGAGCTCTGCCGGAGCTCACCGGAGAGTCTCGGATCGACGATCCGAGAACACCCCCGCGTAGAGAAGGTACAAGGCATCTCCGTATACGTTTTTGCATCTTCATCAGGGCACCGATCGTGTCGTTCTTCATGGGTGAAGATTTTGAGGAATCGGATCTTCTTGAGGTACGATGCTCCCCTTTTCTCTTGCTGTGGATTCCACGCGATTAAATCCTACGTTTAGAATGCCATTAGAGCCTTAGGGGTATTTGGGGTACAAATGACGGATGATTATCTGCTACATATCACGTGAAGTACTCTTGACCCAGCTTGTCATTCAAAATCACAATTATAATTCGTAAATTGCATGGGTGTGGGTCTCATCTGGATTTACATGATTGTTATGATTTTGACCGGTTTTGAGAGGGGCGATGGACTGCTAGTCAGTGATTCTTATGGCTATTACAGATGGTGAGGCGAATGGGTCAATTTGGCTGCTTACAGTTCCTGCAAAATGCCATTCTGCACTACCTGTGTATGCCAAAATTTGGGTGAACGGGTGGTAGTAGTGGTGCTTGGAGAAGAAAGACAAGAGGCACATCATATGTGAATTTGATGTGCTTCTAAGGAAACCGTGAGATTATTTAATGGTCTTCATTAAACATTATAGGTGAAATTCATTAAAAAAATACCTGCATATGTTGTGGTGCACGGATTTTAAAATTTTGGAGGAAGTTTAGTTACATTTTTATAGGGGATATACGTGTAAATATTATGCCTATTTATATATATTGAGATCATATGGTGCCAAGGAACATCATCATTAGATCCAAATTTTTATTGTTCCTTACACTTATTTTGATAACAGATCCAGAAGTTTTGAAGATAAATGCGAGTTAAATTGCTTTTGAATTATCATTGTATCGACACCCAATATGATGGATTCTTCTGCAGTTGGTAGTGGGTTGTTGATTCTCTAATTATTTCGAGACTGAGTTTACCTGCAACTTTAAAACTCTGCCTTCTATCGTTTGTCTTATGTTGGAAATTTGGAATTAGCCAGTTGGTGAACATTTCTGCCTGACTGCGACAGTTAGTATTCTATGCTAGCATGATATAACTCATCAACAAGCTTGATTAAATTAGGAGGGGGGATTAGGTCTGGTAATGATCTTAACTATGAATTCCAACTTGGTAGATAATTGTTGCTTACATTTAGTGTTGTTGAAATCTAAATTCAATTTCAGGTTTTAGTAATCTATTCCTTAAAACCGCACCCCTGAGTTTGTGGCATTTAGTAGAGGGTAACTGGATTGTACTAAGCATGAGTTTCGAGTGGATATTTACGTGTTTATGATGGTATCGGACTGACCGATGACAATACTAAATCTGTACTAAAACAGGTATATGATTATGCTTACCCGCAAACCGGATTGTTATCTCGCAAATTTTGTTTGACAAGGGGTCCATGTGCAAAGAGGAACCCTATGTGTTGATTACTTCATTTGAAGAAGTGAAATGCCTCTAAACATAAACATTCTTAGTTCCTCGGTCATGAAATCAAAGTAGGAATTTTATGTCCATTAGCCATGAATGAGCAATGTAAAGCAGAAACATGCTGAGGGAGTTATATGCCTAAATAAGAAGGCCATCTGTGTTGTGTTCTTAATTATTATCATATGGATTAGATTTCATGATAATCGGGTAGTGGAGTAGTTGCCGCCAAGGGAGGGGCATGCACCCTTGGGGCCTCGGGTAGAAGCCTAGTTGATCGCGATCCCAACTGCTACTGTAGCTGCGATGGTTGGGGGACATGTTGCTTGGCACACCAAGGTGCTGATCTGACGGTGTTGGCCTCGACACTTGTGTGCTTTAGCCCGGTGCTCGAGCGCGGGCCAAGTAGCATGGTTGGTCGACTAGTGTTTCGCTTGTCACTTAGAGTTAACACTCGTGTACGGGCCAATGTAGGCCACATTGGTCAGTATTCCGAGTGGGAGCGCTAAGAGGGGAGTTCCGAGAAATGTGGTTAATGAAGTTGGGAATAGGATGTGAATCTCCTGTGCATAAGGAGGTTTGGGCTAGTGACGTGTCGCTAAATACGATAATTAATTCGGCTTCGTTGTAGCACGTGTACTTAGCGATTCGGTCAGAACCGAGAGAAGATCTCCGTGAAGAGTGTCTCGGCTTAATTTATATCCCGGGCAAGTCCGGGGTCGAACTCAGGGAGGCAAAGGAACAACTTAGGTTTAATTCGCAAACTTAGGTCTACAGTAAAACATGATGCAAGAAAGTTACAGTAATATTTTTGGAATTTTTTGACAAGTTATGAATTTTTTATGAATTTTTTAGTGAAAATAGAGTGGAAATAAGTAATTAATTCCTATTAAATCCACGTTGTCAAATTAATCAGAGAGCAAATTATCTCAGAAAGATATTTATATGTAGAATCCAGGAGAGTTGAAATTTCACAAAAAAGATATTTGTGGATTTAATTAAAAATCAAATACTAAATCTACTCTACAAATTATTTTACGCAATCGACGACTCCAATTTTGATGAAACTTGGACAGTAATTAAAGCACAGTAAAAGGCATCATTGACAATTTTTTCACAATTTTTGGAGCAATAAATAGGCCTGTGCGAATTTCAGATTGTACATAGGTAAAATATCACTTAATTTCAATCTCTGATTTTTAATAAATACTCTGCTGATCACAAAAATACAAATAAACTGCTATGAGATAAAGAATTAGTTGCTCTACAATCTGCTATTTTTCAATAAAATAAATGATGCTATTTGACTGTCCAAATTAACATACAAAGACTTGTTTGTAATTATGAAAACATGAAAAGAAACTAATGCAATTTGCACGAAATAAAAAAATTAAAAAAACAAAGAGGACCTTCTTCTTCGTTGATGCAAGAAGGGCATGTAGATGAACCCAACAAAGGTGGATGGCGGCCGCGGCCGCTAGGGCTGGAGGAGTGCGGAGGACGCGCGGCGGTGCGCGCGCGGCTGCGAGGAGGCGTGGCTGGCGGAGGGGTCGCGCCGGCGGCGCGGTGGCGGATCCGCGGCTGGAGGTGGCGTCGGGTGGCGTCTGCGTCAGAGGAGAGATCGGCGAGGGCTGGGCGGCAGCGCCGCGCACGGCGGAGGCACGCGCGCGGTGCACGCGCGGCCGCGAGGAGGCGTGGCCGGCGGAGGGGTCGCGCCGGCGGCGCGGTGATGCCCTTGGAGGAAGGGGCTTGGGCGACGGCGGTGGGGTGCTCCCACCCACCGTTGCTGCTGCTGTCTCTTTTTTTTGTTTTTTTTTAATTTTTTTTCTTTTTCCTGCTGTAATAAAAAGGAACTTTTTTTTGGTTTAAATTTTTTATTTTTTTTAATTTTGTTTAAAGAAAGAATGCAACAAATGTAAAAAACATGAAGTGGTGGTAATATAATGTAGTAGAACAAATAAAAAATGATGTGGTGGTAATTTAAAAAAAATGATGTTGACCAAGATAAAAAGAAAACAACATATGAGATAAAAATAAAATAAATAGAGAAATGAGAAGAAATAACTTACCTAGTGTTCGCCGGATTTGCGGAGCAGCTACGCTGGACTCCTGTTGTCGCCTCGATCCGATTGGCGAAATAAAAATCGGAGAAGCTACGCGAGCTCGACGGAGAACTCGTGACGCGGAGTGGAGCTCCGCGGATCTCACCTGAAGGAGGTCGTCGCTTGAGGACGATGCTTCGCCGCTGTCACCAACAAAACACTCCAAGCTCTCTCCTTATTCTATAAGAATGGTGGATGGGGAAAAATGAGGATGTACATATGAATATAAAGAGAGGAAGAATGGGAGTTAAAAAGATGGTGGAGTTGAATGGGAGGTTAAAAAAATGGTGGAGTGGAATGGAGGTTAGATGAAGACTTGGTGGTTAATGGAGGAAAATGGAAGTTATTGTAGAGAATGGGAAAAATAAATAAATAAATAATGATATAAAGTATGCTACTTTAAATACAATAAAAATAAAGAGGAAAAAAAATAGGGGTGAATTTACAAGTAAATACATACAACATGTACATTTTTTGTTTGCTTTTCTAATATGTATTTTTTTTATCTTTTTAATAAGAGATATTTACAACGAAAAAAAATACAATAAAATACAATAATCAAAATACAACACAATCATAAATTTTTTGTATTTTTAGTAATTGAGAAAGATAAAATAAAAAATAATTAAAGAAAGAATATATACATAATATACAATGTACATCTAGGTCCCAAAACCCAACTTTTGCAAACGAGCTCCGATTTTAATGAAACACTTCCGTTGGATAGATAATTTTCTAACTTGAACTTTAAAAGTGAGTTTGGTGAATTTGGAGTTCAGACGGAGCAGGAATTTGGCTTGGAAGTTGGACTTTACGGCTTTTTCTCTTTGGGATCTAGGAGCATTTATTTGAGGTGAATTTTGTTTTATATTTTTGTATTTTTATGTACATTTTTATAAACAAGTTAGAGAAAGAATTAGGTAAAAAGGAGTTGAAATGAAATTATTAAAAATACATGAATTTTTAGGCAATTTACAGGTATAAAACTCCTTTATTTTTGCGGCTTTTTATGTGTAATTTATTTTGTACAATCTAATATACAATAATTAGTGTATTTTATTTACAAGAGTCATTTTGTTAATTTATGTATTTTATGGACATTTATTTGGAGTTTTACTCGGGGATTTTGCTAAGATCAAGATATTGTGATGATGAATCGCGGATTCATCACCCCCCTATACTTAAACTTTGCTAGTCCTCGAGCAAATAAAGAATGAATAAGTTAGGTTAACCCCTGACTGTGCATGTGAATACAAGACTTGATCCGTTCAAGAACTCTCGGTTTTAGAGATCCTAAAATTCTAAGCTAAACCAGGCTCTAGTCAAAAGGTACCCAATTTCCCTAATCATCAGACTCTCTTTGTATACGCATATATAAGGGATATGACTTTAAGTGTTGACCGCAGTTACAAGAGTAGAGTCACAACGTCACCTAAGGTTCCAGTCCAAGAGACTCTCCTATGGACCCAATCCTCAACACTAGGGAATAAATCATTTCTTGCATTCAATCCACCGTCTCTTTAGTTGTCAGACTTGAAAGTGTAGATGGAAGGCCAGTTGATGGAGGGCATAGGATTGTGTCATTTCTTCTCTCCCTCTCATTGGAACAAGGATCCTCTCAAGTGCCTTATTACGCAACGCATTTTTTTGGTGTTGATTAGTGCGTCCGTCAAGAGAAGTTGGAGCCGTCTGCACTTGTTTTCCTGGGAGTACACCGGGGTGTGCCTTTTTTGAGTACCTATCGTACCTTCTACACCCAGACTTGTAGCATTTACGATGCAAAGCCCTTTTTTGGTGCAAGCCCGACTCCTGGTCCTAATAGCGGTGGTCTAAGTGGACACTTTGAAATGGTTGGGAGCGCTCGCCTTTGGTGGAAGCTCTTTTGATAATTGACTTTGTGGAATGAGAGCTTTTCTTTGACATTTCATTGCTTGTAGTATTTTTGGCTAGCTCCACTGCTTTTACCAAGAGTTGGCGCACACTGATCAACATTTTTTATTTTATCACACCCTGGCACATAGGTAAATATCAAGAGATAGTATAAGAACCATGTTCTCATACTGGCCAAAGATGCTGACACTCAGGTTTCATGAAGCCTTCATTGATTTTATCCCATCCTCGAGCATCATCAAATCAAGTCCAAACTCAAATCCCTCATCCCAGTTCCTCAAGTGAAATTTCAACTCATCTCATCATAACTGCAATCGTGTATGTGAGGTGCTGATCATATTCTTAAGGTAGAGACTAAGCATGCAATATAGCATACAAATCTTTCAAACTAGGGAAATGTGAATAATTAAGTCAAGGACCCTAATGACTAAGGCTGGTTAACTCAAAATCTCAAGACTTCATAAACCAAGTGTTCTTGAACATCACTAGTCTTGTGTGAAAGTGAATTGTGTCAGGGATTAAACCAACTTATGAGTTAGTTTTTTTTAGTTTTTTTTATGAATGTTTTTTTTGTTGTTTTGTTGTTTTTTTTTAAGTTTTAGAAAAAGTTTTTTTTTTGTTTTTTTTTCAAAAAGGGTTTTTTTTGTATTTTTTTGAAAAAGATAGGTGAATAAGAAGAAAAAGATAGGTGAATAAGAAAAGACTTTTTTTTTTGAAAAAGTTTTGTTTTGTTTTTTTTTAACCCACCCCATAATTATTGTATAATATATACAAAAATACGTGAAAGTACGAGGTATGGGTAAAGTATATATGTAATATATGCACGCCCCCCTATACTTAGCTTGTGTTATGTCCTCATGGCACTAAGTGACAAAAAGACATAGCTCGTACTAAGCGTAGGAAAGCTAAAATAATAAAAATTATAGAAGTCGATCCGCCCCCCTATACTTAGGCTCTGGTCAGCCTAAGTGTAGAAGAAGAGAAAAAATGGGGCAGACGAGGTCAAGAGGAGAAATGATGAGTAAATACACATGGCGGGCATCGGTCCCCCCTATACTTAGGCTTTGGTTAGCCTAAGTATTGGAAAGAACACAAGATTGGAAGACCGATGAGAATGGGAAAGAATATACAAAAAGAAAATAAAAAGAAAAGAAGGAGCAAATCGGGTCACTCACCCCCCTATACTTAGGATCTAGTCATCCTAAGTATAGCCACAAAATGAAAACGATACGGAACTGGGGCGAGTGATGCGAATCATGAGGGAGGGAGGTGAATAAAGGAAGGAAAATACGTACAAGGAGGAGGGAGAATATACAAGGATCAAGAAGGTTTGTGACGGACCTTCTTGCGGGAGCGATGGGGTGGGTAGTATACACATGTGTCGCTGTCAGAATCGTCCTCCGAAGAATAATAGTGAGGTGTGGGGAACGTCCAACGGGGGTCGACACACGGCTGCTTGCTCAAATATGGCTTCAGATAAGCCGAACTAAGCTCACTCATGTAGATCACCTCATCCGGACCTGATGAGGACTCCTCAGAAAGTTCCTTCTCTGAAACATCGAAGGTAACCTTCTTAGTCGGTTTTCTAAAACATGAAGCATCAAGAGGAAGAGGAGATTGATACGTCTTAAGGAGTTCGGGGGAACACCTCAAGGAATCAACACTCGTCTTCTTCTTACTAGATGACCGACTAGAGGATGGAGCAACCGATTTATCAAGATTGGTCAATTTGGTCCCAGTTGTCTCCTTTGATGTATGTCCTGGATGTGGTGTGTGTGAGGTTCTGACCAGAGGTTCATCATCAGATGAGTCACCACATGCATTGTAATACTCCTGCAAGGTCAGCACACGTCTCTGATAAGGCACAGTGTTCTCAGTTGGCTTGACATTGTTGGGTTCTCGTGTCGGATCATCGAAATGATCAAGGCAATCCACAAAGGTCATGTCCGACTCACTGATAGCTTCTGGTCTTGAGTCCTCTCTAGAAGCTGTCGTGGTGGTGGTGCAAGCAGTAGGCGGTGTGTGGTTGTAGGAAGTGTCTAAACCAATGGTTGTCTGGACAGTCGGTATCTCAGGTGTAGTAGAGAGATGGGACTCAACTATCTCTCGAAGGTCGCGACTGTCTGCAACTTTACGGGTTACCTTGGAATATCGTGTGTCCTCAAAGATCGGGTGAGGTCGGAGTGCTCCCAATGCAGAGAAATTGATCTCCCGAGTCTCACAATCTATAGTTGCCTTAGCCAAGGCTACGAACGGCTTCCCAAGAATGATCGGAGACTGGGTGAACTCTCCTCGGTGCTCAATGTCAATGATCGTGAAGTCTATCTCCAGTAGAGCACCTTGAAAAGTGACGATGACTGAAATGGTTCCTCTCGATCGTTTAATGGTCCGATCTGCCAACTAAATGATATCTCTTGACTTCTTAGCAGATCCGAGTTTGAGCTTGGCAAACACGGAGGTCGGGAGGATATTAATCGGTAAGTCATCGTCGATTCTTGCATGGGTGAATGTGGTATCTTTGATTTCACAATCAAATCTAGGTAACCGCTTTACTCTGCGGCTCTTGGTTTTTCTCCCTATCATCAAAGATGTGGCCATAGACACTATATGTATCTCAGTCCTTGTTCTCTTATTGCCCGACCTTTTAGGCATCAATTTACTTCTCACAAATCTTTTAAGGTCGGGAAAGTGTTCAATGGCCATTATTAAGGGAAGCTCAAAAATCAACTTTCTATCCAATGCTTCCCTAACTGCAGGATCCAAACTTTTTAGATCTTTTCCTTTTTCAATTTTTATGGTATTTTCCGAGTTTTCATTTTTTTTGGTCTTTTTGGTAGGTGAAGGAGGACTAGGAGAATGTACAGACTCTGGTTTGGAGGGAAAGTGGTTAGTAGAAGAGGGAGGTAGAAGGGACTCCAGCTGTACATGACGTGTGGTCAATCCAGTGTCTTCCAGGTTTTCAAGATTCAATCCGCGAAATCCATGATCCACATTCCTACCTGGACTCTTGATCGGTCTACAAATGTCATCCTCCAATAAGTTCTCATTACACCTCATGAGAGAAGTCTGTGCAATTGGAGGATACTGCTGAGAATTCGGGCTCTTATACTCAACACACCTTGACTCAGGCGTGTAATACTGGGTTGAGTATGGCCCTTCTGTATGGCATATGTTGGTCGGAGCCTCATAAGGCGGAGTCAGTAGACAGGGAGTCTGTAGATCAGTCGCATGAATCCAATCCCCTGTATATGTCGGCTCTCCGAATGGGTGATATAAAGGTTGGTCAATGTGGTCTCTATCACTCAGGTCAATCAAGTCAGGAAGATCGTACGGTGCAGGCCTCTCCATTCGATTTGTCTGGTTGACCATGTTGTACCCTAAGGTTAAGTCGGGATGTGTGTATGGCAATTGTTGTTCTGTCCCAACTCGAGGTGAAAGTGAGGTATGTGGGGTCAACTGATTATGCCAATCATTCATCTCAGCAGTCGCTTGCTCTTTGATTTGTTCCTTGATTCCAGCAAGCGGACGAGAATATAGTGAATCAATCCAAGGTGGTTGTGGGTCAGGGGTGCAAGAATGTGGGGTAGGTGAGAAGGACGAAGAAGTGGAGAAGTCAGTCGGAGTTCTGACTTCGCGGTTGTGGTGTGGGTATGAAGAGGAATAAGTGGGTGGAGATGATCGGAATATGGTCGAAGAAAGATGACTTGGATATGATGACCAAAATTCTGACATCTTGGAAGGGAGATGGGAGAATGAAGCAGATCGAGGAAGAAATCGTGCAAGTGCACCGAATAACACACAAAACAAACAAACACAAGAGCAAACCCTGAGTTCACCTACTCAACACAGTGATGGTCGCAAAAGTCCGACCATTTATCTTTTCAGTTTTAATTAGGTGATAAATCAAGATATCAATCCAATTACGCAAGGCTCAAAAGTAGGTTTTGGGCACTATCCTAGGGATGCGTCCTCACCTCTCAACAATCACAATTAGCCAAGCATACAATGAGGGTTTTGCTCTCCCAAAACAAGTGTTAGTTTTAATCAGTTTTTTTTTGTCAACTCTGATTAGCAGTCCCGGTTTTAAGTTTGGTTATCACTTGATTAGTCCACCAAACAAAGCATGCCTAACGATCAGTTCCGATTTCCTTTTAACCTAAGTTTCAAAAACCAAGGGGAGGGAGTCGAGAAAAACCGATGCAAATGATGAAATCAATGATGCATGCCCAGTTCAGAAGACTTACAGTGATCCTCGCGCTCTACATGCGGGATGCAAGGCAGAATTGAAATTTTATACTATATGAATGCAAACGAGAAACCGTTCCTAGACAAGCAGTTCTATTAGCGAGTGATGAACAAGTTAAATTTGACTAATAGCCCAGCGGTCTAAGTGCGTCTCGTTAAATGTGATGTGTGGTCCTAAAAGTTACGAGCACAAGCAATAAAGATATTCTAATAAAATGCTCTAAGAGCCACGAGTGCAAGTCCTATTCTACGTCAATCAACCACACGACCACGAGCGGGTCCAAAGTCCAGTCCGGATACAACCGCGAGCTCTCAAACAAGAGCCGCTGGAAAGAGCGAATTACCTAAGTTATTACAACACAATAATTACAAAAATTTATAAAAATTCTCTCGAAAATAAATTGCTTTTTTTGCTCTTCAGCAGTCGGCGCGCGTCGCGTCCGTCGACCTCCGATGCACTCCAAGTCCACCGGGCCCTCGCAAGGAAACAAAGATTTATATTAGAGAGATAAAAAATATATATATACAAAAATATGAAGAGAAATAATTGAAAAAATGGAATAAATACAAGGTGGCTCGGGGGTCAGACTACCCGAGTAAATGGAAAACTAAATCTAAATTTCTAAACTAATCCCTAAGCCATTTGCCTCCCCGGCAACGGCGCCATCTGACGTGTCGCTGAATACGTTGTTTAATTCGATCACGTTGTAGCACGTGTACTTAGCGATTCGGTCAGAACCGAGAGAAGATCTCCGTGAAGAGTGTCTCGGCTTAATTTATATCCCGGGCAAGTCCGGGGTCGAACTCAGGGAGGCAAAGGAACAACTTAGGTTTAATTCGCAAACTTAGGTCTACAGTAAAACATGATGCAAGAAAGTTACAGTAATATTTTTGGAATTTTTTGACAAGTTATGAATTTTTTATGAATTTTTTAGTGAAAATAGAGTGGAAATAAGTAATTAATTCCTATTAAATCCACGTTGTCAAATTAATCAGAGAGCAAATTATCTCAGAAAGATATTTATATGTAGAATCCAGGAGAGTTGAAATTTCACAAAAAAGATATTTGTGGATTTAATTAAAAATCAAATACTAAATCTACTCTACAAATTATTTTACGCAATCGACGACTCCAATTTTGATGAAACTTGGACAGTAATTAAAGCACAGTAAAAGGCATCATTGACAATTTTTTCACAATTTTTGGAGCAATAAATAGGCCTGTGCGAATTTCAGATTGTACATAGGTAAAATATCACTTAATTTCAATCTCTGATTTTTAATAAATACTCTGCTGATCACAAAAATACAAATAAACTGCTATGAGATAAAGAATTAGTTGCTCTACAATCTGCTATTTTTCAATAAAATAAATGATGCTATTTGACTGTCTAAATTAACATACAAAGACTTGTTTGTAATTATGAAAACATGAAAAGAAACTAATGCAATTTGCACGAAATAAAAAAATTAAAAAAAACAAAGAGGACCTTCTTCTTCGTTGATGCAAGAAGGGCATGTAGATGAACCCAACAAAGGTGGATGGCGGCCGCGGCCGCTAGGGCTGGAGGAGGGCGGAGGACGCGCGGCGGTGCGCGCGCGGCTGCGAGGAGGCGTGGCTGGCGAAGGGGTCGTGCCGGCGGCGCGGTGGCGGATCCGCGGCTGGAGGTGGCGTCGGGTGGCGTCTGCGTCAGAGGAGAGATCGGCGAGGGCTGGGCGGCAGCGCCGCGCACGGCGGAGGCACGCAGCCGGTGCGCGCGCGGCCGCGAGGAGGCGTGGCCGGCGGAGGGGTCGCGCCGGCGGCGCGGTGATGCCCTTGGAGGAAGGGGCTTGGGCGGCGGCGGTGGGGTGCTCCCAGCCACCGTTGCTGCTGCTGTCTCTTTTTTTTTTGTTTTTTTTTAATTTTTTTTCTTTTTCCTGCTGTAATAAAAAGGAACTTTTTTTTGGTTTAAATTTTTTATTTTTTTTAATTTTGTTTAAAGAAAGAATGCAACAAATGTAAAAAACATGAAGTGGTGGTAATATAATATAGTAGAACAAATAAAAAATGATGTGGTGGTAATTTAAAAAAAATGATGTTGACCAAGATAAAAAGAAAACAACATATGAGATAAAAATAAAATAAATAGAGAAATGAGAAGAAATAACTTACCTGGTGTTCGCCGGATTTGCGGAGCAGCTACGCTGGACTCCTGTTGTCGCCTCGATCCGATTGGCGAAATAAAAATCGGAGAAGCTACGCGAGCTCGACGGAGAACTCGTGACGCGGAGTGGAGCTCCGCGGATCTCACCTGAAGGAGGTCGTCGCTTGAGGACGATGCTTCACCGCTGTCACCAACAAAACACTCCAAGCTCTCTCCTTATTCTATAAGAATGATGGATGGGGAAAAATGAGGTTGTACATATGAATATAAAGAGAGGAAGAATGGGAGTTAAAAAGATGGTGGAGTTGAATGGGAGGTTAAAAAAAATGGAGTGGAATGGAGGTTAGATGAAGACTTGGTGGTTAATGGAGGAAAATGGAAGTTATTGTAGAGAATGGGAAAAATAAATAAATAAATAATGATATAAAGTATGCTACTTTAAATACAATAAAAATAAAGAGGAAAAAAATAGGGGTGAATTTACAAGTAAATACATACAACATGTACATTTTTTGTTTGCTTTTCTAATATGTATTTTTTTATCTTTTTAATAAGAGATATTTACAACGAAAAAAAATACAATAAAATACAATAATCAAAATACAACACAATCATAATTTTTTTGTATTTTTAGTAATTGAGAAAGATAAAATAAAAAATGATAAAAGAAAGAATATATACATAATATACAATGTACATCTAGGTCCCAAAACCCAACTTTTGCAAACGAGCTCCGATTTTAATGAAACCACTTCCGTTGGATAGATAATTTTCTAACTTGAACTTTAAAAGTGAGTTTGGTGAATTTGGAGTTCAGACGGAGCGGGAATTTGGCTTGGAAGTTGAACTTTACGTCTTTTTCTCTTTGGGATCTAGGAGCATTTATTTGAGGTGAATTTTGTTTTATATTTTTGTATTTTTATGTACATTTTTATAAACAAGTTAGAGAAAGAATTAGGTAAAAAGGAGTTGAAATGAAATTATTAAAAATACATGAATTTTTAGGCAATTTACAGGTATAAAACTCCTTTATTTTTGCGGCTTTTTATGTGTAATTTATTTTGTACAATCTAATATATAATAATTAGTGTATTTTATTTACAAGAGTCATTTTGTTAATTTATGTATTTTATGGACATTTATTTGGAGTTTTACTCGGGGATTTTGCTAAGATCAAGATATTGTGATGATGAATCGCGGATTCATCAGCTAGTCGCGAGGATTCACAGGTTGGAATATATTTTGTGAATCAGAAGTACAATAGTGAAGTGGAGCTAAGTGGACATGTTGGGAACTTAGTTAGGATGTATTGTACCCCACCGCATGCCTACGGAGGTACCAAACCCTAAGGCATTCTTTTTGCCTTGGAGTCATAGTGTCAGGTCTCACCCAGACCAAGACTACAGACTATCCACGATGCTTGGTTACTCATATCCATATCTAATAACTATAATAAAAATGTGATTCTTGTGAGATCAGGTTACCTAGTTTCTTTCTCTTTTGCACACATTTAAATTATATCATGCTTGTTGTTGTATAGTTTTATCTAATTCGTATTGGGCAACTTTGCTCATAACGTACCTATGTGTGGATCCGCAGGTCCTCAACAGTGAGCAGTTTGGAGACATCACTTTTAGTGCAGCTTCACTACACTTCTTGTAGCACAGTTTGTAGTAGTTTTTACTGTCTTCTTTACTTGTAGTTTCTCTCTGAGAGACATGGCATGTAATATATAATTGTGGACATGGAAATGGATAATAGAATGTAATGGAATTTGGCGAATGGAAATACATGTGCTTGTGAACAGGTTGTATGCAATGGGAAGCTTTGAAAAAAAAATTATTTCCTTTGCATTGTTGCTATTTTCTCCTGCTTTTGTGAATGTCAAATATTCGAATGTGGAATTATGTGCGTGGATTGGTTTGCCGAGTACCTGGATCCAAGGGGCGTTACAGGTTATGTGTATAATTTTGTAAAATCCACGTGTGTGTAAAAACAAAAAAATAAACAAAAAACACAAAAAAATCAACAAAAACAAAAAAAATCGAAAAAAATAAACAAAAAAACAAAAATAAAAACAAAAAACAAACAAAAATAATAAAAAATTAATAGAAAAAAACAAAAAAATCTTGTACATACTTGTATATATTTACTAACCCTTTTTCCTAAAACAAAAACTACAAAACCAAAAATCTATAAAAATTTACATAATTAAAAAAAGCTTTCTTTCACATCTGCATTTTTCATCCAAAAATCCATAAAAAGTTCAAAATTAGAATATTGTTTTTTTAAATGTTCTTTTCACATGTGCATCATTCCTTTTCAAAAAAAACCCACTTTGCATTGTTCATATTTTGCATTTGCATGTGCATTTTTCAGGATAGTATTGACATTTAAACTATGTCTGGAATAAAATTGAAGAATGGAGCTTAGTTGGACGTTAATCCACCTAATTTTCAGAGGAACTTCACCGAGAAATAGGATTTTAGAAGCTTCAGGTCTTTGACTTAATTCTTTGAGTTCCACATGACAATGTGCAACGTTTGACTCTTAGTGTCTAACATGGTCTCTTTATTATGGGTATAACTCTGGAATAGGGAATCAATTTGTACTCTCGCACTATGCACTTAGCTCAACTCAGACGGGATGTTGGAAGACTATGTGAGTTTCTTTTCTGGTAGCGTGGAAATCTAAAGACCGGAGTACGGGTTGAAATAAAGCTTCGGAAAAGGGATAGACGGCTGGGCACAATTTTTTCTAAGATCCCAAAAAATGTATGGAAACAAAAAGATTCTATATCCGTAGGGGCACAACAAGATCCAAGCAGAAACACCAAAAATCTAAATACAAAGAAGCCACTACCAAATAAACATCTGACCAAAAAGGTCCAAGCTTTAAGAAAATCTGCAGATCTTGGTGGAGACTTAGCTACACTGGCCAGCTTCACAAGGAGGGGTGACTACACTGGTCACCCTCCAGCTCTTTTCTCCTTCTTCTATCTTCTCCCCCAATTCGATTGTGAACACAGCGCGACAGACCTTAGAAGGAAATACCTGACTCCCCGAGGACGACTTACTGGAGAGGAGATTTGCATGGTAGTCTGGCATTCTGTATGGGAAGAGCTAAAACCTTTCACACGCATGAGTCGATTATTCAATGTTCATAGGGTGTGCTTTGGGAAGAGGATTGATCTAAGATGACTTCTGAGCCGAAACTGTGACAATGATGTGTAGAACTTGAAGGCTGTCGATTTTAAAATTCTTGGTCTCACAGAAATTCCGACACACTAATAATCCAATGGTCCGATAGAGCTCCAAACTACAATTTTATGAAGATAAGTTTAATACTCAATGTTGTCCTACTTTCTTTATTTTCCATTTCTTTTTCTTTTTCTTCACTTATTCTTTCAAATAAGTGTTTGCTAAGGGACTAGCAAAGGTAAAGCATAGGGGGTGATGAATATGTGATTCGTCATCTTTATTCATTTATTTTAGCTTAAAATCCCTTATAAAACACCTGCATATAACACTAACTCCATATTCTTACTAACTTGCATCTGTATGTAAATATTGTACATTTCTTACAAATTTTAATCTAAAATAAATAAATAAAGAAAGAAAGGGAAAATAAATAAAAGAAAATTAAAAAGGAAAAATAAAGAAAATAAAATAAAAAAAGAAGACTGTATACAGGCTGACTCGAATCCCGAGAGAATGTTAAGACTTGACCTGATCGACCAGGAATAAAGTAGGGGGAGATAGGGTCCTTAAGCAGAAAATCCAAAAAATGTGTGTGCCTGGTTGTAAATACTTCTCACTTATTTTGTCTATATATGTATAAAAATGACACTAATTTATTTTTACCTTAATTGACCTCAAATCAAATAACATTCAAAACCAAAGTTGTAAATAAAAATATGTTCTAATTAGTAAAAATGATTGCACAATTAGATCATGTACAGAAATAAAAGTAGCCGCACTTGGAAAAAGCCACTAAGCACTAATTGAAAGATCAATTCCGGCTCCATACGGGCTCAAATTGAATCAATCTCACTTCCATTGAATTCGAAATTAAATTATCTTTAAAATGGTTGCATTTTCATAATTTTTGGAGTTACGATTAAAAAGTAAGTTTTCTGGGGTGGTTTGTGCAATTTTCCCATGTATTTTGTGCATATTGTATTTGTATATATTTGTAAATTATTCTTACTAATTATTTAAAATAAAAATAAAAATAAAAAAAATTAAAATGTTTAAAACAAAAAAGGCTAATTTACTCATTTATCTTGTATATAATGTCATATATGTATATAGTATATGTATATAGTTGCTATTTTTAATTAACCTCCATAAAAAAATAAAAAATAACATTTTTTTAATTCAAATAAATAAAGTGACGAAAATTCCAAAAAAGGTTAATTTTGTCTCTCTTTTATTTTATATCATTTCTCATTTCATCTCTCTTATCTCTTCCACCAACAAATTCAAAAATTCAATTCGATTTTCATCTCTCTTATCTCTTTATCTAAAAAATCAAAAATTCAAATTTCATTCCATCTTTTCTATTTATATGGCTCCTTCTCCCTCATTTCAACTGGATCAATCTTTAGAGAGAGGAGCCCGATCTCCGAGAGAAAATTTCGTCGAGAAAGTTGCCTAGTCTCCAAGCCGTCCGGTGACAGCGAGTCGGCCTTATCGAGGCGATCACGGTCTTTTCCGCTCCTAAGGTGAGATCCAGATTTTTCTTACTTTTTTCTAGGTTAATCGTAGTTTATTTCTCGCATTTTTATCTCGTTGTCATTTTTTTGTTTATCTAGATCTTAAAATCCGCCATGGTTTATTTCACCACCGACTCGATTTTTCATCTCACTTTCTCGATCTCCACGCGTTCTATTTCTATCGTCACAATCTCTCAACTCCGACTGCGTACGGTGGCCGGAGATCGAATTCGATTCTTCCATTTTTCTACGGATCCCCACTCATTTTCTGATTTTATAAATAAATTTAAAAAAAAAATTAAAAAACCATTTATTTCCTGTATCTCTAACGTTTGTTTTGCAGGACCATTAAAAAAACAAGAAAAAAATAAAAATAAAAAAATAAAAAAAGAATTTCTATATCCTATTTTTTTCTCTTAATTTCTATTTTTTCGAATTTACAAAAAAATAAAAAAAATAAAAAAATTTCTTTCTATTATTGTTTACATCATAATAAAAGAAAAAAAAGAGAAAAAATATTCCAACAGGCAGCGAGGTCGCCACCCCCGCCCCCGCTGCCCACCAACTGCAGCCAGTCGTGGCCCTCTCTGCCCAGTGGGGCCGCAAGACGCAGCGCACTCCGCCGCCGTGCCTCCATCAGCGAGGAGGCACCGCCTTCCTTGGCCGCAGCTCAGCTCGTGCGTGCCACCGCGCCTGGCGGTTGCGGTGCCTCCATCGTTCTGAAGCGCCAACCCCCACCGCCCGCCGAAGTCCAGGTCCCTCGCTGTCACGCCTCCGCGTGCGAGCACGATCCATCACTCTCCCCCGCCGATCCTTCGCCACCGCTCGTCAAAGCCCCACTCTGCTCCTCCCGCGCGCGATCGGCACCTCGCCGTCAGACCCCCCTCTTGTGCACCCCACCGCCGACCAGCGACGCCGCGACCGCCTTGAGGTCCTCCATCCAGCACCCCTCCGTCCGCAACGCTGCCCTTAGCGCGGTGCCGCTGCCGCATGCGCCTGCGCCTGCTTGGAAGCCCCAACTGTGACAGTCGAGTGCCACCTTGAGAAGAAGAAGAGAGGCGGCGACCACTTGCCGTGCCCTTGGATCCCATGTTGGTTTCAAGGAACGAAGAGAACCCTTACTAGGGTTTTGACTTGAATAGTTATCGGGAAATTTGCAATATTGGTCTCCGAAGTTTCTGAAATTACGAAAGAGCCCCTGCCAGATCAATTTAATTTGAGAAAATTACAGTTGTGCCCCAGAGTTTCATGAAAATTACGAATATGCCCCTGCCAGCCTCAAGCACATGCCAAGCACGTGATATAGTTGTAAAATTACGCAATCTCCCATGTGCTTTATTTCTATTATTTATTTAATGCAAAGACAACACTTATTTACATTTTAGTCCCTGAACTGCATAACAAAAAAATTGCTTGCTCTATTTTAATGAAATAAATGTTATTCGTGATCTAAAAATCTTGCGAAAATTGTGCTATGCTCCTGATGTGATTATCTTCGTAGCATAAAATTTTCATTGCATTTTGCTTTCATTTATTATTGTTAAAAAATAAAAAAACATGTCATTTTTCCCTGTTTGAAATTCAAAAATTCATAAAAATTCAAAAATAACTATGAAAATTCCAAAACATTAGGGTAGTTTTATTTCATTGTCTTGTAATTTCTGACCAATTTTTATGTATTGATTCTTTATAAAACCCCAAAAAATTGAAAAATACCAAAAATCTTATAAAAATCACAGAAAATTTTACAAAATCCAAAAATTATGATTTCTGTTTATGTTTGTAGATAATTGCTTCTAGTTTGTTTTAAAAATAATTGCCAGGAGTTTTGGGCACTTAAATTATTTTTAAGTTGCAAATTACACCAGGCTGTGCACATTTTCGTATTTTCTCACTGTTTGATTTTTAGAAAAATATAAAAACATCTGAAAATTCCACAAAAATTTTCAAAAATATTTCAAAACTTTTAAACCCAAAAATATTTTCTCGGGATTTTTCTGAGCATTTTTGATTAATTGAAAAATTACGAAAAATAGTTGGTGTGCGTATTTTTGATCTTGTGAATATTGCTTCATGTTATTTTGAAAAATAAAAAAAATGTAAAATCACTAAAAAATTGAAAATTATAAAATAAAAAAATAGAAAAAAATAATTTAAAAAAAATAAAAAGATAAAATATCACAAAAACCAAGGATAGTTGTCCTTTGAGAATCCTGTTTTCTCTTGATTGATTTTCGATTAATTGAATAACCCTCGGGATTTGTAGCCTCCCTGAGTTCGACCCTATCCGCTATACAGGTTAATAAGTAGCAAAAATAAATAAAAAAATTTGTTTGTTTGTCATTGGATTTTGGGGACAACAACGACCGACATATTTTCCATTAATAATTTTTCCATTCGATCCCTTCAATTTCTCGCGCACAACAAAAGCTTACCGTAATCTTTCCAACAAACCCAATAATATCGACATTCAATCTCGAGAGTGAGAGTTATGTCTATTTTATATAAGTAGCTTTATAATTCATATTTGATCCAAACTGGATTTGTTAAAGAGCTCCATCTTTTATAAATACGTGGCTAGACAATCCAAAGAGAGCAACCACATCATCCCCTCTCCGAAGCTCCGCCTCCTTTCCAGAGGGTGGTCGTCGTTTTTCGAAAATATCATCTTCTTGATAATACGAGGGTGTCATCATGTAGAGGAGCTAGATGTCTGATGAATCACAAATCGACCAATATGACATGTGATCGTTGTAGCACGACCAATTCACAATCAACAAAACCAAGTCAAATATCTCCGCAAAGAGGACTCGGTTATTAAGTTATAACCTGGGAAGTCTAGGTTTGAATACAAGGACATGAACCATAATATATTTAATCAGGCTTAGAATCTTTGTTACGTGATTAATAAATCGCCTAGGTTAAAGAGACAAAATACAATGCTCACAAGGAGACATAGACATGAACGCGCATTTTTTCTTTTATATTTTTATGCAAGTAAAATATTAGACAAAATGAACAGAATGATTTTGTTAAGCACACACATTTAAACAAATAATTATGACTACAATGGATCGGTAGACTTAAGCATTAATTAATATGCAATCTAGATCCAATTGAGCATTTAGTTCAAAGGCAAGCTTCATCGAATATGGATAAAAGCATACAACTCATCTCTGATTATTGTAATCATACATCAAATCAGGGAATTAATGAAGACATATGAAAGAGAATTGAATTACCTTCGCAATGAAACATAAATCAAGTCATTTGGATATCTTATGCTCAAGTTATCTGACATACAAACATGGGGCATAACTGTAAAATAAATATAATAAAAGTCTAACACTTAGGTCCCCTTTGGGACTAAAATGCAAATATAGAAAGCTTGCTGCTTGATATATTGAATACCCCCTGCACAAGGGTATTTTTACAAATATTGATAGTCGACGCCCCGATCCTCACACACAATGCACATGCAGTGAGGTTCGGGACTCAAGTTTGGTCGGTGGTAGGTTTGGAGTATGTGTGGCAGAACCCCGTCATCTTGAAGATGGCTCAGTCCCACAGAGCCTATTGCTTTGGGGTTGAGGCTTGTGAATCCACCGGAACTGTTAGATCATAAGATATGATGGTAACTATACTTCATCCAGTATAGCTCCTCTGTTATGCAAGGCTGATCTTGGTTGGGCTCTGGTAAGTGCTCCCTCCCTCCACTTTGCTCCTACTGCCTCCTGGAAACTCCATTCACCTTTGTGAAAAGCAAGCGAAGGTCCTGATGGCTCAAAGAAATGCCATGGCTACTTGAACTGTGGGGACGATGAAGCATCACCAGAGCCTTGGCCCTAGAACGGACCTACAAAGGTTAGAGTATGCATAGACGAAGCATTTAGGTGTGTGCATGAGGTGGGTGAGGTGGATGAGAGCCATGGGGTGAAGCATTTGGAGGGATTGAATGGGTTCTTCCTCGACCATGACGAGGAATAAGGGGTCGAGGCACTAGGAGGTATGGGAGAAAGGAAAGGGTGAGCGGGGGTTGCACGTGGATAGGAGTAGTCTAGCGAATACGAAATTGGATGATTTCTCCGACGTGCATCTCAGATGCAAAGAGAATGTTGCAGCATGATTGGATCTGATCGAGTGTGTATGTACAATGAGATGAAAAATCAAAGAAAGTCAAAGAAAAAAACTTAACCTATATGAAGCTTTGAAGACTGACGATAGCGTACGAATGGCTTGGGCTTGAGCTTCTTATGAAGCTCAGGTCATCGCTTCATCTCTGCAACTGCTTGAAAAAAGATCGTATGACTGACATAATGGTCGTGGCATGGCGATTCGCCATGGGTCGACACCAGAATCTGTCAGCCATAATCGCTCTAGTCTCTCCCTCAATCCTATCACGATGGGAAGGTTAAGTCTAGGTGAGCTTTGCATAATGGTGGACACCAGATGGAAGTTGCCGGTTGAA